>CM055117.1:284534791-285734791 GCA_029206835.1 Rana muscosa
GGGAAAGGACAGTGAGTGAATTCTCCTTGTGCTATAGTGTGCTTAAAAAAAACATTTTTTCTTAGGGACAGAAAACTGTAGGTAGGGAGAGTGTCAGTTTCCTTTCACTGTGCAAGTCCTTGTTTCTAGGGACTGGGAAAGGACCAGTGAGTGAATTCTCCTTGTGCTATAGTGTGCTTAAAAAAAACATTTTTTCTAGGGACAGAAAACTGTAGGTAGGGAGAGTGTCCAGTTTCTTTCACTGTGCAAGTCCTTGTTTCTAGGGACTGGGAAGGACAGTGAGTGAATTCTCCTTGTGCTATAGTGTGCTTAAAAAAACATTTTTTCTAGGGACAGAAAACTGTAGGTAGGGAGAGTGTCAGTTTCTTTCACTGTGCAAGTCCTTGTTTCTAGGGACTGGGAAGGACAGTGAGTGAATTCTCCTTGTGCTATAGTGTGCTTAAAAAAAACATTTTTTCTAGGGACAGAAAACTGTAGGTAGGGAGAGTGTCAGTTTCTTTCACTGTGCAAAGTCCTTGTTTCTAGGGACTGGGAAGGACAGTGAGTGAATTCTCCTTGTGCTATAGTGTGCTTAAAAAAAACATTTTTTCTAGGGACAGAAAACTGTAGGTAGGGAGAGTGTCAGTTTCTTTCACTGTGCAAGTCCTTGTTTCTAGGGACTGGGAAGGACAGTGAGTGAATTCTCCTTGTGCTATAGTGTGCTTAAAAAAAACATTTTTTTCTAGGGACAGAAAACTGTAGGTAGGGAGAGTGTCAGTTTCTTTCACTGTGCAAGTCCTTGTTTCTAGGGACTGGGGAAGGACAGTGAGTGAATTCTCCTTGTGCTATAGTGTGCTTAAAAAAAACATTTTTCTAGGGACAGAAAACTGTAGGTAGGGAGAGTGTCAGTTTCTTTCACTGTGCAAGTCCTTGTTTCTAGGGACTGGGAAGGACCAGTGAGTGAATTCTCCTTGTGCTATAGTGTGCTTAAAAAAAACATTTTTTCTAGGGGACAGAAAACTGTAGGTAGGGAGAGTGTCAGTTTCTTTCACTGTGCAAGTCCTTGTTTCTAGGGACTGGGAAGGACAGTGAGTGAATTCTCCTTGTGCTATAGTGTGCTTAAAAAAACATTTTTCTAGGGACAGAAAAACTGTAGGTAGGGAGAGTGTCAGTTTCTTTCACTGTGCAAGTCCTTGTTTCTAGGGACTGGGAAGGACAGTGAGTGAATTCTCCTTGTGCTATAGTGTGCTTAAAAAAAACATTTTTTCTAGGGGACAGAAAACTGTAGGTAGGGGAGAGTGTCAGTTTCTTTCACTGTGCAAGTCCTTGTTTCTAGGGACTGGGAAGGACAGTGAGTGAATTCTCCTTGTGCTATAGTGTGCTTAAAAAAAAACATTTTTTCTAGGGACAGAAACCTGTAGGTAGGGAGAGTGTCAGTTTCTTTCACTGTGCAAGTCCTTGTTTCTAGGGACTGGGAAGGACAGTGAGTGAATTCTCCTTGTGCTATAGTGTGCTTAAAAAAAACATTTTTTCTAGGGACAGAAAACTGTAGGTAGGGAGAGTGTCAGTTTCTTTCACTGTGCAAGTCCTTGTTTCTAGGGACTGGGAAGGACAGTGAGTGAATTCTCCTTGTGCTATAGTGTGCTTAAAAAAAAACATTTTTTCTAGGGACAGAAAACTGTAGGGTAGGGAGAGTGTCAGTTTCTTTCACTGTGCAAGTCCTTGTTTCTAGGGGACTGGGAAGGACAGTGAGTGAATTCTCCTTGTGCTATAGTGTGCTTAAAAAAAACATTTTTTCTAGGGACAGAAAACTGTAGGTAGGGAGAGTGTCAGTTTCTTTCACTGTGCAAGTCCTTGTTTCTAGGGACTGGGAAGGACAGTGAGTGAATTCTCCTTGTGCTATAGTGTGCTTAAAAAAAACATTTTTTCTAGGGACAGAAAACTGTAGGTAGGGAGAGTGTCAGTTTCTTTCACTGTGCAAGTCCTTGTTTCTAGGGACTGGGAAGGGACAGTGTGTGAATTCTCCTTGTGCCTATAGTTGTGCTTAAAAAAACATTTTTTCTAGGGACAGAAAACTGTAGGTAGGGAGAGTGTCAGTTTCTTTCACTGTGCAAGTCCTTGTTTCTAGGGACTGGGAAGGACAGTGAGTGAATTCTCCTTGTGCTATAGTGTGCTTAAAAAAAACATTTTTTCTAGGGACAGAAAACTGTAGGTAGGGAGAGTGTCAGTTTCTTTCACTGTGCAAGTCCTTGTTTCTAGGGACTGGGAAGGGACAGTGAGTGAATTCTCCTTGTGCTATAGTGTGCTTTAAAAAAACATTTTTTCTAGGGACAGAAAACTGTAGGTAGGGAGAGTGTCAGTTTCTTTCACTGTGCAAGTCCTTGTTTCTAGGGACTGGGAAGGACAGTGAGTGAATTCTCCTTGTGCTATAGTGTGCTTAAAAAAAACATTTTTTCTAGGGACAGAAAACTGTAGGTAGGGAGAGTGTCAGTTTCTTTCACTGTGCAAGTCCTTGTTTCTAGGGACTGGGGAAGGACAGTGAGTGAATTCTCCTTGTGCTATAGTGTGCTTAAAAAAAACATTTTTTCTAGGGACAGAAAACTGTAGGTAGGGGAGAGTGTCAGTTTCTTTCACTGTGCAAGTCCTTGTTTCTAGGGACTGGGAAGGGACAGTGAGTGAATCTCCTTGTGCTATAGTGTGCTTAAAAAAAACATTTTTTCTAGGGACAGAAAACTGTAGGTAGGGAGAGTGTCAGTTTCTTTCACTGTGCAAGTCCTTGTTTCTAGGGACTGGGAAGGACAGTGAGTGAATTCTCCTTGTGCTATAGTGTGCTTAAAAAAAACATTTTTTCTAGGGACAGAAAACTGTAGGTAGGGAGAGTGTCAGTTTCTTTCACTGTGCAAGTCCTTGTTTCTAGGGACTGGGAAGGACAGTGAGTGAATTCTCCTTGTGCTATAGTGTGCTTAAAAAAAACATTTTTTCTAGGGACCGAAAACTGTAGGTAGGGAGAGTGTCAGTTTCTTTCACTGTGCAAGTCCTTGTTTCTAGGGACTGGGAAGGACAGTGAGTGAATTCTCCTTGTGCTATAGTGTGCTTAAAAAAAACATTTTTTCTAGGGACAGAAAACTGTAGGTAGGGAGAGTGTCAGTTTCTTTCACTGTGCAAGTCCTTGTTTCTAGGGACTGGGAAGGACAGTGAGTGAATTCTCCTTGTGCTATAGTGTGCTTAAAAAAAACATTTTTTCTAGGGACAGAAAACTGTAGGTAGGGAGAGTGTCAGTTCTTTCACTGTGCAAGTCCTTGTTTCTAGGGACTGGGAAGGACAGTGAGTGAGATTCTCCTTGTGCTATAGTGTGCTTAAAAAAAACATTTTTTCTAGGGACAGAAAACTGTAGGTAGGGAGAGTGTCAGTTTCTTTCACTGTGCAAGTCCTTGTTTCTAGGGACTGGGAAGGACAGTGAGTGAATTCTCCTTGTGCTATAGTGTGCTTAAAAAAAACATTTTTTCTAGGGACAGAAAACTGTAGGTAGGGAGAGTGTCAGTTTCTTTCACTGTGCAAGTCCTTGTTTCTAGGGACTGGGAAGGACAGTGAGTGAATTCTCCTTGTGCTATAGTGTGCTTAAAAAAAACATTTTTTCTAGGGACAGAAAACTGTAGGTAGGGAGAGTGTCAGTTTCTTTCACTGTGCAAGTCCTTGTTTCTAGGGACTGGGAAGGACAGTGAGTGAATTCTCCTTGTGCTATAGTGTGCTGAAAAAAAACATTTTTTTCTAGGGACAGAAAACTGTAGGGTAGGGAGAGTGTCAGTTTCTTTTCACTGTGCAAGTCCTTGTTTCTAGGGACTGGGAAG
The DNA here is from genome assembly GCA_029206835.1 of Rana muscosa. Taxonomy (NCBI): domain Eukaryota; kingdom Metazoa; phylum Chordata; class Amphibia; order Anura; family Ranidae; genus Rana; species Rana muscosa. The sequence goes on from CM055117.1 coordinate 284,538,619, forward strand.
GACAGTGAGTGAATTCTCCTTGTGCTATAGTGTGCTTAAAAAAAACATTTTTTCTAGGGACAGAAAACTGTAGGTAGGGGAGAGTGTCAGGTTTCTTTCACTGTGCAAGTCCTTGTTTCTAGGGACTGGGAAGGACAGTGGAGTGAATTCTCCTTGTGCTATAGTGTGCTTAAAAAAACATTTTTTCTAGGGACAGAAAACTGTAGGTAGGGAGAGTGTCAGTTTCTTTCACTGTGCAAGTCCTTGTTTCTAGGGACTGGGAAGGGACAGTGAGTGAATTCTCCTTGTGCTATAGTGTGCTTAAAAAAACATTTTTTCTAGGGACAGAAAACTGTAGGTAGGGAGAGTGTCAGTTTCTTTCACTGTGCAAGTCCTTGTTTCTAGGGACTGGGAAGGACAGTGAGTGAATTCTCCTTGCGCTATAGTGTGCTTAAAAAAAACATTTTTTCTAGGGACAGAAAACTGTAGGTAGGGAGAGTGTCAGTTTCTTTCACTGTGCAAGTCCTTGTTTCTAGGGACTGGGAAGGACAGTGAGTGAATTCTCCTTGTGCTATAGTGTGCTTAAAAAAAACATTTTTTCTAGGGACAGAAAACTGTAGGTAGGGAGAGTGTCAGTTTCTTTCACTGTGCAAGTCCTTGTTTCTAGGGACTGGGAAGGACAGTGAGTGAATTCTCCTTGTGCTATAGTGTGCTTAAAAAAAACATTTTTTCTAGGGACAGAAAACTGTAGGTAGGGAGAGTGTCAGTTTCTTTCACTGTGCAAGTCCTTGTTTCTAGGGACTGGGAAGGACAGTGAGTGAATTCTCCTTGTGCTATAGTGTGCCTTAAAAAAAAACATTTTTTCTAGGGACAGAAAACTGTAGGTAGGGAGAGTGTCAGTTTCTTTCACTGTGCAAGTCCTTGTTTCTAGGGACTGGGAAGGACAGTGGAGTGAATTCTCCTTGTGCTATAGTGTGCTTAAAAAAAACATTTTTTCTAGGGACAGAAAACTGTAGGTAGGGAGAGTGTCAGTTTCTTTCACTGTGCAAGTCCTTGTTGCTAGGGACTGGGAAGGACAGTGAGTGAATTCTCCTTGTGCTATAGTGTGCTTAAAAAAAACAGTTTTTCTAGGGACAGAAAACTGTAGGTAGGGAGAGTGTCAGTTTCTTTCACTGTGCAAGTCCTTGTTTCTAGGGACTGGGAAGGACAGTGAGTGAATTCTCCTTGTGCTATAGTGTGCTTAAAAAAAACATTTTTTCTAGGGACAGAAAACTGTAGGTAGGGAGAGTGTCAGTTTCTTTCACTGTGCAAGTCCTTGTTTCTAGGGACTGGGAAGGACAGTGAGTGAATTCTCCTTGTGCTATAGTGTGCTTAAAAAAAACATTTTTTCTAGGGACAGAAAACTGTAGGTAGGGAGAGTGTCAGTTTCTTTCACTGTGCAAGTCCTTGTTTCTAGGGACTGGGTAAGGACAGTGAGTGAATTCTCCTTGTGCTATAGTGTGCTTAAAAAAAACATTTTTTCTAGGGACAGAAAACTGTAGGTAGGGAGAGTGTCAGTTTCTTTCACTGTGCAAGTCCTTGTTTCTAGGGACTGGGAAGGACAGTGAGTGAATTCTCCTTGTGCTATAGTGTGCTTAAAAAAAACATTTTTCTAGGGACAGAAAACTGTAGGTAGGGAGAGTGTCAGTTTCTTTCACTGTGCAAGTCCTTGTTTCTAGGGACTGGGAAGGACAGTGAGTGAATTCTCCTTGTGCTATAGTGTGCTTAAAAAAAAACATTTTTCTAGGGGACAGAAAACTGTAGGTAGGGGAGAGTGTCAGTTTCTTTCACTGTGCAAGTCCTTGTTTCTAGGGACTGGGGAAGGACAGTGAGGTGAATTCTCCTTGTGCTATAGTGTGCTTAAAAAAAACATTTTTTCTAGGGACAGAAAACTGTAGGTAGGGAGAGTGTCAGTTTCTTTCACTGTGCAAGTCCTTGTTTCTAGGGACTGGGAAGGACAGTGAGTGAATTCTCCTTGTGCTATAGTGTGCTTAAAAAAAACATTTTTTCTAGGGACAGAAAACTGTAGGTAGGGAGAGTGTCAGTTTCTTTCACTGTGCAAGTCCTTGTTTCTAGGGACTGGGAAGGACAGTGAGTGAATTCTCCTTGTGCTATAGTGTGCTTAAAAAAAACATTTTTTCTAGGGACAGAAAACTGTAGGTAGGGAGAGTGTCAGTTTCTTTCACTGTGCAAGTCCTTGTTTCTAGGGACTGGGAAGGACAGTGAGTGAATTCTCCTTGTGCTATAGTGTGCTTAAAAAAAACATTTTTTCTAGGGACAGAAAACTGTAGGTAGGGAGAGTGTCAGTTTCTTTCACTGTGCAAGTCCTTGTTTCTAGGGACTGGGAAGGACAGTGAGTGAATTCTCCTTGTGCTATAGTGTGCTTAAAAAAAACATTTTTTTCTAGGGACAGAAACTGTAGGTAGGGAGAGTGTCAGTTTCTTTCACTGTGCAAGTCCTTGTTTCTAGGGACTGGGAAGGACAGTGAGTGAATTCTCCTTGTGCTATAGTGTGCTTAAAAAAAACATTTTTTCTAGGGACAGAAAACTGTAGGTAGGGAGAGTGTCAGTTTCTTTCACTGTGCAAGTCCTTGTTTCTAGGGACTGGGAAGGACAGTGAGTGAATTCTCCTTGTGCTATAGTGTGCTTAAAAAAAACATTTTTTCTAGGGACAGAAAACTGTAGGTAGGGAGAGTGTCAGTTTCTTTCACTGTGCAAGTCCTTGTTTCTAGGGACTGGGAAGGACAGTGAGTGAATTCTCCTTGTGCTATAGTGTGGCTTAAAAAAAACATTTTTTTCTAGGGACAGAAAACTGTAGGTAGGGAGAGTGTCAGTTTCTTTCACTGTGCAAGTCCTTGTTTCTAGGGACTGGGAAGGACAGTGAGTGAATTCTCCTTGTGCTATAGTGTGCTTAAAAAAAACATTTTTTCTAGGGACAGAAAACTGTAGGTAGGGAGAGTGTCAGGTTTCTTTCACTGTGCAAGTCCTTGTTCTAGGGACTGGGAAGGACAGTGAGTGAATTCTCCTTGTGCTATAGTGTGCTTAAAAAAAACATTTTTTCTAGGGACAGAAAACTGTAGGTAGGGAGAGGTGTCAGTTTCTTTCACTGTGCAAGTCCTTGTTTCTAGGGGACTGGGAAGGACAGTGAGTGAATTCTCCTTGTGCTATAGTGTGCTTAAAAAAAACATTTTTTCTAGGGACAGAAAACTGTAGGTAGGGAGAGTGTCAGTTTCTTTCACTGTGCAAGTCCTTGTTTCTAGGGACTGGGAAGGACAGTGAGTGAATTCTCCTTGTGCTATAGTGTGCTTAAAAAAAACATTTTTCTAGGGACAGAAAACTGTAGGTAGGGAGAGTGTCAGTTTCTTTCACTGTGCAAGTCCTTGTTTCTAGGGACTGGGAAGGGACAGTGAGTGAATTCTCCTTGTGCTATAGTGTGCTTAAAAAAAAACATTTTTTTCTAGGGACAGAAAACTGTAGGTAGGGAGAGTGTCAGTTTCTTTCACTGTGCAAGTCCTTGTTTCTAGGGACTGGGAAGGACAGTGAGTGAATTCTCCTTGTGCTATAGTGTGCTTAAAAAAAACATTTTTTCTAGGGACAGAAACTGTAGGTAGGGAGAGTGTCAGTTTCTTTCACTGTGCAAGTCCTTGTTTCTAGGGACTGGGGAAGGGACAGTGAGTGAATTCTCCTTGTGCTTATAGTGTGCTTAAAAAAAACATTTTTTCTGAGGGACAGAAAACTGTAGGTAGGGAGAGTGTCAGTTTCTTTCACTGTGCAAGTCCTTGTTTCTAGGGACTGGGAAGGACAGTGAGTGAATTCTCCTTGTGCTATAGTGTGCTTAAAAAAAACATTTTTTCTAGGGACAGAAAACTGTAGGTAGGGAGAGTGTCAGTTTCTTTCACTGTGCAAGTCCTTGTTTCTAGGGACTGGGAAGGGACAGTGAGTGAATTCTCCTTGTGCTATAGTGTGCTTAAAAAAAAACATTTTTTCTAGGGACAGAAAACTGTAGGTAGGGAGAGTGTCAGTTTCTTTCACTGTGCAAGTCCTTGTTTCTAGGGACTGGGAAGGACAGTGGAGTGAATTCTCCTTTTGCTATAGTGTGCTTAAAAAAAACATTTTTTCTAGGGACAGAAAACTGTAGGTAGGGAGAGTGTCAGTTTCTTTCACTGTGCAAGTCCTTGTTTCTAGGGACTGGGAAGGACAGTGAGTGAATTCTCCTTGTGCTATAGTGGTGCTTAAAAAAAACATTTTTTCTAGGGACAGAAAACTGTAGGTAGGGAGAGTGTCAGTTTCTTTCACTGTGCAAGTCCTTGTTTCTAGGGACTGGGAAGGACAGTGAGTGAATTCTCCTTGTGCTATAGTGTGCTTAAAAAAAACATTTTTTCTAGGGACAGAAAACTGTAGGTAGGGAGAGTGTCAGTTTTCTTTCACTGTGCAAGTCCTTGTTTCTAGGGACTGGGAAGGACAGTGAGTGAATTCTCCTTGTGCTATAGTGTGCTTAAAAAAAACATTTTTTCTAGGGACAGAGAAACTGTAGGTAGGGAGAGTGTCAGTTTCTTTCACTGTGCAAGTCCTTGTTTCTAGGGACTGGGAAGGACAGTGAGTGAATTCTCCTTGTGCTATAGTGTGCTTAAAAAAACATTTTTTCTAGGGACAGAAAACTGTAGGTAGGGAGAGTGTCAGTTTCTTTCACTGTGCAAGTCCTTGTTTCTAGGGACTGGGAAGGACAGTGAGTGAATTCTCCTTGTGCTATAGTGTGCTTAAAAAAAACATTTTTTCTAGGGACAGAAAACTGTAGGTAGGGGAGAGTGTCAGTTTCTCTTCACTGTGCAAGTCCTTGTTTCTAGGGACTGGGAAGGACAGTGAGTGAATTCTCCTTGTGCTATAGTGTGCTTAAAAAAAACATTTTTTCTAGGGACAGAAAACTGTAGGTAGGGAGAGTGTCAGTTTCTTTCACTGTGCAAGTCCTTGTTTCTAGGGACTGGGAAGGGTCAGTGAGTGAATTCTCCTTGTGCTATAGTGTGCTTAAAAAAAACATTTTTTCTAGGGGACAGAAACTGTAGGTAGGGAGAGTGTCAGTTGTCTTTCACTGTGCAAGTCCTTGTTTCTAGGGGACTGGGAAGGACAGTGAGTTGAATTCTCCTTGTGCTATAGTGTGCTTAAAAAAAACATTTTTTCTGAGGGACAGAAAACTGTAGGTAGGGAGAGTGTCAGTTTCTTTCACTGTGCAAGTCCTTGTTTCTAGGGACTGGAAGGACAGTGAGTGAATTCTCCTTGTGCTATAGTGTGCTTAAAAAAAACATTTTTTCTAGGGACAGAAAACTGTAGGTAGGGAGAGTGTCAGTTTCTTTCACTGTGCAAGTCCTTGGTTTCTAGGGGACTGGGAAGGACAGTGAGTGAATTCTCCTTGTGCTATAGTGTGCCTTAAAAAAAACATTTTTTCTAGGGACAGAAACACTGTAGGAAGGGAGAGTGTCAGTTTCTTTCACTGTGCAAGTCCTTGTTTCTAGGGACTGGGAAGGACAGTGAGTGAATTCTCCTTGTGCTATAGTGTGCTTAAAAAAAACATTTTTTCTAGGGACAGAAAACTGTAGGTAGGGAGAGTGTCAGTGTCTTTCACTGTGCAAGTCCTTGTTTCTAGGGACTGGGAAGGACAGTGAGTGAATTCTCCTTGTGCTATAGTGTGCTTAAAAAAAAACATTTTTTCTAGGGACAGAAAACTGTAGGTAGGGAGAGTGTCAGTTTCTTTCACTGTGCAAGTCCTTGTTTCTAGGGGACTGGGAAGGGACAGTGAGTGGAATTCTCCTTGTGCTATAGTGTGCTTAAAAAAAACATTTTTTCTAGGGGACAGAAAACTGTAGGTAGGGAGAGTGTCAGTTTCTTTCACTGTGCAAGTCCTTGTTTCTAGGGGACTGGGAAGGACAGTGAGTGAATTCTCCTTGTGCTTATAGTGTGCTTAAAAAAAACATTTTTTCTAGGGACAGAAAACTGTAGGTAGGGAGAGTGTCAGTTTCTTTCACTGTGCAAGGTCCCTTGTTTCTAGGGACTGGGAAGGACAGTGAGTGAATTCTCCTTGTGCTATAGTGTGCTTAAAAAAAACATTTTTTCTAGGGACAGAAAACTGTAGGTAGGGAGAGTGTCAGTTTCTTTCACTGTGCAAGTCCTGTTTCTAGGGACTGGGAAGGGACAGTGAGTGGAATTCTCCTTGTGCTATAGTGTGCTTAAAAAAAACATTTTTTCTAGGGACAGAAAACTGTAGGTAGGAGAGAGTGTCAGTTTCTTTCACTGTGCAAGTCCTTGTTTCTAGGGACTGGGAAGGACAGTGAGTGAATTCTCCTTGTGCTATAGTGTGCTTAAAAAAACCATTTTTTTCTAGGGACAGAAAACTGTAGGTAGGGAGAGTGTCAGTTTCTTTCACTGTGCAAGTCCTTGTTTCTAGGGACTGGGAAGGACAGTGAGTGAATTCTCCTTGTGCTATAGTGTGCTTAAAAAAAACATTTTTTCTAGGGACAGAAAACTGTAGGTAGGGAGAGTGTCAGTTTCTTTCACTGTGCAAGTCCTTGTTTCTAGGGACTGGGAAGGACAGTGAGTGAATTCTCCTTGTGCTATAGTGTGCTTAAAAAAAACATTTTTTCTAGGGACAGAAAACTGTAGGTAGGGAGAGTGTCAGTTTCTTTCACTGTGCAAGTCCTTGTTTCTAGGGACTGGGAAGGACAGTGAGTGAATTCTCCTTGTGCTATAGTGTGCTTAAAAAAAACATTTTTTCTAGGGACAGAAAACTGTAGGTAGGGAGAGTGTCAGTTTCTTTCACTGTGCAAGTCCTTGTTTCTAGGGACTGGGAAGGACAGTGAGTGAATTCTCCTTGTGCTATAGTGTGCTTAAAAAAAACATTTTTTCTAGGGACAGAAAACTGTAGGTAGGGAGAGTGTCAGTTTCTTTCACTGTGCAAGTCCTTGTTTCTAGGGACTGGGAAGGACAGTGAGTGAATTCTCCTTGTGCTATAGTGTGCTTAAAAAAAACATTTTTTCTAGGGACAGAAAACTGTAGGTAGGGAGAGTGTCAGTTTCTTTCACTGTGCAAGTCCTTGTTTCTAGGGACTGGGAAGGACAGTGAGTGAATTCTCCTTGTGCTATAGTGTGCTTAAAAAAAACATTTTTTCTAGGGACAGAAAACTGTAGGTAGGGAGAGTGTCAGTTTCTTTCACTGTGCAAGTCCTTGTTTCTAGGGACTGGGAAGGACAGTGAGTGAATTCTCCTTGCGCTATAGTGTGCTTAAAAAAAACATTTTTTCTAGGGACAGAAAACTGTAGGTAGGGAGAGTGTCAGTTTCTTTCACTGTGCAAGTCCTTGTTTCTAGGGACTGGGAAGGACAGTGAGTGAATTCTCCTTGTGCTATAGTGTGCTTAAAAAAAACATTTTTTCTAGGGACAGAAAACTGTAGGTAGGGAGAGTGTCAGTTTCTTTCACTGTGCAAGTCCTTGTTTCTAGGGACTGGGAAGGACAGTGAGTGAATTCTCCTTGTGCTATAGTGTGCTTAAAAAAAACATTTTTTCTAGGGACAGAAAACTGTAGGTAGGGAGAGTGTCAGTTTCTTTCACTGTGCAAGTCCTTGTTTCTAGGGACTGGGATGGACAGTGAGTGAATTCTCCTTGTGCTATAGTGTGCTTAAAAAAAACATTTTTTCTAGGGACAGAAAACTGTAGGTAGGGAGAGTGTCAGTTTCTTTCACTGTGCAAGTCCTTGTTTCTAGGGACTGGGAAGGACAGTGAGTGAATTCTCCTTGTGCTATAGTGTGCTTAAAAAAAACATTTTTTCTAGGGACAGAAAACTGTAGGTAGGGAGAGTGTCAGTTTCTTTCACTGTGCAAGTCCTTGTTTCTAGGGACTGGGAAGGACAGTGAGTGAATTCTCCTTGTGCTATAGTGTGCTTAAAAAAAACATTTTTTCTAGGGACAGAAAACTGTAGGTAGGGAGAGTGTCAGTTTCTTTCACTGTGCAAGTCCTTGTTTCTAGGGACTGGGAAGGACAGTGAGTGAATTCTCCTTGTGCTATAGTGTGCTTAAAAAAAACATTTTTTCTAGGGACAGAAAACTGTAGGTAGGGAGAGTGTCAGTTTCTTTCACTGTGCAAGTCCTTGTTTCTAGGGACTGGGAAGGACAGTGAGTGAATTCTCCTTGTGCTATAGTGTGCTTAAAAAAAACATTTTTTCTAGGGACAGAAAACTGTAGGTAGGGAGAGTGTCAGTTTCTTTCACTGTGCAAGTCCTTGTTTCTAGGGACTGGGAAGGACAGTGAGTGAATTCTCCTTGTGCTATAGTGTGCTTAAAAAAAACATTTTTTCTAGGGACAGAAAACTGTAGGTAGGGAGAGTGTCAGTTTCTTTCACTGTGCAAGTCCTTGTTTCTAGGGACTGGGAAGGACAGTGAGTGAATTCTCCTTGTGCTATAGTGTGCTTAAAAAAACATTTTTTCTAGGGACAGAAAACTGTAGGTAGGGAGAGTGTCAGTTTCTTTCACTGTGCAAGTCCTTGTTTCTAGGGACTGGGAAGGACAGTGAGTGAATTCTCCTTGTGTTATAGTGTGCTTAAAAAAAACATTTTTTCTAGGGACAGAAAACTGTAGGTAGGGAGAGTGTCAGTTTCTTTCACTGTGCAAGTCCTTGTTTCTAGGGACTGGAAAGGACAGTGAGTGAATTCTCCTTGTGCTATAGTGTGCTTAAAAAAAACATTTTTTCTAGGGACAGAAAACTGTAGGTAGGGAGAGTGTCAGTTTCTTTCACTGTGCAAGTCCTTGTTTCTAGGGACTGGGAAGGACAGTGAGTGAATTCTCCTTGTGCTATAGTGTGCTTAAAAAAAACATTTTTTCTAGGGACAGAAAACTGTAGGTAGGGAGAGTGTCAGTTTCTTTCACTGTGCAAGTCCTTGTTTCTAGGGACTGGGAAGGACAGTGAGTGAATTCTCCTTGTGCTATAGTGTGCTTAAAAAAAACATTTTTTCTAGGGACAGAAAACTGTAGGTAGGGAGAGTGTCAGTTTCTTTCACTGTGCAAGTCCTTGTTTCTAGGGACTGGGAAGGACAGTGAGTGAATTCTCCTTGTGCTATACTGTGCTTAAAAAAAACATTTTTTCTAGGGACAGAAAACTGTAGGTAGGGAGAGTGTCAGTTTCTTTCACTGTGCAAGTCCTTGTTTCTAGGGACTGGGAAGGACAGTGAGTGAATTCTCCTTGTGCTATACTGTGCTTAAAAAAAACATTTTTTCTAGGGACAGAAAACTGTAGGTAGGGAGAGTGTCAGTTTCTTTCACTGTGCAAGTCCTTGTTTCTAGGGACTGGGAAGGACAGTGAGTGAATTCTCCTTGTGCTATAGTGTGCTTAAAAAAAACATTTTTTCTAGGGACAGAAAACTGTAGGTAGGGAGAGTGTCAGTTTCTTTCACTGTGCAAGTCCTTGTTTCTAGGGACTGGGAAGGACAGTGAGTGAATTCTCCTTGTGCTATAGTGTGCTAAAGCATTCCTCATCAACCATCTTTGAAATCCTTGTTTTTTGGACAGTCAGGGAAATTGTCGTTGTGCTATTCTGTGCAAAAGCAATCATCCTGAACCATATTTAGAAATCCTTAAGTAAAGGGACAGAGAAGGACACCTGAAGGTAGCCCTTATTGCTTTTTTCCCATCTCCCTGCAGGCCATCTATTAGAATGTCTGGAAGGCAAACAAGGAGAGGCAGACAGTCAGGAGGCAATAAAAGAGGGCAAGCAGGCTCTGTGTCTGGGGGCAACAGTGCTGGTCGTGGACGCGGTGCATTGTCATCAGCACATGGCCATGGGACACGCTTGTCCTTCTTTTCGGCAGCTGGACATGTTGAGCCACATCATGCCGAAGACTTGGTAGAGTGGATGACCAAGCCCTCCTCCTCCTCCTCATCCTCTCTCACCCAGGCTCAGGGTACTGGCAAAGCAGCTGCCAAAGCGTCCTCTTCCCTGGTATCAATGTCAGACTCATCATCAGTCACTCCTTCCCTAGACCCACCATGTCCTCCTCCTGAGGAGTCCCCCGAACTGTTTGAGCACAGTGTTGGGTACATGCTCCAGGAGGATGCCCAGCGTTTCGAAGGGTCTGATGATGAAACCCAGCTACAGGAAGGCAGTAGGGTGAGAGCAGACAGAGGGGATGCTCAAGAAGGACACCAATCTGGCAGTCATGTTCCAGCAGCTGCAGCATACTGCCAGATTGGCTCCAGTGATGAGGAGGGAGGGGATGATGAGGTCACTGACTCCACATGGGTGCCTAATAGGAGAGAGGAGGAGGAGGAGGATGAGGAGGAGGCACATCTCCAACGAGGCAGGATGCCCTTTGGTGGCCAGCGTAAGGGCAGTACACCGACGGAATCACACCGCAGAGCTCCGCCTGTGCAGGGCGCTGCCTCTGCCCGTCATTCAAAAAGTTCCTTGGTGTGGGCCTTTTTTGAGGCTAGTGCATCAGATCGCACAGCTGCTGTTTGCAACATATGTCTCAAGCGTATATCGCGTGGCCAAAACATCAGCCGCTTGGGTACCACATGCCTGACCAGACATATGTTGACCTGCCATGCAGCTCGTTGGCAAGCCTACCTCAAAGACCCACACCAAAGAACAAAGCGGACCTCTCCTTGCACCGCATCAGCTGGGATCTCCAACCCCACTATAACTTCAGTCCTCTCTGAAACATGCACTGAGAGGAATGAAGGTGTAGAATTAGGTGTGTCACAGCCAAGTACTTGCGGCCACTCTGCTAGCAGTACACCGACGTCCGATTCTAGCAGGCAAATTTCCCTGCCCCAGCTGCTGGACCGTCGAAAGAAGTTCACTCCCAGCCATCCACATGCCCAGCGGTTGAATGCTAGCTTGGCTAAATTGCTAGCGCTTCAACTGCTGCCTTTTCAGTTGGTAGACTCGGCCCCCTTCCGTGAGTTTGTGCAATGTGCGGTTCCTCAGTGGCAGGTTCCCAAACGCCACTTTTTCTCACGGAAGGCTATTCCGGCTCTCTACCGGCATGTGGAAGGCAATGTCTTGGCCTCGCTGGACAGGGCGGTCAGCGGTAAGGTGCATATTACCGCTGACTCATGGTCCAGCAGGCATGGACAGGGACGTTACATTTCTTTCACGGCCCATTGGGTCACTCTTTTGGCAGCTGGGAAGGATGCAGGACAAGGTGCAGTAGTGTTGGAGGTTGTCCCACCGCCACGCCTCCAAAATGCTACTACTGGTTGTGACACACCTCTCTCCTCCACCCCCTCCTCTTCTTCTTCCTCCATGGCCTCTTCCTGTGGTTTGTCCTATGAACCAGCGGTGCTCCGTAGCCGTTCACGGGGCTACGCAAGTACGCAGGCAAAAAGATGCCATGCCGTGCTTGCGCTGGTGTGTTTGGGGGACAGAAGCCACACTGGGGCAGAGGTCCTGTCTGCTCTGCAGGGCCAGGCCGAGAGGTGGTTGACGCCACGCCAGCTTAAGCCAGGAATGGTGGTTTGCGACAATGGCACCAACCTCCTCTCCGCCCTTCGACAGGGACAACTGACCCATGTGCCCTGTGTGGCTCACGTCCTTAACCTGGTGGTGCAGCGGTTCTTGGGCAGGTACCCGGGCTTACAGGATGTCCTGAGGCAGGCCAGGAAAGTCTGTGTGCATTTCCGCAGATCTTATAATGCCAGTGCTCGCCTGGCTGAGCTGCAAAAGGAGTTGAACCTGCCCAAGAACCGCCTTATATGTGACATGCCCACCAGGTGGAACTCAACGTTGGCCATGCTGCAGCGGCTGCACACGCAGCAGGGGGCCATCAATGAGTACCTGTGCGACTACGGCACCAGGACAGGGTCAGGGGAGCTTGGTTTTTTTTCTCCACGCCAGTGGGGCATGATCAGGGATGCATGCACTGTCCTGGCACCATTTGAGGAGGCCACGAGGATGGTGAGCAGTGACAGTGCATGCATCAGTGACACTGTACCTCTTGTCCACCTGTTGGAGCACACGCTGCGTGGAATAATGGACAGGGCACTTGAGGCAGAACAGAGGCAGGAAGAGGAGGACTTCCTTGCCTCTCAAGGCCCCCTTTACCCAGACAGTGTTCCTTCTGTCCCACCCATCGCACAGGAAGAGGAGGAGGAGGAGGAGGAGGAGGAGGATTGTGTCAGCATGGAGGTGGAGGCTGGCACTCAGCATCATCAGCAGCAGTCTTTTAGGGATGATTTACAGTCCCAAGAAACCAGTGGACTTGTACGTGGCTGGGAGGAGGTGACTGCGGATCATGTCGTCCTTAGTGACCCAGAGGACTCCGGAGCGAATGCCTCAGCAAACCTACGCTGCATGGCCTCCCTGATCCTGCAAAGTCTGCGGAAGGATCCTCGTATTCTTCGGATCAAGGAGAGGGACCATTACTGGCTGGCCACTCTCCTTGATCCACGGTACAAGGGTAAGGTTGCGGACCTTATATTACCGGCGCAGAGGGAGCAGAGGATGAGACAACTCCGGGAGGCCTTGCAGAAAGGTCTGTGCAACGCGTTCCCAGAGACTGGGAGGTTACAAACTCCTGGTCCTGGACAACGAGTTGCTGAGGCTTCGGCCAGTCAAAGAAGGAGCGGTGGGGAAGGTGGCCGTCTGACCGATGCGTTCAGACAATTCTTTAGTCCGCAGCCCCAAAGTATGATCGGTTCCAGCAACCATCGCCAGCGTCTGATAAACATGGTGCAGGAATATCTAGGGGCAAGGTCAGACTTGGACACCTTCCCCACCGAAAATCCTCTGGCTTACTGGGTCTTGAGGATGGGTCACTGGCCAGAGCTTGCACAGTATGCAATTGAGCTACTGGCCTGTCCTGCATCCAGCGTTCTTTCGGAACGCACATTCAGTGCTGCTGGAGGATTTGTCACGGATCACAGCCTGTCCACCGACTCGGTTGATCGACTGACTTTCATCAAGATGAACCAGTCTTGGATCACCACCAGCTACCACACACCTGATGCTGATATAACAGACTAATTGATTTTAACATGTCACATCCCTTCAAGACTGATGCTGATGCTGAGTGCCTGTGCTGTTATGTTGACTGGCTATCCTCCTCCTCCGAGTCCTCAATGATACGATTGATGATGATAGCTTGGAAGATCATTTTTGTTTATGGGTGCCGCCACCAGTGGCTAAGGCCCAATTTTTCAGCCCCTGTTTAACAGGGGCGTGTAATTACAATTTTTGAAGCAATACTTTGCAACAGGGCTCATTGCTGTGCTCCAAGTACAGTATGTGTGAGGGGTTGGAGTGTTGTGCCACCAGTGCCTAAGGCCCAATTTTTCAGCCCCTGTTTAACAGGGGCGTGTCATTACAATTTTTGAAGCAATACTTTGCAACAGGGCTCATTGCTGTGCTCCAAGTACAGTATCTGTGAGGGGTTGCAGTGTTGTGCCACCAGTGCCTAAGGCCCAATTTTTCAGCCCCTGTTCAACAGGGGCATGTAATTACAATTATTGATCTAATAATTCACAGCAGGGCCCATTCCTGCACCCACCAAGCAAGAGTAACTCTGAGGGCTTACAGTGTTGTGGCAACACCACCACCACCACCACCACCACGAAAGGCCCAATTTTTCAGCCCCTGTTCAACAGGGGCATGCAATTACAATTTTTGATCTAATAATTCACAGCAGGGCCCATTGCTGCACCCACCAAGAGTAACTGTCAGGGCTTACAGTGTTGTGGCACCAGCACCACCATCAAAGGCCCAATTTTTACTACCACTGTTCAACAATTATATGTAATTACAATTCCTGATATAATAGTTGACAGCAGGGCGTTCCAGCACCAACCAAGAGTAACTGTGAGTGCTTACAGTGTTGTGCCAACACCAACTAAGGGGCCTATTTCTGCAGATTATATACGGCAGGTCCCTACTTTCAAACATCCAACTTACAAACGACTCCTACTTGCAAACGCAAAAAGACAACAGGAAGTGAGAGGAAATCTACCCCTAGGAAGGAAAATTCTCTCCTGTAAGAATTAATATGGGAGAAAGGTGTCTCCTCTGTACTGATGCTTTATCAGCAATCCTTGTTTCAAGAAAAACACCACATTTCAAAAACAGTTGTCATTGGGACGGAAAGTGAGGTGAAATGTTCTGAACAGGGGCACAGACAGCAAAACAAATGTTACAGGGGTGATAACCCTTACCTATGTTTTCCAAAAAGTTTAAAAATAGATTTTTGGGCTGGAGCTACACTTAAACAATGTACCTGTTCAAAATTACAAACACATTCTACATAAGAACAAACATACAGTCCCTGTCTTGTATGCACCACCTGTATACGGCTGTTCAGAGTATATAGGGCCTTTTTTATTTTATGTGCGGGGTTCCCCTTAATATCCATACAAGACCCAAAGGGGCTGGTAATGGGCTGGGGTAGGGGGGGGGGGTCATGGGGTAGCTATGCCATTTTTCTTAAAGATTTTCATCCATATTACCGGGACCAGACATTACATTAAAGCCGCAAGCAGTTTTAAATGGCTTTTTTTTCCTTTAGAAGTGTCATTTTGTGCAGGGACAGTTCTAAACACGGGAAACACGTGGCACTTCACAGGCATACTTTAGACACCCCCCAGGTACGATATTTAAAGGAATATTTGACTTTTTTTTTTTCACTTTATGCATCATTAAAATGACTGCTCCCGAAAAACGACCGTTTTTAAAACTTCTTTTTGCATTGATACATGTCCCCTGGTGCACAACCCGGGTTCCCAAACCCTTTTTAGGACAATAACATGCATAATAGTTGTTATAATTAGCACTTTAGAATTCGAACGTTCGCATCCATTGTATTTAATAGGGTTCTAATGTTCGTACGAACTTTCGGTCCGTTCGCGGGTTCTGGTGCGAACCGAACCCGGGGGTGTTCGGCTCATCACTACTATGGATCATCACTGGTGTACTATGGATCATCACTGGTGTACTATGGACCATCCCTGATGTACTGTGGATCATCACTGATGTACTGTGGATCATCACTGATGTACTATAGTTCATCACTGATGTACTATGGGCCATCACTGATGTACTATGGGCCATCACTGGTGTACTATGGATCATCACTGGTGTACTATGGATCATCCCTGATGTACTATGGACCATCCCTGATGTACTATGGATCATCACTGGTGTACTATGGATCATCACTGATGTACTATGGACCATCCCTGATGTACTGTGGACCATCCCTGATGTACTATGGACCATCCCTGATGTACTGTGGATCATCACTGATGTACTGTGGATCATCACTGATGTACTAAGGATCATCACTGATGTACTGTGGATCATCACTGATGTACTATGGATCATCACTGATGTACTATAGATCATCACTGATGTACTATAGATCATCACTGTTGTACTATGGACCATCAATGGTGTACTATAGATCATCACTGATGTACTATGGGCCATCACTGGTGTACTATGGATCATCACTGATGTACTATGGATCATCACTGATGTACTATGGATCATCACTGATGTACTATAGATCATCACTGATGTACTATGGACCATCCCTGATGTACTGTGGATCATCACTGATGTACTGTGGACCATCCCTGATGTACTGTGGATCATCACTGATGTACTGTGGATTATCACTGATGTACTGAGGATCATCACTGATGCACTGTGGATCATCACTGATGTACTGTGGATCATCACTGATGTGCTATGGAACATCACTGATGTACTATGGATCATCACTGATGTACTATGGATCATCACTAATGTACTATGAGCCATCACTGATGTACTATGGATCATCACTGGTGTACTATGGATCGTCACTGATGTACTGTGGACCATCCCTGATGTACTGAGGAACATCACTGATGTACCATGGATCATCACTTGTACTGTGGATCATCACTGATGTACTGTGGATCATCACTGATGTACTGTGGATCATCACTGATGTACTATAGGCCATCACAGGTGTACTATGGATCATCACTGGTGTACTATGGATCATCACTGATATACTATGGACCATCCCTGATGTACTATGGACCATCCCTGATGTACTGTGGATCATCACTGATGTACTGTGGATCATCACTGATGTACTATAGATCATCACTGATGTACTGTGGATCATCACTGATGTACTGTGGATCATCACTGATGTACTATAGATCATCACTGATGTACTATGGATCATCACTGATGTACTATGGATCATCACTGATGTACTATGGATCATCACTGATATACTGTGGATCATCACTGATGTACTGTGGATCATCACTGATGTACTATAGATCATCACTGATGTACTATGGGCCATCACTGGTGTACTATGGATCATCACTGGTGTACTATAGATCATCACTGATGTACTATGGGCCATCACTGGTGTACTATGGATCATCACTGGTGTACTATGGATCATCACTGATGTACTATGGACCATCCCTGATGTACTATGGACCTTCCCATATGTACTATGGACCATCCCTGATGTACTGTGGATCATCACTGATGTGCTATGGAACATCACTTGTGTACTATGGATCATCACTGATGTACTATGGATCATCACTGATGTACTATAGATCATCACTGATGTACTGTGGATCATCAATGATGTACTGTGGATCATCACTGATGTACTATAGATCATCACTGATGTACTATGGGCCATCACTGGTGTACTATGGATCATCACTGGTGTACTATTGATCATCACTGATGTACTATGGGCCATCACTGGTGTACTATGGATCATCACTGGTGTACTATGGATCATCACTGATGTACTATGGACCATCCCTGATGTACTATGGACCTTCCCATATGTATTATGGACCATCCCTGATGTACTGTGGATCATCACTGATGTGCTATGGAACATCACTTGTGTACTATGGATCATCACTGATGTACTATGGATCATCACTGATGTACTATGGACCATCCCTGATGTACTGTGGATCATCACTGATGTACTATGGACCATCCCTGATGTACTGTGGATCATCACTGATGTACTGTGGATTATCACTGATGTACTGTGGATCATCACTGATGTACTGTGGATCATCACTGATGTACTGTGGATCATCACTGATGTACTGTGGATCATCACTGGTGTACTATGGATCATCACTGATGTACTATGGATCATCACTGATGTACTGTGGATCATCACTGATGTACTGTGGATCACTGATGTACTATAGATCATCACTGATGTACTGTGGATCATCACTGATGTACTATGGATCATCACTGATGTACTGTGGATCATCACTGATGTACTGTGGATCACTGATGTACTATATATCATCACTGATGTACTGTGGATCATCACTGATGTACTGTGGATCATCACTGATGTACTGTGGATCATCACTGATGTACTATAGATCATCACTGATGTACTGTGGATTATCACTGATGTACTGTGGATCATCACTGATGTACTATAGATCATCACTGATGTACTATGGACCATCACTGATGTACTATGGATCATCACTGGTGTACTATGGATCATCACTGATGTACTATAGATCATCACTGATGTACTATGGGCCATCACTGGTGTACTATGGATCATCACTGGTGTACTATGGATCATCACTGATGTACTATGGACCATCCCTGATGTACTATGGACCTTCCCATATGTACTATGGACCATCCCTGATGTACTGTGGATCATCACTGATGTACTGTGGACCATCCCTGATGTACTTTGGATCATCACTGATGTACTGAGGATCATCACTGATGTACTGTGGATCATCACTGATGTACTATAGATCATCACTGATGTACTGTGGATCATCACTGATGTACTATAGATCATTACTGATGTACTATGGGCCATCACTGGTGTACTATGGATCATCACTGATGGACTATGTATCATCAATGATGTACTATGGATCATCACTGATGTACTATAGATCATCACTGATGTACTATGGACCTTCCCATATGTACTATGGACCATCCCTGATGTACTGTGGATCATCACTGATGTGCTATGGAACATCACTTGTGTACTATGGATCATCACTGATGTACTGTGGATTATCACTGATGTACTGTGGATCATCACTGATGTACTGTGGATCATCACTGATGTACTGTGGATCATCACTGATGTACTGTGGATCATCTCTGATGTACTGTGGATCATCACTGGTGTACTATGGATCATCACTGATGTACTATGGATCATCACTGATGTACTGTGGATCATCACTGATGTACTGTGGATCACTGATGTACTATAGATCATCACTGATGTACTGTGGATCATCACTGATGTACTGTGGATCATCACTGATGTACTATAGATCATCACTGATGTACTATGGACCATCACTGATGTACTATGGATCATCACTGGTGTACTATGGATCATCACTGTTGTACTATGGATCATCACTGGTGTACTTTGGACCATCCCTGATGTACTGTGGATCATCACTGATGTACTGTGGATCATCACTGATGTACTATAGATCATCACTGATGTACTATGGACCATCCCTGATGTACTGTGGATCATCACTGATGTACTGTGGATCATCACTGATGTACTATAGATCATCACTGATGTACTATGGACCATCCCTGATGTACTGTGGACCATCCCTGATGTACTATGGACCATCCCTTATGTACTGTGGATCATCACTGATGTACTGTGGACCATCCCTGATGTACTGTGGATCATCACTGATGTGCTGTGGATCATCACTGATGTACTGTGGATCATCACTGATGTACTATGGATCATCACTGATGTACTATAGATCATCACTGATGTACTATGGGCCATCACTGGTGTACTATGGATCATCACTGATGTACTATGGGCCATCACTGGTGTACTATGGATCATCACTGATGTACTGTGGACCATCCCTGATGTACTGTGGATCATCACTGATGTACTGTGGATCATCACTGATGTACTGTGAATCATCACTGATATACTGTGGATCATCACTGATGTACTGTGGACCATCACTGATGTACTGTGGATCATCACTGATGTTCTATGGACCATCACTGATGTACTGTGGATCATCACTGATGTACTATAGATCATCACTGATGTACTGTGGATCATCACTGATGTACTGTGGATCATCACTGATGTACTGTGGATCATCACTGATGTACTATAGATCATCACTGATGTACTATGGACCATCACTGGTGTACTATGGATCATCACTGGTGTACTATGGATCATCACTGGTGTACTATGGACCATCCCTGATGTACTGTGGATCATCACTGATGTACTGTGGATCATCACTGATGTACTATAGTTCATCACTGATGTACTATGGGCCATCACTGATGTACTATGGGCCATCACTGGTGTACTATGGATCATCACTGGCATACTATGGATCATCCCTGATGTACTATGGACCATCCCTGATGTACTATGGATCATCACTGGTGTACTATGGATCATCACTGATGTACTATGGACCATCCCTGATGTACTGTGGACCATCCCTGATGTACTATGGACATCCCTGATGTACTGTGGATCATCACTGATGTACTGTGGATCATCACTGATGTACTGTGGATCATCACTGATGTACTGTGGATCATCACTGATGTACTATGGATCATCACTGATGTACTATAGATCATCACTGATGTACTATGGGCCATCAATGGTGTACTATAGATCATCACTGATGTACTATGGGCCATCACTGGTGTACTATGGATCATCACTGATGTACTATGGATCATCACTGATGTACTATGGATCATCACTGATGTACTATAGATCATCACTGATGTACTGTGGATCATCACTGATGTACTATAGATCATCACTGATGTACTATGGGCCATCACTGGTGTACTATGGATCATCACTGGTGTACTATGGATCATCACTGTTGTACTATGGACCATCCCTGATGTACTATGGACCTTCCCTGATGTACTATGGACCTTCCCTGATGTACTATGGACCATCCCTGATGTACTGTGGATCATCACTGATGTGCTATGGAACATCACTGGTGTACTATGGATCATCACTGATGTACTATGGACCATCCCTGATGTACTGTGGATCATCACTGATGTACTGTGGACCATCCCTGATGTACTGTGGATCATCACTGATGTACTGTGGATTATCACTGATGTACTGAAGATCATCACTGATGCACTGTGGATCATCACTGATGTACTGTGGATCATCACTGATGTGCTATGGAACATCACTGATGTACTATGGATCATCACTGATGTACTATGGATCATCACTAATGTACTATGAGCCATCACTGATGTACTATGGATCATCACTGGTGTACTATGGATCATCACTGATGTACTGTGGACCATCCCTGATGTACTGAGGAACATCACTGATGTACCATGGATCATCACTTGTACTGTGGATCATCACTGATGTACTGTGGATCATCACTGATGTACTGTGGATCATCACTGATGTACTATAGGCCATCACAGGTGTACTATGGATCATCACTGGTGTACTATGGATCATCACTGATATACTATGGACCATCCCTGATGTACTATGGACCATCCCTGATGTACTGTGGATCATCACTGATGTACTGTGGATCATCACTGATGTACTATAGATCATCACTGATGTACTGTGGATCATCACTGATGTACTGTGGATCATCACTGATGTACTATAGATCATCACTGATGTACTATGGATCATCACTGATGTACTATGGATCATCACTGATGTACTATGGATCATCACTGATATACTGTGGATCATCACTGATGTACTGTGGATCATCACTGATGTACTATAGATCATCACTGATGTACTATGGGCCATCACTGGTGTACTATGGATCATCACTGGTGTACTATAGATCATCACTGATGTACTATGGGCCATCACTGGTGTACTATGGATCATCACTGGTGTACTATGGATCATCACTGATGTACTATGGACCCTCCCTGATGTACTATGGACCTTCCCATATGTACTATGGACCATCCCTGATGTACTGTGGATCATCACTGATGTGCTATGGAACATCACTTGTGTACTATGGATCATCACTGATGTACTATGGATCATCACTGATGTACTATGGACCATCCCTGATGTACTGTGGATCATCACTGATGTACTATGGACCATCCCTGATGTACTGTGGAACATCACTGATGTACTGTGGATTATCACTGATGTACTGTGGATCATCACTGATGTACTGTGGATCATCAATAATGTACTGTGGATCATCACTGATGTACTGTGGATCATCACTGATGTACTGTGGATCATCACTGGTGTACTATGGATCATCACTGATGTACTATGGATCATCACTGATGTACTGTAGATCATGACTGATATACTGTGGATCACTGATGTACTGTGGATCATCACTGATGTACTGTGGATCATCACTGATGTACTATGGACCATCCCTGATGTACTGTGGATCATCACTGATGTGCTATGGAACATCACTGGTGTACTATGGATCATCACTGATGTACTGTGGAGCATCCCTGATGTACTGTGGATCATCACTGATGTACTGTGGACCATCCCTGATGTACTGTGGATCATCACTGATGTACTGAGGATCATCACTGATGTACTGTGGATCATCACTGATGTACTGTGGATCATCACTGATGTACTGAGGATCATCACTGATGTACTATGGATCATCACTGATGTACTATGGATCATCCCTGATGTACTGAGGAACATCACTGATGTACCATGGATCATCACTTGTACTGTGGATCATCACTGATGTAGTATGGACCATCCCTGATGTACTATGGACCTTCCCATATGTACTATGGACCATCCCTGATGTACTGTGGATCATCAATGGTGTACTGTGGATCATCACTGATGTACTGTGGATCATTACTGATGTACTATAGTCCATCACAGGTGTACTATGGATCATCACTGGTGTACTATGGATCATCACTGATATACTATGGACCATCCCTGATGTACTATGGACCATCCCTGATGTGCTGTGGATCATCACTGATGTACTGTGGATCATCACTGATGTACTATAGATCATCACTGATGTACTGTGGATCATTACTGATGTACTGTGGATCATCACTGATGTACTATAGATCATCACTGATGTACTATGGGCCATCACTGGTGTACTATGGATCATCATTGATGTACTATGGATCATCACTGATGTACTATAGATCATCACTGATGTACTGTGGATCATCACTGATGTACTGTGGATCATCACTGATGTACTATAGATCATCACTGATGTACTATGGGCCATCACTGGTGTACTATGGATCATCACTGGTGTTCTATGGATCATCACTGATGTACTATGGACCATCCCTGATGTACTATGGACCTTCCCATATGTACTATGGACCATACCTGATGTACTGTGGATCATCACTGATGTGCTATGGAACATCACTTGTGTACTATGGATCATCACTGATGTACTATGGATCATCACTGATGTACTATGGACCATCCCTGATGTACTGTGGATCATCACTGATGTACTATGGACCATCTCTGATGTACTGTGGATCATCACTGATGTACTGTGGATTATCACTGATGTACTGTGGATCATCACTGATGTACTGTGGATCATCACTGATGTACTGTGGATCATCACTGATGTACTGTTGATCATCACTGGTGTACTATGGATCATCACTGATGTACTATGGATCATCACTGATGTACTGTGGATCATCACTGATGTACTGTGGATCACTGATGTACTATAGATCATCACTGATGTACTGTGGATCATCACTGATGTACTGTGGATCATCACTGATGTACTATAGATCATCACTGATGGACTATGGACCATCACTGATGTACTATGGATCATCACTGGTGTACTATGGATCATCACTGTTGTACTATGGATCATCACTGGTGTACTTTGGACCATCCCTGATGTACTGTGGATCATCACTGATGTACTGTGGATCATCACTGAAGTACTATAGATCATCACTGATGTACTATGGGCCATCACTGGTGTACTATGGATCATCACTGGTGTACTATGGATCATCACTGATGTACTATGGACCATCCCTGATGTACTGTGGACCATCCCTGATGTACTATGGACCATCCCTGATGTACTGTGGATCATCACTGATGTACTGTGGACCATCCCTGATGTACTGTGGATCATCACTGATGTACTGTGGATCATCACTGATGTACTGTGGATCATCACTGATGTACTATGGATCATCACTGATGTACTATAGATCATCACTGATGTACTATGGATCATCACTGATGTACTATAGATCATCACTGATGTACTATGGGCCATCACTGGTGTACTATGGATCATCACTGATGTACTATGGGCCATTACTGGTGTACTATGGATCATCACTGATGTACTGTGGACCATCCCTGATGTACTGTGGATCATCACTGATGTACTGTGGATCATCACTGATATACTGTGGATCATCACTGATGTACTGTGGACCATCACTGATGTACTGTGGATCATCACTGATGTTCTATGGACCATCACTGATGTACTGTGGATCATCACTGATGTACTATAGATCATCACTGATGTACTGTGGATCATCACTGATGTACTGTGGATCATCACTGATGTACTATAGATCATCACTGATGTACTATGGGCCATCACTGGTGTACTATGGATCATCACTGGTGTACTATGGATCATCACTGATGTACTATGGACCATCCCTGATGTACTATGGACCTTCCCATATGTACTATGGACCATCCCTGATGTACTGTGGATCATCACTGATGTGCTTTGGAACATCACTTGTGTACTATGGATCATCACTGATGTACTATGGATCATCACTGATGTACTATGGACCATCCCTGATGTACTGTGGATCATCACTGATGTACTATGGACTATCCCTGATGTACTGTGGAACATCACTGATGTACTGTGGATTATCACTGATGTACTGTGGACCATCCCTGATGTACTGTGGATCATCACTGATGTACTGTGGATCATCACTGATGTACTGTGGATCATCACTGATGTACTATGGATCATCACTGATGTACTATAGATCATCACTGATGTACTATGGATCATCACTGATGTACTATAGATCATCACTGATGTACTATGGGCCATCACTGGTGTACTATGGATCATCACTGATGTACTATGGGCCATTACTGGTGTACTATGGATCATCACTGATGTACTGTGGACCATCCCTGATGTACTGTGGATCATCACTGATGTACTGTGGATCATCACTGATATACTGTGGATCATCACTGATGTACTGTGGACCATCACTGATGTACTGTGGATCATCACTGATGTTCTATGGACCATCACTGATGTACTGTGGATCATCACTGATGTACTATAGATCATCACTGATGTACTGTGGATCATCACTGATGTACTGTGGATCATCACTGATGTACTATAGATCATCACTGATGTACTATGGGCCATCACTGGTGTACTATGGATCATCACTGGTGTACTATGGATCATCACTGATGTACTATGGACCATCCCTGATGTACTATGGACCTTCCCATATGTACTATGGACCATCCCTGATGTACTGTGGATCATCACTGATGTGCTTTGGAACATCACTTGTGTACTATGGATCATCACTGATGTACTATGGATCATCACTGATGTACTATGGACCATCCCTGATGTACTGTGGATCATCACTGATGTACTATGGACTATCCCTGATGTACTGTGGAACATCACTGATGTACTGTGGATTATCACTGATGTACTGTGGATCATCACTGATGTACTGTGGATCATCAATAATGTACTGTGGATCATCACTGATGTACTGTGGATCATCACTGATGTACTGTGGATCATCACTGGTGTAATATGGATCATCACTGATGTACTATGGATCATCACTGATGTACTGTGGATCATCACTGATATACTGTGGATCACTGATGTACTGTGGATCATCACTGATGTACTGTGGATCATCACTGATGTACTGTGGATCATCACTGATGTACTATAGATCATCACTGATGTACTGTGGATCATCACTGATGTACTGTGGATCATCACTGATGTACTATAGATCATCACTGATGTACTATGGACCATCACTGATGTACTATGGATCATCACTGGTGTACTATGGATCATCACTGATGTAGTATGGACCATCCCTGATGTACTATGGACCTTCCCATATGTACTATGGACCATCCCTGATGTACTGTGGATCATCACTGATGTACTGTGGACCATCCCTGATGTACTGTGGATCATCACTGATGTACTGAGGATCATCACTGATGTACTGTGGATCATCACTGATGTACTGTGGATCATCACTGATGTACTGAGGATCATCACTGATGTACTATGGATCATCACTGATGTACTATGGATCATCCCTGATGTACTGAGGAACATCACTGATGTACCATGGATCATCACTTGTACTGTGGATCATCACTGATGTACTGTGGATCATCACTGATGTACTGTGGATCATCACTGATGTACTATAGTCCATCACAGGTGTACTATGGATCATCACTGGTGTACTATGGATCATCACTGATATACTATGGACCATCCCTGATGTACTATGGACCATCCCTGATGTACTGTGGATCATCACTGATGTACTGTGGATCATCACTGATGTACTATAGATCATCACTGATGTACTGTGGATCATCACTGATGTACTGTGGATCATCACTGATGTACTATAGATCATCACTGATGTACTATGGGCCATCACTGGTGTACTATGGATCATCACTGATGTACTATGGATCATCACTGATGTACTATAGATCATCACTGATGTACTGTGGATCATCACTGATGTACTATAGATCATCACTGATGTACTATGGGCCATCACTGATGTACTATGGATCATCACTGGTGTTCTATGGATCATCACTGATGTACTATGGACCATCCCTGATGTACTATGGACCTTCCCATATGTACTATGGACCATACCTGATGTACTGTGGATCATCACTGATGTGCTATGGAACATCACTTGTGTACTATGGATCATCACTGATGTACTATGGATCATCACTGATGTACTATGGACCATCCCTGATGTACTGTGGATCATCACTGATGTACTATGGACCATCTCTGATGTACTGTGGATCATCACTGATGTACTGTGGATTATCACTGATGTACTGTGGATCATCACTGATGTACTGTGGATCATCACTGATGTACTGTGGATCATCACTGATGTACTGTTGATCATCACTGGTGTACTATGGATCATCACTGATGTACTATGGATCATCACTGATGTACTGTGGATCATCACTGATGTACTGTGGATCACTGATGTACTATAGATCATCACTGATGTACTGTGGATCATCACTGATGTACTGTGGATCATCACTGATGTACTATAGATCATCACTGATGGACTATGGACCATCACTGATGTACTATGGATCATCACTGGTGTACTATGGATCATCACTGTTGTACTATGGATCATCACTGGTGTACTTTGGACCATCCCTG
This sequence comes from Rana muscosa, assembly GCA_029206835.1. NCBI lineage: Eukaryota > Metazoa > Chordata > Amphibia > Anura > Ranidae > Rana > Rana muscosa. Next base: position 284,565,254 of record CM055117.1, read on the forward strand.
ATGTACTGTGGATCATCACTGATGTACTGTGGATCATCACTGATGTACTATAGATCATCACTGATGTACTATGGGCCATCACTGGTGTACTATGGATCATCACTGGTGTACTATGGATCATCACTGATGTACTATGGACCATCCCTGATGTACTGTGGACCATCCCTGATGTACTATGGACCATCCCTGATGTACTGTGGATCATCACTGATGTACTGTGGACCATCCCTGATGTACTGTGGATCATCACTGATGTACTGTGGATCATCACTGATGTACTGTGGATCATCACTGATGTACTATGGATCATCACTGATGTACTATAGATCATCACTGATGTACTATGGGCCATCACTGGTGTACTATAGATCATCACTGATGTACTATGGGCCATCACTGGTGTACTATGGATCATCACTGATGTACTATGGGCCATCACTGGTGTACTATAGATCATCACTGATGTACTGTGGACCATCCCTGATGTACTGTGGATCATCACTGATGTACTGTGGATCATCACTGATGTACTGTGGATCATCACTGATATACTGTGGATCATCACTGATGTACTGTGGACCATCACTGATGTACTGTGGATCATCACTGATGTTCTATGGACCATCACTGATGTACTGTGGATCATCACTGATGTACTATAGATCATCACTGATGTACTGTGGATCATCACTGATGTACTGTGGATCATCACTGATGTACTATAGATCATCACTGATGTACTATGGGCCATCACTGGTGTACTATGGATCATCACTGGTGTACTATGGATCATCACTGATGTACTATGGACCATCACTGATGTACTATGCACCTTCCCATATGTACTATGGACCATCCCTGATGTACTGTGGATCATCACTGATGTGCTATGGAACATCACTTGTGTACTATGGATCATCACTGATGTACTATGGATCATCACTGATGTACTATGGACCATCCCTGATGCACTGTGGAACATCACTGATGTACTGTGGATTATCACTGATGTACTGTGGATCATCACTGATGTACTGTGGATCATCAATGATGTACTGTGGATCATCACTGATGTACTGTGGATCATCACTGATGTACTGTGGATCATCACTGGTGTACTATGGATCATCACTGATGTACTATGGATCATCACTGATGTACTGTGGATCATCACTGATATACTGTGGATCACTGATGTACTGTGGATCATCACTGATGTACTGTGGATCATCACTGATGTACTGTGAATCATCACTGATGTACTATAGATCATCACTGATGTACTGTGGATCATCACTGATGTACTGTGTATCATCACTGATGTACTATAGATCATCACTGATGTACTATGGGCCATCACTGGTGTACTATGGATCATCACTGGTGTACTATGGATCATCACTGATGTACTATGGACCATCCCTGATGTACTATGCACCTTCCCATATGTACTATGGACCATCCCTGATGTACTGTGGATCATCACTGATGTGCTATGGAACATCACTTGTGTACTATGGATCATCACTGATGTACTATGGATCATCACTGATGTACTATGGACCATCCCTGATGTACTGTGGATCATCACTGATGTACTATGGACCATCCCTGATGTACTGTGGAACATCACTGATGTACTGTGGATTATCACTGATGTACTGTGGATCATCACTGATGTACTGTGGATCATCAATAATGTACTGTGGATCATCACTGATGTACTGTGGATCATCACTGATGTACTGTGGATCATCACTGGTGTACTATGGATCATCACTGATGTACTATGGATCATCACTGATGTACTGTGGATCATCACTGATATACTGTGGATCACTGATGTACTGTGGATCATCACTGATGTACTATAGATCATCACTGATGTACTGTGGATCATCACTGATGTACTGTGGATCATCACTGATGTACTATAGATCATCACTGATGTACTATGGACCATCACTGATGTACTATGGATCATCACTCGTGTACTATGGATCATCACTGATGTAGTATGGACCATTCCTGATGTACTATGGACCTTCCCATATGTACTATGGACCATCCCTGATGTACTGTGGATCATCACTGATGTACTGTGGACCATCCCTGATGTACTGTGGATTATCACTGATGTACTGAGGATCATCACTGATGTACTGTGGATCATCACTGATGTACTGAGGATCATCACTGATGTACTGAGGATCATCACTGATGTACTATGGATCATCACTGATGTGCTATGGATCATCCCTGATGTACTGAGGAACATCACTGATGTACCATGGATCATCACTTGTACTGTGGATCATCACTGATGTACTGTGGATCATCACTGATGTACTGTGGATCATCACTGATGTACTATAGTCCATCACAGGTGTACTATGGATCATCACTGGTGTACTATGGATCATCACTGATATACTATGGACCATCCCTGATGTACTATGGACCATCCCTGATGTACTATGGATCATCACTGATGTACTATGGATCATCACTGATGTACTATGGATCATCACTGATATACTGTGGATCATCACTGATGTACTGTGGATCATCACTGATGTACTATAGATCATCACTGATGTACTATGGGCCATCACTGGTGTACTATGGATCATCACTGGTGTACTATAGATCATCACTGATGTACTATGGGCCATCACTGGTGTACTATGGATCATCACTGGTGTACTATGGATCATCACTGATGTACTATGGACCCTCCCTGATGTACTATGGACCTTCCCATATGTACTATGGACCATCCCTGATGTACTGTGGATCATCACTGATGTGCTATGGAACATCACTTGTGTACTATGGATCATCACTGATGTACTATGGATCATCACTGATGTACTATGGACCATCCCTGATGTACTGTGGATCATCACTGATGTACTATGGACCATCCCTGATGTACTGTGGAACATCACTGATGTACTGTGGATTATCACTGATGTACTGTGGATCATCACTGATGTACTGTGGATCATCAATAATGTACTGTGGATCATCACTGATGTACTGTGGATCATCACTGATGTACTGTGGATCATCACTGGTGTACTATGGATCATCACTGATGTACTATGGATCATCACTGATGTACTGTGGATCATCACTGATATACTGTGGATCATCACTGATGTACTGTGGATCATCACTGATGTACTGTGGATCATCACTGATGTACTATGGACCATCCCTGATGTACTGTGGATCATCACTGATGTGCTATGGAACATCACTGGTGTACTATGGATCATCACTGATGTACTGTGGACCATCCCTGATGTACTGTGGATCATCACTGATGTACTGTGGACCATCCCTGATGTACTGTGGATCATCACTGATGTACTGAGGATCATCACTGATGTACTGTGGATCATCACTGATGTACTGTGGATCATCACTGATGTACTGAGGATCATCACTGATGTACTATGGATCATCACTGATGTACTATGGATCATCCCTGATGTACTGAGGAACATCACTGACGTACCATGGATCATCACTTGTACTGTGGATCATCACTGATGTAGTATGGACCATCCCTGATGTACTATGGACCTTCCCATATGTACTATGGACCATCCCTGATGTACTGTGGATCATCACTGGTGTACTGTGGATCATCACTGATGTACTGTGGATCATCACTGATGTACTATAGTCCATCACAGGTGTACTATGGATCATCACTGGTGTACTATGGATCATCACTGATATACTACGGACCATCCCTGATGTACTATGGACCATCCCTGATGTGCTGTGGATCATCACTGATGTACTGTGGATCATTACTGATGTACTGTGGATCATCACTGATGTACTATAGATCATCACTGATGTACTATGGGCCATCACTGGTGTACTATGGATCATCACTGATGTACTATGGATCATCACTGATGTACTATAGATCATCACTGATGTACTGTGGATCATCACTGATGTACTGTGGATCATCACTGATGTACTATAGATCATCACTGATGTACTATGGGCCATCACTGGTGTACTATGGATCATCACTGGTGTTCTATGGATCATCACTGATGTACTATGGACCATCCCTGATGTACTATGGACCTTCCCATATGTACTATGGACCATACCTGATGTACTGTGGATCATCACTGATGTGCTATGGAACATCACTTGTGTACTATGGATCATCACTGATGTACTATGGATCATCACTGATGTACTATGGACCATCCCTGATGTACTGTGGATCATCACTGATGTACTATGGACCATCTCTGATGTACTGTGGATCATCACTGATGTACTGTGGATTATCACTGATGTACTGTGGATCATCACTGATGTACTGTGGATCATCACTGATGTACTGTGGATCATCACTGATGTACTGTTGATCATCACTGGTGTACTATGGATCATCACTGATGTACTATGGATCATCACTGATGTACTGTGGATCATCACTGATGTACTGTGGATCACTGATGTACTATAGATCATCACTGATGTACTGTGGATCATCACTGATGTACTGTGGATCATCACTGATGTACTATAGATCATCCCTGATGGACTATGGACCATCACTGATGTACTATGGATCATCACTGGTGTACTATGGATCATCACTGTTGTACTATGGATCATCACTGGTGTACTTTGGACCATCCCTGATGTACTGTGGATCATCACTGAAGTACTATAGATCATCACTGATGTACTATGGGCCATCACTGGTGTACTATGGACCATCCCTGATGTACTGTGGACCATCCCTGATGTACTATGGACCATCCCTGATGTACTGTGGATCATCACTGATGTACTGTGGACCATCCCTGATGTACTGTGGATCATCACTGATGTACTGTGGATCATCACTGATGTACTGTGGATCATCACTGATGTACTATGGATCATCACTGATGTACTATAGATCATCACTGATGTACTATGGGCCATCACTGGTGTACTATAGATCATCACTGATGTACTATGGGCCATCACTGGTGTACTATGGATCATCACTGATGTACTATGGGCCATTACTGGTGTACTATGGATCATCACTGATGTACTGTGGACCATCCCTGATGTACTGTGGATCATCACTGATGTACTGTGGATCATCACTGATATACTGTGGATCATCACTGATGTACTGTGGACCATCACTGATGTACTGTGGATCATCACTGATGTTCTATGGACCATCACTGATGTACTGTGGATCATCACTGATGTACTATAGATCATCACTGATGTACTGTGGATCATCACTGATGTACTATAGATCATCACTGATGTACTATGGGCCATCACTGGTGTACTATGGATCATCACTGGTGTACTATGGATCATCACTGATGTACTATGGACCATCCCTGATGTACTATGGACCTTCCCATATGTACTATGGACCATCCCTGATGTACTGTGGATCATCACTGATGTGCTTTGGAACATCACTTGTGTACTATGGATCATCACTGATGTACTATGGATCATCACTGATGTACTATGGACCATCCCTGATGTACTGTGGATCATCACTGATGTACTATGGACTATCCCTGATGTACTGTGGAACATCACTGATGTACTGTGGATTATCACTGATGTACTGTGGATCATCACTGATGTACTGTGGATCATCAATAATGTACTGTGGATCATCACTGATGTACTGTGGATCATCACTGATGTACTGTGGATCATCACTGGTGTAATATGGATCATCACTGATGTACTATGGATCATCACTGATGTACTGTGGATCATCACTGATATACTGTGGATCACTGATGTACTGTGGATCATCACTGATGTACTGTGGATCATCACTGATGTACTATAGATCATCACTGATGTACTGTGGATCATCACTGATGTACTGTGGATCATCACTGATGTACTATAGATCATCACTGATGTACTATGGACCATCACTGATGTACTATGGATCATCACTGGTGTACTATGGATCATCACTGATGTAGTATGGACCATCCCTGATGTACTATGGACCTTCCCATATGTACTATGGACCATCCCTGATGTACTGTGGATCATCACTGATGTACTGTGGACCATCCCTGATGTACTGTGGATCATCACTGATGTACTGAGGATCATCACTGATGTACTGTGGATCATCACTGATGTACTGTGGATCATCACTGATGTACTGAGGATCATCACTGATGTACTATGGATCATCACTGATGTACTATGGATCATCCCTGATGTACTGAGGAACATCACTGATGTACCATGGATCATCACTTGTACTGTGGATCATCACTGATGTACTATAGTCCATCACAGGTGTACTATGGATCATCACTGGTGTACTATGGATCATCACTGATATACTATGGACCATCCCTGATGTACTATGGACCATCCCTGATGTACTGTGGATCATCACTGATGTACTGTGGATCATCACTGATGTACTATAGATCATCACTGATGTACTGTGGATCATCACTGATGTACTATGGACCATCTCTGATGTACTGTGGATCATCACTGATGTACTGTGGATCATCACTGATGTACTATAGTCCATCACAGGTGTACTATGGATCATCACTGGTGTACTATGGATCATCACTGATATACTATGGACCATCCCTGATGTACTATGGACCATCCCTGATGTACTGTGGATCATCACTGATGTACTGTGGATCATCACTGATGTACTATAGATCATCACTGATGTACTGTGGATCATCACTGATGTACTGTGGATCATCACTGATGTACTATAGATCATCACTGATGTACTATGGGCCATCACTGGTGTACTATGGATCATCACTGATGTACTATGGATCATCACTGATGTACTATAGATCATCACTGATGTACTGTGGATCATCACTGATGTACTATAGATCATCACTGATGTACTATGGGCCATCACTGATGTACTATGGATCATCACTGGTGTTCTATGGATCATCACTGATGTACTATGGACCATCCCTGATGTACTATGGACCTTCCCATATGTACTATGGACCATACCTGATGTACTGTGGATCATCACTGATGTGCTATGGAACATCACTTGTGTACTATGGATCATCACTGATGTACTATGGATCATCACTGATGTACTATGGACCATCCCTGATGTACTGTGGATCATCACTGATGTACTATGGACCATCTCTGATGTACTGTGGATCATCACTGATGTACTGTGGATCACTGATGTACTATAGATCATCACTGATGTACTGTGGATCATCACTGATGTACTGTGGATCATCACTGATGTACTATAGATCATCCCTGATGGACTATGGACCATCACTGATGTACTATGGATCATCACTGGTGTACTATGGATCATCACTGTTGTACTATGGATCATCACTGGTGTACTTTGGACCATCCCTGATGTACTGTGGATCATCACTGAAGTACTATAGATCATCACTGATGTACTATGGGCCATCACTGGTGTACTATGGACCATCCCTGATGTACTGTGGACCATCCCTGATGTACTATGGACCATCCCTGATGTACTGTGGATCATCACTGATGTACTGTGGACCATCCCTGATGTACTGTGGATCATCACTGATGTACTGTGGATCATCACTGATGTACTGTGGATCATCACTGATGTACTATGGATCATCACTGATGTACTATAGATCATCACTGATGTACTATGGGCCATCACTGGTGTACTATAGATCATCACTGATTTACTATGGGCCATCACTGGTGTACTATGGATCATCACTGATGTACTATGGGCCATTACTGGTGTACTATGGATCATCACTGATGTACTGTGGACCATCCCTGATGTACTGTGGATCATCACTGATGTACTGTGGATCATCACTGATATACTGTGGATCATCACTGATGTACTGTGGACCATCACTGATGTACTGTGGATCATCACTGATGTTCTATGGACCATCACTGATGTACTGTGGATCATCACTGATGTACTATAGATCATCACTGATGTACTGTGGATCATCACTGATGTACTATAGATCATCACTGATGTACTATGGGCCATCACTGGTGTACTATGGATCATCACTGGTGTACTATGGATCATCACTGATGTACTATGGACCATCCCTGATGTACTATGGACCTTCCCATATGTACTATGGACCATCCCTGATGTACTGTGGATCATCACTGATGTGCTTTGGAACATCACTTGTGTACTATGGATCATCACTGATGTACTATGGACCATCCCTGATGTACTGTGGATCATCACTGATGTACTATGGACTATCCCTGATGTACTGTGGAACATCACTGATGTACTGTGGATTATCACTGATGTACTGTGGATCATCACTGATGTACTGTGGATCATCAATAATGTACTGTGGATCATCACTGATGTACTGTGGATCATCACTGATGTACTGTGGATCATCACTGGTGTAATATGGATCATCACTGATGTACTATGGATCATCACTGATGTACTGTGGATCATCACTGATATACTGTGGATCACTGATGTACTGTGGATCATCACTGATGTACTGTGGATCATCACTGATGTACTATAGATCATCACTGATGTACTGTGGATCATCACTGATGTACTGTGGATCATCACTGATGTACTATAGATCATCACTGATGTACTATGGACCATCACTGATGTACTATGGATCATCACTGGTGTACTATGGATCATCACTGATGTAGTATGGACCATCCCTGATGTACTATGGACCTTCCCATATGTACTATGGACCATCCCTGATGTACTGTGGATCATCACTGATGTACTGTGGACCATCCCTGATGTACTGTGGATCATCACTGATGTACTGAGGATCATCACTGATGTACTGTGGATCATCACTGATGTACTGTGGATCATCACTGATGTACTGAGGATCATCACTGATGTACTATGGATCATCACTGATGTACTATGGATCATCCCTGATGTACTGAGGAACATCACTGATGTACCATGGATCATCACTTGTACTGTGGATCATCACTGATGTACTGTGGATCATCACTGATGTACTGTGGATCATCACTGATGTACTATAGTCCATCACAGGTGTACTATGGATCATCACTGGTGTACTATGGATCATCACTGATATACTATGGACCATCCCTGATGTACTATGGACCATCCCTGATGTACTGTGGATCATCACTGATGTACTGTGGATCATCACTGATGTACTATAGATCATCACTGATGTACTGTGGATCATCACTGATGTACTGTGGATCATCACTGATGTACTATAGATCATCACTGATGTACTATGGGCCATCACTGGTGTACTATGGATCATCACTGATGTACTATGGATCATCACTGATGTACTATAGATCATCACTGATGTACTGTGGATCATCACTGATGTACTATAGATCATCACTGATGTACTATGGGCCATCACTGATGTACTATGGATCATCACTGGTGTTCTATGGATCATCACTGATGTACTATGGACCATCCCTGATGTACTATGGACCTTCCCATATGTACTATGGACCATACCTGATGTACTGTGGATCATCACTGATGTGCTATGGAACATCACTTGTGTACTATGGATCATCACTGATGTACTATGGATCATCACTGATGTACTATGGACCATCCCTGATGTACTGTGGATCATCACTGATGTACTATGGACCATCTCTGATGTACTGTGGATCATCACTAGGGATGAGCTTCGTGTTCGAATCGAACATACGTTCGACTCGAACATCGGCTGTTCGATCGTTCGACGAAGATCGAACGATTTGGGCCGTTCGCGCCAAATTCGAGTGACGCGAACGGCCCACAATGCACTACGCCATCGCAGTGTCATCCAGGCGCTGTGATTGGCCAAGCATGCACTGTGACCCCGCATGCTTGGCCAATCACAGCGCCGGCAGCGAGGAGAGCAATGATTGGCCACAGGCAGGATGCCTGTGGCCAATTATTGCTGAGGGTGTTTAGTACACGCCCCACACTATAAAAGGCCGCCAGCATGGCGGCCTAGTGTAGTGTGTTCCGGAGCAGGGATAGAGCAGCATAGGCAGGGACAGTGACTTTTATTTCTTTCTTGCTTAACCTGGATTCCTTTAGTTTAGGGAAAGAGAAGGATAGGTAGGGAGAGTGTCAGTGTGTTTTGTGCTTGTGCTATAGTGTGCTTAAAAAAAACATTTTTTCTAGGGACAGAAAACTGTAGGTAGGGAGAGTGTCAGTTTCTTTCACTGTGTAAGTCCTTGTTTCTAGGGACCTGGAAGGACAGTGAGTGAATTCTCCTTGTGCTATATTGTGCTTAAAAAAAACATTTTTTCTAGGGACAGAAAACTGTAGGTAGGGAGAGTGTCAGTTTCTTTCACTGTGCAAGTCCTTGTTTCTAGGGACCTGGAAGGACAGTGAGTGAATTCTCCTTGTGCTATATTGTGCTTAAAAAAAACATTTTTTCTAGGGACAGAAAACTGTAGGTAGGGAGAGTGTCAGTTTCTTTCACTGTGTAAGTCCTTGTTTCTAGGGACCTGGAAGGACAGTGAGTGAATTCTCCTTGTGCTATATTGTGCTTAAAAAAAACATTTTTTCTAGGGACAGAAAACTGTAGGTAGGGAGAGTGTCAGTTTCTTTCACTGTGCAAGTCCTTGTTTCCAGGGACCTGGAAGGACAGTGAGTGAATTCTCCTTGTGCTATATTGTGCTTAAAAAAAACATTTTTTCTAGGGACAGAAAACTGTAGGTAGGGAGAGTGTCAGTTTCTTTCACTGTGCAAGTCCTTGTTTCTAGGGACCTGGAAGGACAGTGAGTGAATTCTCCTTGTGCTATATTGTGCTTAAAAAAAACATTTTTTTCTAGGGACAGAAAACTGTAGGTAGGGAGAGTGTCAGTTTCTTTCACTGTGCAAGTCCTTGTTTCTAGGGACCTGGAAGGACAGTGAGTGAATTCTCCTTGTGCTATATTGTGCTTAAAAAAACATTTTTTCTAGGGACAGAAAACTGTAGGTAGGGAGAGTGTCAGTTTCTTTCACTGTGCAAGTCCTTGTTTCTAGGGACCTGGAAGGACAGTGAGTGAATTCTCCTTGTGCTATATTGTGCTTAAAAAAAACATTTTTTCTAGGGACAGAAAACTGTAGGTAGGGAGAGTGTCAGTTTCTTTCACTGTGCAAGTCCTTGTTTCTAGGGACCTGGAAGGACAGTGAGTGAATTCTCCTTGTGCTATATTGTGCTTAAAAAAAACATTTTTTCTAGGGACAGAAAACTGTAGGTAGGGAGAGTGTCAGTTTCTTTCACTGTGCAAGTCCTTGTTTCTAGGGACCTGGAAGGACAGTGAGTGAATTCTCCTTGTGCTATATTGTGCTTAAAAAAAAACCTTTTTTCTAGGGACAGAAAACTGTAGGTAGGGAGAGTGTCAGTTTCTTTCACTGTGTAAGTCCTTGTTTCTAGGGACCTGGAAGGACAGTGAGTGAATTCTCCTTGTGCTATATTGTGCTTAAAAAAAACATTTTTTCTAGGGACAGAAAACTGTAGGTAGGGAGAGTGTCAGTTTCTTTCACTGTGCAAGTCCTTGTTTCTAGGGACCTGGAAGGACAGTGAGTGAATTCTCCTTGTGCTATATTGTGCTTAAAACAAACATTTTTTCTAGGGACAGAAAACTGTAGGTAGGGAGAGTGTCAATTTCTTTCACTGTGCAAGTCCTTGTTTCTAGGGACCTGGAAGGACAGTGAGTGAATTCTCCTTGTGCTATATTGTGCTTAAAAAAAACATTTTTTCTAGGGACAGAAAACTGTAGGTAGGGAGAGTGTCAGTTTCTTTCACTGTGTAAGTCCTTGTTTCTAGGGACCTGGAAGGACAGTGAGTGAATTCTCCTTGTGCTTTATTGTGCTTAAAAAAAACATTTTTTCTAGGGACAGAAAACTGTAGGTAGGGAGAGTGTCAGTTTCTTTCACTGTGCAAGTCCTTGTTTCTAGGGACCTGGAAGGACAGTGAGTGAATTCTCCTTGTGCTATATTGTGCTTAAAAAAAACATTTTTTCTAGGGACAGAAAACTGTAGGTAGAGAGAGTGTCAGTTTCTTTCACTGTGCAAGTCCTTGTTTCTAGGGACCTGGAAGGACAGTGAGTGAATTCTCCTTGTGCTATATTGTGCTTAAAAAAAACATTTTTTCTAGGGACAGAAAACTGTAGGTAGGGAGAGTGTCAGTTTCTTTCACTGTGCAAGTCCTTGTTTCTAGGGACCTGGAAGGACAGTGAGTGAATTCTCCTTGTGCTATATTGTGCTTAAAAAAAACATTTTTTCTAGGGACAGAAAACTGTAGGTAGGGAGAGTGTCAGTTTCTTTCACTGTGTAAGTCCTTGTTTCTAGGGACCTGGAAGGACAGTGAGTGAATTCTCCTTGTGCTATATTGTGCTTAAAAAAAACATTTTTTCTAGGGACAGAAAACTGTAGGTAGGGAGAGTGTCAGTTTCTTTCACTGTGCAAGTCCTTGTTTCCAGGGACCTGGAAGGACAGTGAGTGAATTCTCCTTGTGCTATATTGTGCTTAAAAAAAACATTTTTTCTAGGGACAGAAAACTGTAGGTAGGGAGAGTGTCAGTTTCTTTCACTGTGCAAGTCCTTGTTTCTAGGGACCTGGAAGGACAGTGAGTGAATTCTCCTTGTGCTATATTGTGCTTAAAAAAAACATTTTTTCTAGGGACAGAAAACTGTAGGTAGGGAGAGTGTCAGTTTCTTTCACTGTGTAAGTCCTTGTTTCTAGGGACCTGGAAGGACAGTGAGTGAATTCTCCTTGTGCTTTATTGTGCTTAAAAAAAACATTTTTTCTAGGGACAGAAAACTGTAGGTAGGGAGAGTGTCAGTTTCTTTCACTGTGCAAGTCCTTGTTTCTAGGGACCTGGAAGGACAGTGAGTGAATTCTCCTTGTGCTATATTGTGCTTAAAAAAAACATTTTTTCTAGGGACAGAAAACTGTAGGTAGGGAGAGTGTCAGTTTCTTTCACTGTGCAAGTCCTTGTTTCCAGGGACCTGGAAGGACAGTGAGTGAATTCTCCTTGTGCTATATTGTGCTTAAAAAAAACATTTTTTCTAGGGACAGAAAACTGTAGGTAGGGAGAGTGTCAGTTTCTTTCACTGTGCAAGTCCTTGTTTCCAGGGACCTGGAAGGACAGTGAGTGAATTCTCCTTGTGCTATATTGTGCTTAAAAAAAAAAAAAATTCTAGGGACAGAAAACTGTAGGTAGGGAGAGTGTCAGTTTCTTTCACTGTGCAAGTCCTTGTTTCTAGGGACCTGGAAGGACAGTGAGTGAATTCTCCTTGTGCTATATTGTGCTTAAAAAAAACATTTTTTCTAGGGACAGAAAACTGTAGGTAGGGAGAGTGTCAGTTTCTTTCACTGTGTAAGTCCTTGTTTCTAGGGACCTGGAAGGACAGTGAGTGAATTCTCCTTGTGCTTTATTGTGCTTAAAAAAAACATTTTTTCTAGGGACAGAAAACTGTAGGTAGGGAGAGTGTCAGTTTCTTTCACTGTGCAAGTCCTTGTTTCTAGGGACCTGGAAGGACAGTGAGTGAATTCTCCTTGTGCTATATTGTGCTTAAAAAAAACATTTTTTCTAGGGACAGAAAACGGTAGGTAGGGAGAGTGTCAGTTTCTTTCACTGTGCAAGTCCTTGTTTCTAGGGACCTGGAAGGACAGTGAGTGAATTCTCCTTGTGCTATATTGTGCTTAAAAAAAACATTTTTTCTAGGGACAGAAAACTGTAGGTAGGGAGAGTGTCAGTTTCTTTCACTGTGTAAGTCCTTGTTTCTATGGACCTGGAAGGACAGTGAGTGAATTCTCCTTGTGCTATATTGTGCTTAAAAAAAACATTTTTTCTAGGGACAGAAAACTGTAGGTAGGGAGAGTGTCAGTTTCTTTCACTGTGCAAGTCCTTGTTTCTAGGGACCTGGAAGGACAGTGAGTGAATTCTCCTTGTGCTATATTGTGCTTTAAAAAAACATTTTTTCTAGGGACAGAAAACTGTAGGTAGGGAGAGTGTCAGTTTCTTTCACTGTGTAAGTCCTTGTTTCTAGGGACCTGGAAGGACAGTGAGTGAATTCTCCTTGTGCTATATTGTGCTTAAAAAAAACATTTTTTCTAGGGACAGAAAACTGTAGGTAGGGAGAGTGTCAGTTTCTTTCACTGTGCAAGTCCTTGTTTCCAGGGACCTGGAAGGACAGTGAGTGAATTCTCCTTGTGCTATATTGTGCTTAAAAAAAACATTTTTTCTAGGGACAGAAAACTGTAGGTAGGGAGAGTGTCAGTTTCTTTCACTGTGTAAGTCCTTGTTTCTAGGGACCTGGAAGGACAGTGAGTGAATTCTCCTTGTGCTATATTGTGCTTAAAAAAAACATTTTTTCTAGGGACAGAAAACTGTAGGTAGGGAGAGTGTCAGTTTCTTTCACTGTGCAAGTCCTTGTTTCCAGGGACCTGGAAGGACAGTGAGTGAATTCTCCTTGTGCTATATTGTGCTTAAAAAAAACATTTTTTCTAGGGACAGAAAACTGTAGGTAGGGAGAGTGTCAGTTTCTTTCACTGTGTAAGTCCTTGTTTCTAGGGACCTGGAAGGACAGTGAGTGAATTATCCTTGTGCTATATTGTGCTTAAAAAAAACATTTTTTCTAGGGACAGAAAACTGTAGGTAGGGAGAGTGTCAGTTTCTTTCACTGTGCAAGTCCTTGTTTCAAGGGACAGAGAAGGACACCTGAAGGTAGCCCTTATTGCTTTTTTCCCATCTCCCTGCAGGCCATCTATTAGAATGTCTGGAAGGCAAACAAGGAGAGGCAGACAGTCAGGAGGCAATAAAAGAGGGCAAGCAGGCTCTGTGTCTGGGGGCAACAGTGCTGGTCGTGGACGCGGTGCATTGTCACCAGCACATGGCCATGGGACACGCTTGTTCTTCTTTTCCGCAGCTGGACATGTTGAGCCACATCATGCCGAAGACTTGGTAGAGTGGATGACCAAGCCCTCCTCCTCATCCTCTCTCACCCAGGCTCAGGGTACTGGCAAAGCAGCTGCCAAAGCGTCCTCTTCCCTGGTATCAATGTCAGACTCATCATCAGTCACTCCTTCCCTAGACCCACCATGTCCTCCTCCTGAGGAGTCCCCCGAACTGTTTGAGCACAGTGTTGGGTACATGCTCCAGGAGGATGCCCAGCGTTTCGAAGGGTCTGATGATGAAACCCAGCTACAGGAAGGCAGTAGGGTGAGAGCAGACAGAGGGGATGCTCAAGGACACCAATCTGGCAGTCATGTTCCAGCAGCTGCAGCATACTGCCAGATTGGCTCCAGTGATGAGGAGGGAGGGGATGATGAGGTCACTGACTCCACGTGGGTGCCTAATAGGAGAGAGGAGGAGGAGGATGAGGAGGAGGCACATCTCCAACGAGACAGGATGCCCTTTGGTGGCCAGCGTAAGGGCAGTACACCGACGGAATCACACCGCAGAGCTCCGCCTGTGCAGGGCGCTGCCTCTGCCCGTCATTCAAAAAGTTCCTTGGTGTGGGCCTTTTTTGAGGCTAGTGCATCAGATCGCACAGCTGCTGTTTGCAACATATGTCTCAAGCGTATATCGCGTGGCCAAAACATCAGCCGCTTGGGTACCACATGCCTGACCAGACATATGTTGACCTGCCATGCAGCTCGTTGGCAAGCCTACCTCAAAGACCCACACCAAAGAACAAAGCGGACCTCTCCTTGCACCGCATCAGCTGGGATTTCCAACCCCACTATAACTTCAGTCCTCTCTGAAACATGCACTGAGAGGAATGAAGGTGTAGAATTAGGTGTGTCACAGCCAAGTACTTGCGGCCACTCTGCTAGCAGTACACCGACGTCCGATTCTAGCAGGCAAATTTCCCTGCCCCAGCTGCTGGACCGTCGAAAGAAGTTCACTCCCAGCCATCCACATGCCCAGCGGTTGAATGCTAGCTTGGCTAAATTGCTAGCGCTTCAACTGCTGCCTTTTCAGTTGGTAGACTCGGCCCCCTTCCGTGAGTTTGTGCAATGTGCGGTTCCTCAGTGGCAGGTTCCCAAACGCCACTTTTTCTCACGGAAGGCTATTCCGGCTCTCTACCGGCATGTGGAAGGCAATGTCTTGGCCTCGCTGGACAGGGCGGTCAGCGGTAAGGTGCATATTACCGCTGACTCATGGTCCAGCAGGCATGGACAGGGACGTTACCTTTCTTTCACGGCCCATTGGGTCACTCTTTTGGCAGCTGGGAAGGATGCAGGACAAGGTGCAGTAGTGTTGGAGGTTGTCCCACCGCCACGCCTCCAAAATGCTACTACTGGTTGTGACACACCTCTCTCCTCCACCCCCTCCTCTTCTTCTTCCTCCATGGCCTCTTCCTGTGGTTTGTCCTATGAACCAGCGGTGCTCCGTAGCCGTTCACGGGGCTACGCAAGTACGCAGGCAAAAAGATGCCATGCCGTGCTTGCGCTGGTGTGTTTGGGGGACAGAAGCCACACTGGGGCAGAGGTCCTGTCTGCTCTGCAGGGCCAGGCCGAGAGGTGGTTGACGCCACGCCAGCTTAAGCCAGGAATGGTGGTTTGCGACAATGGCACCAACCTCCTCTCCGCCCTCCGACAGGGACAACTGACCCATGTGCCCTGTGTGGCTCACGTCCTTAACCTGGTGGTGCAGCGGTTCTTGGGCAGGTACCCGGGCTTACAGGATGTCCTGAGGCAGGCCAGGAAAGTCTGTGTGCATTTCCGCAGATCTTATAATGCCAGTGCTCGCCTGGCTGAGCTGCAAAAGGAGTTGAACCTGCCCAAGAACCGCCTTATATGTGACATGCCCACCAGGTGGAACTCAACGTTGGCCATGCTGCAGCGGCTGCACACGCAGCAGAGGGCCATCAATGAGTACCTGTGCGACTACGGCACCAGGACAGGGTCAGGGGAGCTTGGTTTTTTTTCTCCACGCCAGTGGGGCATGATCAGGGATGCATGCACTGTCCTGGCACCATTTGAGGAGGCCACGAGGATGGTGAGCAGTGACAGTGCATGCATCAGTGACACTGTACCTCTTGTCCATCTGTTGGAGCACATGCTGCGTGGAATAATGGACAGGGCACTTGAGGCAGAACAGAGGCAGGAAGAGGAGGACTTCCTTGCCTCTCAAGGCCCCCTTTACCCAGACAGTGTTCCTTCTGTCCCACCCATCGCACAGGAAGAGGAAGAGGAGGAGGAGGAGGAGGAGGATTGTGTCAGCATGGAGGTGGAGGCTGGCACTCAGCATCATCAGCAGCAGTCTTTTAGGGATGATTTACAGTCCCAAGAAACCAGTGGACTTGTACGTGGCTGGGAGGAGGTGACTGCGGATCATGTCGTCCTTAGTGACCCAGAGGACTCCGGAGCGAATGCCTCAGCAAACCTACGCTGCATGGCCTCCCTGATCCTGCAAAGTCTGCGGAAGGATCCTCGTATTCTTCGGATCAAGGAGAGGGACCATTACTGGCTGGCCACTCTCCTTGATCCACGGTACAAGGGTAAGGTTGCGGACCTTATGTTACCGTCGCAGAGGGAGCAGAGGATGAGACAACTCCGGGAGGCCTTGCAGAAAGGTCTGTGCAACGCGTTCCCAGAGACTGGGAGGTTACAAACTCCTGGTCCAGGACAACGAGTTGCTGAGGCTTCGGCCAGTCAAAGAAGGAGCGGTGGGGAAGGTGGCCGTCTGACCGATGCGTTCAGACAATTCTTTAGTCCGCAGCCCCAAAGTATGATTGGTTCCAGCAACCATCGCCAGCGTCTGATAAACATGGTGCAGGAATATCTAGGGGCAAGGTCAGACTTGGACACCTTCCCCACCGAAAATCCTCTGGCTTACTGGGTCTTGAGGATGGATCACTGGCCAGAGCTTGCACAGTATGCAATTGAGCTACTGGCCTGTCCTGCATCCAGCGTTCTTTCGGAACGCACATTCAGTGCTGCTGGAGGATTTGTCACGGATCACAGGGTGCGCCTGTCCACCGACTCGGTTGATCGACTGACTTTCATCAAGATGAACCAGTCTTGGATCACCACCAGCTACCACACACCTGATGCTGATATAACAGACTAATTGATTTTAACATGTCACATCCCTTCAAGACTGATGCTGATGCTGAGTGTCTGTGCTGTTATGTTGACTGGCTATCCTCCTCCTCCGAGTCCTCAATGATACGATTGATGATGATAGCTTGGAAGATCATTTTTGTTTATGGGTGCCGCCACCAGTGGCTAAGGCCCAATTTTTCAGCCCCTGTTTTACAGGGGCGTGTAATTACAATTTTTTTAGCAATAATTTGCCATAGGGCTCATTGCTGTGCTCCAAGTACAGTATCTGTGAGGGGTTGGAGTGTTGTGGCACCAGTGCCTAAGGCCCAATTTTTCAGCCCCTGTTTAACAGGGGCGTGTCATTACAATTTTTGAAGCAATACTTTGCAACAGGGCTCATTGCTGTGCTCCAAGTACAGTATCTGTGAGGGGTTGTAGTGTTGTGCCACCAGTGCCTAAGGCCCAATTTTTCAGCCCCTGTTCAACAGGGGCATGTAATTACAATTCTTGATCTAATAATTCACAGCAGGGCCCATTCCTGCACCCACCAAGAGTAACTCTGAGGGCTTACAGTGTTGTGTCAACACCACCACCACCACCAAAGGCCCAATTTTTCAGCCCCTGTTCAACAGGGGCATGCAATTACAATTCTTGATCTAATAATTCACAGCAGGGCCCATTGCTGCACCCACCAAGAGTAACTGTCAGGGCTTACAGTGTTGTGGCACCAGCACCACCATCAAAGGCCCAATTTTTACTACCACTGTTCAACAATTATATGTAATTACAATTCCTGATATAATAGTTGACAGCAGGGCGTTCCAGCACCAACCAAGAGTAACTGTGAGTGCTTACAGTGTTGTGCCAACACCAACAACTAAGGGGCCTATTTCTGCAGAGTATCTACGGCAGGTCCCTACTTTCAAACATCCAACTTACAAACGACTCCTACTTGCAAACGCAAGAAGACAACAGGAAGTGAGAGGAAATCTACCCCTAGGAAGGAAAATTCTCTCCTGTAAGAATTAATATGGGAGAAAGGTGTCTCCTCTGTACTGATGCTTTATCAGCAATCCTTGTTTCAAGAAAAACACCACATTTCAAAAACAGTTGTCATTGGGACGGAAAGTGAGGTGAAATGTTCTGAACAGGGGCACAGACAGCAAAACAAATGTTACAGGGGTGATAACCCTTACCTATGTTTTCCAAAAAGTTTAAAAATAGATTTTTGGGCTGGAGCTACACTTAAACAATGTACCTGTTCAAAATTACAAACACATTCTACATAAGAACAAACCTACAGTCCCTGTCTTGTATGCACCGCCTGTATACGGCTGTTCAGAGTATATAGGGCCTTTTTTATTTTATGTGCGGGGTTC
Organism: Rana muscosa; assembly: GCA_029206835.1. NCBI lineage: Eukaryota > Metazoa > Chordata > Amphibia > Anura > Ranidae > Rana > Rana muscosa. Next base: position 284,584,736 of record CM055117.1, read on the forward strand.
CCCTTAATATCCATACAAGACCCAAAGGGGCTGGTAATGGGCTGGGGTAGGGGGGGGGTCATGGGGTAGCTATGCCATTTTTCTTAAAGATTTTCATCCATATTACCGGGACCAGACATTACATTAAAGCCGCAAGCAGTTTTAAATGGCTTTTTTTTTCCTTTAGAAGTGTCATTTTGTGCAGGGACAGTTCTAAACACGGGAAACACGTGGCACTTCACAGGCATACTTTAGACACCCCCCAGGTACGATATTTAAAGGAATATTTGACTTTTTTTTTTTCACTTTATGCATCATTAAAATGACTGCTCCCGAAAAACGACCGTTTTTAAAACTTCTTTTTGCATTGATACATGTCCCCTGGTGCAGAACCCGGGTTCCCAAACCCTTTTTAGGACAATAACATGCATAATAGTTGTTATAATTAGCACTTTAGAATTCGAACGTTCGCATCCATTGTATTTAATAGGGTTCTAATGTTCGTACGAACTTTCGGTCCGTTCGCGGGTTCTGGTGCGAACCGAACCCGGGGGTGTTCGGCTCATCACTAATCATCACTGATGTACTGTGGATTATCACTGATGTACTGTGGATCATCACTAATGTACTGTGGATCATCACTGATGTACTGTGGATCATCACTGATGTACTGTTGATCATCACTGGTGTACTATGGATCATCACTGATGTACTATGGATCATCACTGATGTACTGTGGATCATCACTGATGTACTGTGGATCACTGATGTACTATAGATCATCACTGATGTACTGTGGATCATCACTGATGTACTGTGGATCATCACTGATGTACTATAGATCATCACTGATGGACTATGGACCATCACTGATGTACTATGGATCATCACTGGTGTACTATGGATCATCACTGTTGTACTATGGATCATCACTGGTGTACTTTGGACCATCCCTGATGTACTGTGGATCATCACTGATGTACTGTGGATCATCACTGATGTACTATAGATCATCACTGATGTACTATGGGCCATCACTGGTGTACTATGGATCATCACTGGTGTACTATGGATCATCACTGATGTACTATGGACCATCCCTGATGTACTGTGGACCATTCCTGATGTACTATGGACCATCCCTGATGTACTGTGGATCATCACTGATGTACTGTGGACCATCCCTGATGTACTGTGGATCATCACTGATGTACTGTGGATCATCACTGATGTACTGTGGATCATCACTGATGTACTATGGATCATCACTGATGTACTATAGATCATCACTGATGTACTATGGGCCATCACTGGTGTACTATAGATCATCACTGATGTACTATGGGCCATCACTGGTGTACTATGGATCATCACTGATGTACTATGGGCCATCACTGGTGTACTATAGATCATCACTGATGTACTGTAGACCATCCCTGATGTACTGTGGATCATCACTGATGTACTGTGGATCATCACTGATGTACTGTGGATCATCACTGATATACTGTGGATCATCACTGATGTACTATAGATCATCACTGATGTACTGTGGATCATCACTGATGTACTATGGACCATCCCTGATGTACTATGCACCTTCCCATATGTACTATGGACCATCCCTGATGTACTGTGGATCATCACTGATGTGCTATGGAACATCACTTGTGTACTATGGATCATCACTGATGTACTATGGATCATCACTGATGTACTATGGACCATCCCTGATGCACTGTGGAACATCACTGATGTACTGTGGATTATCACTGATGTACTGTGGATCATCACTGATGTACTGTGGATCATCAATAATGTACTGTGGATCATCACTGATGTACTGTGGATCATCACTGATGTACTGTGGATCATCACTGGTGTACTATGGATCATCACTTATGTACTATGGATCATCACTGATGTACTGTGGATCATCACTGATATACTGTGGATCACTGATGTACTGTGGATCATCACTGATGTACTGTGGATCATCACTGATGTACTGTGAATCATCACTGATGTATTATAGATCATCACTGATGTACTGTGGATCATCACTGATGTACTGTGGATCATCACTGATGTACTATAGATCATCACTGATGTACTATGGGCCATCACTGGTGTACTATGGATCATCACTGGTGTACTATGGATCATCACTGATGTACTATGGACCATCCCTGATGTACTATGCACCTTCCCATATGTACTATGGACCATCCCTGATGTACTGTGGATCATCACTGATGTGCTATGGAACATCACTTGTGTACTATGGATCATCACTGATGTACTATGGATCATCACTGATGTACTATGGACCATCCCTGATGTACTGTGGATCATCACTGATGTACTATGGACCATCCCTGATGTACTGTGGAACATCACTGATGTACTGTGGATTATCACTGATGTACTGTGGATCATCACTGATGTACTGTGGATCATCAATAATGTACTGTGGATCATCACTGATGTACTGTGGATCATCACTGATGTACTGTGGATCATCACTGGTGTACTATGGATCATCACTGATGTACTATGGATCATCACTGATGTACTGTGGATCATCACTGATATACTGTGGATCACTGATGTACTGTGGATCATCACTGATGTACTGTGGATCATCACGGATGTACTGTGGATCATCACTGATGTACTATAGATCATCACTGATGTACTGTGGATCATCACTGATGTACTGTGGATCATCACTGATGTACTATAGATCATCACTGATGTACTATGGACCATCACTGATGTACTATGGATCATCACTCGTGTACTATGGATCATCACTGATGTAGTATGGACCATTCCTGATGTACTATGGACCTTCCCATATGTACTATGGACCATCCCTGATGTACTGTGGATCATCACTGATGTACTGTGGACCATCCCTGATGTACTGTGGATTATCACTGATGTACTGAGGATCATCACTGATGTACTGTGGATCATCACTGATGTACTGAGGATCATCACTGATGTACGGAGGATCATCACTGATGTACTATGGATCATCACTGATGTGCTATGGATCATCCCTGATGTACTGAGGAACATCACTGATGTACCATGGATCATCACTTGTACTGTGGATCATCACTGATGTACTGTGGATCATCACTGATGTACTGTGGATCATCACTGATGTACTATAGTCCATCACAGGTGTACTATGGATCATCACTGGTGTACTATGGATCATCACTGATATACTATGGACCATCCCTGATGTACTATGGACCATCCCTGATGTACTGTGGATCATCACTGATGTACTGTGGATCATCACTGATGTACTATAGATCATCACTGATGTACTGTGGATCATCACTGATGTACTGTGGATCATCACTGATGTACTATAGATCATCACTGATGTACTATGGGCCATCACTGGTGTACTATGGATCATCACTGATGTACTATGGATCATCACTGATGTACTATAGATCATCACTGATGTACTGTGGATCATCACTGATGTACTGTGGATCATCACTGATGTACTATAGATCATCACTGATGTACTATGGGCCATCACTGGTGTACTATGGATCATCACTAGTGTTCTATGGATCATCACTGATGTACTATGGACCATCCCTGATGTACTATGGACCTTCCCATATGTACTATGGACCATACCTGATGTACTGTGGATCATCACTGATGTGCTATGGAACATCACTTGTGTACTATGGATCATCACTGATGTACTATGGATCATCACTGATGTACTATGGACCATCCCTGATGTACTGTGGATCATCACTGATGTACTATGGACCATCTCTGATGTTCTGTGGATCATCACTGATGTACTGTGGATTATCACTGATGTACTGTGGATCATCACTGATGTACTGTGGATCATCACTGATGTACTGTGGATCATCACTGATGTACTGTTGATCATCACTGGTGTACTATGGATCATCACTGATGTACTATGGATCATCACTGATGTACTGTGGATCATCACTGATGTACTGTGGATCACTGATGTACTATAGATCATCACTGATGTACTGTGGATCATCACTGATGTACTGTGGATCATCTCTGATGTACTATAGATCATCACTGATGGACTATGGACCATCACTGATGTACTATGGATCATCACTGGTGTACTATGGATCATCACTGTTGTACTATGGATCATCACTGGTGTACTTTGGACCATCCCTGATGTACTGTGGATCATCACTGATGTACTGTGGATCATCACTGATGTACTATAGATCATCACTGATGTACTATGGGCCATCACTGGTGTACTATGGATCATCACTGGTGTACTATGGATCATCACTGATGTACTGTGGATCATCACTGATGTACTGTGGATCATCACTGATGTACTGTGGATCATCACTGGTGTACTATGGATCATCACTGATGTACTATGGATCATCACTGATGTACTGTGGATCATCACTGGTGTACTGTGGATCACGGATGTACTATAGATCATCACTGATGTACTGTGGATCATCACTGATGTACTGTGGATCATCACTGATGTACTATATATCATCACTGATGTACTGTGGATCATCACTGCTGTACTGTGGATCATCACTGATGTACTATAGATCATCACTGATGTACTATGGACCATCACTGATGTACTATGGATCATCACTGGTGTACTATGGATCATCACTGATGTACTATAGATCATCACTAATGTACTATGGGCCATCACTGGTGTACTATGGATCATCACTGGTGTACTATGGATCATCACTGATGTACTATGGACCATCCCTGATGTAGTATGGACCATCCCATATGTACTATGGACCATCCCTGATGTACTGTGGATCATCACTGATGTACTGTGGACCATCCCTGATGTACTTTGGATCATCACTGATGTACTGAGGATCATCACTGATGTACTGTGGATCATCACTGATGTACTGTGGATCATCACTGATGTACTGAGGATCATCACTGGTGTACTATGGATCATCACTGGTGTACTATGGATCATCACTGATGTACTGTGGACCATCCCTGATGTACTGAGGAACATCACTGATGTACCATGGATCATCACTTGTACTGTGGATCATCACTGATGTACTGTGGATCATCACTGATGTACTGTGGATCATCACTGATGTACTATAGATCATCACTGATGTACTGTGGATCATCACTGATGTACTGTGGATCATCACTGATGTACTGTGGATCATCACTGATGTACTGTGGATCATCACTGATGTTCTATGGACCATCACTGATGTACTGTGGATCATCACTGATGTACTGTGGATCATCACTGATGTACTGTGGATCATCACTGATGTACTATAGATCATCACTGATGTACTATGGACCATCACTGGTGTACTATGGATCATCACTGGTGTACTATGGATCATCACTGGTGTACTATGGATCATCACTGGTGTACTATGGACCATCCCTGATGTACTGTGGATCATCACTGATGTACTGTGGATCATCACTGGTGTACTATAGTTCATCACTTATGTACTATGGGCCATCACTGGTGTACTATGGATCATCACTGGTGCACTATGGATCATCCCTGATGTACTATGGACCATCCCTGATGTACTATGGATCATCACTGGTGTACTATGGATCATCACTGATGTACTATGGACCATCCCTGATGTACTGTGGACCATCCCTGATGTACTATGGACCATCCCTGATGTGCTGTGGATTATCACTGATGTACTGTGGACCATCCCTGATGTACTGTGGATCATCACTGATGTACTGTGGATCATCACTGATGTACTGTGGATCATCATTGATGTACTATGGATCATCACTGATGTACTATAGATCATCACTGATGTACTATGGGCCATCACAGGTGTACTATGGATCATCACTGGTGTACTATGGATCATCACTGATGTACTATGCATCATCACTGATGTACTATGGATCATCACTGATGTACTATGGATCATCACTGATGTACTATGGACCATCCCTGATGTACTATGGACCATCCCTGATGTACTATGGACCATCTCTGATGTACTGCGGATCATCACTGATGTACTGTGGATCATCACTGATGTACTATGGACCATCACTGATGTACTGTGGATCACTGATGTACTATAGATCATCACTGATGTACTGTGGATCATCACTGATGTACTATAGATCATCACTGATGTACTGTGGATCATCACTGATGTACTGTGGATCATCACTGATGTACTGTGGATCATCACTGATATACTGTGGATCATCACTGATGTACTGTGGACCATCACTGATGTACTGTGGATCATCACTGATGTTCTATGGACCATCACTGATGTACTGTGGATCATCACTGATGTACTATAGATCATCACTGATGTACTGTGGATCATCACTGATGTACTATGGACCATCACTGGTGTACTATGGATCATCACTGGTGTACTATGGATCATCACTGGTGTACTATGGACCATCACTGATGTACTGTGGATCATCACTGATGTACTGTGGATCATCACTGATGTACTGTAGTTCATCACTGATGTACTATGGGCCATCACTGGTGTACTATGGATCATCACTGGTGTACTATGGATCATCCCTGATGTACTATGGACCATCCCTGATGTACTATGGACCATCCCTGATGTACTATGGACCATCCCTGATGTACTGTGGATCATCACTGATGTACTGTGGATCATCACTGATGTACTGTGGATCATCACTGATGTACTATGGGCCATCACAGGTGTACTATGGATCATCACTGGTGTACTATGGATCATCACTGATGTACTATGCATCATCACTGATGTACTATGGATCATCACTGATGTACTATGGATCATCACTGATGTACAATGGACCATCCCTGATGTACTATGGACCATCCCTGATGTACTGTGGATCATCACTGATGTACTGTGGATCATCACTGATGTACTATGGACCATCATTGATGTACTGTGGATCACTGATGTACTATAGATCATCACTGATGTACTGTGGATCATCACTGATGTACTGTGGATCATCACTGATGTACTATAGATCATCACTGATGTACCATGGATCATCACTGATGTACTATGTATCATCACTGATGTACTGAGGATCATCACTAATGTACTGTGGATCATCACTGATGTACTGTGGATAATCACTGATGTACTATGGATCATCACTGATGTACTGAGGATCATCACTGATGTAATGTGGATCATCACTGATGTACTGTGGATCATCACTGATGTACTATGAGCCATCACTGATGTACTATGGATCATCACTGGTGTACTATGAGCCATCACTGATGTACTATGGATCATCACTGGTGTACTATGGATCATCACTGATGTACTATGGACCATCCCTGATGTACTATGGACCATCCCTGATGTACTATGGAACATCCCTGATGTACTGAGGATCATCACTGATGTACTATAGATCATCACTGGTGTACTATGGATCATCACTGATGTACTGTGGATCATCACTTATGTACTATGAGCCATCACTGATGTACTATGGGCCATCACTGGTGTACTATGGATCATCACTGATGTACTATGGACCATCCCTGATGTACTATGGACCTTCCCATATGTACTATGGACCATCCCTGATGTACTGTGGATCATCACTGATGTGCTATGGAACATCACTTGTGTACTATTGATCATCATTGATGTACTATGGATCATCACTGATGTACTATGGACCATCCCTGATGTACTGTGGATCATCACTGATGTACTATGGACCATCCCTGATGTACTGTGGATCATCACTGATGTACTGTGGACCATCCCTGATGTACTGTGGATCATCACTGATGTACTGTGGATCATCCCTGATGTACTGTGGATCATCACTGATGTACTATGGATCATCACTGATGTACTATAGATCATCACTGATGTACTATGGGCCATCACTGGTGTACTATGGATCATCACTGATGTACTATGGGCCATCACTGGTGTACTATGGATCATCACTGATGTACTGTGGACCATCCCTGATGTACTGTGGGTCATCACTGATGTACTGTGGATCATCACTGATGTACTGTGGATCATCACTCATATACTGTGGATCATCACTGATGTACTGTGGACCATCACTGATGTACTGCGGATCATCACTGATGTTCTATGGACCATCACTGATGTACTGTGGAACATCACTGATGTACTGTGGATCATCACTGATGTACTATAGATCATCACTGATGCACTATGGACCATCACTGGTGTACTATGGATCATCACTGGTGTACTATGGAACATCACTTGTGTACTATGGATCATCACTGATGTACTATGGATCATCACTGATGTACTATGGACCATCCCTGATGTACTGTGGATCATCACTGATGTACTATGGACTAGTGATGAGCCGAACACCCCCGGGTTCGGTTCGCACCAGAACCCGCGAACGGACCGAAAGTTCGTACGAACATTAGAACCCTATTAAATACAATGGATGCGAACGTTCGAATTCTAAAGTGCTAATTATAACAACTATTATGCATGTTATTGTCCTAAAAAGGGTTTGGGAACCCGGGTTGTGCACCAGGGGACATGTATCAATGCAAAAAGAAGTTTTAAAAACGGTCGTTTTTCGGGAGCAGTCATTTTAATGATGCATAAAGTGAAAAAAAAAAGTCAAATATTCCTTTAAATATCGTACCTGGGGGGTGTCTAAAGTATGCCTGTGAAGTGCCACGTGTTTCCCGTGTTTAGAACTGTCCCTGCACAAAATTACATTTCTAAAGGAAAAAAAGCCATTTAAAACTGCTTGCGGCTTTAATGTAATGTCTGGTCCCGGTAATATGGATGAAAATCTTTAAGAAAAATGGCATAGCTACCCCATGACCCCCCCCCTACCCCAGCCCATTACCAGCCCCTTTGGGTCTTGTATGGATATTAAGGGGAACCCCGCACATAAAATAAAAAAGGCCCTATATACTCTGAACAGCCGTATACAGGCGGTGCATACAAGACAGGGACTGTAGGTTTGTTCTTATGTAGAATCTGTTTGTAATTTTGAACAGGTACATTGTTGAAGTGTAGCTCCAGCCCAAAAATCTATTTTTAAACTTTTTGGAAAACATAGGTAAGGGTTATCACCCCTGTAACATTTGTTTTGCTGTCTGTGCCCCTGTTCAGAACATTTCACCTCACTTTCTGTCCCAATGACAACTGTTTTTGAAATGTGGTGTTTTTCTTGAAACAAGGATTGCTGATAAAGCATCAGTACAGAGGAGACACCTTTCTCCCATATTTATTCTTACAGGAGAGAATTTTCCTTCCTAGTGGTAGATTTCCTCTCACTTCCTGTTGTCTTCTTGCGTTTGCAAGTAGGAGTCGTTTGTAAGTTGGATGTTTGAAAGTAGGGACCTGCCGTATATACTCTGCAGAAATAGGCCCCTTAGTTGTTGGTGTTGGCACAACACTGTAAGCACTCACAGTTACTCTTGGTTGGTGCTGGAACGCCCTGCTGTCAACTATTATATCAGGAATTTTAATTACATATAATTGTTGAACAGTGGTAGTAAAAATTGGGCCTTTGATGGTGGTGCTGGTGCCACAACACTGTAAGCCCTGACAGTTACTCTTGGTGGGTGCAGCAATGGGCCCTGCTGTGAATTATTAGATCAAGAATTGTAATTGCATGCCCCTGTTGAACAGGGGCTGAAAAATTGGGCCTTTCGTGGTGGTGGTGGTGGTGGTGGTGTTGCCACAACACTGTAAGCCCTCAGAGTTACTCTTGGTGGGTGCAGGAATGGGCCCTGCTGTGAATTATTAGATCAAGAATTGTAATTGCATGCCCCTGTTGAACAGGGGCTGAAAAATTGGGCCTTTCGTGGTGGTGGTGGTGGTGGTGGTGTTGCCACAACACTGTAAGCCCTCAGAGTTACTCTTGGTGGGTGCAGGAATGGGCCCTGCTGTGAATTATTAGATCAAGAATTGTAATTACATGCCCCTTTTGAACAGGGGCTGAAAAATTGGGCCTTTCGTGGTGGTGGTGGTGGTGGCGTTGCCACAACACTGTAAGCCCTCAGAGTTACTCTTGGTGGGTGCAGCAATGGGCCCTGCTGTGAATTATTAGATCAAGAATTGTAATTGCATGCCCCTGTTGAACAGGGGCTGAAAAATTGGGCCTTTCGTGGTGGTGGTGGTGGTGGTGGTGTTGCCACAACACTGTAAGCCCTCAGAGTTACTCTTGGTGGGTGCAGCAATGGGCCCTGCTGTGAATTATTAGATCAAGAATTGTAATTACATGCCCCTTTTGAACAGGGGCTGAAAAATTGGGCCTTTCGTGGTGGTGGTGGTGGTGGCGTTGCCACAACACTGTAAGCCCTCAGAGTTACTCTTGGTGGGTGCAGCAATGGGCCCTGCTGTGAATTATTAGATCAAGAATTGTAATTGCATGCCCCTGTTGAACAGGGGCTGAAAAATTGGACCTTTCGTGGTGGTGGTGGTGGTGTTGCCACAACACTGTAAGCCCTCAGAGTTACTCTTGGTGGGTGCAGCAATGGGCCCTGCTGTGAATTATTAGATCAAGAATTGTAATTACATGCCCCTTTTGAACAGGGGCTGAAAAATTGGGCCTTTCGTGGTGGTGGTGGTGGTGGCGTTGCCACAACACTGTAAGCCCTCAGAGTTACTCTTGGTGGGTGCAGCAATGGGCCCTGCTGTGAATTATTAGATCAAGAATTGTAATTGCATGCCCCTGTTGAACAGGGGCTGAAAAATTGGGCCTTAGGCACTGGTGGCACAACACTACAACCCCTCACAGATACTGTACTTGGAGCACAGCAATGAGCCCTGTTGCAAAGTATTGCTTCAAAAATTGTAATGACACGCCCCTGTTAAACAGGGACTGAAAAATTGGGCCTTAGGCACTGGTGCCACAACACTCCAACCCCTCACAGATACTGTACTTGGAGCACAGCAATGAGCCCTATGGCAAATTATTGCTAAAAAAATTGTAATTACACGCCCCTGTAAAACAGGGGCTGAAAAATTGGGCCTTAGCCACTGGTGGCGGCACCCATAAACAAAAATGATCTTCCAAGCTATCATCATCAATCGTATCATTGAGGACTCGGAGGAGGAGGATAGCCAGTCAACATAACAGCACAGGCACTCAGCATCAGCATCAGTCTTGAAGGGATGTGACATGTTAAAATCAATTAGTCTGTTATATCAGCATCAGGTGTGTGGTAGCTGGTGGTGATCCAAGACTGGTTCATCTTGATGAAAGTCAGTCGATCAACCGAGTCGGTGGACAGGCGCACCCTGTGATCCGTGACAAATCCTCCAGCAGCACTGAATGTGCGTTCCGAAAGAACGCTGGATGCAGGACAGGCCAGTAGCTCAATTGCATACTGTGCAAGCTCTGGCCAGTGATCCATCCTCAAGACCCAGTAAGCCAGAGGATTTTCGGTGGGGAAGGTGTCCAAGTCTGACCTTGCCCCTAGATATTCCTGCACCATGTTTATCAGACGCTGGCGATGGTTGCTGGAACCGATCATACTTTGGGGCTGCGGACTAAAGAATTGTCTGAACGCATCGGTCAGACGGCCACCTTCCCCACCGCTCCTTCTTTGACTGGCCGAAGCCTCAGCAACTCGTTGTCCAGGACCAGGAGTTTGTAACCTCCCAGTCTCTGGGAACGCGTTGCACAGACCTTTCTGCAAGGCCTCCCGGAGTTGTCTCATCCTCTGCTCCCTCTGCGACGGTAACATAAGGTCCGCAACCTTACCCTTGTACCGTGGATCAAGGAGAGTGGCCAGCCAGTAATGGTCCCTCTCCTTGATCCGAAGAATACGAGGATCCTTCCGCAGACTTTGCAGGATCAGGGAGGCCATGCAGCGTAGGTTTGCTGAGGCATTCGCTCCGGAGTCCTCTGGGTCACTAAGGACGACATGATCCGCAGCCACCTCCTCCCAGCCACGTACAAGTCCACTGGTTTCTTGGGACTGTAAATCATCCCTAAAAGACTGCTGCTGATGATGCTGAGTGCCAGCCTCCACCTCCATGCTGACACAATCCTCCTCCTCCTCCTCCTCCTCGTCCTCTTCCTGTGCGATGGGTGGGACAGAAGGAACACTGTGTGGGTAAAGGGGGCCTTGAGAGGCAAGGAAGTCCTCCTCTTCCTGCCTCTGTTCTGCCTCAAGTGCCCTGTCCATTATTCCACGCAGCGTGTGCTCCAACAGGTGGACAAGAGGTACAGTGTCACTGATGCATGCACTGTCACTGCTCACCATCCTCGTGGCCTCCTCAAATGGTGCCAGGACAGTGCATGCATCCCTGATCATGCCCCACTGGCGTGGAGAAAAAAAACCAAGCTCCCCTGACCCTGTCCTGGTGCCGTAGTCGCACAGGTACTCATTGATGGCCCTCTGCTGCGTGTGCAGCCGCTGCAGCATGGCCAACGTTGAGTTCCACCTGGTGGGCATGTCACATATAAGGCGGTTCTTGGGCAGGTTCAACTCCTTTTGCAGCTCAGCCAGGCGAGCACTGGCATTATAAGATCTGCGGAAATGCACACAGACTTTCCTGGCCTGCCTCAGGACATCCTGTAAGCCCGGGTACCTGCCCAAGAACCGCTGCACCACCAGGTTAAGGACGTGAGCCACACAGGGCACATGGGTCAGTTGTCCCTGTCGGAGGGCGGAGAGGAGGTTGGTGCCATTGTCGCAAATCACCATTCCTGGCTTAAGCTGGCGTGGCGTCAACCACCTCTCGGCCTGGCCCTGCAGAGCAGACAGGACCTCTGCCCCAGTGTGGCTTCTGTCCCCCAAACACACCAGCGCAAGCACGGCATGGCATCTTTTTGCCTGCGTACTTGCGTAGCCCCTTGAACGCCTACGGAGCACCGCTGGTTCCGAGGACAAACCACAGGAAGAGGCCATGGAGGAAGAAGAAGAGGAGGGGGTGGAGGAGAGAGGTGTGTCACAACCAGTAGTAGCATTTTGGAGGCGTGGCGGTGGAACAACCTCCAACACTACTGCACCTTGTCCTGCATCCTTCCCAGCTGCCAAAAGAGTGACCCAATGGGCCGTGAAAGAAAGGTAACGTCCCTGTCCATGCCTGCTGGACCATGAGTCAGCGGTAATATGCACCTTACCGCTGACCGCCCTGTCCAGCGAGGCCAAGACATTGCCTTCCACATGCCGGTAGAGAGCCGGAATAGCCTTCCGTGAGAAAAAGTGGCGTTTGGGAACCTGCCACTGAGGAACCGCACATTGCACAAACTCACGGAAGGGGGCCGAGTCTACCAACTGAAAAGGCAGCAGTTGAAGCGCTAGCAATTTAGCCAAGCTAGCATTCAACCGCTGGGCATGTGGATGGCTGGGAGTGAACTTCTTTCGACGGTCCAGCAGCTGGGGCAGGGAAATTTGCCTGCTAGAATCGGACGTCGGTGTACTGCTAGCAGAGTGGCCGCAAGTACTTGGCTGTGACACACCTAATTCTACACCTTCATTCCTCTCAGTGCATGTTTCAGAGAGGACTGAAGTTATAGTGGGGTTGGAGATCCCAGCTGATGCGGTGCAAGGAGAGGTCCGCTTTGTTCTTTGGTGTGGGTCTTTGAGGTAGGCTTGCCAACGAGCTGCATGGCAGGTCAACATATGTCTGGTCAGGCATGTGGTACCCAAGCGGCTGATGTTTTGGCCACGCGATATACGCTTGAGACATATGTTGCAAACAGCAGCTGTGCGATCTGATGCACTAGCCTCAAAAAAGGCCCACACCAAAGAACTTTTTGAATGACGGGCAGAGGCAGCGCCCTGCACAGGCGGAGCTCTGCGGTGTGATTCTGTCGGTGTACTGCCCTTACGCTGGCCACCAAAGGGCATCCTGCCTCGTTGGAGATGTGCCTCCTCCTCATCCTCCTCCTCCTCCTCTCTCCTATTAGGCACCCACGTGGAGTCAGTGACCTCATCATCACCTCCCTCCTCATCACTGGAGCCAATCTGGCAGTATGCTGCAGCTGCTGGAACATGACTGCCAGATTGGTGTCCTTCTTGAGCATCCCCTCTGTCTGCTCTCACGCTACTGCCTTCCTCTAGCTGGGTTTCATCATCAGACCCTTCGAAACGCTGGGCATCCTCCTGGAGCATGTACCCAACACTGTGCTCAAACAGTTCGGGGGACTCCTCAGGAGGAGGACATGGTGGGTCTAGGGAAGGAGTGACTGATGATGAGTCTGACATTGATACCAGGGAAGAGGACACTTTGGCAGCTGCTTTTCCAGTACCCTGAGCCTGGGTGAGAGAGGATGAGGAGGAGGAGGAGGGCTTGGTCATCCACTCTACCAAGTCTTCGGCATGATGTGGCTCAACATGTCCAGCTGCCGAAAAGAAGTACAAGCGTGTCCCATGGCCATGTGCTGATGACAATGCACCGCGTCCACGACCAGCACTGTTGCCCCCAGACACAGAGCCTGCTTGCCCTCTTTTATTGCCTCCTGACTGTCTGCCTCTCCTTGTTTGCCTTCCAGACATTCTAATAGATGGCCTGCAGGGAGATGGGAAAAAAGCAATAAGGGCTACCTTCAGGTGTCCTTCTCTGTCCCTTTACTTAAGGATTTCTAAATATGGTTGAGGATGATTGCTTTTGCACAGAATAGCACAACGACAATTTCCCTGACTGTCCAAAAAAACAAGGATTTCAAAGATGGTTGATGAGGAATGCTTTAGCACACTATAGCACAAGGAGAATTCCCTCACTGTCCTTCCCTGTCCCTAGAAACAAGGATTCGCACAGTAAAACACACTGACACTCTCCCTACCTATAGTTTTCTGTCCCTAGAATTTTTTTTTTTTTAAAGCACACTATAGCACAAGGAGAATTCCCTCACTGTCCTTCCCTGTCCCTAGAAACAAGGATTCGCACAGTAAAAGACACTGACACTCTCCCTACCTATAGTTTTCTGTCCCTAGAATTTTTTTTTTTTAAAGCACACTATAGCACAAGGAGAATTTCACTCACTTTCCTTCTTTGTCCCTAGAAACAAGGTTTATCACAGTGAAAGAAACTGACACTCTTCCTTCCTATAGTTTTCTGTCCCTAGAAAAAAATGTTTTTTTAAAGCACACTATAGCACAAGGAGAATTCCCTCACTGTCCTTCCCTGTCCCTAGAAACAAGGATTCACACAGTAAAAGACACTGACACTCTCCCTACCTATAGTTTTCTGTCCCTAGAAAAAATGTTTTTTTAAAGCACACTATAGCACAAGGAGAATTCCCTCACTGTCCTTCCCTGTCCCTAGAAACAAGGATTCGCACAGTAAAAGACACTGACACTCTCCCTACCTATAGTTTTCTGTCCCTAGAAAAAATGTTTTTTTAAAGCACACTATAGCACAAGGAGAATTCCCTCACTGTCCTTCCCTGTCCCTAGAAACAAGGATTCGCACAGTAAAAGACACTGACACTCTCCCTACCTATAGTTTTCTGTCCCTAGAAAAAAATGTTTTTTTAAAGCACACTATAGCACAAGGAGAATTCCCTCACTGTCCTTCCCTGTCCCTAGAAACAAGGATTCGCACAGTAAAAGACACTGACACTCTCCCTACCTATAGTTTTCTGTCCCTAGAAAAAATGTTTTTTTAAAGCACACTATAGCACAAGGAGAATTCCCTCACTGTCCTTCCCTGTCCCTAGAAACAAGGATTCGCACAGTAGAAGACACTGACACTCTCCCTACCTATAGTTTTCTGTCCCTAGAAAAAAATGTTTTTTTAAAGCACACTATAGCACAAGGAGAATTCCCTCACTGTCCTTCCCTGTCCCTAGAAACAAGGATTCGCACAGTAAAAGACACTGACACTCTCCCTACCTATAGTTTTCTGTCCCTAGAAAAAATGTTTTTTTAAAGCACACTATAGCACAAGGAGAATTCCCTCACTGTCCTTCCCTGTCCCTAGAAACAAGGATTCGCACAGTAAAATACACTGACACTCTCCCTACCTATAGTTTTCTGTCCCTAGAAAAAATGTTTTTTTAAAGCACACTATAGCACAAGGAGAATTCCCTCACTGTCCTTCCCTGTCCCTAGAAACAAGGATTCGCACAGTAAAAGACACTGACACTCTCCCTACCTATAGTTTTCTGTCCCTAGAAAAAATGTTTTTTTAAAGCACACTATAGCACAAGGAGAATTCCCTCACTGTCCTTCCCTGTCCCTAGAAACAAGGATTCACACAATAAAAGACACTGACACTCTCCCTACCTATAGTTTTCTGTCCCTAGAAAAAATGTTTTTTTAAAGCACACTATAGCACAAGGAGAATTTCACTCACTTTCCTTCTTTGTCCCTAGAAACAAGGATTATCACAGTGAAAGAAACTGACACTCTTCCTACCTATAGTTTTCTGTCCCTAGAAAAAATGTTTTTTTAAAGCACACTATAGCACAAGGAGAATTCCCTCACTGTCCTTCCCTGTCCCTAGAAACAAGGATTCGCACAGTAAAAGACACTGACACTCTCCCTACCTATAGTTTTCTGTCCCTAGAAAAAATGTTTTTTTAAAGCACACTATAGCACAAGGAGAATTTCACTCACTTTCCTTCTTTGTCCCTAGAAACAAGGATTATCACAGTGAAAGAAACTGACACTCTTCCTTCCTATAGTTTTCTGTCCCTAGAAAAAAATGTTTTTTTAAAGCACACTATAGCACAAGGAGAATTCCCTCACTGTCCTTCCCTGTCCCTAGAAACAAGGATTCGCACAGTAAAACACACTGACACTCTCCCTACCTATAGTTTTCTGTCCCTAGAAAAAATGTTTTTTTAAAGCACACTATAGCACAAGGAGAATTCCCTCACTGTCCTTCCCTGTCCCTAGAAACAAGGATTCGCACAGTAAAATACACTGACACTCTCCCTACCTATAGTTTTCTGTCCCTAGAAAAAATGTTTTTTTAAAGCACACTATAGCACAAGGAGAATTCCCTCACTGTCCTTCCCTGTCCCTAGAAACAAGGATTCGCACAGTAAAAGACACTGACACTCTCCCTACCTATAGTTTTCTGTCCCTAGAAAAAATGTTTTTTTAAAGCACACTATAGCACAAGGAGAATTCCCTCACTGTCCTTCCCTGTCCCTAGAAACAAGGATTCACACAATAAAAGACACTGACACTCTCCCTACCTATAGTTTTCTGTCCCTAGAAAAAATGTTTTTTTAAAGCACACTATAGCACAAGGAGAATTTCACTCACTTTCCTTCTTTGTCCCTAGAAACAAGGATTATCACAGTGAAAGAAACTGACACTCTTCCTACCTATAGTTTTCTGTCCCTAGAAAAAATGTTTTTTTAAAGCACACTATAGCACAAGGAGAATTCCCTCACTGTCCTTCCCTGTCCCTAGAAACAAGGATTCGCACAGTAAAAGACACTGACACTCTCCCTACCTATAGTTTTCTGTCCCTAGAAAAAATGTTTTTTTAAAGCACACTATAGCACAAGGAGAATTTCACTCACTTTCCTTCTTTGTCCCTAGAAACAAGGATTATCACAGTGAAAGAAACTGACACTCTTCCTTCCTATAGTTTTCTGTCCCTAGAAAAAAATGTTTTTTTAAAGCACACTATAGCACAAGGAGAATTCCCTCACTGTCCTTCCCTGTCCCTAGAAACAAGGATTCGCACAGTAAAACACACTGACACTCTCCCTACCTATAGTTTTCTGTCCCTAGAAAAAATGTTTTTTTAAAGCACACTATAGCACAAGGAGAATTCCCTCACTGTCCTTCCCTGTCCCTAGAAACAAGGATTCGCACAGTAAAAGACACTGACACTCTCCCTACCTATAGTTTTCTGTCCCTAGAAAAATTTTTTTTTTAAAGCACACTATAGCACAAGGAGAATTCCCTCACTGTCCTTCCCTGTCCCTAGAAACAAGGATTCGCACAGTAAAAGACACTGACACTCTCCCTACCTATAGTTTTATGTCCCTAGAAAAAATGTTTTTTTAAAGCACACTATAGCACAAGGAGAATTCCCTCACTGTCCTTCCCTGTCCCTAGAAACAAGGATTCGCACAGTAAAAGACACTGACACTCTCCCTACCTATAGTTTTCTGTCCCTAGAAAAAATGTTTTTTTAAAGCACACTATAGCACAAGGAGAATTCCCTCACTGTCCTTCCCTGTCCCTAGAAACAAGGATTCGCACAGTAAAATACACTGACACTCTCCCTACCTATAGTTTTCTGTCCCTAGAAAAAATGTTTTTTTAAAGCACACTATAGCACAAGGAGAATTCCCTCACTGTCCTTCCCTGTCCCTAGAAACAAGGATTCGCACAGTAACAGACACTGACACTCTCCCTACCTATAGTTTTCTGTCCCTAGAAAAAATGTTTTTTTAAAGCACACTATAGCACAAGGAGAATTCCCTCACTGTCCTTCCCTGTCCCTAGAAACAAGGATTCGCACAGTAAAAGACACTGACACTCTCCCTACCTATAGTTTTCTGTCCCTAGAAAAAATGTTTTTTTAAAGCACACTATAGCACAAGGAGAATTTCACTCGCTTTCCTTCTTTGTCCCTAGAAACAAGGATTATCACAGTGAAAGAAACTGACACTCTTCCTACCTATAGTTTTCTGTCCCTAGAAAAAATGTTTTTTTAAAGCACACTATAGCACAAGGAGAATTCCCTCACTGTCCTTCCCTGTCCCTAGAAACAAGGATTCGCACAGTAAAAGACACTGACACTCTCCCTACCTATAGTTTTCTGTCCCTAGAAAAAATGTTTTTTTAAAGCACACTATAGCACAAGGAGAATTTCACTCACTTTCCTTCTTTGTCCCTAGAAACAAGGATTATCACAGTGAAAGAAACTGACACTCTTCCTTCCTATAGTTTTCTGTCCCTAGAAAAAAAATGTTTTTTTAAAGAACACTATAGCACAAGGAGAATTCCCTCACTGTCCTTCCCTGTCCCTAGAAACAAGGATTCGCACAGTAAAACACACTGACACTCTCCCTACCTATAGTTTTCTGTCCCTAGAAAAAATGTTTTTTTAAAGCACACTATAGCACAAGGAGAATTCCCTCACTGTCCTTCCCTGTCCCTAGAAACAAGGATTCGCACAGTAAAAGACACTGACACTCTCCCTACCTATAGTTTTCTGTCCCTAGAAAAAATGTTTTTTTAAAGCACACTATAGCACAAGGAGAATTTCACTCACTTTCCTTCTTTGTCCCTAGAAACAAGGATTATCACAGTGAAAGAAACTGACACTCTCCCTACCTATAGTTTTCTGTCCCTAGAAAAAATGTTTTTTTAAAGCACACTATAGCACAAGGAGAATTCCCTCACTGTCCTTCCCTGTCCCTAGAAACAAGGATTCGCACAGTAAAACACACTGACACTCTCCCTACCTATAGTTTTCTGTCCCTAGAAAAAATGTTTTTTTAAAGCACACTATAGCACAAGGAGAATTCCCTCACTGTCCTTCCCTGTCCCTAGAAACAAGGATTCGCACAGTAAAACACACTGACACTCTCCCTACCTATCCTTCTCTTTCCCTAAACTAAAGGAATCCAGGTTAAGCAAGAAAAAAATAAATGTCACTGTCCCTGCCTATGTTTCTCTTTCCCTGCTCCGGAACACACTACACTAGGCCGCCGTGCTGGCGGCCTTTTATAGTGTGGGGCGTGTACTAAACACCCTCAGCAATAATTGGCCACAGGCATCCTGCCTGTGGCCAATCATTGCTCTCCTCGCTGCCGGCACTGTGATTGGCCAAGCATGCGGGGTCACAGTGCATGCTTGGCCAATCACAGCGCCTGGATGACACTGCGATGGCATAGTGCATTGTGGGCCGTTCGCGTCACTCGAATTTGGCGCGAACGGCCCAAATCGTTCGATCTTCGTCGAACGATCGAACAGCCGATGTTCGAGTCGATCGTATGTTCGACTCGAACACGAAGCTCATCCCTACTATGGACCATCCCTGATGTACTGTGGATCATCACTGATGTACTGTGGATTATCACTGATGTACTGTGGATCATCACTGATGTACTGTGGATCATCACTGATGTACTGTGGATCATCCCTGGTGTACTATGGATCATCACTGATGTACTGTGGACCATCACTGATGTACTGTGGATCACTGATGTACTATAGATCATCACTGATGTACTGTGGATCATCACTGATGTACTGTGGATCATCACTGATGTACTATAGATCATCACTGATGTACCGTGGATCATCACTGATGTACTATGTATCATCACTGATGTACTGAGGATCATCACTAATGTACTGTGGATCATCACTGATGTACTGTGGATAATCACTGATGTACTATGGATCATCACTGATGTACTGAGGATCATCACTGATGTAATGTGGATCATCACTGATGTACTGTGGATCATCACTGATGTACTATGAGCCATCACTGATGTACTATGGATCATCACTGGTGTACTATGGATCATCACTGATGTACTATGGACCATCCCTGATGTACTATGGACCATCCCTGATGTACTATAGACCATCCCTGATGTACTGAGGATCATCACTGATGTACTATAGATCATCACTGGTGTACTATGGATCATCACTGATGTACTGTGGATCATCACTTATGTACTATGGATCATCACTGATGTACTATGGACCATTACTGATGTACTATGGACCTTCCCATATGTACTATGGACCATCCCTGATGTACTGTGGATCATCACTGATGTGCTATGGAACATCACTTGTGTACTATTGATCATCATTGATGTACTATGGATCATCACTGATGTACTATGGACCATCCCTGATGTACTGTGGATCATCACTGATGTACTATGGACCATCCCTGATGTACTGTGGATCATCACTGATGTACTGTGGACCATCCCTGATGTACTGTGGATCATCACTGATGTACTGTGGATCATCACTGATGTACTGTGGATCATCACTGATGTACTATGGATCATCACTGATGTACTATAGATCATCACTGATGTACTATGGGCCATCACTGGTGTACTATGGGCCATCACTGGTGTACTATAGATCATCACTGATGTACTATGGGCCATCACTGGTGTACTATGGATCATCACTGATGTACTATGGGCCATCACTGGTGTACTATGGATCATCACTGATGTACTGTGGACCATCCCTGATGTACTGTGGGTCATCACTGATGTACTGTGGATCATCACTGATGTACTGTGGATCATCACTCATATACTGTGGATCATCACTGATGTACTGTGGACCATCACTGATGTACTGTGGATCATCACTGATGTTCTATGGACCATCACTGATGTACTGTGGATCATCACTGATGTACTATAGATCATCACTGATGCACTATGGACCATCACTGGTGTACTATGGATCATCACTGGTGTACTATGGAACATGACTTGTGTACTATGGATCATCACTGATGTACTATGGATCATCACTGATGTACTATGGACCATCCCTGATGTACTGTGGATCATCACTGATGTACTATGGACCATCCCTGATGTACTGTGGATCATCACTGATGTACTGTGGATTATCACTGATGTACTGTGGATCATCACTGATGTACTGTGGATCACTGATGTACTATAGATCATCACTGATGTACTGTGGATCATCACTGATGTACTGTGGATCATCACTGATGTACTATAGATCATCACTGATGTACTATGGACCATCACTGGTGTACTATGGATCATCACTGGTGTACTATGGATCATCCCTGATGTACTGTGGATCATCACTGATGTACTGTGGATCATCACTGATGTACTATAGTTCATCACTGATGTACTATGGGCCATCACTGGTGTACTATGGATCATCACTGGTGTACTATGGATCATCCCTGATGTACTATGGACCATCCTTGATGTACTATGGACCATCCCTGATGTACTGTGGACCATCCGTGATGTACTGTGGATCATCACTGATGTACTGTGGATCATCACTGATGTACTGTGTATCATCACTGATGTACTATGGATCATCACTGATGTACTATAGATCATCACTGATGTACTATGGGCCATCACTGGTGTTCTATAGATCATCACTGATGTACTATTGGCCATCACTGGTGTACTATGGATCATCACTGATGTACTATGGATCATCACTGATGTACTATAGATCATCACTGATGTACTGTGGATCATCACTGATGTACTGTGGATCATCACTGATGTACTATAGATCATCACTGATGTACTATGGGCCATCAGTGGTGTACTATGGATCATCACTGGTGTACTATGGATCATCACTGTTGTACTATGGACCATCCCTGATGTACTACGGACCTTCCCTGATGTACTATGGACCATCCCTGATGTACTGTGGATCATCACTGATGTACTGGGGATCATCACTGATATACTGTGGATCATCACTGATGTACTGTGGACCATCACTGATGTACTGTGGATCATCACTGATGTTCTATGGACCATCACTGATGTACTGTGGATCATCACTGATGTACTATAGATCATCACTGATGTACTGTGGATCATCACTGATGTACTATGGACCATCACTGGTGTACTATGGATCATTACTGGTGTACTATGGATCATCACTGGTGTGCTATGGATCATCACTGATGTACTGTGGATCATCACTGATATACTGTGGATCATCACTGATGTACTGTGGACCATCACTGATGTACTGTGGATCATCACTGATGTTCTATGGACCATCACTGATGTACTGTGGATCATCACTGATGTACTATGCATCATCACTGATGTACTATGGATCATCACTGATGTACTATGGATCATCACTGATGTACTATGGACCATCCCTGATGTACTATGGACCATCCCTGATGTACTGCGGATCATCACTAGGGATGAGCTTCGTGTTCGAGTCGAACATACGTTCGACTCGAACATCGGCTGTTCGATCGTTCGACGAAGATCGAACGATTTGGGCCGTTCGCGCCAAATTCGAGTGACGCGAACGGCCCACAATGCACTACGCCATCGCAGTGTCATCCAGGCGCTGTGATTGGCCAAGCATGCACTGTGACCCCGCATGCTTGGCCAATCACAGCGCCGGCAGCGAGGAGAGCAATGATTGGCCACAGGCAGGATGCCTGTGGCCAATTATTGCTGAGGGTGTTTAGTACACGCCCCACACTATAAAAGGCCGCCAGCACGGCGGCCTAGTGTAGTGTGTTCCGGAGCAGGGATAGAGCAGCATAGGCAGGGACAGTGACTGTTATTTCTTTCTTGCTTAACCTGGATTCCTTTAGTTTAGGGAAAGAGAAGGATAGGTAGGGAGAGTGTCAGTGTGTTTTGTGCTTGTGCTATAGTGTGCTTAAAAAAAACATTTATTCTAGGGACAGAAAACTGTAGGTAGGGACAGTGTCAGTTTCTTTCACTCTGCAAGTCCTTGTTTCCAGGGACCTGGAAGGACAGTGAGTGAATTGTCCTTGTGCTATATTGTGCTTAAAAAAACATTTATTCTAGGGACAGAAAACTGTAGGTAGGGAGAGTGTCAGTTTCTTTCACTCTGCAAGTCCTTGTTTCCAGGGACCTGGAAGGACAGTGACTGAATTGTCCTTGTGCTATATTGTGATTAAAAAAAACATTTATTCTAGGGACAGAAAACTGTAGGTAGGGAGAGTGTCAGTTTATTTCACTCTGCAAGTCCTTGTTTCCAGGGACCTGGAAGGACAGTGACTGAATTGTCCTTGTGCTATATTGTGATTAAAAAAAACATTTATTCTAGGGACAGAAAACTGTAGGTAGGGAGAGTGTCAGTTTATTTCACTCTGCAAGTCCTTGTTTCCAGGGACCTGGAAGGACAGTGACTGAATTGTCCTTGTGCTATATTGTGATTAAAAAAAACATTTATTCTAGGGACAGAAAACTGTAGGTAGGGAGAGTGTCAGTTTATTTCACTCTGCAAGTCCTTGTTTCCAGGGACCTGGAAGGACAGTGACTGAATTGTCCTTGTGCTATATTGTGATTAAAAAAAACATTTATTCTAGGGACAGAAAACTGTAGGTAGGGAGAGTGTCAGTTTATTTCACTCTGCAAGTCCTTGTTTCCAGGGACCTGGAAGGACAGTGACTGAATTGTCCTTGTGCTATATTGTGATTAAAAAAAACATTTATTCTAGGGACAGAAAACTGTAGGTAGGGAGAGTGTCAGTTTATTTCACTCTGCAAGTCCTTGTTTCCAGGGACCTGGAAGGACAGTGACTGAATTGTCCTTGTGCTATATTGTGATTAAAAAAAACATTTATTCTAGGGACAGAAAACTGTAGGTAGGGAGAGTGTCAGTTTATTTCACTCTGCAAGTCCTTGTTTCCAGGGACCTGGAAGGACAGTGACTGAATTGTCCTTGTGCTATATTGTGATTAAAAAAAACATTTATTCTAGGGACAGAAAACTGTAGGTAGGGAGAGTGTCAGTTTATTTCACTCTGCAAGTCCTTGTTTCCAGGGACCTGGAAGGACAGTGAGTGAATTGTCCTTGTGTTATATTGTGATTAAAAAAAACATTTTTTCTAGGGACAGAAAACTGTAGGTAGGGAGAGTGTTTTTTTTCTTTCACTCTGCAAGTCCTTGTTTCCAGGGACCTGTAAGGACAGTGAGTGAATTGTCCTTGTGCTATATTGTGCTTAAAAAAAACATTTATTCTAGGGACAGAAAACTGTAGGTAGGGAGAGTGTCAGTTTATTTCACTCTGCAAGTCCTTGTTTCCAGGGACCTGGAAGGACAGTGAGTGAATTGTCCTTGTGTTATATTGTGATTAAAAAAAACATTTTTTCTAGGGACAGAAAACTGTAGGTAGGGAGAGTGTTTTTTTTCTTTCACTCTGCAAGTCCTTGTTTCCAGGGACCTGTAAGGACAGTGAGTGAATTGTCCTCGTGCTATATTGTGCTTAAAAAAAACATTTATTCTAGGGACAGAAAACTGTAGGTAGGGAGAGTGTCAGTTTATTTCACTCTGCAAGTCCTTGTTTCCAGGGACCTGGAAGGACAGTGAGTGAATTGTCCTTGTGTTATATTGTGATTAAAAAAAACATTTTTTCTAGGGACAGAAAACTGTAGGTAGGGAGAGTGTTTTTTTTCTTTCACTCTGCAAGTCCTTGTTTCCAGGGACCTGTAAGGACAGTGAGTGAATTGTCCTTGTGCTATATTGTGCTTAAAAAAAACATTTATTCTAGGGACAGAAAACTGTAGGTAGGGAGAGTGTCAGTTTATTTCACTCTGCAAGTCCTTGTTTCCAGGGACCTGGAAGGACAGTGAGTGAATTGTCCTTGTGTTATATTGTGATTAAAAAAAACATTTTTTCTAGGGACAGAAAACTGTAGGTAGGGAGAGTGTTTTTTTTCTTTCACTCTGCAAGTCCTTGTTTCCAGGGACCTGTAAGGACAGTGAGTGAATTGTCCTTGTGCTATATTGTGCTTAAAAAAAACATTTATTCTAGGGACAGAAAACTGTAGGTAGGGAGAGTGTCAGTTTATTTCACTCTGCAAGTCCTTGTTTCCAGGGACCTGGAAGGACAGTGACTGAATTGTCCTTGTGCTATATTGTGATTAAAAAAAACATTTATTCTAGGGACAGAAAACTGTAGGTAGGGAGAGTGTCAGTTTATTTCACTCTGCAAGTCCTTGTTTCCAGGGACCTGGAAGGACAGTGACTGAATTGTCCTTGTGCTATATTGTGATTAAAAAAAACATTTATTCTAGGGACAGAAAACTGTAGGTAGGGAGAGTGTCAGTTTATTTCACTCTGCAAGTCCTTGTTTCCAGGGACCTGGAAGGACAGTGACTGAATTGTCCTTGTGCTATATTGTGATTAAAAAAAACATTTATTCTAGGGACAGAAAACTGTAGGTAGGGAGAGTGTCAGTTTATTTCACTCTGCAAGTCCTTGTTTCCAGGGACCTGGAAGGACAGTGACTGAATTGTCCTTGTGCTATATTGTGATTAAAAAAAACATTTATTCTAGGGACAGAAAACTGTAGGTAGGGAGAGTGTCAGTTTATTTCACTCTGCAAGTCCTTGTTTCCAGGGACCTGGAAGGACAGTGACTGAATTGTCCTTGTGCTATATTGTGATTAAAAAAAACATTTATTCTAGGGACAGAAAACTGTAGGTAGGGAGAGTGTCAGTTTATTTCACTCTGCAAGTCCTTGTTTCCAGGGACCTGGAAGGACAGTGACTGAATTGTCCTTGTGCTATATTGTGATTAAAAAAAACATTTATTCTAGGGACAGAAAACTGTAGGTAGGGAGAGTGTCAGTTTATTTCACTCTGCAAGTCCTTGTTTCCAGGGACCTGGAAGGACAGTGACTGAATTGTCCTTGTGCTATATTGTGATTAAAAAAAACATTTATTCTAGGGACAGAAAACTGTAGGTAGGGAGAGTGTCAGTTTATTTCACTCTGCAAGTCCTTGTTTCCAGGGACCTGGAAGGACAGTGACTGAATTGTCCTTGTGCTATATTGTGATTAAAAAAAACATTTATTCTAGGGACAGAAAACTGTAGGTAGGGAGAGTGTCAGTTTATTTCACTCTGCAAGTCCTTGTTTCCAGGGACCTGGAAGGACAGTGACTGAATTGTCCTTGTGCTATATTGTGATTAAAAAAAACATTTATTCTAGGGACAGAAAACTGTAGGTAGGGAGAGTGTCAGTTTATTTCACTCTGCAAGTCCTTGTTTCCAGGGACCTGGAAGGACAGTGACTGAATTGTCCTTGTGCTATATTGTGATTAAAAAAAACATTTATTCTAGGGACAGAAAACTGTAGGTAGGGAGAGTGTCAGTTTATTTCACTCTGCAAGTCCTTGTTTCCAGGGACCTGGAAGGACAGTGAGTGAATTGTCCTTGTGTTATATTGTGATTAAAAAAAACATTTTTTCTAGGGACAGAAAACTGTAGGTAGGGAGAGTGTTTTTTTTCTTTCACTCTGCAAGTCCTTGTTTCCAGGGACCTGTAAGGACAGTGAGTGAATTGTCCTTGTGCTATATTGTGCTTAAAAAAAACATTTATTCTAGGGACAGAAAACTGTAGGTAGGGAGAGTGTCAGTTTATTTCACTCTGCAAGTCCTTGTTTCCAGGGACCTGGAAGGACAGTGAGTGAATTGTCCTTGTGTTATATTGTGATTAAAAAAAACATTTTTTCTAGGGACAGAAAACTGTAGGTAGGGAGAGTGTTTTTTTTCTTTCACTCTGCAAGTCCTTGTTTCCAGGGACCTGTAAGGACAGTGAGTGAATTGTCCTTGTGCTATATTGTGCTTAAAAAAAACATTTATTCTAGGGACAGAAAACTGTAGGTAGGGAGAGTGTCAGTTTATTTCACTCTGCAAGTCCTTGTTTCCAGGGACCTGGAAGGACAGTGACTGAATTGTCCTTGTGCTATATTGTGATTAAAAAAAACATTTATTCTAGGGACAGAAAACTGTAGGTAGGGAGAGTGTCAGTTTATTTCACTCTGCAAGTCCTTGTTTCAAGGGACAGAGAAGGACACCTGAAGGTAGCCCTTATTGCTTTTTTCCCATCTCCCTGCAGGCCATCTATTAGAATGTCTGGAAGGCAAACAAGGAGAGGCAGACAGTCAGGAGGCAATAAAAGAGGGCAAGCAGGCTCTGTGTCTGGGGGCAACAGTGCTGGTCGTGGACGCGGTGCATTGTCATCAGCACATGGCCATGGGACACGCTTGTCCTTCTTTTCGGCAGCTGGACATGTTGAGCCACATCATGCCGAAGACTTGGTAGAGTGGATGACCAAGCCCTCCTCCTCCTCCTCATCCTCTCTCACCCAGGCTCAGGGTACTGGAAAAGCAGCTGCCAAAGCGTCGTCTTCCCTGGTATCAATGTCAGACAAATCATCAGTCACTCCTTCCCTAGACCCACCATGTCCTCCTCCTGAGGAGTCCCCCGAACTGTTTCAGCACAGTGTTGGGTACATGCTCCAGGAGGATGCCCAGCGTTTCGAAGGGTCTGATGATGAAACCCAGCTAGAGGAAGGCAGTAGCGTGAGAGCAGACAGAGGGGATGCTCAAGAAGGACACCAATCTGGCAGTCATGTTCCAGCAGCTGCAGCATACTGCCAGATTGGCTCCAGTGATGAGGAGGGAGGGGATGATGAGGTCACTGACTCCACGTGGGTGCCTAATAGGAGAGAGGAGGAGGAGGAGGATGAGGAGGAGGCACATCTCCAACGAGGCAGGATGCCCTTTGGTGGCCAGCGTAAGGGCAGTACACCGACGGAATCACACCGCAGAGCTCCGCCTGTGCAGGGCGCTGCCTCTGCCCGTCATTCAAAAAGTTCTTTGGTGTGGGCCTTTTTTGAGGCTAGTGCATCAGATCGCACAGCTGCTGTTTGCAACATATGTCTCAAGCGTATATCGCGTGGCCAAAACATCAGCCGCTTGGGTACCACATGCCTGACCAGACATATGTTGACCTGCCATGCAGCTCGTTGGCAAGCCTACCTCAAAGACCCACACCAAAGAACAAAGCGGACCTCTCCTTGCACCGCATCAGCTGGGATCTCCAACCCCACTATAACTTCAGTCCTCTCTGAAACATGCACTGAGAGGAATGAAGGTGTAGAATTAGGTGTGTCACAGCCAAGTACTTGCGCCCACTCTGCTAGCAGTACACCGACGTCCGATTCTAGCAGGCAAATTTCCCTGCCCCAGCTGCTGGACCGTCGAAAGAAGTTCACTCCCAGCCATCCACATGCCCAGCGGTTGAATGCTAGCTTGGCTAAATTGCTAGCGCTTCAACTGCTGCCTTTTCAGTTGGTAGACTCGGCCCCCTTCCGTGAGTTTGTGCAATGTGCAGTTCCTCAGTGGCAGGTTCCCAAACGCCACTTTTTCTCACGGAAGGCTATTCCGGCTCTCTACCGGCATGTGGAAGGCAATGTCTTGGCCTCGCTGGACAGGGCGGTCAGCGGTAAGGTGCATATTACCGCTGACTCATGGTCCAGCAGGCATGGACAGGGACGTTACCTTTCTTTCACGGCCCATTGGGTCACTCTTTTGGCAGCTGGGAAGGATTCAGGACAAGGTGCAGTAGTGTTGGAGGTTGTCCCACCGCCACGCCTCCAAAATGCTACTACTGGTTGTGACACACCTCTCTCCTCCACCCCCTCCTCTTCTTCTTCCTCCATGGCCTCTTCCTGTGGTTTGTCCTATGAACCAGCGGTGCTCCGTAGCCGTTCACGGGGCTACGCAAGTACGCAGGCAAAAAGATGCCATGCCGTGCTTGCGCTGGTGTGTTTGGGGGACAGAAGCCACACTGGGGCAGAGGTCCTGTCTGCTCTGCAGGGCCAGGCCGAGAGGTGGTTGACGCCACGCCAGCTTAAGCCAGGAATGGTGGTTTGCGACAATGGCACCAACCTCCTCTCCGCCCTCCGACAGGGACAACTGACCCATGTGCCCTGTGTGGCTCACGTCCTTAACCTGGTGGTGCAGCGCTTCTTGGGCAGGTACCCGGGCTTACAGGATGTCCTGAGGCAGGCCAGGAAAGTCTGTGTGCATTTCCGCAGATCTTATAATGCCAGTGCTCGCCTGGCTGAGCTGCAAAAGGAGTTGAACCTGCCCAAGAACCGCCTTATATGTGACATGCCCACCAGGTGGAACTCAACGTTGGCCATGCTGCAGCGGCTGCACACGCAGCAGAGGGCCATCAATGAGTACCTGTGCGACTACGGCACCAGGACAGGGTCAGGGGAGCTTGGTTTTTTTTCTCCACGCCAGTGGGGCATGATCAGGGATGCATGCACTGTCCTGGCACCATTTGAGGAGGCCACGAGGATGGTGAGCAGTGACAGTGCATGCATCAGTGACACTGTACCTCTTGTCCACCTGTTGGAGCACACGCTGCGTGGAATAATGGACAGGGCACTTGAGGCAGAACAGAGGCAGGAAGAGGAGGACTTCCTTGCCTCTCAAGGCCCCCTTTACCCAGACAGTGTTCCTTCTGTCCCACCCATCGCACAGGAAGAGGAGGAGGAGGAGGAGGAGGAGGAGGAGGAGGAGGATTGTGTCAGCATGGAGGTGGAGGCTGGCACTCAGCATCATCAGCAGCAGTCTTTTAGGGATGATTTACAGTCCCAAGAAACCAGTGGACTTGTACGTGGCTGGGAGGAGGTGGCTGCGGATCATGTCGTCCTTAGTGACCCAGAGGACTCCGGAGCGAATGCCTCAGCAAACCTACGCTGCATGGCCTCCCTGATCCTGCAAAGTCTGCGGAAGGATCCTCGTATTCTTCCGATCAAGGAGAGGGACCATTACTGGCTGGCCACTCTCCTTGATCCACGGTACAAGGGTAAGGTTGCGGACCTTATGTTACCGTCGCAGAGGGAGCAGAGGATGAGACAACTCCGGGAGGCCTTGCAGAAAGGTCTGTGCAACGCGTTCCCAGAGACTGGGAGGTTGCAAACTCCTGGTCCTGGACAACGAGTTGCTGAGGCTTCGGCCAGTCAAAGAAGGAGCGGTGGGGAAGGTGGCCGTCTGACCGATGCGTTCAGACAATTCTTTAGTCCGCAGCCCCAAAGTATGATCGGTTCCAGCAACCATCGCCAGCGTCTGATAAACATGGTGCAGGAATATCTAGGGGCAAGGTCAGACTTGGACACCTTCCCCACCGAAAATCCTCTGGCTTACTGGGTCTTGAGGATGGATCACTGGCCAGAGCTTGCACAGTATGCAATTGAGCTACTGGCCTGTCCTGCATCCAGCGTTCTTTCGGAACGCACATTCAGTGCTGCTGGAGGATTTGTCACGGATCACAGGGTGCGCCTGTCCACCGACTCGGTTGATCGACTGACTTTCATCAAGATGAACCAGTCTTGGATCACCACCAGCTACCACACACCTGATGCTGATATAACAGACTAATTGATTTTAACATGTCACATCCCTTCAAGACTGATGCTGATGCTGAGTGCCTGTGCTGTTATGTTGACTGGCTATCCTCCTCCTCCGAGTCCTCAATGATACGATTGATGATGATAGCTTGTAAGATCATTTTTGTTTATGGGTGCCGCCACCAGTGCCTAACGCCCAATTTTTCAGCCCCTGTTTAACAGGGGCGTGTAATTACAATTTTTGAAGCAATACTTTGCAACAGGGCTCATTGCTGTGCTCCAAGTACAGTATCTGTGAGGAGTTGCAGTGTTGTGCCACCAGTGCCTAACGCCCAATTTTTCAGCCCCTGTTTAACAGGGGCGTGTAATTACAATTTTTGAAGCAATACTTTGCAACAGGGCTCATTGCTGTGCTCCAAGTACAGTATCTGTGAGGAGTTGCAGTGTTGTGCCACCAGTGCCTAAGGCCCAATTTTTCAGCCCCTGTTTAACAGGGGCGTGTCATTACAATTTTTGAAGCAATACTTTGCAACAGGGCTCATTGGTGTGCTCCAAGTACAGTATCTGTGAGGAGTTGCAGTGTTGTGCCACCAGTGCCTAAGGCCCAATTTTTCAGCCCCTGTTTAACAGGGGCGTGTCATTACAATTTTTGAAGCAATACTTTGCAACAGGGCTCATTGCTGTGCTCCAAGTACAGTTGCTGTGAGGGGTTGCAGTGTTGTGCCACCAGTGCCTAAGGCCCAATTTTTCAGCCCCTGTTCAACAGGGGCATGTAATTACAATTCTTGATCTAATAATTCACAGCAGGGCCCATTGCTGCACCCACCAAGAGTAACTGTCAGGGCTTACAGTGTTGTGGCACCAGCACCACCATCAAAGGCCCAATTTTTACTACCACTGTTCAACAATTATATGTAATTAAAATTCCTGATATAATAGTTGACAGCAGGGCGTTCCAGCACCAACCAAGAGTAACTGTGAGTGCTTACAGTGTTGTGCCAACACCAACAACTAAGGGGCCTATTTCTGCAGAGTATATACGGCAGGTCCCTACTTTCAAACATCCAACTTACAAACGACTCCTACTTGCAAACGCAAGAAGACAACAGGAAGTGAGAGGAAATCTACCACTAGGAAGGAAAATTCTCTCCTGTAAGAATAAATATGGGAGAAAGGTGTCTCCTCTGTACTGATGCTTTATCAGCAATCCTTGTTTCAAGAAAAACACCACATTTCAAAAACAGTTGTCATTGGGACGGAAAGTGAGGTGAAATGTTCTGAACAGGGGCACAGACAGCAAAACAAATGTTACAGGGGTGATAACCCTTACCTATGTTTTCCAAAAAGTTTAAAAATAGATTTTTGGTCTGGAGCTACACTTCAACAATGTACCTGTTCAAAATTACAAACAGACTCTACATAAGAACAAACCTACAGTCCCTGTCTTGTATGCACCGCCTGTATAGGGCTGTTCAGAGTATATAGGGCCTTTTTTATTTTATGTGCGGGGTTCCCCTTAATATCCATACAAGACCCAAAGGGGCTGGTAATGGGCTGGGGTAGGGGGGGGGTCATGGGGTAGCTATGCCATTTTTCTTAAAGAATTTCATCCATATTACCGGGACCAGACATTACATTAAAGCCGCAAGCAGTTTTAAATGGCTTTTTTTTCCTTTAGAAGTGTCATTTTGTGCAGGGACAGTTCTAAACACGGGAAACACGTGGCACTTCACAGGCATACTTTAGACACCCCCCAGGTACGATATTTAAAGGAATATTTGACTTTTTTTTTTTCACTTTATGCATCATTAAAATGACTGCTCCCGAAAAACGACCGTTTTTAAAACTTCTTTTTGCATTGATACATGTCCCCTGTTGCAGAACCCGGGTTCCCAAACCCTTTTTAGGACAATAACATGCATAATAGTTGTTATAATTAGCACTTTAGAATTCGAACGTTCGCATCCATTGTATTTAATAGGGTTCTAATGTTCGTTCGAACTTTCGGTCCGTTCGCGGGTTCTGGTGCGAACCGAACCCGGGGGTGTTCGGCTCATCACTAATCATCACTGATGTACTGTGGATCATCACTGATGTACTATGGACCATCACTGATGTACTGTGGATCACTGATGTACTATAGATCATCACTGATGTACTGTGGATCATCACTGATGTACTGTGGATCATCACTGATGTACTATAGATCATCACTGATGTACTGTGGATCATCACTGATGTACTGTGGATCATCACTGATGTACTGTGGATCATCACTGATATACTGTGGATCATCACTGATGTACTGTGGACCATCACTGATGTACTGTGGATCATCACTGATGTTCTATGGACCATCACTGATGTACTGTGGATCATCACTGATGTACTATAGATCATCACTGATGTACTGTGGATCATCACTGATGTACTATGGACCATCACTGGTGTACTATGGATCATCACTGGTGTACTATGGATCATCACTGGTGTACTATGGACCATCCCTGATGTACTGTGGATCATCACTGATGTACTTTGGATTATCACTGATGTACTGTAGTTCATCACTGATGTACTATGGGCCATCACTGGTGTACTATGGATCATCACTGGTGTACTATGGATCATCCCTGATGTACTATGGACCATCCCTGATGTACTATGGACCATCCCTGATGTACTATGGACCATCCCTGATGTACTGTGGATCATCACTGATGTACTGTGGATCATCACTGATGTACTATGGGCCATCACAGGTGTACTATGGATCATCACTGGTGTACTATGGATCATCACTGATGTACTATGCATCATCACTGATGTACTATGGATCATCACTGATGTACTATGGATCATCACTAATGTACTATGGACCATCCCTTATGTACTATGGACCATCCCTGATGTACTGTGGATCATCACTGATGTACTATGGACCATCACTGATGTACTGTGGATCACTGATGTACTATAGATCATCACTGATGTACTGTGGATCATCACTGATGTACTGTGGATCATCACTGATGTACTATAGATCATCACTGATGTACCGTGGATCATCACTGATGTACTATGTATCATCACTGATGTACTGAGGATCATCACTAATGTACTGTGGATCATCACTGATGTACTGTGGATAATCACTGATGTACTATGGATCATCACTGATGTACTGAGGATCATCACTGATGTAATGTGGATCATCACTGATGTACTGTGGATCATCACTGATGTACTATGAGCCATCACTGATGTACTATGGATCATCACTGGTGTACTATGGATCATCACTGATGTACTATGGACCATCCCTGATGTACTATGGACCATCCCTGATGTACTATGGACCATCCCTGATGTACTGAGGATCATCACTGATGTACTATAGATCATCACTGGTGTACTATGGATCATCACTGATGTACTGTGGATCATCACTTATGTACTATGAGCCATCACTGATGTACTATGGGCCATCACTGGTGTACTATGGATCATCACTTATGTACTATGGACCATCCCTGATGTACTATGGACCTTCCCATATGTACTATGGACCATCCCTGATGTACTGTGGATCATCACTGATGTGCTATGGAACATCACTTGTGTACTATTGATCATCATTGATGTACTATGTATCATCACTGATGTACTATGGACCATCCCTGATGTACTGTGGATCATCACTGATGTACTATGGACCATCCCTGATGTACTGTGGATCATCACTGATGTACTGTGGACCATCCCTGATGTACTGTGGATCATCACTGATGTACTGTGGATCATCACTGATGTACTGTGGATCATCACTGATGTACTATGGATCATCACTGATGTACTATAGATCATCACTGATGTACTATGGGCCATCACTGGTGTACTATAGATAATCACTGATGTACTATGGGCCATCACTGGTGTACTATGGATCATCACTGATGTACTATGGGCCATCACTGGTGTACTATGGATCATCACTGATGTACTGTGGACCATCCCTGATGTACTGTGGGTCATCACTGATGTACTGTGGATCATCACTGATGTACTGTGGATCATCACTCATATACTGTGGATCATCACTGATGTACTGTGGACCATCACTGATGTACTGTGGATCATCACTGATGTTCTATGGACCATCACTGATGTACTGTGGATCATCACTGATGTACTATAGATCATCACTGATGCACTATGGACCATCACTGGTGTACTATGGATCATCACTGGTGTACTATGGAACATCACTTGTGTACTATGGATCATCACTGATGTACTATGGATCATCACTGATGTACTATGGACCATCCCTGATGTACTGTGGATCATCACTGATGTACTATGGACCATCCCTGATGTACTGTGGATCATCACTGATGTACTGTGGATTATCACTGATGTACTGTGGATCATCACTGATGTACTGTGGATCATCACTGATGTACTGTGGATCATCACTGGTGTACTATGGATCATCACTGATGTACTGTGGACCATCACTGATGTACTGTGGATCACTGATGTACTATAGATCATCACTGATGTACTGTGGATCATCACTGATGTACTGTGGATCATCACTGATGTACTATAGATCATCACTGATGTACCGTGGATCATCACTGATGTACTATGTATCATCACTGATGTACTGAGGATCATCACTAATGTACTGTGGATCATCACTGATGTACTGTGGATAATCACTGATGTACTATGGATCATCACTGATGTACTGAGGATCATCACTGATGTAATGTGGATCATCACTGATGTACTGTGGATCATCACTGATGTACTATGAGCCATCACTGATGTACTATGGATCATCACTGGTGTACTATGGATCATCACTGATGTACTATGGACTATCCCTGATGTACTATGGACCATCCCTGATGTACTATAGACCATCCCTGATGTACTGAGGATCATCACTGATGTACTATAGATCATCACTGGTGTACTATGGATCATCACTGATGTACTGTGGATCATCACTTATGTACTATGAGCCATCACTGATGTACTATGGGCCATCACTGGTGTACTATGGATCATCACTGATGTACTATGGACCATCCCTGATGTACTATGGACCTTCCCATATGTACTATGGACCATCCCTGATGTACTGTGGATCATCACTGATGTGCTATGGAACATCACTTGTGTACTATTGATCATCATTGATGTACTATGGATCATCACTGATGTACTATGGACCATCCCTGATGTACTGTGGATCATCACTGATGTACTATGGACCATCCCTGATGTACTGTGGATCATCACTGATGTACTGTGGACCATCCCTGATGTACTGTGGATCATCACTGATGTACTGTGGATCATCACTGATGTACTGTGGATCATCACTGATGTACTATGGATCATCACTGATGTACTATAGATCATCACTGATGTACTATGGGCCATCACTGGTGTACTATAGATCATCACTGATGTACTATGGGCCATCACTGGTGTACTATGGATCATCACTGATGTACTATGGGCCATCACTGGTGTACTATGGATCATCACTGATGTACTGTGGACCATCCCTGATGTACTGTGGGTCATCACTGATGTACTGTGGATCATCACTGATGTACTGTGGATCATCACTCATATACTGTGGATCATCACTGATGTACTGTGGACCATCACTGATGTACTGTGGATCATCACTGATGTTCTATGGACCATCACTGATGTACTGTGGATCATCACTGATGTACTATAGATCATCACTGATGCACTATGGACCATCACTGGTGTACTATGGATCATCACTGGTGTACTATGGAACATCACTTGTGTACTATGGATCATCACTGATGTACTATGGATCATCACTGATGTACTATGGACCATCCCTGATGTACTGTGGATCATCACTGATGTACTATGGACCATCCCTGATGTACTGTGGATCATCCCTGATGTACTGTGGATCATCACTGATGTACTATGGACCATCCCTGATGTACTGTGGATCATCACTGATGTACTGTGGATTATCACTGATGTACTGTGGATCATCACTGATGTACTGTGGATCACTGATGTACTATAGATCATCACTGATGTACTGTGGATCATCACTGATGTACTGTGGATCATCACTGATGTACTATAGATCATCACTGATGTACTATGGACCATCACTGGTGTACTATGGATCATCACTGGTGTACTATGGATCATCCCTGATGTACTGTGGATCATCACTGATGTACTGTGGATCATCACTGATGTACTATAGTTCATCACTGATGTACTATGGGCCATCACTGGTGTACTATGGATCATCACTGGTGTACTATGGATCATCCCTGATGTACTATGGACCATCCCTGATGTACTATGGACCATCCCTGATGTACTATGGACCATCCCTGATGTACTGTGGACCATCCGTGATGTACTGTGGATCATCACTGATGTACTGTGGATCATCACTGATGTACTATGGATCATCACTGATGTACTATAGATCATCACTGATGTACTATGGGCCATCACTGGTGTTCTATAGATCATCACTGATGTACTATTGGCCATCACTGGTGTACTATGGATCATCACTGATGTACTATGGATCATCACTGATGTACTATAGATCATCACTGATGTACTGTGGATCATCACTGATGTACTGTGGATCATCACTGATGTACTATAGATCATCACTGATGTACTATGGGCCATCACTGGTGTACTATGGATCATCACTGGTGTACTATGGATCATCACTGTTGTACTATGGACCATCCCTGATGTACTATGGACCTTCCCTGATGTACTATGGACCATCCCTGATGTACTGTGGATCATCACTGATGTGCTATGGAACATCACTGGTGTACTATGGATCATCACTGATGTACTATGGATCATCACTGATGTACTATGGACCATCCCTGATGTACTGTGGATCATCACTGATGTACTGTGGACCATCCCTGATGTACTGTGGATCATCACTGATGTACTGTGGATTATCACTGATGTACTGAGGATCATCACTGATGTACTATGGATCATCACTGATGTACTATGGATCATCACTAATGTACTATGAGCCATCACTGATGTACTATGGATCATCACTGGTGTACTATGGATCATCACTGATGTACTGTGGACCATCCCTGATATACTGAGGAACATCACTGATGTATCATGGATCATCACTTGTACTGTGGATCATCACTGATGTACTGTGGATCATCACTGATGTACTGTGGATCATCACTGATGTACTATAGGCCATCACAGGTGTACTATGGATCATCACTGGTGTACTATGGATCATCACTGATATACTATGGACCATCCCTGATGTACTATGGACCATCCCTGATGTACTGTGGATCATCACTGATGTACTGTGGATCATCTCTGATGTACTATAGATCATCACTGATGTATTGTGGATCATCACTGATGTACTGTGGATCATCACTGATGTACTATAGATCATCACTGATGTACTATGGGCCATCACTGGGGTACTATAGATCATCACTGATGTACTATGGATCATCACTGATGTACTATAGATCATCACTGATGTACTGTGGATCATCACTGATGTACTGTGGATCATCACTGATGTACTATAGATCATCACTGATGTACTATGGGCCATCACTGGTGTACTATGGATCATCACTGGTGTACTATAGATCATCACTGATGTACTATGGGCCATCACTGGTGTACTATGGATCATCACTGGTGTACTATGGATCATCACTGATGTACTATGGACCATCCCTGATGTACTATGGACCTTCCCATATGTACTATGGACCATCCCTGATGTACTGTGGATCATCACTGATGTGCTATGGAACATCACTTGTGTACTATGGATCATCACTGATGTACTATGGATCATCACTGATGTACTATGGACCATCCCTGATGTACTGTGGATCATCACTGATGTACTATGGACCATCCCTGATGTACTGTGGATCATCACTGATGTACTGTGGATTATCACTGATGTACTGTGGATCATCACTGATGTACTTTGGATCATCACTGATGTACTGTGGATCATCACTGATGTACTGTGGATCATCACTGGTGTACTATGGATCATCACTGATGTACTATGGATCATCACTGATGTACTGTGGATCATCACTGATGTACTGAGGATCACTGATGTACTATAGATCATCACTGATGTACTGTGGATCATCACTGATGTACTGTGGATCATCACTGATGTACTATATATCATCACTGATGTACTGTGGATCATCACTGATGTACTGTGGATCATCACTGATGTACTATAGATCATCACTGATGTACTATGGATCATCACTGGTGTACTATGGATCATCACTGATGTACTATAGATCATCACTAATGTACTATGGGCCATCACTGGTGTACTATGGATCATCACTGGTGTACTATGGGTCATCACTGATGTACTATGGACCATCCCTGATGTACTATGGACCTTCCCATATGTACTATGGACCATCCCTGATGTACTGTGGATCATCACTGATGTACTGTGGACCATCCCTGATGTACTTTGGATCATCACTGATGTACTGAGGATCATCACTGATGTACTGTGGATCATCACTGATGTACTATGGATCATCACTGATGTACTATAGATCATCACTGATGTACTATGGGCCATCACTGGTGTACTATAGATCATCACTGATGTACTATGGGCCATCACTGGTGTACTATGGATCATCACTGATGTACTATGGGCCATCACTGGTGTACTATGGATCATCACTGATGTACTGTGGACCATCCCTGATGTACTGTGGGTCATCACTGATGTACTGTGGATCATCACTGATGTACTGTGGATCATCACTCATATACTGTGGATCATCACTGATGTACTGTGGACCATCACTGATGTACTGTGGATCATCACTGATGTTCTATGGACCATCACTGATGTACTGTGGATCATCACTGATGTACTATAGATCATCACTGATGCACTATGGACCATCACTGGTGTACTATGGATCATCACTGGTGTACTATGGAACATCACTTGTGTACTATGGATCATCACTGATGTACTATGGATCATCACTGATGTACTATGGACCATCCCTGATGTACTGTGGATCATCACTGATGTACTATGGACCATCCCTGATGTACTGTGGATCATCCCTGATGTACTGTGGATCATCACTGATGTACTATGGACCATCCCTGATGTACTGTGGATCATCACTGATGTACTGTGGATTATCACTGATGTACTGTGGATCATCACTGATGTACTGTGGATCACTGATGTACTATAGATCATCACTGATGTACTGTGGATCATCACTGATGTACTGTGGATCATCACTGATGTACTATAGATCATC
Organism: Rana muscosa; assembly: GCA_029206835.1. NCBI lineage: Eukaryota > Metazoa > Chordata > Amphibia > Anura > Ranidae > Rana > Rana muscosa. The sequence continues at coordinate 284,625,055 of CM055117.1, forward strand.
ACTGATGTACTATGGACCATCACTGGTGTACTATGGATCATCACTGGTGTACTATGGATCATCCCTGATGTACTGTGGATCATCACTGATGTACTGTGGATTATCACTGATGTACTGTGGATCATCACTGATGTACTGTGGATCACTGATGTACTATAGATCATCACTGATGTACTGTGGATCATCACTGATGTACTGTGGATCATCACTGATGTACTATAGATCATCACTGATGTACTATGGACCATCACTGGTGTACTATGGATCATCACTGGTGTACTATGGATCATCCCTGATGTACTGTGGATCATCACTGATGTACTGTGGATCATCACTGATGTACTATAGTTCATCACTGATGTACTATGGGCCATCACTGGTGTACTATGGATCATCACTGGTGTACTATGGATCATCCCTGATGTACTATGGACCATCCCTGATGTACTATGGACCATCCCTGATGTACTATGGACCATCCCTGATGTACTGTGGACCATCCGTGATGTACTGTGGATCATCACTGATGTACTGTGGATCATCACTGATGTACTATGGATCATCACTGATGTACTATAGATCATCACTGATGTACTATGGGCCATCACTGGTGTTCTATAGATCATCACTGATGTACTATTGGCCATCACTGGTGTACTATGGATCATCACTGATGTACTATGGATCATCACTGATGTACTATAGATCATCACTGATGTACTGTGGATCATCACTGATGTACTGTGGATCATCACTGATGTACTATAGATCATCACTGATGTACTATGGGCCATCACTGGTGTACTATGGATCATCACTGGTGTACTATGGATCATCACTGTTGTACTATGGACCATCCCTGATGTACTATGGACCTTCCCTGATGTACTATGGACCATCCCTGATGTACTGTGGATCATCACTGATGTGCTATGGAACATCACTGGTGTACTATGGATCATCACTGATGTACTATGGATCATCACTGATGTACTATGGACCATCCCTGATGTACTGTGGATCATCACTGATGTACTGTGGACCATCCCTGATGTACTGTGGATCATCACTGATGTACTGTGGATTATCACTGATGTACTGAGGATCATCACTGATGTACTATGGATCATCACTGATGTACTATGGATCATCACTAATGTACTATGAGCCATCACTGATGTACTATGGATCATCACTGGTGTACTATGGATCATCACTGATGTACTGTGGACCATCCCTGATGTACTGAGGAACATCACTGATGTATCATGGATCATCACTTGTACTGTGGATCATCACTGATGTACTGTGGATCATCACTGATTTACTGTGGATCATCACTGATGTACTATAGGCCATCACAGGTGTACTATGGATCATCACTGGTGTACTATGGATCATCACTGATATACTATGGACCATCCCTGATGTACTATGGACCATCCCTGATGTACTGTGGATCATCACTGATGTACTGTGGATCATCTCTGATGTACTATAGATCATCACTGATGTATTGTGGATCATCACTGATGTACTGTGGATCATCACTGATGTACTATAGATCATCACTGATGTACTATGGGCCATCACTGGTGTACTATAGATCATCACTGATGTACTATGGATCATCACTGATGTACTATAGATCATCACTGATGTACTGTGGATCATCACTGATGTACTGTGGATCATCACTGATGTACTATAGATCATCACTGATGTACTATGGGCCATCACTGGTGTACTATGGATCATCACTGGTGTACTATAGATCATCACTGATGTACTATGGGCCATCACTGGTGTACTATGGATCATCACTGGTGTACTATGGATCATCACTGATGTACTATGGACCATCCCTGATGTACTATGGACCTTCCCATATGTACTATGGACCATCCCTGATGTACTGTGGATCATCACTGATGTGCTATGGAACATCACTTGTGTACTATGGATCATCACTGATGTACTATGGATCATCACTGATGTACTATGGACCATCCCTGATGTACTGTGGATCATCACTGATGTACTATGGACCATCCCTGATGTACTGTGGATCATCACTGATGTACTGTGGATTATCACTGATGTACTGTGGATCATCACTGATGTACTGTGGATCATCACTGATGTACTATAGATCATCACTGATGTACTATGGGCCATCACTGGTGTACTATGGATCATCACTGGTGTACTATGGATCATCACTGTTGTACTATGGACCATCCCTGATGTACTATGGACCTTCCCTGATGTACTATGGACCATCCCTGATGTACTGTGGATCATCACTGATGTGCTATGGAACATCACTGGTGTACTATGGATCATCACTGATGTACTATGGATCATCACTGATGTACTATGGACCATCCCTGATGTACTGTGGATCATCACTGATGTACTGTGGACCATCCCTGATGTACTGTGGATCATCACTGATGTACTGTGGATTATCACTGATGTACTGAGGATCATCACTGATGTACTATGGATCATCACTGATGTACTATGGATCATCACTAATGTACTATGAGCCATCACTGATGTACTATGGATCATCACTGGTGTACTATGGATCATCACTGATGTACTGTGGACCATCCCTGATGTACTGAGGAACATCACTGATGTATCATGGATCATCACTTGTACTGTGGATCATCACTGATGTACTGTGGATCATCACTGATGTACTGTGGATCATCACTGATGTACTATAGGCCATCACAGGTGTACTATGGATCATCACTGGTGTACTATGGATCATCACTGATATACTATGGACCATCCCTGAGGTACTATGGACCATCCCTGATGTACTGTGGATCATCACTGATGTACTGTGGATCATCTCTGATGTACTATAGATCATCACTGATGTATTGTGGATCATCACTGATGTACTGTGGATCATCACTGATGTACTATAGATCATCACTGATGTACTATGGGCCATCACTGGTGTACTATAGATCATCACTGATGTACTATGGATCATCACTGATGTACTATAGATCATCACTGATGTACTGTGGATCATCACTGATGTACTGTGGATCATCACTGATGTACTATAGATCATCACTGATGTACTATGGGCCATCACTGGTGTACTATGGATCATCACTGGTGTACTATAGATCATCACTGATGTACTATGGGCCATCACTGGTGTACTATGGATCATCACTGGTGTACTATGGATCATCACTGATGTACTATGGACCATCCCTGATGTACTATGGACCTTCCCATATGTACTATGGACCATCCCTGATGTACTGTGGATCATCACTGATGTGCTATGGAACATCACTTGTGTACTATGGATCATCACTGATGTACTATGGATCATCACTGATGTACTATGGACCATCCCTGATGTACTGTGGATCATCACTGATGTACTATGGACCATCCCTGATGTACTGTGGATCATCACTGATGTACTGTGGATTATCACTGATGTACTGTGGATCATCACTGATGTACTTTGGATCATCACTGATGTACTGTGGATCATCACTGATGTACTGTGGATCATCACTGGTGTACTATGGATCATCACTGATGTACTATGGATCATCACTGATGTACTGTGGATCATCACTGATGTACTGAGGATCACTGATGTACTATAGATCATCACTGATGTACTGTGGATCATCACTGATGTACTGTGGATCATCACTGATGTACTATATATCATCACTGATGTACTGTGGATCATCACTGATGTACTGTGGATCATCACTGATGTACTATAGATCATCACTGATGTACTATGGATCATCACTGGTGTACTATGGATCATCACTGATGTACTATAGATCATCACTAATGTACTATGGGCCATCACTGGTGTACTATGGATCATCACTGGTGTACTATGGGTCATCACTGATGTACTATGGACCATCCCTGATGTACTATGGACCTTCCCATATGTACTATGGACCATCCCTGATGTACTGTGGATCATCACTGATGTACTGTGGACCATCCCTGATGTACTTTGGATCATCACTGATGTACTGAGGATCATCACTGATGTACTGTGGATCATCACTGATGTACTATGGATCATCACTGATGTACTATAGATCATCACTGATGTACTATGGGCCATCACTGGTGTACTATAGATCATCACTGATGTACTATGGGCCATCACTGGTGTACTATGGATCATCACTGATGTACTATGGGCCATCACTGGTGTACTATGGATCATCAATGATGTACTGTGGACCATCCCTGATGTACTGTGGGTCATCACTGATGTACTGTGGATCATCACTGATGTACTGTGGATCATCACTCATATACTGTGGATCATCACTGATGTACTGTGGACCATCACTGATGTACTGTGGATCATCACTGATGTTCTATGGACCATCACTGATGTACTGTGGATCATCACTGATGTACTATAGATCATCACTGATGCACTATGGACCATCACTGGTGTACTATGGATCATCACTGGTGTACTATGGAACATCACTTGTGTACTATGGATCATCACTGATGTACTATGGATCATCACTGATGTACTATGGACCATCCCTGATGTACTGTGGATCATCACTGATGTACTATGGACCATCCCTGATGTACTGTGGATCATCCCTGATGTACTGTGGATCATCACTGATGTACTATGGACCATCCCTGATGTACTGTGGATCATCACTGATGTACTGTGGATTATCACTGATGTACTGTGGATCATCACTGATGTACTGTGGATCACTGATGTACTATAGATCATCACTGATGTACTGTGGATCATCACTGATGTACTGTGGATCATCACTGATGTACTATAGATCATCACTGATGTACTATGGACCATCACTGGTGTACTATGGATCATCACTGGTGTACTATGGATCATCCCTGATGTACTGTGGATCATCACTGATGTACTGTGGATCATCACTGATGTACTATAGTTCATCACTGATGTACTATGGGCCATCACTGGTGTACTATGGATCATCACTGGTGTACTATGGATCATCCCTGATGTACTATGGACCATCCCTGATGTACTATGGACCATCCCTGATGTACTATGGACCATCCCTGATGTACTGTGGACCATCCGTGATGTACTGTGGATCATCACTGATGTACTGTGGATCATCACTGATGTACTATGGATCATCACTGATGTACTATAGATCATCACTGATGTACTATGGGCCATCACTGGTGTTCTATAGATCATCACTGATGTACTATTGGCCATCACTGGTGTACTATGGATCATCACTGATGTACTATGGATCATCACTGATGTACTATAGATCATCACTGATGTACTGTGGATCATCACTGATGTACTGTGGATCATCACTGATGTACTATAGATCATCACTGATGTACTATGGGCCATCACTGGTGTACTATGGATCATCACTGGTGTACTATGGATCATCACTGTTGTACTATGGACCATCCCTGATGTACTATGGACCTTCCCTGATGTACTATGGACCATCCCTGATGTACTGTGGATCATCACTGATGTGCTATGGAACATCACTGGTGTACTATGGATCATCACTGATGTACTATGGATCATCACTGATGTACTATGGACCATCCCTGATGTACTGTGGATCATCACTGATGTACTGTGGACCATCCCTGATGTACTGTGGATCATCACTGATGTACTGTGGATTATCACTGATGTACTGAGGATCATCACTGATGTACTATGGATCATCACTGATGTACTATGGATCATCACTAATGTACTATGAGCCATCACTGATGTACTATGGATCATCACTGGTGTACTATGGATCATCACTGATGTACTGTGGACCATCCCTGATGTACTGAGGAACATCACTGATGTATCATGGATCATCACTTGTACTGTGGATCATCACTGATGTACTGTGGATCATCACTGATGTACTGTGGATCATCACTGATGTACTATAGGCCATCACAGGTGTACTATGGATCATCACTGGTGTACTATGGATCATCACTGATATACTATGGACCATCCCTGATGTACTATGGACCATCCCTGATGTACTGTGGATCATCACTGATGTACTGTGGATCATCTCTGATGTACTATAGATCATCACTGATGTATTGTGGATCATCACTGATGTACTGTGGATCATCACTGATGTACTATAGATCATCACTGATGTACTATGGGCCATCACTGGTGTACTATAGATCATCACTGATGTACTATGGATCATCACTGATGTACTATAGATCATCACTGATGTACTGTCGATCATCACTGATGTACTGTGGATCATCACTGATGTACTATAGATCATCACTGATGTACTATGGGCCATCACTGGTGTACTATGGATCATCACTGGTGTACTATAGATCATCACTGATGTACTATGGGCCATCACTGGTGTACTATGGATCATCACTGGTGTACTATGGACCATCCCTGATGTACTATGGACCTTCCCATATGTACTATGGACCATCCCTGATGTACTGTGGATCATCACTGATGTGCTATGGAACATCACTTGTGTACTATGGATCATCACTGATGTACTATGGATCATCACTGATGTACTATGGACCATCCCTGATGTACTGTGGATCATCACTGATGTACTATGGACCATCCCTGATGTACTGTGGATCATCACTGATGTACTGTGGATTATCACTGATGTACTGTGGATCATCACTGATGTACTTTGGATCATCACTGATGTACTGTGGATCATCACTGATGTACTGTGGATCATCACTGGTGTACTATGGATCATCACTGATGTACTATGGATCATCACTGATGTACTGTGGATCATCACTGATGTACTGAGGATCACTGATGTACTATAGATCATCACTGATGTACTGTGGATCATCACTGATGTACTGTGGATCATCACTGATGTACTATATATCATCACTGATGTACTGTGGATCATCACTGATGTACTGTGGATCATCACTGATGTACTATAGATCATCACTGATGTACTATGGATCATCACTGGTGTACTATGGATCATCACTGATGTACTATAGATCATCACTAATGTACTATGGGCCATCACTGGTGTACTATGGATCATCACTGGTGTACTATGGGTCATCACTGATGTACTATGGACCATCCCTGATGTACTATGGACCTTCCCATATGTACTATGGACCATCCCTGATGTACTGTGGATCATCACTGATGTACTGTGGACCATCCCTGATGTACTTTGGATCATCACTGATGTACTGAGGATCATCACTGATGTACTGTGGATCATCACTGATGTACTGTGGATCATCACTGATGTACTGAGGATCATTACTGGTGTACTATGGATCATCACTGATGTACTATGGATCATCACTAATGTACTATGAGCCATCACTGATGTACTATGGATCATCACTGGTGTACTATGGATCCTCACTGATGTACTATAGATCATCACTGATGTACTATGGGCCATCACTGGTGTTCTATAGATCATCACTGATGTACTATTGGCCATCACTGGTGTACTATGGATCATCACTGATGTACTATGGATCATCACTGATGTACTATAGATCATCACTGATGTACTGTGGATCATCACTGATGTACTGTGGATCATCACTGATGTACTATAGATCATCACTGATGTACTATGGGCCATCACTGGTGTACTATGGATCATCACTTGTGTACTATGGATCATCACTGTTGTACTATGGACCATCCCTGATGTACTATGGACCTTCCCTGATGTACTATGGACCATCCCTGATGTACTGTGGATCATCACTGATGTGCTATGGAACATCACTGGTGTACTATGGATCATCACTGATGTACTATGGATCATCACTGATGTACTATGGACCATCCCTGATGTACTGTGGATCATCACTGATGTACTGTGGACCATCCCTGATGTACTGTGGATCATCACTGATGTACTGTGGATTATCACTGATGTACTGAGGATCATCACTGATGTACTATGGATCATCACTGATGTACTATGGATCATCATTAATGTACTATGAGCCATCACTGATGTACTATGGATCATCACTGGTGTACTATGGATCATCACTGATGTACTGAGGAACATCACTGATGTACCATGGATCATCACTTGTACTGTGGATCATCACTGATGTACTGTGGATCATCACTGATGTACTATGAGCCATCACTGATGTACTATGGATCATCACTGGTGTACTATGGATCCTCACTGATGTACTATAGAAAAAAATTGGAAAAGGGGTGCCCCTGGGATTGTGTGGATTGGAGTAAATTATGGATTGCCACCAAGTATATATAGAAAAATATAAAGAATTTTATTTATACATAATACACTTATATATCAAAAATGGTTTAAAATCAAAGAGAGGAACAGACATATACAGTCATTAAAAAACAATTGCATGAGGACACCTTACTACTTGAGACATATAAGTCATATAGCTAGTGGTGACACAACCGACATGTTTCGGATACTCGAGCTATATCTGTGATAGCCTCCATTATTTCCTTCTTCAAGGTTCATGCAATAGTTTGAAGACAATTTAGTCTCTATATAAGAGAAAAAAACAACATAGTATGTGATAGCTATATAATACACAACAGTGTATTGGCATGATTACATTATTTTGAATTTCTCCCATATGTGAGCAGCTAGAAGATAGACATTGTTGCAGAGAGAAAATAAAATAAACTAAAATAAACAATAAGAGAAGAGAAGAAGAAAGGGGGGGAGAGAAACAAAGGAAAAGAAAAAGAAAAAGAAGAATAAATATACATGAAAGTTCATTTAAGAATACATGAATGCATATATACATTGTATAATTGTATGTCTATAAGATACAGTACATCTATATCAAATAGTGTTGCATACATACATTTCCAATGATAATGTAAACATCAGCCGTTTGGAGGAATTGTCCCGGTGATATGGAGCCCAAACGGATATGGTGCGAGTTTACTGGTCGCATAAAGACAAATACAGCGGCCAAAGAAACACTGCAGGCAAGATGACAGAGCCACGGGGAAATGTGTAGGAGGACCAACCCAAAAACGCCCCTCAAAGCTCACAGGGAAGCCTCAAATTGCAGCGGAAAGACTGCCACGGTCTCTCTGTAAAAACATACACACATGGATTATAGTTTCTAGATCGCAGACTAGCCCTGTAACCAGGCATCCCATAACTCTGATGAAGTGTTTGAAAAAAAGGGGCTTAGTACCTGTCAATGTGGCGCAAGGACATCCACACTCTGGCTGTGCAGCAATTGGCCAAGTCAGGTGGGACTTTTTATAGAGCTGTCGCTGGTGTTGCAGCCAATCAGCTCAAATGGCGCCAAGGGTGAAGCTGCAAAAGGAAGGAATTCAACCAATGAGGTAGAGCGTGGGAGGCCACAACAGGGCTAGACTGTGCGTCCGGGTAAGAACCCAATTAACTACGTATTAAAAATGAATAGAGAGGCTCTTACAGGACAGGCACCGCATACAGAGGCCGCCCTCGATCCCGGCGGCGTCCGGCGTCATCGCGCTCCCACGCAGATGTGCAGGACGTCCACGACGCCGGCGCGGTGACGTCAGACGTCGACCCGACCGCCAGCACAACAAAAAGGGCGGAAGTGCTAAAAGAAGATCACTCCGTTGCCCGCACCAGACCCAAAAAGGTCAGCGCAAAGGCAGCACAATTGTATGTGCTGCGCCAAACGGCGCCATCGGAGGAATGGGGAAAAATTGACTAATCCAAAACCCCATGGGTAGTAAACAGTGTAACATGATTACCCTCCGTCCCATATGTGTGTAATTCTTAGGACAGGGAGAGAAATTTATTCATATGCACATAACCGTCCATTTGCTCAAATATGAGCAGTCAGCCCCCGATTATCAAAATAGCCGGGGGCTGTTTTTGTGCTGGGGAGCGTCAGTGGGCCCAATGGGTGGTCCCCAAATCCCCGGGCTCCAATATGTCAAAAAGTGCAGGGTACAATTGTCATTTGATTAATTTCTAAATAATAAACAATAATCAACAATATAATAACTAGGCACTAATCTCCAGTGGGCAAATCATCAGGTAAAGTTCCACCAATTGGATCCAATCTTGTTTACTTAAAAAGGATTTTTTAGTTTTTACATGGATATCTAACCAGCATACATCAGAAACATTAGTACACATATTATACAGCTGGCATAGTTCATACATATTTATTTATTTTTCCTTCAGAAAAAAAAAACACACAAACTAGGTATAAACAGCTTGTTGAGCTCAGTTTAGCAGATCCCTATCAAACTTCGCAGATGTAAAACCTGGTAGAAAGGGTTTAAAGTTAATTGCCTGGTTCAAGCCAGGGGGTGAGGTGGCGTTGAGGATTGAGATCCATCTCAGCTCCCTTTGAAGAAGGTGCTTGTTAAGGTCACCTCCGCGGGGGCTGCGGTGGACCCTGTCCAAAACTAACACCTCAAGGTTTGGTACGCAATCTCCATGAACTTGGGCAGCATGTCTGCCAAGAGGGAGATCAGGATTTTGTTCCTTCATCCCTTTTAGATGCCGGTAAATTCTCTGCCACAATTTTTGTATAGTTTTTCCTACATAGAAGCAGTTACAACTGCAAATAATGAGATATACTACGTCCGTAGTTTGACAGTTTGCATAGTGTTTTGGTCGAAATTTTTGGCCATTCGGTAACCGAATGTTCTTTCTAGTGTTCATATATTTACAGTATGTGCAATTACCACATTGGAAAGTTCCCAGGTCCTTACATGGATCTCCCCTATTGGTGTTCTCAAATTCACTCTGCACTAGCATGTCCTTCAGGGACGTTGCTCGTCTATAGGTAATATTTGGCCTGGGGGGTACTAGTGGTCCTATCACAGGATCTGCTGTAAGTAGATGCCAGTGCTTTTGGTAGATTTTAAGAAGTTCAGCGTGATCATCAGAATAAGTGTTAATAATACGATGATCACTTTCACTTTTTTTAGATTTAGATATTAGTAACTCGTGTCGATTTAGATTTGAAGTGCGTTTAAAGGCCTTTTTGAGGCACTTATGGCTGTATCCCCTTGCTAGAAGTCTTTGCCTTAAGTTATTGGCTTCTCTTTTATAATCGACCTCGTTAGAGCAATTTCTTTTTATTCTCAAATATTGTCCATAGGGAATAGATTCAACTAGGGATTTAGGGTGAAAACTAGAAGAATGTAAGATTGTATTGCCTGCACTTGGTTTGCGGAACAGCTTACATGATAACATGTTTTGCTTGTCTCTGAAGATCTCCACATCAAGGAAGGTTATGGTATTTGGGTCCGATATCATTGTAAACTTAAGATTAAAAGTATTTAAGTTTAAGGCGATGAGACACTCATCCAAACATTGCTGGGAGCCCGTCCATACAATGAAGATGTCATCAATGTACCTGTGCCATAGAGCTACATGGCACAGGTACATTGAGAGATCCCCGCTGGAAAAGATTGCATGCTCCCATTCCCCCAGGTACAGGTTGGCGTAGCCAGGGGCACAACTGGTGCCCATGGCTACGCCCTGTACCTGGAGGAAACATTGACCATCGAAAGTGAAGACATTGTGTCTCAGTATGAAATCCAAGGACTGGATTATAAATTCATTGAACAAACGTTCATGGTGACTGGTTTGTGATAGAATATGTCTAATACAAGCAATACCTAAAGAATGAGGAATCGAGCTGTAAAGTGCCTCCACGTCGATACTGACAAGTATCGAATCTATAGGAATTTGTACTCCCTCGATAATGCATAATAAGTGAGGTGTATCTTTAACATAAGAGGGGATGCTCTGAACAAAAGGTTTTAGATGCTCATCAATGAGTCGTGAAAGATTTTCAATAATAGCTCCGTTTCCAGATATAATAGGACGTCCTGGGGGATTTAGGGGATCCTTGTGGATTTTGGGGAGTGAGTAGAATGTTGGTGTGCGGGGAAAGGAGGTGCGAACAAATTCCCAAGTTTGTTTAGAAATGACATTATTTTGAAAAGCTTCATCTACCAATGTGTAGAATTTTTTATTAAAGGCATCTACAACACCCCTACTGACAGGGCGATACCACTCATGATTTCTTAATATGTTGAAACACATTTCAAGATATTGGGGGTTGTCCATGATGACAATGTTTCCTCCTTTATCCGATAATTTAATCGTAATTTGATGATTTTTGGATAGATTTTTTAAGGCCATCTTTTCAGTAGGAATAAGATTTGTATGTCTAGGTGTTATAGGTTCTAGGTTATTTATTTCTTGGCTGATATTTTTAAGAAAATTAGATACACCTGGATTTGAGCTAGGCACTGGGTAAAAAGTTGATGTTTTTTTAAGGGAAGTTTGTTTTAGGGTACTGGGGATCTCGGTGTCAATTGTGCTGGCATTAGCCAAAAGTAAGTCAAGGTCCAGGGTGTCGATGAGGTCTTTGGATTCATTTTCCTCAAGTAAAGATTTGAGATTACCCAGAGCTTGACGTTCACTATACGTGTGAAATTCCCGTGTATCTGGGTCGCTCTTTTCAAAAATGCTTTTAAGTAGCAATTTGCGGGCGTATAAATGAAGATCTTTAATGGTCTCAAATTTGTCTACAGGTTTATTAGGGCAGAAAGTTAATCCTTTTGAGAGGACTGAGATCTCATCGACACTCAGGACATGTGATGACAAGTTTATAATATTAAAAGCCGAGGCTATGTCGTAGTCGGGTTGTGAGGAGTGAGTGAGTTTCCCGAGTTCTTAGAGAACATCAAGGGAACCTTAGGCGTGACAAAAGTGCCCATATTTTCAAGTGATTCATGTGCACTGACGGTGACATCCGAGGCCGTCAATGTGGAAGTGTTGGGGACTGATGGGAGCAGAGTACGAGGATACTGTTTAGGGGGACGTTTTTTAGTAGTATTACTATTGGAGGAATTTTCAAAGTCACGATTTCTTTTAGATGGTTTTGTGCGTTTGCCTTTCTCTTATATAGAGACTAAATTGTCTTCAAACTATTGCATGAACCTTGAAGAAGGAAATAATGGAGGCTATCACAGATATAGCTCGAGTATCCGAAACATGTCGGTTGTGTCACCACTAGCTATATGACTTATATGTCTCAAGTAGTAAGGTGTCCTCATGCAATTGTTTTTTAATGACTGTATATGTCTGTTCCTCTCTTTGATTTGAAACCATTTTTGATATATAAGTGTATTATGTATAAATAAAATTCTTTATATTTTTCTATATATACTTGGTGGCAATCCATAATTTACTCCAATCCACACAATCCCAGGGGCACCCCTTTTCCAATTTTTTTCAAAATTACCGGGATGTGATTGGTAAAAATGGTAACTTGCCCTGTATCTGCTGGTTAATGGCTTCATCTCCCCCCCAATCAATATATTCTATTTTTGGGTAGCAAATACCCCTTAGTCCCCATCCATATTTGAAGCTTTCCAGCGTTATCTACATAAACAATTTACTGAATTAATTTTTTGCTTGCTCCCTATTGTATGAGCAATTATTTTGAAAACGCACTGCTGCAATTCTTTTTCTCTTTCTCCTTTTTTTTTTTTTTTTATTGTTATTGTCTTATTGTGTTGGTATATCCATTTGTATAGAGCTCAGTGACACCATCATCATGGCTGAACTTTACAGTGAATCATGGGAGGTTTTCACTGAACAATTACAATCAAACTATGGTAAAAATGAATCCTTGGAATCTGAGCTAACCTTTCTTTTCTCCAACCTAACTAAATGGTTGGAGAGGAAATCTTCAATGCATTGGCATATAAAAACGTTTGATGAGTACATAAGAGATGATTTAAACCCACTTGGACTTCGAGTCCAGATCTTCCCAACTTTTGAGGATCTGGACCCGACGTTCAAACAAGCATGGGAAACGAATTTAAAATCATGCTCGGCTGGTATGATGAGGCTTCTTTCTGATGAATATCGGAGACGTCTCGCCTATATCAACACGAACATTGAAAAAATCTATTCTAGAATCAAACCCCTACAAGCCCATTCCTCATACAAAGATCTAAATGAGAAACTTAAAACCCATATTGAACTATTCAACAAATCGATCTTAGCAAAAAAAGAGTTTAAATACATGCGGGATAAACAAGCCTTCGAAGAAGGCAGAGCATATAGATGGGCTTTTTCAACTAGACCTAGAGTCCAATATAAGAACGACAATCATCGTTCCACACAGTTGGATACGTCTGATACCTCCTCGGTTTCGTCTAACATGTCATATGCACCGATGAAAGGCAAACGCACAAAACCATCTAAAAGAAATCGTGACTTTGAAAATTCCTCCAATAGTAATACTACTAAAAAACGTCCCCCTAAACAGTATCCTCGTACTCTGCTCCCATCAGTCCCCAACACTTCCACATTGACGGCCTCGGATGTCACCGTCAGTGCACATGAATCACTTGAAAATATGGGCACTTTTGTCACGCCTAAGGTTCCCTTGATGTTCTCTAAGAACTCGGGAAACTCACTCACTCCTCACAACCCGACTACGACATAGCCTCGGCTTTTAATATTATAAACTTGTCATCACATGTCCTGAGTGTCGATGAGATCTCAGTCCTCTCAAAAGGATTAACTTTCTGCCCTAATAAACCTGTAGACAAATTTGAGACCATTAAAGATCTTCATTTATACGCCCGCAAATTGCTACTTAAAAGCATTTTTGAAAAGAGCGACCCAGATACACGGGAATTTCACACGTATAGTGAACGTCAAGCTCTGGGTAATCTCAAATCTTTACTTGAGGAAAATGAATCCAAAGACCTCATCGACACCCTGGACCTTGACTTACTTTTGGCTAATGCCAGCACAATTGACACCGAGATCCCCAGTACCCTAAAACAAACTTCCCTTAAAAAAACATCAACTTTTTACCCAGTGCCTAGCTCAAATCCAGGTGTATCTAATTTTCTTAAAAATATCAGCCAAGAAATAAATAACCTAGTACCTATAACACCTAGACATACAAATCTTATTCCTACTGAAAAGATGGCCTTAAAAAATCTATCCAAAAATCATCAAATTACGATTAAATTATCGGATAAAGGAGGAAACATTGTCATCATGGACAACCCCCAATATCTTGAAATGTGTTTCAACATATTAAGAAATCATGAGTGGTATCGCCCTGTCAGTAGGGGTGTTGTAGATGCCTTTAATAAAAAATTCTACACTTTGGTAGATGAAGCTTTTCAAAATAATGTCATTTCTAAACAAACTTGGGAATTTGTTCGCACCTCCTTTCCCCGCACACCAACATTCTACTCACTCCCCAAAATCCACAAGGATCCCCTAAATCCCCCAGGACGTCCTATTATATCTGGAAACGGAGCTATTATTGAAAATCTTTCACGACTCATTGATGAGCATCTAAAACCTTTTGTTCAGAGCATCCCCTCTTATGTTAAAGATACACCTCACTTATTACGCATTATCGAGGGAGTACAAATTCCTATAGATTCGATACTTGTCAGTATCGACGTGGAGGCACTTTACAGCTCGATTCCTCATTCTTTAGGTATTGCTTGTATTAGACATATTCTATCACAAACCAGTCACCATGAACGTTTGTTCAATGAATTTATAATCCAGTCCTTGGATTTCATACTGAGACACAATGTCTTCACTTTCGATGGTCAATGTTTCCTCCAGGTACAGGGCGTAGCCATGGGCACCAGTTGTGCCCCTGGCTACGCCAACCTGTACCTGGGGGAATGGGAGCATGCAATCTTTTCCAGCGGGGATCTCTCAATGTACCTGTGCCATGTAGCTCTATGGCACAGGTACATTGATGACATCTTCATTGTATGGACGGGCTCCCAGCAATGTTTGGATGAGTGTCTCATCGCCTTAAACTTAAATACTTTTAATCTTAAGTTTACAATGATATCGGACCCAAATACCATAACCTTCCTTGATGTGGAGATCTTCAGAGACAAGCAAAACATGTTATCATGTAAGCTGTTCCGCAAACCAAGTGCAGGCAATACAATCTTACATTCTTCTAGTTTTCACCCTAAATCCCTAGTTGAATCTATTCCCTATGGACAATATTTGAGAATAAAAAGAAATTGCTCTAACGAGGTCGATTATAAAAGAGAAGCCAATAACTTAAGGCAAAGACTTCTAGCAAGGGGATACAGCCATAAGTGCCTCAAAAAGGCCTTTAAACGCACTTCAAATCTAAATCGACACGAGTTACTAATATCTAAATCTAAAAAAAGTGAAAGTGATCATCGTATTATTAACACTTATTCTGATGATCACGCTGAACTTCTTAAAATCTACCAAAAGCACTGGCATCTACTTACAGCAGATCCTGTGATAGGACCACTAGTACCCCCCAGGCCAAATATTACCTATAGACGAGCAACGTCCCTGAAGGACATGCTAGTGCAGAGTGAATTTGAGAACACCAATAGGGGAGATCCATGTAAGGACCTGGGAACTTTCCAATGTGGTAATTGCACATACTGTAAATATATGAACACTAGAAAGAACATTCGGTTACCGAATGGCCAAAAATTTCGACCAAAACACTATGCAAACTGTCAAACTACGGACGTAGTATATCTCATTATTTGCAGTTGTAACTGCTTCTATGTAGGAAAAACTATACAAAAATTGTGGCAGAGAATTTACCGGCATCTAAAAGGGATGAAGGAACAAAATCCTGATCTCCCTCTTGGCAGACATGCTGCCCAAGTTCATGGAGATTGCGTACCAAACCTTGAGGTGTTAGTTTTGGACAGGGTCCACCGCAGCCCCCGCGGAGGTGACCTTAACAAGCACCTTCTTCAAAGGGAGCTGAGATGGATCTCGATCCTCAACGCCACCTCACCCCCTGGCTTGAACCAGGCAATTAACTTTAAACCCTTTCTACCAGGTTTTACATCTGCGAAGTTTGATAGGGATCTGCTAAACTGAGCTCAACAAGCTGTTTATACCTAGTTTGTGTGTTTTTTTTTTTTTTTTTCTGAAGGAAAAATAAATAAATATGTATGAACTATGCCAGCTGTATAATATGTGTACTAATGTTTCTGATGTATGCTGGTTAGATATCCATGTAAAAACTAAAAAATCCTTTTTAAGTAAACAAGATTGGATCCAATTGGTGGAACTTTACCTGATGATTTGCCCACTGGAGATTAGTGCCTAGTTATTATATTGTTGATTATTGTTTATTATTTAGAAATTAATCAAATGACAATTGTACCCTGCACTTTTTGACATATTGGAGCCCGGGGATTTGGGGACCACCCATTGGGCCCACTGACGCTCCCCAGCACAAAAACAGCCCCCGGCTATTTTGATAATCGGGGGCTGACTGCTCATATTTGAGCAAATGGACGGTTATGTGCATATGAATAAATTTCTCTCCCTGTCCTAAGAATTACACACATATGGGACGGAGGGTAATCATGTTACACTGTTTACTACCCATGGGGTTTTGGATTAGTCAATTTTTCCCCATTCCTCCGATGGCGCCGTTTGGCGCAGCACATACAATTGTGCTGCCTTTGCGCTGACCTTTTTGGGTCTGGTGCGGGCAACGGAGTGATCTTCTTTTAGCACTTCCGCCCTTTTTGTTGTGCTGGCGGTCGGGTCGACGTCTGACGTCACCGCGCCGGCGTCGTGGACGTCCTGCACATCTGCGTAGGTGCGCGATGACGCCGGACGCCGCCGGGATCGAGGGCGGCCTCTGTATGCGGTGCCTGTCCTGTAAGAGCCTCTCTATTCATTTTTAATACGTAGTTAATTGGGTTCTTACCCAGACGCACAGTCTAGCCCTGTTGTGGCCTCCCACGCTCTACCTCATTGGTTGAATTCCTTCCTTTTGCAGCTTCACCCTTGGCGCCATTTGAGCTGATTGGCTGCAACACCAGCGACAGCTCTATAAAAAGTCCCACTTGACTTGGCCAATTGCTGCACAGCCAGAGTGTGGATGTCCTTGCGCCACATTGACAGGTACTAAGCCCCTTTTTTTCAAACACTTCATCAGAGTTATGGGATGCCTGGTTACAGGGCTAGTCTGCGATCTAGAAACTATAATCCATGTGTGTATGTTTTTACAGAGAGACCGTGGCAGTCTTTCCGCTGCAATTTGAGGCTTCCCTGTGAGCTTTGAGGGGCGTTTTTGGGTTGGTCCTCCTACACATTTCCCCGTGGCTCTGTCATCTTGCCTGCAGTGTTTCTTTGGCCGCTGTATTTGTCTTTATGCGACCAGTAAACTCGCACCATATCCGTTTGGGCTCCATATCACCGGGACAATTCCTCCAAACGGCTGATGTTTACATTATCATTGGAAATGTATGTATGCAACACTATTTGATATAGATGTACTGTATCTTATAGACATACAATTATACAATGTATATATGCATTCATGTATTCTTAAATGAACTTTCATGTATATTTATTCTTCTTTTTCTTTTTCTTTTCCTTTGTTTCTCTCCCCCCCTTTCTTCTTCTCTTCTCTTATTGTTTATTTTAGTTTATTTTATTTTCTCTCTGCAACAATGTCTATCTTCTAGCTGCTCACATATGGGAGAAATTCAAAATAATGTAATCATGCCAATACACTGTTGTGTATTATATAGCTATCACATACTATGTTGTTTTTTTTTCTCTTATATAGAGACTAAATTGTCTTCAAACTATTGCATGAACCTTGAAGAAGGAACTAATGGAGGCTATCACAGATATAGCTCGAGTATCCGAAACATGTCGGTTGTGTCACCACTAGCTATATGACTTATATGTCTCAAGTAGTAAGGTGTCCTCATGCAATTGTTTTTTAATGACTGTATATGTCTGTTCCTCTCTTTGATTTTAAACCATTTTTGATATATAAGTGTATTATGTATAAATAAAATTCTTTATATTTTTCTATATATACTTGGTGGCAATCCATAATTTACTCCAATCCACACAATCCCAGGGGCACCCCTTTTCCAATTTTTTTCAAAATTACCGGGATGTGATTGGTAAAAATGGTAACTTGCCCTGTATCTGCTGGTTAATGGCTTCATCTCCCCCCCAATCAATATACACTGATGTACTATAGATCATCACTGATGTACTATGGGCCATCACTGGTGTTCTATAGATTATCACTGATGTACTATAGGCCATCACAGGTGTACTATGGATCATCACTGGTGTACTATGGATCATCACTGATATACTATGGACCATCCCTGATGTACTATGGACCATCCCTGATGTACTGTGGATCATCACTGATGTACTGTGGATCATCACTGATGTACTATAGATCATCACTGATGTACTGTGGATCATCACTGATGTACTGTGGATAATCACTGATGTACTATAGATCATCACTGATGTACTATGGGCCATCACTGGTGTACTATGGATCATCACTGATGTACTATGGATCATCACAGATGTACTATAGATCATCACTGATGTACTGTGGATCATCACTGATGTACTGTGGATCATTACTGATGTACTATAGATCATCACTGATGTACTATGGGCCATCACTGGTGTACTATGGATCATCACTGGTGTTCTATGGATCATCACTGATGTACTATGGACCTTCCCATATGTACTATGGACCATCCCTGATGTACTGTGGATCATCACTGATGTGCTCTGGAACATCACTTGTGTACTATGGATCATCACTGATGTACTATGGATCATCACTGATGTACTATGGACCATCCCTGATGTACTGTGGATCAATACTGATGTACTATGGACCATCTCTGATGTACTGTGGATCATCACTGATGTACTGTGGATTATCACTGATGTACTGTGGATCATCACTGATGTACTGTGGATCATCACTGATGTACTGTGGATCATCACTGATGTACTGTGGATCATCACTGATGTACTGTTGATCATCACTGGTGTACTATGGATCATCACTGATGTACTATGGATCATCACTGATGTACTGTGGATCATCACTGATGTACTGTGGATCACTGATGTACTATAGATCATCACTGATGTACTGTGGATCATCACTGATGTACTGTGGATCATCACTGATGTACTATAGATCATCACTGGTGTACTATGGACCATCACTGATGTACTATGGATCATCACTGGTGTACTATGGATCATCACTGATGTACTATAGATCATCACTGATGTACTGTGGATCATCACTGATGTACTGTGGATCATCACTGATGTACTATAGATCTTTACTGATGTACTATGGGCCATCACTGGTATACTATGGATCATCACCGGTGTTCTATGGATCATCACTGATGTACTATGGACCATCCCTGATGCACTATGGACCTTCCCATATGTACTATGGACCATCCCTGATGTACTGTGGATCATCACTGATGTGCTATGGAACATCACTTGTGTACTATGGATCATCACTGATGTACTATGGATCATCACTGATGTACTATGGACCATCCCTGATGTACTGTGGATCATCACTGATGTACTATGGACCATCTCTGATGTACTGTGGATCATCACTGATGTACTGTGGATTATCACTGATGTACTGTGGATCATCACTGATGTACTGTGGATCATCACTGATGTACTGTGGATCATCACTGATGTACTGTTGATCATCACTGGTGTACTATGGATCATCACTGATGTACTATGGATCATCACTGATGTTCTGTGGATCATCACTGATGTACTGTGGATCACTGATGTACTATAGATCATCACTGATGTAATGTGGATCATCACTGATGTACTGTGGATCATCACTGATGTACTATAGATCATCACTGATGTACTATGGACCATCACTGATGTACTATGGATCATCACTGGTGTACTATGGATCATCACTGTTGTACTATGGATCATCACTGGTGTACTTTGGACCATCCCTGATGTACTGTGGATCATCACTGATGTACTGTGGATCATCACTGATGTACTATAGATCATCACTGATGTACTATGGGCCATCACTGGTGTACTATGGATCATCACTGGTGTACTATGGATCATCACTGATGTACTATGGACCATCCCTGATGTACTGTGGACCATCCCTGATGTACTATGGACCATCCCTGATGTACTGTGGATCATCACTGATGTACTGTGGACCATCCCTGATGTACTGTGGATAATCACTGATGTACTGTGGATCATCACTGATGTACTGTGGATCATCACTGATGTACTATGGATCATCACTGATGTACTATAGATCATCACTGATGTACTATGGGCCATCACTGGTGTACTATGGATCATCACTGATGTACTATGGGCCATCACTGGTGTACTATGGATCATCACTGATGTACTATGGGCCATCACTGGTGTACTGTGGATCATCACTGATGTACTGTGGATCATCACTGATGTACTGTGGTTCATCACTGATATACTGTGGATCATCACTGATGTACTGTGGACCATCACTGATGTACTGTGGATCATCACTGATGTTCTATGGACCATCACTGATGTACTGTGGATCATCACTGATGTACTATAGATCATCACTGATGTACTGTGGATCATCACTGATGTACTGTGGATCATCACTGATGTACTATAGATCATCACTGATGTACTATGGACCATCACTGGTGTACTATGGATCATCACTGGTGTACTATGGACCATCCCTGATGTACTGTGGATGATCACTGATGTACTGTGGATCATCACTGATGTACTATAGTTCATCACTGATGTACTATAGTTCATCACTGATGTACTATGGGCCATCACTGGTGTACTATGTATCATCACTGGTGTACTATGGATCATCCCTGATGTACTATGGACCATCCCTGATGTACTATGGATCATCACTGGTGTACTATGGATCATCACTGATGTACTATGGACCATCCATGATGTACTGTAGACCATCCCTGATGTACTATGGACCATCCCTGATGTACTGTGGGTCATCACTGATGTACTGTGGACCATCCCTGATGTACTGTGGATCATCACTGATGTACTGTGGATCATCACTGATGTACTGTGGATCATCACTGATGTACTATAGATCATCACTGATGTACTATAGATCATCACTGATGTACTATGGGCCATCACTGGTGTACTATAGCTCATCACTGATGTACTATGGGCCATCACTGGTGTACTATGGATCATCACTGTTGTACTATGGATCATCACTGATGTACTATGGATCATCACTGATGTACTATAGATCATCACTGATGTACTGTGGATCATCACTGATGTACTGTGGATCATCACTGATGTACTATAGATCATCACTGATGTACTATGGGCCATCACTGGTGTACTATGGATCATCACTGGTGTACTATGGATCATCACTGTTGTACTATGGACCATCCCTGATGTATTATGGACCTTCCCTGATGTACTATGGACCATCCCTGATGTACTGTGGATCATCACTGATGTGCTATGGAACATCACTGGTGTACTATGGATCATCACTGATGTACTATGGATCATCACTGATGTACTATGGACCATCCCTGATGTACTGTGGATCATCACTGATGTACTGTGGACCATCCCTGATGTACTGTGGATCATCACTGACGTACTGTGGATTATCACTGATGTACTGAGGATCATCACTGTTGTACTGTGGATCATCACTGATGTACTGTGGATCATCACTGATGTGCTATGGAACATCACTGATGTACTATGGATCATCACTGATGTACTATGGATCATCACTAATGTACTATGAGCCATCACTGATGTACTATGGATCATCACTGGTGTACTATTGATCATCACTGATGTACTGTGGACCATCCCTGATGTACTGAGGAACATCACTGATGTACCATGGATCATCACTTGTACTGTGGATCATCACTGATGTACTGTGGATCATCACTGATGTACTGTGGATCATCACTGATGTACTATACGCCATCACAGGTGTACTATGGATCATCACTGGTGTACTATGGATCATCACTGATATACTATGGACCATCCCTGATGTACTATGGACCATCCCTGATGTACTGTGGATCATCACTGATGTACTATGGGCCATCACTGGTGTACTATGGATCATCACTGGTGTACTATGGATCATCACTGTTGTACTATGGACCATCCCTGATGTACTATGGACCTTAACTGACGTACTATGGACCATCCCTGATGTACTGTGGATCATCACTGATGTGCTAGGGAACATCACTGGTGTACTATGGATCATCACTGTTGTACTATGGACCATCCCTGATGTACTGTGGATCATCACTGATGTACTGTGGACCATCCCTGATGTACTGTGGATCATCACTGATGTACTGTGGATTATCACTGATGTACTGAGGATCATCACTGATGTACTGTGGATCATCACTGATGTACTGTGGATCATCACTGATGTGCTATGGAACATCACTGATGTACTATGGATCATCACTGATGTACTATGGATCATCACTAATGTACTATGAGCCATCACTGATGTACTATGGATCATCACTGGTGTACTATGAATCATCACTGATGTACTGTGGACCATCCCTGATGTACTGAGGAACATCACTGATGTACCATGGATCATCACTTGTACTGTGGATCATCACTGATGTACTGTGGATCATCACTGATGTACTGTGGATCATCACTGATGTACTATAGGCCATCACAGGTGTACTATGGATCATCACTGGTGTACTATGGATCATCACTGATATACTATGGACCATTCCTGATGTACTATGGACCATCCCTGATGTACTGTGGATCATCACTGATGTACTGTGGATCATCTCTGATGTACTATAGATCATCACTAAAGTACTGTGGATCATCACTGATGTACTGTGGATCATCACTGATGTACTGTGGATCATCACTGATGTACTATAGATCATCACTGATGTACTGTGGATCATCACTGATGTACTGTGGATCATCACTGATGTACTATAGATCATCACTGATGTACTATGGGCCATCACTGGTGTACTATGGATCATCACTGATGTACTATGGATCATCACTGATGTACTATGGATCATCACTGATGTACTATAGATCATCACTGATGTACTGTGGATCATCACTGATGTACTGTGGATCATCACTGATGTACTATAGATCATCACTGATGTACTATTGGCCATCACTGGTGTACTATGGATCATCACTGGTGTACTATAGATCATCACTGATGTACTATGGGCCATCACTGGTGTACTATGGATCATCACTGGTGTACTATGGATCATCACTGATGTACTATGGATCATCACTGATGTACTATGGACCATCCCTGATGTACTATGGACCTTCCCATATGTACTATGGACCATCCCTGATGTACTGTGGATCATCATTGACGTGCTATGGACCATCACTTGTGTACTATGGATCATCACTGATGTACTATGGATCATCACTGATGTACTATGGACCATCCCTGATGTACTGTGGATCATCACTGATGTACTATGGACCATCCCTGATGTACTGTGGATCATCACTGATGTACTATGGATCATCCCTGATGTACTGTGGATCATCACTGATGTACTGTGGATTATCACTGATGTACTGTGGATCATCTCTGATGTACTGTGAATCATCACTGATGTACTGTGGATCATCACTGATGTACTGTGGATCATCACTGATGTACTGTGGATCACTGATGTACTATAGATCATCACTGATGTACTGTGGATCATCACTGATGTACTGTGGATCATCACTGGTGTACTATAGATCATCACTGATGTACTGTGGATCATCACTGATGTACTGTGGATCATCACTGATGTACTATAGATCATCACTGATGTACTATGGACCATCACTGATGTACTATGGATCATCACTGGTGTACTATGAATCATCACTGTTGTACTATGGATCATCACTGGTGTACTTTGGACCATCCCTGATGTACTGTGGATCATCACTGATGTACTATGGATCATCACTGGTGTACTATGAATCATCACTGATGTACTGTGGACCATCCCTGATGTACTGAGGAACATCACTGATGTACCATGGATCATCACTTGTACTGTGGATCATCACTGATGTACTGTGGATCATCACTGATGTACTGTGGATCATCACTGATGTACTATAGGCCATCACAGGTGTACTATGGATCATCACTGGTGTACTATGGATCATCACTGATATACTATGGACCATTCCTGATGTACTATGGACCATCCCTGATGTACTGTGGATCATCACTGATGTACTGTGGATCATCTCTGATGTACTATAGATCATCACTAAAGTACTGTGGATCATCACTGATGTACTGTGGATCATCACTGATGTACTATAGATCATCACTGATGTACTGTGGATCATCACTGATGTACTGTGGATCATCACTGATGTACTATAGATCATCACTGATGTACTATGGGCCATCACTGGTGTACTATGGATCATCACTGATGTACTATGGATCATCACTGATGTACTATGGATCATCACTGATGTACTATAGATCATCACTGATGTACTGTGGATCATCACTGATGTACTGTGGATCATCACTGATGTACTATAGATCATCACTGATGTACTATTGGCCATCACTGGTGTACTATGGATCATCACTGGTGTACTATAGATCATCACTGATGTACTATGGGCCATCACTGGTGTACTATGGATCATCACTGGTGTACTATGGATCATCACTGATGTACTATGGATCATCACTGATGTACTATGGACCATCCCTGATGTACTATGGACCTTCCCATATGTACTATGGACCATCCCTGATGTACTGTGGATCATCATTGATGTGCTATGGACCATCACTTGTGTACTATGGATCATCACTGATGTACTATGGATCATCACTGATGTACTATGGACCATCCCTGATGTACTGTGGATCATCACTGATGTACTATGGACCATCCCTGATGTACTGTGGATCATCACTGATGTACTATGGACCATCCCTGATGTACTGTGGATCATCACTGATGTACTGTGGATTATCACTGATGTACTGTGGATCATCTCTGATGTACTGTGAATCATCACTGATGTACTGTGGATCATCACTGATGTACTGTGGATCATCACTGATGTACTGTGGATCACTGATGTACTATAGTTCATCACTGATGTACTGTGGATCATCACTGATGTACTGTGGATCATCACTGGTGTACTATATATCATCACTGATGTACTGTGGATCATCACTGATGTACTGTGGATCATCACTGATGTACTATAGATCATCACTGATGTACTATGGACCATCACTGATGTACTATGGATCATCACTGGTGTACTATGGATCATCACTGTTGTACTATGGATCATCACTGGTGTACTTTGGACCATCCCTGATGTACTGTGGATCATCACTGATGTACTGTGGATCATCACTGATGTACTATAGATCATCACTGTTGTACTATGGGCCATCACTGGTGTACTATGGATCATCACTGGTGTACTATGGATCATCACTGATGGACTATGGACCATCCCTGATGTACTGTGGACCATCCCTGATGTACTATGGACCATCCCTGATGTACTGTGGATCATCACTGATGTACTGTGGACCATCCCTGATGTACTGTGGATCATCACTGATGTACTGTGGATCATCACTGATGTACTGTGGATCATCACTGATGTACTATGGATCATCACTGATGTACTATAGAACATCACTGATGTACTATGGGCCATCACTGGTGTACTATAGATCATCACTGATGTACTATGGGCCATCACTGGTGTACTATGGATCATCACTGATGTACTATGGGCCATCACTGGTGTACTATGGATCATCACTGATGTACTGTGGACCATCCCTGATGTACTGTGGATCATCACTGATGTACTGTGGATCATCACTGATGTACTGTGGATCATCACTGATGTACTGTGGACCATCACTGATGTACTGTGGATCATCACTGATGTACTGTGGATCATCACTGATGTACTGTGGATCATCACTGATGTACTATAGATCATCACTGATGTACTATGGACCATCACTGGTGTACTATGGATCATCACTGGTGTACTATGGATCATCACTGGTGTACTATGGACCATCCCTGATGTACTGT
Source organism: Rana muscosa (assembly GCA_029206835.1). NCBI lineage: Eukaryota > Metazoa > Chordata > Amphibia > Anura > Ranidae > Rana > Rana muscosa. Next base: position 284,652,206 of record CM055117.1, read on the forward strand.
GGATCATCACTGATGTACTGTGGATCATCACTGATGTACTATAGTTCATCACTGATGTACTATGGGCCATCACTGGTGTACTATGGATCATCACTGATGTACTATGGACCACCCCTGATGTACTGTGGACCATCCCTGATGTACTATGGACCATCCCTGATGTACTGTGGATCATCACTGATGTACTGTGGACCATCCCTGATGTACTGTGGATAATCACTGATGTACTGTGGATCATCACTGATGTACTGTGGATCATCACTGATGTACTATAGATCATCACTGATGTACTATGGGCCATCACTGGTGTACTATGGATCATCACTGATGTACTATGGGCCATCACTGGTGTACTATGGATCATCACTGGTGTTCTATGGATCATCACTGATGTACTATGGACCATCCCTGATGTACTGTGGATTATCACTGATGTACTGTGGATCATCACTGATGTACTGTGGATCATCACTGATGTACTGTGGATCATCACTGATGTACTGTTGATCATCACTGGTGTACTATGGATCATCACTGATGTACTATGGATCATCACTGATGTACTGTGGATCATCACTGATGTACTGTGGATCACTGATGTACTATAGATCATCACTGATGTACTGTGGATCATCACTGATGTACTGTGGATCATCACTGATGTACTATGGATCATCACTGATGTACTGTGGACCATCACTGATGTACTGTGGATCATCACTGATGTACTGTGGATCATCACTGATGTACTGTGGATCATCACTGATGTACTATGGATCATCACTGATGTACTGTGGACCATCACTGATGTACTGTGGATCATCACTGATGTACTGTGGATCATCACTGATGTACTGTGGATCATCACTGATGTACTATAGATCATCACTGATGTACTATGGACCATCACTGGTGTACTATGGATCATCACTGGTGTACTATGGATCATCACTGGTGTACTATGGACCATCCCTGATGTACTGTGGATCATCACTGATGTACTGTGGATCATCACTGATGTACTATAGTTCATCACTGATGTACTATGGGCCATCAATGGTGTACTATGGATCATCACTGATGTACTATGGACCACCCCTGATGTACTGTGGACCATCCCTGATGTACTATGGACCATCCCTGATGTACTGTGGATCATCACTGATGTACTGTGGACCATCCCTGATGTACTGTGGATAATCACTGATGTACTGTGGATCATCACTGATGTACTGTGGATCATCACTGATGTACTATAGATCATCACTGATGTACTATGGGCCATCACTGGTGTACTATGGATCATCACTGATGTACTATGGGCCATCACTGGTGTACTATGGATCATCACTGGTGTTCTATGGATCATCACTGATGTACTATGGACCATCCCTGATGTACTGTGGATTATCACTGATGTACTGTGGATCATCACTGATGTACTGTGGATCATCACTGATGTACTGTGGATCATCACTGATGTACTGTTGATCATCACTGGTGTACTATGGATCATCACTGATGTACTATGGATCATCACTGATGTACTGTGGATCATCACTGATGTACTGTGGATCACTGATGTACTATAGATCATCACTGATGTACTGTGGATCATCACTGATGTACTGTGGATCATCACTGATGTACTATGGATCATCACTGGTGTACTATGGATCATCACTGATGTACTGTGGATCATCACTGGTGTACTATGGATCATCACTGATGTACTATAGATCATCACTGATGTACTGTGGATCATCACTGATGTACTGTGGATCATCACTGATGTACTATAGATCTTTACTGATGTACTATGGGCCATCACTGGTGTACTATGGATCATCACTGGTGTTCTATGAATCATCACTGATGTACTATGGACCATCCCTGATGTACTATGGACCTTCCCATATGTACTATGGACCATCCCTGATGTACTGTGGATCATCACTGATGTGCTATGGAACATCACTTGTGTACTATGGATCATCACTGATGTACTATGGATCATCACTGATGTACTATGGACCATCCCTGATGTACTGTGGATCATCACTGATGTACTATGGACCATCTCTGATGTACTGTGGATCATCACTGATGTACTGTGGATCACTGATGTACTATAGATCATCACTGATGTACTGTGGATCATCACTGATGTACTGTGGATCATCACTGATGTACTATAGATCATCACTGATGTACTATGGACCATCACTGATGTACTATGGATCATCACTGGTGTACTATGGATCATCACTGTTGTACTATGGATCATCACTGGTGTACTTTGGACCATCCCTGATGTACTGTGGATCATCACTGATGTACTGTGGATCATCACTGATGTACTATAGATCATCACTGGTGTACTATGGATCATCACTGTTGTACTATGGATCATCACTGGTGTACTTTGGACCATCCCTGATGTACTGTGGATCATCACTGATGTACTGTGGATCATCACTGATGTACTATAGATCATCACTGATGTACTATGGGCCATCACTGGTGTACTATGGATCATCACTGGTGTACTATGGATCATCACTGATGTACTATGGACCATCCCTGATGTACTGTGGACCATCCCTGATGTACTATGGACCATCCCTGATGTACTGTGGATCATCACTGATGTACTGTGGACCATCCCTGATGTACTGTGGACCATCCCTGATGTACTGTGGATAATCACTGATGTACTGTGGATCATCACTGATGTACTGTGGATCATCACTGATGTACTATGGATCATCACTGATGTACTATAGATCATCACTGATGTACTATGGGCCATCACTGGTGTACTATGGATCATCACTGATGTACTATGGGCCATCACTGGTGTACTATGGATCATCACTGATGTACTATGGGCCATCACTGGTGTACTGTGGATCATCACTGATGTACTGTGGATCATCACTGATGTACTGTGGATCATCACTGATATACTGTGGATCATCACTGATGTACTGTGGACCATCACTGATGTACTGTGGATCATCACTGATGTTCTATGGACCATCACTGATGTACTGTGGATCATCACTGATGTACTATAGATCATCACTGATGTACTGTGGATCATCACTGATGTACTGTGGATCATCACTGATGTACTATAGATCATTACTGATGTACTATGGACCATCACTGGTGTACTATGGATCATCACTGGTGTACTATGGACAATCCCTGATGTACTGTGGATCATCACTGATGTACTGTGGATCATCACTGATGTACTATAGTTCATCACTGATGTACAATAGTTCATCACTGATGTACTATGGGCCATCACTGGTGTACTATGTATCATCACTGGTGTACTATGGATTATCCCTGATGTACTATGGACCATCTCTGATGTACTATGGATCATCACTGGTGTACTATGGATCATCACTGATGTACTATGGACCATCCATGATGTACTGTGGACCATCCCTGATGTACTATGGACCATCCCTGATGTACTGTGGGTCATCACTGATGTACTGTGGACCATCCCTGATGTACTGTGGATCATCACTGATGTACTGTGGATCATCACTGATGTACTGTGGATCATCACTGATGTACTATAGATCATCACTGATGTACTATAGATCATCACTGATGTACTATGGGCCATTACTGGTGTACTATAGATCATCACTGATGTACTATGGGCCATCACTGGTGTACTATGGATCATCACTGTTGTACTATGGATCATCACTGATGTACTATGGATCATCACTGATGTACTATAGATCATCACTGATGTACTGTGGATCATCACTGATGTACTGTGGATCATCACTGATGTACTATAGATCATCACTGATGTACTATGGGCCATCACTGGTGTACTATGGATCATCACTGTTGTACTATGGACCATCCCTGATGTACTATGGACCTTCCCTGATGTACTATGGACCATCCCTGATGTACTGTGGATCATCACTGATGTACTGTGGATCATCACTGATGTACTGTGGATCATCACTGATGTACTATAGATCATCACTGATGTACTATGGACCATCACTGGTGTACTATGGATCATCACTGGTGTACTATGGATCATCACTGGTGTACTATGGACCATCCCTGATGTACTGTGGATCATCACTGATGTACTGTGGATCATCACTGATGTACTGTGGATCATCACTGATGTACTGTGGATCATCACTGATGTACTGTTGATCATTACTGGTGTACTATGGATCATCACTGATGTACTATGGATCATCACTGATGTACTGTGGATCATCACTGATGTACTGTGGATCACTGATGTACTATAGATCATCACTGATGTACTGTGGATCATCACTGATGTACTGTGGATCATCACTGATGTACTATACATCATCACTGATGTACTATGGACCATCACTGATGTACTATGGATCATCACTGGTGTACTATGGATCATCACTGTTGTACTATGGATCATCACTGGTGTACTTTGGACCATCCCTGATGTACTGTGGATCATCACTGATGTACTGTGGATCATCACTGATGTACTATAGATCATCACTGATGTACTATGGGCCATCACTGGTGTACTATGGATCATCACTGGTGTACTATGGATCATCACTGATGTACTATGGACCATCCCTGATGTACTGTGGACCATCCCTGATGTACTATGGACCATCCCTGATGTACTGTGGATCATCACTGATGTACTGTGGACCATCCCTGATGTACTGTGGACCATCCCTGATGTACTGTGGATAATCACTGATGTACTGTGGATCATCACTGATGTACTGTGGATCATCACTGATGTACTATGGATCATCACTGATGTACTATAGATTATCACTGATGTACTATGGGCCATCACTGGTGTACTATGGATCATCACTGATGTACTATGGGCCATCACTGGTGTACTATGGATCATCACTGATGTACTATGGGCCATCACTGGTGTACTGTGGATCATCACTGATGTACTGTGGATCATCACTGATGTACTGTGGATCATCACTGATGTACTGTGGACCATCACTGATGTACTGTGGATCATCACTGATGTTCTATGGACCATCACTGATGTACTGTGGATCATCACTGATGTACTATAGATCATCACTGATGTACTGTGGATCATCACTGATGTACTGTGGATCATCACTGATGTACTATAGATCATCACTGATGTACTATGGACCATCACTGGTGTACTATGGATCATCACTGGTGTACTATGGACCATCCCTGATGTACTGTGGATCATCACTGATGTACTGTGGATCATCACTGATGTACTATAGTTCATCACTGATGTACAATAGTTCATCACTGATGTACTATGGGCCATTACTGGTGTACTATGTATCATCACTGGTGTACTATGGATTATCCCTGATGTACTATGGACCATCTCTGATGTACTATGGATCATCACTGGTGTACTATGGATCATCACTGATGTACTATGGACCATCCATGATGTACTGTGGACCATCCCTGATGTACTATGGACCATCCCTGATGTACTGTGGGTCATCACTGATGTACTGTGGACCATCCCTGATGTACTGTGGATCATCACTGATGTACTGTGGATCATCACTGATGTACTGTGGATCATCACTGATGTACTATAGATCATCACTGATGTACTATAGATCATCACTGATGTACTATGGGCCATTACTGGTGTACTATAGATCATCACTGATGTACTAAGGGCCATCACTGGTGTACTATGGATCATCACTGTTGTACTATGGATCATCACTGATGTACTATGGATCATCACTGATGTACTATAGATCATCACTGATGTACTGTGGATCATCACTGATGTACTGTGGATCATCACTGATGTACTATAGATCATCACTGATGTACTATGGGCCATCACTGGTGTACTATGGATCATCACTGGTGTACTATGGATCATCACTGTTGTACTATGGACCATCCCTGATGTACTATGGACCTTCCCTGATGTACTATGGACCATCCCTGATGTACTGTGGATCATCACTGATGTACTGTGGATCATCGCTGATGTACTGTGGATCATCACTGATGTACTGTGGATCATCACTGATGTACTATAGATCATCACTGATGTACTATGGACCATCACTGGTGTACTATGGATCATCACTGGTGTACTATGGATCATCACTGGTGTACTATGGACCATCCCTGATGTACTGTGGATCATCACTGATGTACTGTGGATCATCACTGATGTACTATAGTTCATCACTGATGTACTATGGGCCATCACTGGTGTACTATGGATCATCACTGATGTACTATGGACCACCCCTGATGTACTGTGGACTATCCCTGATGTACTATGGACCATCCCTGATGTACTGTGGATCATCACTGATGTACTGTGGACCATCCCTGATGTACTGTGGATAATCACTGATGTACTGTGGATCATCACTGATGTACTGTGGATCATCACTGATGTACTATAGATCATCACTGATGTACTATGGGCCATCACTGGTGTACTATGGATCATCACTGATGTACTATGGGCCATCACTGGTGTACTATGGATCATCACTGGTGTTCTATGGATCATCACTGATGTACTATGGACCATCCCTGATGTACTGTGGATTAGCACTGATGTACTGTGGATCATCACTGATGTACTGTGGATCATCACTGATGTACTGTGGATCATCACTGATGTACTGTTGATCATCACTGGTGTACTATGGATCATCACTGATGTACTATGGATCATCACTGATGTACTGTGGATCATCACTGATGTACTGTGGATCACTGATGTACTATAGATCATCACTGATGTACTGTGGATCATCACTGATGTACTGTGGATCATCACTGATGTACTATGGATCATCACTGATGTACTGTGGACCATCACTGATGTACTGTGGATCATCACTGATGTACTGTGGATCATCACTGATGTACTGTGGACCATCCCTGATGTACTGTGGGTCATCACTGATGTACTGTGGACCATCCCTGATGTACTGTGGATCATCACTGATGTACTGTGGATCACTGATGTACTATAGATCATCACTGATGTACTATGGACCATCCATGATGTACTGTGGACCATCCCTGATGTACTATGGACCATCCCTGATGTACTGTGGGTCATCACTGTTGTACTGTGGACCATCCCTGATGTACTGTGGATCATCACTGATGTACTGTGGATCATCACTGATGTACTGTGGATCATCACTGATGTACTATAGATCATCACTGATGTACTATAGATCATCACTGATGTACTATGGGCCATTACTGGTGTACTATAGATCATCACTGATGTACTATGGGCCATCACTGGTGTACTATGGATCATCACTGTTGTACTATGGATCATCACTGATGTACTATGGATCATCACTGATGTACTATAGATCATCACTGATGTACTGTGGATCATCACTGATGTACTGTGGATCATCACTGATGTACTATAGATCATCACTGATGTACTATGGGCCATCACTGGTGTACTATGGATCATCACTGGTGTACTATGGGTCATCACTGTTGTACTATGGACCATCCCTGATGTACTATGGACCTTCCCTGATGTACTATGGACCATCCCTGATGTACTGTGGATCATCACTGATGTGCTATGGAACATCACTGGTGTACTATGGATCATCACTGATGTACTATGGATCATCACTGATGTACTATGGACCATCCCTGATGTACTGTGGATCATCACTGATGTACTGTGGACCATCCCTGATGTACTGTGGATCATCACTGACGTACTGTGGATTATCACTGATGTACTGAGGATCATCACTGTTGTACTGTGGATCATCACTGATGTACTGTGGATCATCACTGATGTGCTATGGAACATCACTGATGTACTATGGATCATCACTGATGTACTATGGATCATCACTAATGTACTATGAGCCATCACTGATGTACTATGGATCATCACTGGTGTACTATGGATCATCACTGATGTACTGTGGACCATCCCTGATGTACTGAGGAACATCACTGATGTACCATGGATCATCACTTGTACTGTGGATCATCACTGATGTACTGTGGATCATCACTGATGTACTGTGGATCATCACTGATGTACTATAGGCCATCACAGGTGTACTATGGATCATCACTGGTGTACTATGGATCATCACTGATATACTATGAACCATCCCTGATGTACTATGGACCATCCCTGATGTACTGTGGATCATCACTGATGTACTATGGGCCATCACTGGTGTACTATGGATCATCACTGGTGTACTATGGATCATCACTGTTGTACTATGGACCATCCCTGATGTACTATGGACCTTAACTGATGTACTATGGACCATCCCTGATGTACTGTGGATCATCACTGATGTGCTATGGATCATCACTGGTGTACTATGGATCATCACTGATGTACTATGGATCATCACTGATGTACTATGGACCATCCCTGATGTACTGTGGATCATCACTGATGTACTGTGGACCATCCCTGATATACTGTGGATCATCACTGATGTACTGTGGATTATCACTGATGTACTGAGGATCATCACTGATGTACTGTGGATCATCACTGATGTACTGTGGATCATCACTGATGTGCTATGGAACATCACTGATGTACTATGGATCATCACTGATGTACTATGGATCATCACTAATGTACTATGAGCCATCACTGATGTACTATGGATCATCACTGGTGTACTATGGATCATCACTGATGTACTGTGGACCATCCCTGATGTACTGAGGAACATCACTGATGTACCATGGATCATCACTTGTACTGTGGATCATCACTGATGTACTGTGGATCATCACTGATGTACTGTGGATCATCACTGATGTACTGTGGATCATCACTGATGTACTATAGGCCATCACAGGTGTACTATGGATCATCACTGGTGTACTATGGATCATCACTGATATACTATGGACCATTCCTGATGTACTATGGACCATCCCTGATGTACTGTGGATCATCACTGATGTACTGTGGATCATCTCTGATGTACTATAGATCATCACTGATGTACTGTGGATCATCACTGATGTACTGTGGATCATCACTGATGTACTGTGGATCATCACTGATGTACTATAGATCATCACTGATGTACTATGGGCCATCACTGGTGTACTATGGATCATCACTGATGTACTATGGATCATTACTGATGTACTATGGATCATCACTGATGTACTATAGATCATCACTGATGTACTGTGGATCATCACTGATGTACTGTGGATCATCACTGATGTACTATAGATCATCACTGATGTACTATTGGCCATCACTGGTGTACTATGGATCATCACTGGTGTACTATAGATCATCACTGATGTACTATGGGCCATCACTGGTGTACTATGGATCATCACTGGTGTACTATGGATCATCACTGATGTACTATGGATCATCACTGATGTACTATGGACCATCCCTGATGTACTATGGACCTTCCCATATGTACTATGGACCATCCCTGATTTACTGTGGATCATCACTGACGTGCTATGGACCATCACTTGTGTACTATGGATAATCACTGATGTACTATGGATCATCACTGATGTACTATGGACCATCCCTGATGTACTGTGGATCATCACTGATGTACTATGGACCATCCCTGATGTACTGTGGATCATCACTGATGTACTGTGGATTATCACTGATGTACTGTGGATCATCTCTGATGTACTGTGAATCATCACTGATGTACTGTGGATCATCACTGATGTACTGTGGATCATCACTGATGTACTGTGGATCACTGATGTACTATAGATCATCACTGATGTACTGTGGATCATCACTGATGTACTGTGGATCATCACTGATGTACTATAGATCATCACTGATGTACTGTGGATCATCACTGATGTACTGTGGATCATCACTGATGTACTATAGATCATCACTGATGTACTATGGACCATCCATGATGTACTGTGGACCATCCCTGATGTACTATGGACCATCCCTGATGTACTGTGGGTCATCACTGATGTACTGTGGACCATCCCTGATGTACTGTGGATCATCACTGATGTACTGTGGATCATCACTGATGTACTGTGGATCATCACTGATGTACTATAGATCATCACTGATGTACTATAGATCATCACTGATGTACTATGGGCCATTACTGGTGTACTATAGATCATCACTGATGTACTATGGGCCATCACTGGTGTACTATGGATCATCACTGTTGTACTATGGATCATCACTGATGTACTATGGATCATCACTGATGTACTATAGATCATCACTGATGTACTGTGGATCATCACTGATGTACTATAGATCATCACTGATGTACTATGGGCCATCACTGGTGTACTATGGATCATCACTGGTGTACTATGGGTCATCACTGTTGTACTATGGACCATCCCTGATGTACTATGGACCTTCCCTGATGTACTATGGACCATCCCTGATGTACTGTGGATCATCACTGATGTGCTATGGAACATCACTGGTGTACTATGGATCATCACTGATGTACTATGGATCATCACTGATGTACTATGGACCATCCCTGATGTACTGTGGATCATCACTGATGTACTGTGGATCATCACTGATGTACTGTGGATCATCACTGATGTACTATAGGCCATCACAGGTGTACTATGGATCATCACTGGTGTACTATGGATCATCACTGATATACTATGAACCATCCCTGATGTACTATGGACCATCCCTGATGTACTGTGGATCATCACTGATGTACTATGGGCCATCACTGGTGTACTATGGATCATCACTGGTGTACTATGGATCATCACTGTTGTACTATGGACCATCCCTGATGTACTATGGACCTTAACTGATGTACTATGGACCATCCCTGATGTACTGTGGATCATCACTGATGTGCTATGGATCATCACTGGTGTACTATGGATCATCACTGATGTACTATGGATCATCACTGATGTACTATGGACCATCCCTGATGTACTGTGGATCATCACTGATGTACTGTGGACCATCCCTGATGTACTGTGGATCATCACTGATGTACTGTGGATTATCACTGATGTACTAAGGATCATCACTGATGTACTGTGGATCATCACTGATGTACTGTGGATCATCACTGATGTGCTATGGAACATCACTGATGTACTATGGATCATCACTGATGTACTATGGATCATCACTAATGTACTATGAGCCATCACTGATGTACTATGGATCATCACTGGTGTACTATGGATCATCACTGATGTACTGTGGACCATCCCTGATGTACTGAGGAACATCACTGATGTACCATGGATCATCACTTGTACTGTGGATCATCACTGATGTACTGTGGATCATCACTGATGTACTGTGGATCATCACTGATGTACTATAGGCCATCACAGGTGTACTATGGATCATCACTGGTGTACTATGGATCATCACTGATATACTATGGACCATTCCTGATGTACTATGGACCATCCCTGATGTACTGTGGATCATCACTGATGTACTGTGGATCATCTCTGATGTACTATAGATCATCACTGATGTACTGTGGATCATCACTGATGTACTGTGGATCATCACTGATGTACTGTGGATCATCACTGATGTACTATAGATCATCACTGATGTACTATGGGCCATCACTGGTGTACTATGGATCATCACTGATGTACTATGGATCATTACTGATGTACTATGGATCATCACTGATGTACTATAGATCATCACTGATGTACTGTGGATCATCACTGATGTACTGTGGATCATCACTGATGTACTATAGATCATCACTGATGTACTATTGGCCATCACTGGTGTACTATGGATCATCACTGGTGTACTATAGATCATCACTGATGTACTATGGGCCATCACTGGTGTACTATGGATCATCACTGGTGTACTATGGATCATCACTGATGTACTATGGATCATCACTGATGTACTATGGACCATCCCTGATGTACTATGGACCTTCCCATATGTACTATGGACCATCCCTGATGTACTGTGGATCATCACTGACGTGCTATGGACCATCACTTGTGTACTATGGATAATCACTGATGTACTATGGATCATCACTGATGTACTATGGACCATCCCTGATGTACTGTGGATCATCACTGATGTACTATGGACCATCCCTGATGTACTGTGGATCATCACTGATGTACTGTGGATTATCACTGATGTACTGTGGATCATCTCTGATGTACTGTGAATCATCACTGATGTACTGTGGATCATCACTGATGTACTGTGGATCATCACTGATGTACTGTGGATCACTGATGTACTATAGATCATCACTGATGTACTGTGGATCATCACTGATGTACTGTGGATCATCACTGATGTACTATAGATCATCACTGATGTACTGTGGATCATCACTGATGTACTGTGGATCATCACTGATGTACTATAGATCATCACTGATGTACTATGGACCATCACTGATGTACTATGGATCATCACTGGTGTACTATGGATCATCACTGTTGTACTATGGATCATCACTGGTGTACTTTGGACCATCCCTGATGTACTGTGGATCATCACTGATGTACTGTGGATCATCACTGATGTACTATAGATCATCACTGTTGTACTATGGGCCATCACTGGTGTACTATGGATCATCACTGGTGTACTATGGATCATCACTGATGGACTATGGACCATCCCTGATGTACTGTGGTCCATCCCTGATGTACTATGGACCATACCTGATGTACTGTGGATCATCACTGATGTACTGTGGACCATCCCTGATGTACTGTGGATCATCACTGATGTACTGTGGATCATCACTGATGTACTGTGGATCATCACTGATGTACTATGGATCATCACTGATGTACTATAGAACATCACTGATGTACTATGGGCCATCACTGGTGTACTATCGATCATCACTGATGTACTATGGGCCATCACTGGTGTACTATGGATCATCACTGATGTACTATGGGCCATCACTGGTGTACTATGGATCATCACTGATGTACTGTGGACCATCCCTGATGTACTGTGGATCATCACTGATGTACTGTGGATCATCACTGATGTACTGTGGATCATCACTGATATACTGTGGATCATCACTGATATACTGTGGATCATCACTGATGTACTGTGGACCATCACTGATGTACTGTGGATCATCACTGATGTACTGTGGATCATCACTGATGTACTATAGATCATCACTGATGTACTATGGACCATCACTGGTGTACTATGGATCATCACTGGTGTACTATGGATCATCACTGGTGTACTATGGACCATCCCTGATGTACTGTGGATCATCACTGATGTACTATAGTTCATCACTGATGTACTATGGGCCATCACTGGTGTACTATGGATCATCACTGATGTACTATGGACCACCCCTGATGTACTGTGGACCATCCCTGATGTACTATGGACCATCCCTGATGTACTGTGGATCATCACTGATGTACTGTGGACCATCCCTGATGTACTGTGGATAATCACTGATGTACTGTGGATCATCACTGATGTACTGTGGATCATCACTGATGTACTATAGATCATCACTGATGTACTATGGGCCATCACTGGTGTACTATGGATCATCACTGATGTACTATGGGCCATCACTGGTGTACTGTGGATCATCACTGATGTTCTGTGGATCATCACTGATGTACTGTGGATCATCACTGATATACTGTGGATCATCACTGATGTACTGTGGACCATCACTGATGTACTGTGGATCATCACTGATGTTCTATGGACCATCACTGATGTACTGTGGATCATCACTGATGTACTATAGATCATCACTGATGTACTGTGGATCATCACTGATGTACTGTGGATCATCACTGATGTACTATAGATCATCACTGATGTACTATGGACCATCACTGGTGTACTATGGATCATCACTGGTGTACTATGGACCATCCCTGATGTACTGTGGATCATCACTGATGTACTGTGGATCATCACTGATGTACTATAGTTCATCACTGATGTACTATGGGCCATCACTGGTGTACTATGGATCATCACTGGTGTACTATGGATCATCCCTGATGTACTATGGACCATCCCTGATGTACTATGGATCATCACTGGTGTACTATGGATCATCACTGATGTACTATGGACCATCCATGATGTACTGTGGACCATCCCTGATGTACTATGGACCATCCCTGATGTACTGTGGGTCATCACTGATGTACTGTGGACCATCCCTGATGTACTCTGGATCATCACTGATGTACTGTGGATCATCACTGATGTACTGTGGATCATCACTGATGTACTATGGATCATCACTGATGTACTATAGATCATCACTGATGTACTATAGATCATCACTGATGTACTATGGGCCATCACTGGTGTACTATAGATCATCACTGATGTACTATGGGCCATCACTGATGTACTATAGATCATCACTGATTTACTATGGACCATCACTGGTGTACTATGGATTATCACTGGTGTACTATGGATCATCACTGGTGTACTATGGACCATCCCTGATGTACTGTGGATCATCACTGATGTACTGTGGATCATCACTGATGTACTATAGTTCATCACTGATGTACTATGGGCCATCACTGGTGTACTATGGATCATCACTGGTGTACTATGGATCATCACTGTTGTACTATGGACCATCCCTGATGTACTATGGACCTTCCCTGATGTACTATGGACCATCCCTGATGTACTGTGGATCATCACTGATGTGCTATGGAACATCACTGGTGTACTATGGATCATCACTGATGTACTATGGATCATCACTGATGTACTATGGACCATCCCTGATGTACTGTGGATCATCACTGATGTACTGTGGACCATCCCTGATGTACTGTGGATCATCACTGACGTACTGTGGATTATCACTGATGTACTGAGGATCATCACTGATGTACTGTGGACCATCCCTGATGTACTGAGACACATCACTGATGTACCATGGATCATCACTTGTACTGTGGATCATCACTGATGTACTGTGGATCATCACTGATGTACTGTGGATCATCACTGATGTACTATAGGCCATCACAGGTGTACTATGGATCATCACTGGTGTACTATGGATCATCACTGATATACTATGGACCATCCCTGATGTACTATGGACCATCCCTGATGTACTGTGGATCATCACTGATGTACTATGGGCCATCACTGGTGTACTATGGATCATCACTGGTGTACTATGGATCATCACTGTTGTACTATGGACCATCCCTGATGTACTATGGACCTTAACTGATGTACTATGGACCATCCCTGATGTACTGTGGATCATCACTGATGTGCTATGGAACATCACTGGTGTACTATGGATCATCACTGATGTACTATGGATCATCACTGATGTACTATGGACCATCCCTGATGTACTGTGGATCATCACTGATGTACTGTGGACCATCCCTGATGTACTGTGGATCATCACTGATGTACTGTGGATTATCACTGATGTACTGAGGATCATCACTGATGTACTGTGGATCATCACTGATGTACTGTGGATCATCACTGATGTGCTATGGAACATCACTGATGTACTATGGATCATCACTGATGTACTATGGATCATCACTAATGTACTATGAGCCATCACTGATGTACTATGGATCATCACTGGTGTACTATGGATCATCACTGATGTACTGTGGACCATCCCTGATGTACTGAGGAACATCACTGATGTACCATGGATCATCACTTGTACTGTGGATCATCACTGATGTACTGTGGATCATCACTGATGTACTGTGGATCATCACTGATGTACTATAGGCCATCACAGGTGTACTATGGATCATCACTGGTGTACTATGGATCATCACTGATATACTATGGACCATTCCTGATGTACTATGGACCATCCCTGATGTACTGTGGATCATCACTGATGTACTGTGGATCATCTCTGATGTACTATAGATCATCACTGATGTACTGTGGATCATCACTGATGTACTGTGGATCATCACTGATGTACTATAGATCATCACTGATGTACTATGGGCCATCACTGGTGTACTATGGATCATCACTGATGTACTATGGATCATCACTGATGTACTATAGATCATCACTGATGTACTGTGGATCATCACTGATGTACTGTGGATCATCACTGATGTACTATAGATCATCACTGATGTACTATAGGCCATCACAGGTGTACTATGGATCATCACTGGTGTACTATGGATCATCACTGATATACTATGGACCATCCCTGATGTACTATGGACCATCCCTGATGTACTGTGGATCATCACTGATGTACTATGGGCCATCACTGGTGTACTATGGATCATCACTGGTGTACTATGGATCATCACTGTTGTACTATGGGCCATCGCTGATGTACTATGGACCTTAACTGATGTACTATGGACCATCCCTGATGTACTGTGGATCATCACTGATGTGCTATGGAACATCACTGGTGTACTATGGATCATCACTGATGTACTATGGATCATCACTGATGTACTATGGACCATCCCTGATGTACTGTGGATCATCACTGATGTACTGTGGACCATCCCTGATGTACTGTGGATCATCACTGATGTACTGTGGATTATCACTGATGTACTGAGGATCATCACTGATGTACTGTGGATCATCACTGATGTACTGTGGATCATCACTGATGTGCTATGGAACATCACTGATGTACTATGGATCATCACTGATGTACTATGGATCATCACTAATGTACTATGAGCCATCACTGATGTACTATGGATCATCACTGATGTACTATGGATCATCACTAATGTACTATGAGCCATCACTGATGTACTATGGATCATCACTGGTGTACTATGGATCATCACTGATGTACTGTGGACCATCCCTGATGTACTGAGGAACATCACTGATGTACCATGGATCATCACTTGTACTGTGGATCATCACTGATGTACTGTGGATCATCACTGATGTACTGTGGATCATCACTGATGTACTATAGGCCATCACAGGTGTACTATGGATCATCACTGGTGTACTATGGATCATCACTGATATACTATGGACCATTCCTGATGTACTATGGACCATCCCTGATGTACTGTGGATCATCACTGATGTACTGTGGATCATCTCTGATGTACTATAGATCATCACTGATGTACTGTGGATCATCACTGATGTACTATAGATCATCACTGATGTACTATGGGCCATCACTGGTGTACTATGGATCATCACTGATGTACTATGGATCATCACTGATGTACTATGGATCATCACTGATGTACTATAGATCATCACTGATGTACTGTGGATCATCACTGATGTACTGTGGATCATCACTAGGGATGAGCTTCGTGTTCGAATCGAACATACGTTCGACTCGAACATCGGCTGTTCGATCGTTCGACGAAGATCGAACGATTTGGGCCGTTCGCGCCAAATTCGAGTGACGCGAACGGACCACAATTCATTACGCCATCGCAGTGTCATCCAGGCGCTGTGATTGGCCAAGCATGCACTGTGACCCCGCATGCTTGGCCAATCACAGCGCCGGCAGCGAGGAGAGCAATGATTGGCCACAGGCAGGATGCCTGTGGCCAATTATTGCTGAGGGTGTTTAGTACACGCCCCACACTATAAAAGGCCGCCAGCACGGCGGCCTAGTGTAGTCTGTTCCGGAGCAGGGATAGAGCAGCATAGGCAGGGACAGTGACTTTTATTTCTTTCTTGCTTAACCTGGATTCCTTTAGTTTAGGGAAAGAGAAGGATAGGTAGGGAGAGTGTCAGTGTGTTTTGTGCTTGTGCTATAGTGTGCTTAAAAAAAACATTTTTTCTAGGGACAGAAAACTGTAGGTAGGGAGAGTGTCAGTTTCTTTCACTGTGTAAGTCCTTGTTTCTAGGGACCTGGAAGGACAGTGAGTGAATTCTCCTTGTGCTATATTGTGCTTAAAAAAAACATTTTTTCTAGGGACATAAAACTGTAGGTAGGGAGAGTGTCAGTTTCTTTCACTGTGTAAGTCCTTGTTTCTAGGGACCTGGAAGGACAGTGAGTGAATTCTCCTTGTGCTATATTGTGCTTAAAAAAAACATTTTTTCTAGGGACAGAAAACTGTAGGTAGGGAGAGTGTCAGTTTCTTTCACTGTGCAAGTCCTTGTTTCCAGGGACCTGGAAGGACAGTGAGTGAATTCTCCTTGTGCTATATTGTGCTTAAAAAAAACATTTTTTCTAGGGACAGAAAACTGTAGGTAGGGAGAGTGTCAGTTTCTTTCACTGTGCAAGTCCTTGTTTCTAGGGACCTGGAAGGACAGTGAGAGAATTCTCCTTGTGCTATATTGTGCTTAAAAAAAACATTTTTTCTAGGGACAGAAAACTGTAGGTAGGGAGAGTGTCAGTTTCTTTCACTGTGCAAGTCCTTGTTTCTAGGGACATGGAAGGACAGTGAGTGAATTCTCCTTGTGCTATATTGTGCTTAAAAAAAACATTTTTTCTAGGGACAGAAAACTGTAGGTAGGGAGAGTGTCAGTTTCTTTCACTGTGTAAGTCCTTGTTTCTAGGGACCTGGAAGGACAGTGAGTGAATTCTCCTTGTGCTATATTGTGCTTAAAAAAAAACATTTTTTCTAGGGACAGAAAACTGTAGGTAGGGAGAGTGTCAGTTTCTTTCACTGTGCAAGTCCTTGTTTCCAGGGACCTGGAAGGACAGTGAGTGAATTCTCCTTGTGCTATATTGTGCTTAAAAAAAACATTTTTTCTAGGGACAGAAAACTGTAGGTAGGGAGAGTGTCAGTTTCTTTCACTGTGTAAGTCCTTGTTTCTAGGGACCTGGAAGGACAGTGAGTGAATTATCCTTGTGCTATATTGTGCTTAAAAAAAACATTTTTTCTAGGGACAGAAAACTGTAGGTAGGGAGAGTCTCAGTTTCTTTCACTGTGTAAGTCCTTGTTTCTAGGGACCTGGAAGGACAGTGAGTGAATTCTCCTTGTGCTATATTGTGCTTAAAAAAAACATTTTTTCTAGGGACAGAAAACTGTAGGTAGGGAGAGTGTCAGTTTCTTTCACTGTGCAAGTCCTTGTTTCCAGGGACCTGGAAGGACAGTGAGTGAATTCTCCTTGTGCTATATTGTGCTTAAAAAAAACATTTTTTCTAGGGACAGAAAACTGTAGGTAGGGAGAGTGTCAGTTTCTTTCACTGTGTAAGTCCTTGTTTCTAGGGACCTGGAAGGACAGTGAGTGAATTCTCCTTGTGCTATATTGTGCTTAAAAAAAACATTTTTTCTAGGGACAGAAAACTGTAGGTAGGGAGAGTGTCAGTTTCTTTCACTGTGCAAGTCCTTGTTTCCAGGGACCTGGAAGGACAGTGAGTGAATTCTCCTTGTGCTATATTGTGCTTAAAAAAAACATTTTTTCTAGGGACAGAAAACTGTAGGTAGGGAGAGTGTCAGTTTCTTTCACTGTGTAAGTCCTTGTTTCTAGGGACCTGGAAGGACAGTGAGTGAATTCTCCTTGTGCTATATTGTGCTTAAAAAAAAAAAAATTCTAGGGACAGAAAACTGTAGGTAGGGAGAGTGTCAGTTTCTTTCACTGTGCAAGTCCTTGTTTCAAGGGACAGAGAAGGACACCTGAAGGTAGCCCTTATTGCTTTTTTCCCATCTCCCTGCAGGCCATCTATTAGAATGTCTGGAAGGCAAACAAGGAGAGGCAGACAGTCAGGAGGCAATAAAAGAGGGCAAGCAGGCTCTGTGTCTGGGGGCAACAGTGCTGGTCGTGGACGCGGTGCATTGTCATCAGCACATGGCCATGGGACACGCTTGTCCTTCTTTTCCGCAGCTGGACATGTTGAGCCACATCATGCCGAAGACTTGGTAGAGTGGATGACCAAGCCCTCCTCCTCCTCCTCATCCTCTCTCACCCAGGCTCAGGGTACTGGCAAAGCAGCTGCCAAAGCGTCCTCTTCCCTGGTATCAATGTCAGACTCATCATCAGTCACTCCTTCCCTAGACCCACCATGTCCTCCTCCTGAGGAGTCCCCCGAACTGTTTGAGCACAGTGTTGGGTACATGCTCCAGGAGGATGCCCAGCGTTTCGAAGGGTCTGATGATGAAACCCAGCTACAGGAAGGCAGTAGGGTGAGAGCAGACAGAGGGGATGCTCAAGAAGGACACCAATCTGGCAGTCATGTTCCAGCAGCTGCAGCATACTGCCAGATTGGCTCCAGTGATGAGGAGGGAGGGGATGATGAGGTCATTGACTCCACGTGGGTGCCTAATAGGAGAGAGGAGGAGGAGGATGAGGAGGAGGCACATCTCCAACGAGACAGGATGCCCTTTGGTGGCCAGCGTAAGGGCAGTACACCGACGGAATCACACCGCAGAGCTCCGCCTGTGCAGGGCGCTGCCTCTGCCCGTCATTCAAAAAGTTCCTTGGTGTGGGCCTTTTTTGAGGCTAGTGCATCAGATCGCACAGCTGCTGTTTGCAACATATGTCTCAAGCGTATATCGCGTGGCCAAAACATCAGCCGCTTGGGTACCACATGCCTGACCAGACATATGTTGACCTGCCATGCAGCTCGTTGGCAAGCCTACCTCAAAGACCCACACCAAAGAACAAAGTGGACCTCTCCTTGCACCGCATCAGCTGGGATTTCCAACCCCACTATAACTTCAGTCCTCTCTGAAACATGCACTGAGAGGAATGAAGGTGTAGAATTAGGTGTGTCACAGCCAAGTACTTGCGGCCACTCTGCTAGCAGTACACCGACGTCCGATTCTAGCAGGCAAATTTCCCTGCCCCAGCTGCTGGACCGTCGAAAGAAGTTCACTCCCAGCCATCCACATGCCCAGCGGTTGAATGCTAGCTTGGCTAAATTGCTAGCGCTTCAACTGCTGCCTTTTCAGTTGGTAGACTCGGCCCCCTTCCGTGAGTTTGTGCAATGTGCGGTTCCTCAGTGGCAGGTTCCCAAACGCCACTTTTTCTCACGGAAGGCTATTCCGGCTCTCTACCGGCATGTGGAAGGCAATGTCTTGGCCTCGCTGGACAGGGCGGTCAGCGGTAAGGTGCATATTACCGCTGACTCATGGTCCAGCAGGCATGGACAGGGACGTTACCTTTCTTTCACGGCCCATTGGGTCACTCTTTTGGCAGCTGGGAAGGATGCAGGACAAGGTGCAGTAGTGTTGGAGGTTGTCCCACCGCCACGCCTCCAAAATGCTACTACTGGTTGTGACACACCTCTCTCCTCCACCCCCTCCTCTTCTTCTTCCTCCATGGCCTCTTCCTGTGGTTTGTCCTATGAACCAGCGGTGCTCCGTAGCCGTTCACGGGGCTACGCAAGTACGCAGGCAAAAAGATGCCATGCCGTGCTTGCGCTGGTGTGTTTGGGGGACAGAAGCCACACTGGGGCAGAGGTCCTGTCTGCTCTGCAGGGCCAGGCCGAGAGGTGGTTGACGCCACGCCAGCTTAAGCCAGGAATGGTGGTTTGCGACAATGGCACCAACCTCCTCTCCGCCCTCCGACAGGGACAACTGACCCATGTGCCCTGTGTGGCTCACGTCCTTAACCTGGTGGTGCAGCGGTTCTTGGGCAGGTACCCGGGCTTACAGGATGTCCTGAGGCAGGCCAGGAAAGTCTGTGTGCATTTCCGCAGATCTTATAATGCCAGTGCTCGCCTGGCTGAGCTGCAAAAGGAGTTGAACCTGCCCAAGAACCGCCTTATATGTGACATGCCCACCAGGTGGAACTCAACGTTGGCCATGCTGCAGCGGCTGCACACGCAGCAGAGGGCCATCAATGAGTACCTGTGCGACTACGGCACCAGGACAGGGTCAGGGGAGCTTGGTTTTTTTTCTCCACGCCAGTGGGGCATGATCAGGGATGCATGCACTGTCCTGGCACCATTTGAGGAGGCCACGAGGATGGTGAGCAGTGACAGTGCATGCATCAGTGACACTGTACCTCTTGTCCACCTGTTGGAGCACACGCTGCGTGGAATAATGGACAGGGCACTTGAGGCAGAACAGAGGCA
Source organism: Rana muscosa (assembly GCA_029206835.1). NCBI lineage: Eukaryota > Metazoa > Chordata > Amphibia > Anura > Ranidae > Rana > Rana muscosa. Next base: position 284,674,291 of record CM055117.1, read on the forward strand.
GGAAGAGGAGGACTTCCTTGCCTCTCAAGGCCCCCTTTACCCAGACAGTGTTCCTTCTGTCCCACCCATCGCACAGGAAGAGGAAGAGGAGGAGGAGGAGGAGGAGGATTGTGTCAGCATGGAGGTGGAGGCTGGCACTCAGCATCATCAGCAGCAGTCTTTTAGGGATGATTTACAGTCCCAAGAAACCAGTGGACTTGTACGTGGCTGGGAGGAGGTGACTGCGGATCATGTCGTCCTTAGTGACCCAGAGGACTCCGGAGCGAATGCCTCAGCAAACCTACGCTGCATGGCCTCCCTGATCCTGCAAAGTCTGCGGAAGGATCCTCGTATTCTTCGGATCAAGGAGAGGGACCATTACTGGCTGGCCACTCTCCTTGATCCACGGTACAAGGGTAAGGTTGCGGACCTTATGTTACCGTCGCAGAGGGAGCAGAGGATGAGACAACTCCGGGAGGCCTTGCAGAAAGGTCTGTGCAACGCGTTCCCAGAGACTGGGAGGTTACAAACTCCTGGTCCAGGACAACGAGTTGCTGAGGCTTCGGCCAGTCAAAGAAGGAGCGGTGGGGAAGGTGGCCATCTGACCGATGCGTTCAGACAATTCTTTAGTCCGCAGCCCCAAAGTATGATTGGTTCCAGCAACCATCGCCAGCGTCTGATAAACATGGTGCAGGAATATCTAGGGGCAAGGTCAGACTTGGACACCTTCCCCACCGAAAATCCTCTGGCTTACTGGGTCTTGAGGATGGATCACTGGCCAGAGCTTGCACAGTATGCAATTGAGCTACTGGCCTGTCCTGCATCCAGCGTTCTTTCGGAACGCACATTCAGTGCTGCTGGAGGATTTGTCACGGATCACAGGGTGCGCCTGTCCACCGACTCGGTTGATCGACTGACTTTCATCAAGATGAACCAGTCTTGGATCACCACCAGCTACCACACACCTGATGCTGATATAACAGACTAATTGATTTTAACATGTCACATCCCTTCAAGACTGATGCTGATGCTGAGTGTCTGTGCTGTTATGTTGACTGGCTATCCTCCTCCTCCGAGTCCTCAATGATACGATTGATGATGATAGCTTGGAAGATCATTTTTGTTTATGGGTGCCGCCACCAGTGGCTAAGGCCCAATTTTTCAGCCCCTGTTTTACAGGGGCGTGTAATTACAATTTTTTTAGCAATAATTTGCCATAGGCCTCATTGCTGTGCTCCAAGTACAGTATCTGTGAGGGGTTGGAGTGTTGTGGCACCAGTGCCTAAGGCCCAATTTTTCAGCCCCTGTTTAACAGGGGCGTGTCATTACAATTTTTGAAGCAATACTTTGCAACAGGGCTCATTGCTGTGCTCCAAGTACAGTATCTGTGAGGGGTTGTAGTGTTGTGCCACCAGTGCCTAAGGCCCAATTTTTCAGCCCCTGTTCAACAGGGGCATGTAATTACAATTCTTGATCTAATAATTCACAGCAGGGCCCATTCCTGCACCCACCAAGAGTAACTCTGAGGGCTTACAGTGTTGTGTCAACACCACCACCACCACCAAAGGCCCAATTTTTCAGCCCCTGTTCAACAGGGGCATGCAATTACAATTCTTGATCTAATAATTCACAGCAGGGCCCATTGCTGCACCCACCAAGAGTAACTGTCAGGGCTTACAGTGTTGTGGCACCAGCACCACCATCAAAGGCCCAATTTTTACTACCACTGTTCAACAATTATATGTAATTACAATTCCTGATATAATAGTTGACAGCAGGGCGTTCCAGCACCAACCAAGAGTAACTGTGAGTGCTTACAGTGTTGTGCCAACACCAACAACTAAGGGGCCTATTTCTGCAGAGTATCTACGGCAGGTCCCTACTTTCAAACATCCAACTTACAAACGACTCCTACTTGCAAACGCAAGAAGACAACAGGAAGTGAGAGGAAATCTACCCCTAGGAAGGAAAATTCTCTCCTGTAAGAATTAATATGGGAGAAAGGTGTCTCCTCTGTACTGATGCTTTATCAGCAATCCTTGTTTCAAGAAAAACACCACATTTCAAAAACAGTTGTCATTGGGACGGAAAGTGAGGTGAAATGTTCTGAACAGGGGCACAGACAGCAAAACAAATGTTACAGGGGTGATAACCCTTACCTATGTTTTCCAAAAAGTTTAAAAATAGATTTTTGGGCTGGAGCTACACTTAAACAATGTACCTGTTCAAAATTACAAACACATTCTACATAAGAACAAACCTACAGTCCCTGTCTTGTATGCACCGCCTGTATAAGGCTGTTCAGAGTATATAGGGCCTTTTTTATTTTATGTGCGGGGTTCCCCTTAATATCCATACAAGACCCAAAGGGGCTGGTAATGGGCTGGGGTAGGGGGGGGGGTCATGGGGTAGCTATGCCATTTTTCTTAAAGATTTTCATCCATATTACCGGGACCAGACATTACATTAAAGCCGCTAGCAGTTTTAAATGGCTTTTTTTTCCTTTAGAAGTGTCATTTTGTGCAGGGACAGTTCTAAACACGGGAAACACGTGGCACTTCACAGGCATACTTTAGACACCCCCCAGGTACGATATTTAAAGGAATATTTGACTTTTTTTTTCACTTTATGCATCATTAAAATGACTGCTCCCGAAAAACGACCGTTTTTAAAACTTCTTTTTGCATTGATACATGTCCCCTGGTGCAGAACCCGGGTTCCCAAACCCTTTTTAGGACAATAACATGCATAATAGTTGTTATAATTAGCACTTTAGAATTCGAACGTTCGCATCCATTGTATTTAATAGGGTTCTAATGTTCGTACGAACTTTCGGTCCGTTCGCGGGTTCTGGTGCGAACCGAACCCGGGGGTGTTCGGCTCATCACTAATCATCACTGGTGTACTATGGATCATCACTGGTGTACTATAGATCATCACTGATGTACTATGGGCCATCACTGGTGTACTATGGATCATCACTGGTGTACTATGGATCATCACTGATGTACTATGGATCAACACTGATGTACTATGGACCATCCCTGATGTACTATGGACCTTCCCATATGTACTATGGACCATCCCTGATGTACTGTGGATCATCACTGACATGCTATGGACCATCACTTGTGTACTATGGATCATCACTGATGTACTATGGATCATCACTGATGTACTATGGACCATCCCTGATGTACTGTGGATCATCACTAATGTACTATGGACCATCCCTGATGTATTGTGGATCATCACTGATGTACTGTGGATTATCACTGATGTACTGTGGATCATCTCTGATGTACTGTGAATCATCACTGATGTACTGTGGATCATCACTGATGTACTGTGGATCGTCACTGATGTACTGTGGATCACTGATGTACTATAGATCATCACTGATGTACTGTGGATCATCACTGATGTACTGTTGATCATCACTGATGTACTATAGATCATCACTGATGTACTGTGGATCATCACTGATGTACTGTGGATCATCACTGATGTACTATAGATCATCACTGATGTACTATGGACCATCACTGATGTACTATGAATCATCACTGGTGTACTATGGATCATCACTGTTGTACTATGGATCATCACTGGTGTACTTTGGACCATCCCTGATGTACTGTGTATCATCACTGATGTACTGTGGATCATCACTGATGTACTATAGATCATCACTGTTGTACTATGGGCCATCACTGGTGTACTATGGATCATCACTGGTGTACTATGGATCATCACTGATGGACTATGGACCATCCCTGATGTACTGTGGACCATCCCTGATGTACTATGGACCATCCCTGATGTACTGTGGATCATCACTGGTGTACTATGGATCATCACTGTTGTACTATGGATCATCACTGGTGTACTTTGGACCATCCCTGATGTACTGTGTATCATCACTGATGTACTGTGGATCATCACTGATATACTATAGATCATCACTGTTGTACTATGGGCCATCACTGGTGTATTATGGATCATCACTGGTGTACTATGGATCATCACTGATGGACTATGGACCATCCCTGATGTACTGTGGACCATCCCTGATGTACTATGGACCATCCCTGATGTACTGTGGATCATCACTGATGTACTGTGGACCATCCCTGATGTACTGTGGATCATCACTGATGTACTGTGGATCATCACTGATGTACTGTGGATCATCACTGATGTACTATGGATCATCACTGATGTACTATAGAACATCACTGATGTACTATGGGCCATCACTGGTGTACTATAGATCATCACTGATGTACTATGGGCCATCACTGGTGTACTATGGATCATCACTGATGTACTATGGGCCATCACTGGTGTACTATGGATCATCACTGATGTACTGTGGACCATCCCTGATGTACTGTGAATCATCACTGATGTACTGTGGATCATCACTGATGTACTGTGGATCATCACTGATGTACTGTGGATCATCACTGATATACTGTGGATCATCACTGATATACTGTGGATCATCACTGATGTACTGTGGACCATCACTGATGTACTGTGGATCATCACTGATGTACTGTGGATCATCACTGATGTACTGTGGATCATCACTGATGTACTATAGATCATCACTGATGTACTATGGACCATCACTGGTGTACTATGGATCATCACTGGTGTACTATGGATCATCACTGGTGTACTATGGACCATCCCTGATGTACTGTGGATCATCACTGATGTACTGTGGATCATCACTGATGTACTATAGTTCATCACTGATGTACTATGGGCCATCACTGGTGTACAATGGATCATCACTGGTGTACTATGGATCATCCCTGATGTACTATGGACCATCCCTGATGTACTATGGATCATCACTGGTGTACTATGGATCATCACTGATGTACTATGGACCATCCCTGATGTACTGTGGACCATCCCTGATGTACTATGGACCATCCCTGATGTACTGTGGATCATCACTGATGTACTGTGGACCATCCCTGATGTACTGTGGATCATCACTGATGTACTGTGGATCATCACTGATGTACTATGGATCATCACTGATGTACTATAGATCATCACTGATGTACTATGGGCCATCACTGGTGTACTATAGATCATCACTGATGTACTATGGGCCATCACTGGTGTACTATGGATCATCACTGATGTACTATGGGCCATCACTGGTGTACTATGGATCATCACTGATGTACTGTGGACCATCCCTGATGTACTGTGGACCATCCCTGATGTACTGTGGATCATCACTGATGTACTGTGGATCATCACTGATGTACTGTGGATCATCACTGATATACTGTGGATCATCACTGATGTACTGTGGACCATCACTGATGTACTGTGGATCATCACTGATGTTCTATGGACCATCACTGATGTACTGTGGATCATCACTGATGTACTATAGATCATCACTGATGTACTGTGGATCATCACTGATGTACTATGGACCATCACTGGTGTACTATGGATCATCACTGGTGTACTATGGATCATCACTGGTGTACTATGGACCATCCCTGATGTACTGTGGATCATCACTGATGTACTGTGGATCATCACTGATGTACTATAGTTCATCACTGATGTACTATGGGCCATCACTGGTGTACTATGGATCATCACTGGTGTACTATGGATCATCCCTGATGTACTATGGACCATCCCTGATGTACTATGGACCATCCCTGTGTCATGGATATGCAGTAGTGTTTGTCTGCCATCTTACCTTCCTCCTCATGTGTTCATCTAGAGACCAGACCTCCTTCACCTGGCTTCCTTTATAATCTCCTCCCAGCCTGACTCCACCCCAGGCCCTATCACTGAACACTATATTAACCTGTGCACTGCAAGCCTGCTTGGCTGATCAACGTGTTTGTTAGGCATTGTGTGTTTGGGTTCCTGCCTGCCGTGTGCTACGTCTGTCTCTCTGTTACGTTATTGGCTTGTCCCCGACCATCCCTGTCTGCTCGTGACCCTTGACCTTCGGCTCGTTCTTCGTTATCCTTGTCTGCTTGTGGCCCCTGACCTTCGGCTTGTTATTCGGTTCTCTCTATCGTGTGCTGCTGCTTCCCCTTATCCTACGGGGCGTGAGCTAGGAAACTCCAGGGGCCGCGACCTGGTCCCAGCCTGCAGCGTAACATCCTCACCACTAGAGGCCCTGGAGAAGACCAGCTGGGTCTTAGACTCCGCGCCCTGGGGAATCTTGGCTCTCGCTTCCGTTGGGATCCCGGTTGTGCTCCTCTGGTCCCGCTTTCCACAACCACCCAGTTTCCTATCCACAGAAGCCAGCCATAGGGTTCACTACCTCGCGGTGCACTCCTGTCCCCCTACGGTGTGCATCTGTCACCTGGCCACAGGTGACCCTGACAGTTTGATCAGCCATGAACCCGGCTGACATCCCGTTACCCGTGGATGATCCGTTGCAGGGCATAGTTTGCAGACTTGAAACCCAGGAATCGAATCAGACTCAGGTGATGCGATTCCTCCAGGATCTGGCTTCTCGCTTTGAGCAGCTTCAGGCCTCCTTGGGAACCCTGAATCCGCAACCTCAAATACAACCAGCGGCTGCACCTATTGCACCAGTCGCAGCCACACACTCACTACAACTGCCAGCTCCGTCCCGTTTCTCTGGGGACTCCAAGGCTTGCAGGGGGTTCCTTAGTCAATGCACAATTCATTTTGAGCTCCAGCCCCAAAACTTCCTGTCTGATCGGGCTAAGGTAGCCTATATCATTTCCCTCCTCTCTGGTGAAGCTTTAGCCTGGGCAGCCCCTCTGTGGGAACTGAATGATCCAGTGGTTTCTAGCCTGTCTGGCTTCTTGAAACTTTTTCGGAATATCTTCGAAGAACCGGCTCGTGTCTCTTCAGCGGCCAGCACCCTTTTACGTCTCCGCCAAGAGTCTGCTTCTGTGGGACAGTATGCCCTTCATTTCCGCATACTGTCGGCTGAGTTGAGCTGGAACAATGAGGCCTTAGTCGCAACCTTTTTGCATGGCCTGTCTGATAGAGTGAAGGATGAATTAGCAGGAAGAACCATCCCCACTGATCTGGCCGGCGTTATCTCCTTGTGTAACCAGATCGATATTCGCTTTCAGGAGAGGACCTTAGAAAAGCAACGCCAGCACTCCTTGGTTCTTAGTCAGCCTGAGCTCCCCTCTCTTCGACCCGTAGAGCATCTCCTACCAGCTGAGGAACCCATGCAGCTGGGTCGGACCAGGCTATCCCCCGAGGAACGTGCTAGGCGCAGAACTCTTGGTCTGTGTCTTTACTGTGGGGGCAAAGGTCATTTTCGTGACACTTGCTCTCTTTGTCCAGAAAAACGTCCGGGTCCACTTCATCTGGAAAGTGGAGTATTGGACCCAGAAATATCACCTTCCCCTTCTCGTCTTCTGCTTTCTGTGTTCCTTCATGTTGGTGCTTCTTCTCATTCGGTCTCAGCATATCTGGATTCCGGAGCCGCTGGTAATTTCATGGACTGGGAAATCGCATCGTCCATGAGACTTACTCTTTTGCCCCTCACCACGCCATTGGTGGTCTTGGCGATTGATGGTACTGTTCTCCCAGGGGGACCTATCCGCTTCCAGACCCTCCCTGTTAAGATGTCGGTGGGTACACTCCACCAGGAGTGGATATCCTTCCTTATCTTACCCAAGGCCTCAACGCCTATAATTTTGGGTCTCCCATGGTTACAGCTCCATTCTCCTCATGTGGACTGGACTACTGGACAGATCCTGGCTTGGGGTCCCTCCTGTTCCTCGTCCTGCCTACCCAAGGTTGCCCCCTGTGAATCTGAGCCGGTCATTCATTCCAGGTTGCATAACCATTTACATTTCTCTGTCCCTAACCACCCTTGGACGCACAGCCAGGCTAGCTTGTCTACAAGTCCTGCAGTCGCTACGTCTTGCGATGCGATTCAGGTAGTCGCTACACCTGACTCAGCTATTCACTCTGCCTCTGTACTAGTTATGCCAGTCCAGCCCATGCCCAGTGAGCCTCTCACTTTTTCTTGTTCGGGACATTCTGCTTGTCCTTCAGCTATTCAGCTTGACTCCGGCGACATGTCACCTTCTAACCAACCTGACTTCAGGGTTCCACTGACATCTGCCCAGTCTGATGGTCCTGTGCAAGATGACCAGTTCCCCTTTAAGGGTCTAGGGGACCCTCCTCAGATTCCTGTTGATCGTCTCATGCCCTTGCTTATTCCTAGAGAGCCTTTGGTCCTCAATAGATCTTCTTGTCATCTCCCTACCTCGTTTTCAGTCTCTGAGGATAATCTTAAGTACGAGGTTAGACAAGTTCTGGATTCTCGGCTCTGCAGAGGCATTCTTCAGTACCTTGTGCATTGGAGAGGTTTTGGTCCTGAGGAGGCGTCTTGGATCGCTGCATCTGATGTCGCTGCACCTCATCTGTTGAGAAGGTTTCATCAGAGATTTCCCTTTAAGCCTGGGTCCAGGCGGGGGAGGGCCCATAAGAGGGAGGGTACTGTCATGGATATGCAGTAGTGTTTGTCTGCCATCTTACCTTCCTCCTCATGTGTTCATCTAGAGACCAGACCTCCTTCACCTGGCTTCCTTTATAATCTCCTCCCAGCCTGACTCCACCCCAGGCCCTATCACTGAACACTATATTAACCTGTGCACTGCAAGCCTGCTTGGCTGATCAACGTGTTTGTTAGGCATTGTGTGTTTGGGTTCCTGCCTGCCGTGTGCTACGTCTGTCTCTCTGTTACGTTATTGGCTTGTCCCCGACCATCCCTGTCTGCTCGTGACCCTTGACCTTCGGCTCGTTCTTCGTTATCCTTGTCTGCTTGTGGCCCCTGACCTTCGGCTTGTTATTCGGTTCTCTCTATCGTGTGCTGCTGCTTCCCCTTATCCTACGGGGCGTGAGCTAGGAAACTCCAGGGGCCGCGACCTGGTCCCAGCCTGCAGCGTAACATCCTCACCACTAGAGGCCCTGGAGAAGACCAGCTGGGTCTTAGACTCCGCGCCCTGGGGAATCTTGGCTCTCGCTTCCGTTGGGATCCCGGTTGTGCTCCTCTGGTCCCGCTTTCCACAACCACCCAGTTTCCTATCCACAGAAGCCAGCCATAGGGTTCACTACCTCGCGGTGCACTCCTGTCCCCCTACGGTGTGCATCTGTCACCTGGCCACAGGTGACCCTGACACCCTGATGTACTATGAACCATCCCTGATGTACTGTGGATCATCACTGATGTACTGTGGATCATCACTGATGTACTGTGGATCATCACTGATGTACTATGGGCCATCACAGGTGTACTATGGATCATCACTGGTGTACTATGGATCATCACTGATGTACTATTCATCATCACTGATGTACTATGGATCATCACTGATGTACTATGGATCATCACTGATGTACTATGGACCATCACTGATATACTGTGGATCATCACTGATGTACTGTGGACCATCACTGATGTACTGTGGATCATCACTGATGTTCTATGGACCATCACTGATGTACTGTGGATCATCACTGATGTACTATAGATCATCACTGATGTACTGTGGATCATTGATGTACTATAGATCATCACTGATGTACTGTGGATCATCACTGATGTACTTTGGATCATCACTGATGTACCGTGGATCATCACTGATGTACTATGTATCATCAGTGATGTACTGAGGATCATCACTAATGTACTGTGGATCATCACTGATGTACTGTGGATAATCACTGATGTACTGTGGATCATCACTGATGTACTATAGATCATCACTGTTGTACTATGGGCCATCACTGGTGTACTATGGATCATCACTGGTGTACTATGGATCATCACTGATGGACTATGGACCATCCCTGATGTACTGTGGACCATCCCTGATGTACTATGGACCATCCCTGATGTACTGTGGATCATCACTGATGTACTGTGGACCATCCCTGATGTACTGTGGATCATCACTGATGTACTGTGGATCATCACTGATGTACTGTGGATCATCACTGATGTACTATGGATCATCACTGATGTACTATAGATCATCACTGATGTACTATGGGCCATCACTGGTGTACTATAGATCATCACTGATGTACTATGGGCCATCACTGGTGTACTATGGATCATCACTGATGTACTATGGGCCATCACTGGTGTACTATGGATCATCACTGATGTACTGTGGACCATCCCTGATGTACTGTGGATCATCACTGATGTACTGTGGATCATCACTGATGTACTGTGGATCATCACTGATATACTGTGGATCATCACTGATATACTGTGGATCATCACTGATGTACTGTGGACCATCACTGATGTACTGTGGATCATCACTGATGTACTGTGGATCATCACTGATGTACTATAGATCATCACTGATGTACTATGGACCATCACTGGTGTACTATGGATTAGGCTTGTGCAATTCGTTTCGTAACGAATTGAAATTCGTACGAATTTAGCAACTTTCGGACATTCGGAAGCATTCGAATTTCCGAACAAAGCAATTACGAATAAGACCGAATCCGAAATAAATTATACCGCAAATAGCGAATGCCCGAATGTCTTCGGCATAATTCGTTATGAAAAAGTTACGAATGTACGAATCCATACGAAGCACAATAACACTCACTCTGCTCTGCTCTCTGCTTCTCCCACACCGTGCTGAACTCCCTCTCAAAATGGTGTACAGGGGCGGAGGTTATAGCCGCATGTAAAAAACGAAAGTAAAATACGAGATTTCGAATCCATTCGAAGCACAATAACACTCTGCTCTGCTCTCTGCTTCTCCCTCACCGTGCTGAACCCTCTCAAAATGGTGTACAGGGGCAGAGGCTATAGCCGCATGTAAAAAACGAAAGTAAAATACGAGATTTCGAATCGTTACAAATAACCGCAATGTATTTAGAAAAGTACAAATCCATTCGAAGCACATTAGGCATAATAGGCAGCGTCGTTGTGAGAGAGACACGGAAAATTACGAATCAACGAACCCAAAAAAAGTTACGAAAGTAGGAGTTGTGTCCAGAATCATCGAAAAACAACGTACTCTACCGAAAGTACGAACCCAAAAAAAGTTACGAAAGTAGGAGTTGTGTCCAGAATCAACGAAAAACAACGTACTCTACCGAAAGTACGAATTATAAAGCAACAAAAAATTCAACGAAAAATGTCGCTTGCAAAAATACGAATGAGTCCGAACACGAAAAATCCCGTCTAGCAAAATTACGAATGATTACGAATCAACAGGACCGGAAAGAAACAAACCGAAACGGAACGAATTTTTCCGTTGTGCACAAGTCTACTATGGATCATCACTGGTGTACTATGGATCATCACTGGTGTACTATGGACCATCCCTGATGTACTGTGGATCATCACTGATGTACTGTGGATTATCACTGATGTACTATAGTTCATCACTGATGTACTATGGGCCATCACTGGTGTACTATGGATCATCACTGGTGTACAATGGATCATCCCTGATGTACTATGGACCATCCCTGATGTACTATGGATCATCACTGGTGTACTATGGATCATCACTGATGTACTATGGACCATCCCTGATGTACTGTTGAGCATCCCTGATGTACTATGGACCATCCCTGATGTACTGTGGATCATCACTGATGTACTGTGGACAATCCCTGATGTACTGTGGATCATCACTGATGTACTGTGGATCATCACTGATGTACTGTGGATCATCACTGATGTACTGTGGATCATCACTGATGTACTATAGATCATCACTGATGTACTATGGACCATCACTGGTGTACTATGGATTAGGCTTGTGCAATTCGTTTCGTAACGAATTGAAATTCGTACGAATTTAGCAACTTTCGGACATTCGGAAGCATTCGAATTTCCGAACAAAGCAATTACGAATAAGACCGAATCCGAAATAAATTATACCGCAAATAGCGAATGCCCGAATGTCTTCGGCATAATTCGTTATGAAAAAGTTACGAATGTACGAATCCATACGAAGCACAATAACACTCACTCTGCTCTGCTCTCTGCTTCTCCCACACCGTGCTGAACTCCCTCTCAAAATGGTGTACAGGGGCGGAGGTTATAGCCGCATGTAAAAAACGAAAGTAAAATACGAGATTTCGAATCCATTCGAAGCACAATAACACTCTGCTCTGCTCTCTGCTTCTCCCTCACCGTGCTGAACCCTCTCAAAATGGTGTACAGGGGCAGAGGCTATAGCCGCATGTAAAAAACGAAAGTAAAATACGAGATTTCGAATCGTTACAAATAACCGCAATGTATTTAGAAAAGTACAAATCCATTCGAAGCACATTAGGCATAATAGGCAGCGTCGTTGTGAGAGAGACACGGAAAATTACGAATCAACGAACCCAAAAAAAGTTACGAAAGTAGGAGTTGTGTCCAGAATCATCGAAAAACAACGTACTCTACCGAAAGTACGAACCCAAAAAAAGTTACGAAAGTAGGAGTTGTGTCCAGAATCAACGAAAAACAACGTACTCTACCGAAAGTACGAATTATAAAGCAACAAAAAATTCAACGAAAAATGTCGCTTGCAAAAATACGAATGAGTCCGAACACGAAAAATCCCGTCTAGCAAAATTACGAATGATTACGAATCAACAGGACCGGAAAGAAACGAACCGAAACGGAACGAATTTTTCCGTTGTGCACAAGTCTACTATGGATCATCACTGGTGTACTATGGATCATCACTGGTGTACTATGGACCATCCCTGATGTACTGTGGATCATCACTGATGTACTGTGGATCATCACTGATGTACTATAGTTCATCACTGATGTACTATGGGCCATCACTGGTGTACTATGGATCATCACTGGTGTACAATGGATCATCCCTGATGTACTATGGACCATCCCTGATGTACTATGGATCATCACTGGTGTACTATGGATCATCACTGATGTACTATGGACCATCCCTGATGTACTGTGGAGCATCCCTGATGTACTATGGACCATCCCTGATGTACTGTGGATCATCACTGATGTACTGTGGACAATCCCTGATGTACTGTGGATCATCACTGATGTACTGTGGATCATCACTGATGTACTGTGGATCATCACTGATGTACTATAGATCATCACTGATGTACTATGGGCCATCACTGGTGTACTATAGATCATCACTGATGTACTATGGGCCATCACTGGTGTACTATGGATCATCACTGATGTACTATGGGCCATCACTGGTGTACTATGGATCATCACTGATGTACTGTGGACCATCCCTGATGTACTGTGGATCATCACTGATGTACTGTGGATCATCACTGATGTACTGTGGATCATCACTGATGTACTATAGAACATCACTGATGTACTATGGGCCATCACTGGTGTACTATAGATCATCACTGATGTACTATGGGCCATCACTGGTGTACTATGGATCATCACTGATGTACTGTGGATCATCACTGATGTACTGTGGATCATCACTGATGTACTATAGATCATCACTGATGTACTATGGACCATCACTGGTGTACTATGGATCATCACTGGTGTACTATGGACCATCCCTGATGTACTGTGGATCATCACTGATGTACTGTGGATCATCACTGATGTACTATAGTTCATCACTGATGTACTATGGGCCATCACTGGTGTACTATGGATCATCACTGGTGTACTATGGATCATCCCTGATGTACTATGGACCATCCCTGATGTACTATGGATCATCACTGGTGTACTATGGATCATCACTGATGTACTATGGACCATCCATGATGTACTGTGGACCATCCCTGATGTACTATGGACCATCCCTGATGTACTGTGGGTCATCACTGATGTACTGTGGACCATCCCTGATGTACTGTGGATCATCACTGATGTACTGTGGATCATCACTGATGTACTGTGGGTCATCACTGATGTACTATGGATCATCACTGATGTACTATAGATCATCACTGATGTACTATAGATCATCACTGATGTACTATGGGCCATCACTGGTGTACTATAGATCATCACTGATGTACTATGGGCCATCACTGATGTACTATAGATCATCACTGATGTACTATGGACCATCACTGGTGTACTATGGATTATCACTGGTGTACTATGGATCATCACTGGTGTACTATGGACCATCCCTGATGTACTGTGGATCATCACTGATGTACTGTGGATCATCACTGATGTACTATAGTTCATCACTGATGTTCTATGGGCCATCACTGGTGTACTATGGATCATCACTGGTGTACTATGGATCATCCCTGATGTACTATGGATCATCACTGATGTACTATAGATCATCACTGATGTACTGTGGATCATCACTGATGTACTGTGGATCATCACTGATGTACTATAGATCATCACTGATGTACTATGGGCCATCACTGGTGTACTATGGATCATCACTGGTGTACTATGGATCATCACTGTTGTACTATGGACCATCCCTGATGTACTATGGACCTTCCCTGATGTACTATGGACCATCCCTGATGTACTGTGGATCATCACTGATGTGCTATGGAACATCACTGGTGTACTATGGATCATCACTGATGTACTATGGATCATCACTGATGTACTATGGACCATCCCTGATGTACTGTGGATCATCACTGATGTACTGTGGACCATCCCTGATGTACTGTGGATCATCACTGACGTACTGTGGATTATCACTGATGTACTGAGGATCATCACTGATGTACTGTGGACCATCCCTGATGTACTGAGACACATCACTGATGTACCATGGATCATCACGTGTACTGTGGATCATCACTGATGTACTGTGGATCATCACTGATGTACTGTGGATCATCACTGATGTACTATAGGCCATCACAGGTGTACTATGGATCATCACTGGTGTACTATGGATCATCACTGATATACTATGGACCATCCCTGATGTACTATGGACCATCCCTGATGTACTGTGGATCATCACTGATGTACTATGGGCCATCACTGGTGTACTATGGATCATCACTGGTGTACTATGGATCATCACTGTTGTACTATGGACCATCCCTGATGTACTATGGACCTTAACTGATGTACTATGAACCATCCCTGATGTACTGTGGATCATCACTGATGTGCTATGGAACATCACTGGTGTACTATGGATCATCACTGATGTACTATGGATCATCACTGATGTACTATGGACCATCCCTGATGTACTGTGGATCATCACTGATGTACTGTGGACCATCCCTGATGTACTGTGGATCATCACTGATGTACTGTGGATTATCACTGATGTACTGAGGATCATCACTGATGTACTGTGGATCATCACTGATGTACTGTGGATCATCACTGATGTGCTATGGAACATCACTGATGTACTATGGATCATCACTGATGTACTATGGATCATCACTAATGTACTATGAGCCATCACTGATGTACTATGGATCATCACTGGTGTACTATGGATCATCACTGATGTACTGTGGACCATCCCTGATGTACTGAGGAACATCACTGATGTACCATGGATCATCACTTGTACTGTGGATCATCACTGATGTACTGTGGATCATCACTGATGTACTGTGGATCATCACTGATGTACTATAGGCCATCACAGGTGTACTATGGATCATCACTGGTGTACTATGGATCATCACTGATATACTATGGACCATTCCTGATGTACTATGGACCATCCCTGATGTACTGTGGATCATCACTGATGTACTGTGGATCATCTCTGATGTACTATAGATCATCACTGATGTACTGTGGATCATCACTGATGTACTGTGGATCATCACTGATGTACTATAGATCATCACTGATGTACTATGGGCCATCACTGGTGTACTATGGATCATCACTGATGTACTATGGATCATCACTGATGTACTATAGATCATCACTGATGTACTGTGGATCATCACTGATGTACTGTGGATCATCACTGATGTACTATAGATCATCACTGATGTACTATAGGCCATCACAGGTGTACTATGGATCATCACTGGTGTACTATGGATCATCACTGATATACTATGGACCATCCCTGATGTACTATGGACCATCCCTGATGTACTGTGGATCATCACTGATGTACTATGGGCCATCACTGGTGTACTATGGATCATCACTGGTGTACTATGGATCATCACTGTTGTACTACGGACCATCCCTGATGTACTATGGACCTTAACTGATGTACTATGGACCATCCCTGATGTACTGTGGATCATCACTGATGTGCTATGGAACATCACTGGTGTACTATGGATCATCACTGATGTACTATGGATCATCACTGATGTACTATGGACCATCCCTGATGTACTGTGGATCATCACTGATGTACTGTGGACCGTCCCTGATGTACTGTGGATCATCACTGATGTACTGTGGATTATCACTGATGTACTGAGGATCATCACTGATGTACTGTGGATCATCACTGATGTACTGTGGATCATCACTGATGTGCTATGGAACATCACTGATGTACTATGGATCATCACTGATGTACTATGGATCATCACTAATGTACTATGAGCCATCACTGATGTACTATGGATCATCACTGGTGTACTATGGATCATCACTGATGTACTGTGGACCATCCCTGATGTACTGAGGAACATCACTGATGTACCATGGATCATCACTTGTACTGTGGATCATCACTGATGTACTGTGGATCATCACTGATGTTCTGTGGATCATCACTGATGTACTATAGGCCATCACAGGTGTACTATGGATCATCACTGGTGTACTATGGATCATCACTGATATACTATGGACCATTCCTGATGTACTATGGACCATCCCTGATGTACTGTGGATCATCACTGATGTACTGTGGATCATCTCTGATGTACTATAGATCATCACTGATGTACTGTGGATCATCACTGATGTACTGTGGATCATCACTGATGTACTATAGATCATCACTGATGTACTATGGGCCATCACTGGTGTACTATGGATCATCACTGATGTACTATGGATCATCACTGATGTACTATGGATCATCACTGATGTACTATAGATCATCACTGATGTACTGTGGATCATCACTGATGTACTGTGGATCATCACTGATGTACTATAGATCATCACTGATGTACTATTGGCCATCACTGGTGTACTATGGATCATCACTGGTGTACTATAGATCATCACTGATGTACTATGGGCCATCACTGGTGTACTATGGATCATCACTGGTGTACTATGGATCATCACTGATGTACTATGGATCATCACTGATGTACTATGGACCATCCCTGATGTACTATGGACCTTCCCATATGTACTATGGACCATCCCTGATGTACTGTGGATCATCACTGACATGCTATGGACCATCACTTGTGTACTATGGATCATCACTGATGTACTATGGATCATCACTGATGTACTATGGACCATCCCTGATG
This sequence comes from Rana muscosa, assembly GCA_029206835.1. Lineage (NCBI taxonomy): Eukaryota > Metazoa > Chordata > Amphibia > Anura > Ranidae > Rana > Rana muscosa. Next base: position 284,691,724 of record CM055117.1, read on the forward strand.
TACTGTGGATCATCACTAATGTACTATGGACCATCCCTGATGTACCGTGGATCATCACTGATGTACTGTGGATTATCACTGATGTACTGTGGATCATCTCTGATGTACTGTGAATCATCACTGATGTACTGTGGATCATCACTGATGTACTGTGGATCATCACTGATGTACTGTGGATCATCACTGATGTACTGTGGATCACTGATGTACTATAGATCATCACTGATGTACTGTGGATCATCACTGATGTACTGTGGATCATCACTGATGTACTATAGATCATCACTGATGTACTGTGGATCATCACTGATGTACTGTGGATCATCACTGATGTACTATAGATCATCACTGATGTACTATGGACCATCACTGATGTACTATGGCTCATCACTGGTGTACTATGGATCATCACTGTTGTACTATGGATCATCACTGGTGTACTTTGGACCATCCCTGATGTACTGTGTATCATCACTGATGTACTGTGGATCATCACTGATGTACTATAGATCATCACTGTTGTACTATGGGCCATCACTGGTGTACTATGGATCATCACTGGTGTACTATGGATCATCACTGATGGACTATGGACCATCCCTGATGTACTGTGGACCATCCCTGATGTACTATGGACCATCCCTGATGTACTGTGGATCATCACTGGTGTACTATGGATCATCACTGTTGTACTATGGGTCATCACTGGTGTACTTTGGACCATCCCTGATGTACTGTGTATCATCACTGATGTACTGTGGATCATCACTGATGTACTATAGATCATCACTGTTGTACTATGGGCCATCACTGGTATACTATGGATCATCACTGATGTACTATGGATCATCACTGATGGACTATGGACCATCCCTGATGTACTGTGGACCATCCCTGATGTACTATGGACCATCCCTGATGTACTGTGGATCATCACTGATGTACTGTGGACCATCCCTGATGTACTGTGGACCTTAACTGATGTACTATGAACCATCCCTGATGTACTGTGGATCATCACTGATGTGCTATGGAACATCACTGGTGTACTATGGATCATCACTGATGTACTATGGATCATCACTGATGTACTATGGACCATCCCTGATGTACTGTGGATCATCACTGATGTACTGTGGACCATCCCTGATGTACTGTGGATCATCACTGATGTACTGTGGATTATCACTGATGTACTGAGGATCATCACTGATGTACTGTGGATCATCACTGATGTACTGTGGATCATCACTGATGTGCTATGGAACATCACTGATGTACTATGGATCATCACTGATGTACTATGGATCATCACTAATGTACTATGAGCCATCACTGATGTACTATGGATCATCACTGGTGTACTATGGATCATCACTGATGTACTGTGGACCATCCCTGATGTACTGAGGAACATCACTGATGTACCATGGATCATCACTTGTACTGTGGATCATCACTGATGTACTGTGGATCATCACTGATGTACTGTGGATCATCACTGATGTACTATAGGCCATCACAGGTGTACTATGGATCATCACTGGTGTACTATGGATCATCACTGATATACTATGGACCATTCCTGATGTACTATGGACCATCCCTGATGTACTGTGGATCATCACTGATGTACTGTGGATCATCTCTGATGTACTATAGATCATCACTGATGTACTGTGGATCATCACTGATGTACTGTGGATCATCACTGATGTACTATAGATCATCACTGATGTACTATGGGCCATCACTGGTGTACTATGGATCATCACTGATGTACTATGGATCATCACTGATGTACTATAGATCATCACTGATGTACTGTGGATCATCACTGATGTACTGTGGATCATCACTGATGTACTATAGATCATCACTGATGTACTATAGGCCATCACAGGTGTACTATGGATCATCACTGGTGTACTATGGATCATCACTGATATACTATGGACCATCCCTGATGTACTATGGACCATCCCTGATGTACTGTGGATCATCACTGATGTACTATGGGCCATCACTGGTGTACTATGGATCATCACTGGTGTACTATGGATCATCACTGTTGTACTATGGACCATCCCTGATGTACTATGGACCTTAACTGATGTACTATGGACCATCCCTGATGTACTGTGGATCATCACTGATGTGCTATGGAACATCACTGGTGTACTATGGATCATCACTGATGTACTATGGATCATCACTGATGTACTATGGACCATCCCTGATGTACTGTGGATCATCACTGATGTACTGTGGACCATCCCTGATGTACTGTGGATCATCACTGATGTACTGTGGATTATCACTGATGTACTGAGGATCATCACTGATGTACTGTGGATCATCACTGATGTACTGTGGATCATCACTGATGTGCTATGGAACATCACTGATGTACTATGGATCATCACTGATGTACTATGGATCATCACTAATGTACTATGAGCCATCACTGATGTACTATGGATCATCACTGGTGTACTATGGATCATCACTGATGTACTGTGGACCATCCCTGATGTACTGAGGAACATCACTGATGTACCATGGATCATCACTTGTACTGTGGATCATCACTGATGTACTGTGGATCATCACTGATGTACTGTGGATCATCACTGATGTACTATAGGCCATCACAGGTGTACTATGGATCATCACTGGTGTACTATGGATCATCACTGATATACTATGGACCATTCCTGATGTACTATGGACCATCCCTGATGTACTGTGGATCATCACTGATGTACTGTGGATCATCTCTGATGTACTATAGATCATCACTGATGTACTGTGGATCATCACTGATGTACTGTGGATCATCACTGATGTACTATAGATCATCACTGATGTACTATGGGCCATCACTGGTGTACTATGGATCATCACTGATGTACTATGGATCATCACTGATGTACTATGGATCATCACTGATGTACTATAGATCATCACTGATGTACTGTGGATCATCACTGATGTACTGTGGATCATCACTGATGTACTATAGATCATCACTGATGTACTATTGGCCATCACTGGTGTACTATGGATCATCACTGGTGTACTATAGATCATCACTGATGTACTATGGGCCATCACTGGTGTACTATGGATCATCACTGGTGTACTATGGATCATCACTGATGTACTATGGATCATCCCTGATGTACTATGGACCTTCCCATATGTACTATGGACCATCCCTGATGTACTGTGGATCATCACTGACATGCTATGGACCATCACTTGTGTACTATAGATCATCACTGATGTACTATGGGCCATCACTGGTGTACTATGGATCATCACTGGTGTACTATGGATCATCACTGATGTACTATGGACCATCCCTGATGTACTATGGACCTTCCCATATGTACTATGGACCATCCCTGATGTACTGTGGATCATCACTGACATGCTATGGACCATCACTTGTGTACTATGGATCATCACTGATGTACTATGGATCATCACTGATGTACTATGGACCATCCCTGATGTACTGTGGATCATCACTAATGTACTATGGACCATCCCTGATGTACTGTGGATCATCACTGATGTACTGTGGATTATCACTGATGTACTGTGGATCATCTCTGATGTACTGTGAATCATCACTGATGTACTGTGGATCATCACTGATGTACTGTGGATCATCACTGATGTACTGTGGATAATCACTGATGTACTGTGGATCACTGATGTACTATAGATCATCACTGATGTACTGTGGATCATCACTGATGTACTGTGGATCATCACTGATGTACTATAGATCATCACTGATGTACTGTGGATCATCACTGATGTACTGTGGATCATCACTGATGTACTATAGATCATCACTGATGTACTATGGACCATCACTGATGTACTATGGCTCATCACTGGTGTACTATGGATCATCACTGTTGTACTATGGATCATCACTGGTGTACTTTGGACCATCCCTGATGTACTGTGTATCATCACTGATGTACTGTGGATCATCACTGATGTACTATAGATCATCACTGTTGTACTATGGGCCATCACTGGTGTACTATGGATCATCACTGGTGTACTATGGATCATCACTGATGGACTATGGACCATCCCTGATGTACTGTGGACCATCCCTGATGTACTATGGACCATCCCTGATGTACTGTGGATCATCACTGGTGTACTATGGATCATCACTGTTGTACTATGGATCATCACTGGTGTACTTTGGACCATCCCTGATGTACTGTGTATCATCACTGATGTACTGTGGATCATCACTGATGTACTATAGATCATCACTGTTGTACTATGGGCCATCACTGGTGTACTATGGATCATCACTGGTGTACTATGGATCATCACTGATGGACTATGGACCATCCCTGATGTACTGTGGACCATCCCTGATGTACTATGGACCATCCCTGATGTACTGTGGATCATCACTGATGTACTGTGGACCATCCCTGATGTACTGTGGATCATCACTGATGTACTGTGGATCATCACTGATGTACTGTGGATCATCACTGATGTACTATGGATCATCACTGGTGTACTATAGAACATCACTGATGTACTATGGGCCATCACTGGTGTACTATAGATCATCACTGATGTACTATGGGCCATCACTGGTGTACTATGGATCATCACTGATGTACTATGGGCCATCACTGGTGTACTATGGATCATCACTGATGTACTGTGGACCATCCCTGATGTACTGTGAATCATCACTGATGTACTGTGGATCATCACTGATGTACTGTGGATCATCACTGATGTACTGTGGATCATCACTGATATACTGTGGATCATCACTGATATACTGTGGATCATCACTGATGTACTGTGGACCATCACTGATGTACTGTGGATCATCACTGATGTACTGTGGATCATCACTGATGTACTGTGGACCATCACTGGTGTACTATGGATCATCACTGGTGTACTATGGATCATCACTGGTGTACTATGGACCATCCCTGATGTACTGTGGATCATCACTGATGTACTGTGGATCATCACTGATGTACTATAGTTCATCAATGATGTACTATGGGCCATCACTGGTGTACAATGGATCATCACTGGTGTACTATGGATCATCCCTGATGTACTGTGGACCATCCCTGATGTACTATGGACCATCCCTGATGTACTGTGGATCATCACTGATGTACTGTGGACCATCCCTGATGTACTGTGGATCATCACTGATGTACTGTGGATCATCACTGATGTACTGTGGATCATCACTGATGTACTATGGATCATCACTGGTGTACTATAGAACATCACTGATGTACTATGGGCCATCACTGGTGTACTATAGATCATCACTGATGTACTATGGGCCATCACTGGTGTACTATGGATCATCACTGATGTACTATGGGCCATCACTGGTGTACTATGGATCATCACTGATGTACTGTGGACCATCCCTGATGTACTGTGAATCATCACTGATGTACTGTGGATCATCACTGATGTACTGTGGATCATCACTGATGTAGTGTGGATCATCACTGATGTACTGTGGATCATCACTGATATACTGTGGATCATCACTGATGTACTGTGGACCATCACTGATGTACTGTGGATCATCACTGATGTACTGTGGTTCATCACTGATGTACTGTGGATCATCACTGATGTACTATAGATCATCACTGATGTACTATGGACCATCACTGGTGTACTATGGATCATCACTGGTGTACTATGGATCATCACTGGTGTACTATGGACCATCCCTGATGTACTGTGGATCATCACTGATGTACTGTGGATCATCACTGATGTACTATAGTTCATCACTGATGTACTATGGGCCATCACTGGTGTACAATGGATCATCACTGGTGTACTATGGATCATCCCTGATGTACTATGGACCATCCCTGATGTACTATGGATCATCACTGGTGTACTATGGATCATCACTGATGTACTATGGACCATCCCTGATGTACTGTGGACCATCCCTGATGTACTATGGACCATCCCTGATGTACTGTGGATCATCACTGATGTACTGTGGACCATCCCTGATGTACTGTGGATCATCACTGATGTACTGTGGATCATCACTGATGTACTATGGATCATCACTGATGTACTATAGATCATCACTGATGTACTATGGGCCATCACTGGTGTACTATAGATCATCACTGATGTACTATGGGCCATCACTGGTGTACTATGGATCATCACTGATGTACTATGGGCCATCACTGGTGTACTATGGATCATCACTGATGTACTGTGGACCATCCCTGATGTACTGTGGACCATCCCTGATGTACTGTGGATCATCACTGATGTACTGTGGATCATCACTGATGTACTGTGGATCATCACTGATATACTGTGGATCATCACTGATGTACTGTGGACCATCACTGATGTACTGTGGATCATCACTGATGTTCTATGGACCATCACTGATGTACTGTGGATCATCACTGATGTACTATAGATCATCACTGATGTACTGTGGATCATCACTGATGTACTATGGACCATCACTGGTGTACTATGGATCATCACTGGTGTACTATGGATCATCACTGGTGTACTATGGACCATCCCTGATGTACTGTGGATCATCACTGATGTACTGTGGATCATCACTGATGTACTATAGTTCATCACTGATGTACTATGGGCCATCACTGGTGTACTATGGATCATCACTGGTGTACTATGGATCATCCCTGATGTACTATGGACCATCCCTGATGTACTATGGACCATCCCTGATGTACTATGAACCATCCCTGATGTACTGTGGATCATCACTGATGTACTGTGGATCATCACTGATGTACTGTGGATCATCACTGATGTACTATGGGCCATCACAGGTGTACTATGGATCATCACTGGTGTACTATGGATCATCACTGATGTACTATTCATCATCACTGATGTACTATGGATCATCACTGATGTACTATGGATCATCACTGATGTACTATGGACCATCACTGATATACTGTGGATCATCACTGATGTACTGTGGACCATCACTGATGTACTGTGGATCATCACTGATGTTCTATGGACCATCACTGATGTACTGTGGATCATCACTGATGTACTATAGATCATCACTTATGTACTGTGGATCATTGATGTACTATAGATCATCACTGATGTACTGTGGATCATCACTGATGTACTGTGGATCATCACTGATGTACTATAGATCATCACTGATGTACCGTGGATCATCACTGATGTACTATGTATCATCAGTGATGTACTGAGGATCATCACTAATGTACTGTGGATCATCACTGATGTACTGTGGATAATCACTGATGTACTGTGGATCATCACTGATGTACTATAGATCATCACTGTTGTACTATGGGCCATCACTGGTGTACTATGGATCATCACTGGTGTACTATGGATCATCACTGATGTACTGTGGACCATCACTGATGTACAGTGGATCATCACTGATGTTCTATGGACCATCACTGATGTACTATGGGCCATCACTGGTGTACTATAGATCATCACTGATGTACTATGGGCCATCACTGGTGTACTATGGATCATCACTGATGTACTATGGGCCATCACTGGTGTACTATGGATCATCACTGATGTACTGTGGACCATCCCTGATGTACTGTGGATCATCACTGATGTACTGTGGATCATCACTGATGTACTGTGGATCATCACTGATGTACTATAGAACATCACTGATGTACTATGGGCCATCACTGGTGTACTATAGATCATCACTGATGTACTATGGGCCATCACTGGTGTACTATGGATCATCACTGATGTACTGTGGATCATCACTGATGTACTGTGGATCATCACTGATGTACTATAGATCATCACTGATGTACTATGGACCATCACTGGTGTACTATGGATCATCACTGGTGTACTATGGACCATCCCTGATGTACTGTGGATCATCACTGATGTACTGTGGATCATCACTGATGTACTATAGTTCATCACTGATGTACTATGGGCCATCACTGGTGTACTATGGATCATCACTGGTGTACTATGGATCATCCCTGATGTACTATGGACCATCCCTGATGTACTATGGATCATCACTGGTGTACTATGGATCATCACTGATGTACTATGGACCATCCATGATGTACTGTGGACCATCCCTGATGTACTATGGACCATCCCTGATGTACTGTGGGTCATCACTGATGTACTGTGGACCATCCCTGATGTACTGTGGATCATCACTGATGTACTGTGGATCATCACTGATGTACTGTGGGTCATCACTGATGTACTATGGATCATCACTGATGTACTATAGATCATCACTGATGTACTATAGATCATCACTGATGTACTATGGGCCATCACTGGTGTACTATAGATCATCACTGATGTACTATGGGCCATCACTGATGTACTATAGATCATCACTGATGTACTATGGACCATCACTGGTGTACTATGGATTATCACTGGTGTACTATGGATCATCACTGGTGTACTATGGACCATCCCTGATGTACTGTGGATCATCACTGATGTACTGTGGATCATCACTGATGTACTATAGTTCATCACTGATGTTCTATGGGCCATCACTGGTGTACTATGGATCATCACTGGTGTACTATGGATCATCCCTGATGTACTATGGATCATCACTGATGTACTATAGATCATCACTGATGTACTGTGGATCATCACTGATGTACTGTGAATCATCACTGATGTACTATAGATCATCACTGATGTACTATGGGCCATCACTGGTGTACTATGGATCATCACTGGTGTACTATGGATCATCACTGTTGTACTATGGACCATCCCTGATGTACTATGGACCTTCCCTGATGTACTATGGACCATCCCTGATGTACTGTGGATCATCACTGATGTGCTATGGAACATCACTGGTGCACTATGGATCATCACTGATGTACTATGGATCATCACTGATGTACTATGGACCATCCCTGATGTACTGTGGATCATCACTGATGTACTGTGGACCATCCCTGATGTACTGTGGATCATCACTGACGTACTGTGGATTATCACTGATGTACTGAGGATCATCACTGATGTACTGTGGACCATCCCTGATGTACTGAGACACATCACTGATGTACCATGGATCATCACTTGTACTGTGGATCATCACTGATGTACTGTGGATCATCACTGATGTACTGTGGATCATCACTGATGTACTATAGGCCATCACAGGTGTACTATGGATCATCACTGGTGTACTATGGATCATCACTGATATACTATGGACCATCCCTGATGTACTATGGACCATCCCTGATGTACTGTGGATCATCACTGATGTACTATGGGCCATCACTGGTGTACTATGGATCATCACTGGTGTACTATGGATCATCACTGTTGTACTATGGACCATCCCTGATGTACTATGGACCTTAACTGATGAACTATGAACCATCCCTGATGTACTGTGGATCATCACTGATGTGCTATGGAACATCACTGGTGTACTATGGATCATCACTGATGTACTATGGATCATCACTGATGTACTATGGACCATCCCTGATGTACTGTGGATCATCACTGATGTACTGTGGACCATCCCTGATGTACTGTGGATCATCACTGATGTACTGTGGATTATCACTGATGTACTGAGGATCATCACTGATGTACTGTGGATCATCACTGATGTACTGTGGATCATCACTGATGTACTATGGATCATCACTAATGTACTATGAGCCATCACTGATGTACTATGGATCATCACTGGTGTACTATGGATCATCACTGATGTACTGTGGACCATCCCTGATGTACTGAGGAACATCACTGATGTACCATGGATCATCACTTGTACTGTGGATCATCACTGATGTACTGTGGATCATCACTGATGTACTGTGGATCATCACTGATGTACTATAGGCCATCACAGGTGTACTATGGATCATCACTGGTGTACTATGGATCATCACTGATATACTATGGACCATTCCTGATGTACTATGGACCATCCCTGATGTACTGTGGATCATCACTGATGTACTATAGATCATCACTGATGTACTGTGGATCATCACTGATGTACTGTGGATCATCACTGATGTACTATAGATCATCACTGATGTACTATGGGCCATCACTGGTGTACTATGGATCATCACTGATGTACTATGGATCATCACTGATGTACTATAGATCATCACTGATGTACTGTGGATCATCACTGATATACTGTGGATCATCACTGATGTACTATAGATCATCACTGATGTACTATAGGCCATCACAGGTGTACTATGGATCATCACTGGTGTACTATGGATCATCACTGATATACTATGGACCATCCCTGATGTACTATGGACCATCCCTGATGTACTGTGGATCATCACTGATGTACTATGGGCCATCACTGGTGTACTATGGATCATCACTGGTGTACTATGGATCATCACTGTTGTACTATGGACCATCCCTGATGTACTATGGACCTTAACTGATGTACTATGGACCATCCCTGATGTACTGTGGATCATCACTGATGTGCTATGGAACATCACTGGTGTACTATGGATCATCACTGATGTACTATGTATCATCACTGATGTACTATGGACCATCCCTGATGTACTGTGGATCATCACTGATGTACTGTGGACCATCCCTGATGTACTGTGGATCATCACTGATGTACTGTGGATTATCACTGATGTACTGAGGATCATCACTGATGTACTGTGGATCATCACTGATGTACTGTGGATCATCACTGATGTGCTATGGAACATCACTGATGTACTATGGATCATCACTGATGTACTATGGATCATCACTAATGTACTATGAGCCATCACTGATGTACTATGGATCATCACTGGTGTACTATGCATCATCACTGATGTACTATGGATCATCACTGATGTACTATAGATCATCACTGATGTACTGTGGATCATCACTGATGTACTGTGGATCATCACTGATGTACTATAGATCATCACTGATGTACTATTGGCCATCACTGGTGTACTATGGATCATCACTGGTGTACTATAGATCATCACTGATGTACTATGGGCCATCACTGGTGTACTATGGATCATCACTGGTGTACTATGGATCATCACTGATGTACTATGGATCATCACTGATGTACTATGGACCATCCCTGATGTACTATGGACCTTCCCATATGTACTATGGACCATCCCTGATGTACTGTGGATCATCACTGACATGCTATGGACCATCACTTGTGTACTATGGATCATCACTGATGTACTATGGATCATCACTGATGTACTATGGACCATCCCTGATGTACTGTGGATCATCACTAATGTACTATGGACCATCCCTGATGTACTGTGGATCATCACTGATGTACTGTGGATTATCACTGATGTACTGTGGATCATCTCTGATGTACTGTGAATCATCACTGATGTACTGTGGATCATCACTGATGTACTGTGGATCATCACTGATGTACTGTGGATCACTGATGTACTATAGATCATCACTGATGTACTGTGGATCATCACTGATGTACTGTGGATCATCACTGATGTACTATAGATCATCACTGATGTACTGTGGATCATCACTGATGTACTGTGGATCATCACTGATGTACTATAGATCATCACTGATGTACTATGGACCATCACTGATGTACTATGGATCATCACTGGTGTACTATGGATCATCACTGTTGTACTATGGATCATCACTGGTGTACTTTGGACCATCCCTGATGTACTGTGTATCATCACTGATGTACTGTGGATCATCACTGATGTACTATAGATCATCACTGTTGTACTATGGGCCATCACTGGTGTACTATGGATCATCACTGGTGTACTATGGATCATCACTGATGGACTATGGACCATCCCTGATGTACTGTGGACCATCCCTGATGTACTATGGACCATCCCTGATGTACTGTGGATCATCACTGGTGTACTATGGATCATCACTGTTGTACTATGGATCATCACTGGTGTACTTTGGACCATCCCTGATGTACTGTGTATCATCACTGATGTACTGTGGATCATCACTGATGTACTATAGATCATCACTGTTGTACTATGGGCCATCACTGGTGTACTATGGATCATCACTGGTGTACTATGGATCATCACTGATGGACTATGGACCATCCCTGATGTACTATGGACCATCCCTGATGTACTGTGGATCATCACTGATGTACTGTGGACCATCCCTGATGTACTGTGGATCATCACTGATGTACTGTGGATCATCACTGATGTACTGTGGATCATCACTGATGTACTATGGATCATCACTGGTGTACTATAGAACATCACTGATGTACTATGGGCCATCACTGGTGTACTATAGATCATCACTGATGTACTATGGGCCATCACTGGTGTACTATGGATCATCACTGATGTACTATGGGCCATCACTGGTGTACTATGGATCATCACTGATGTACTGTGGACCATCCCTGATGTACTGTGAATCATCACTGATGTACTGTGGATCATCACTGATGTACTGTGGATCATCACTGATGTACTGTGGATCATCACTGATATACTGTGGATCATCACTGATATACTGTGGATCATCACTGATGTACTGTGGACCATCACTGATGTACTGTGGATCATCACTGATGTACTGTGGATCATCACTGATGTACTGTGGATCATCACTGATGTACTATAGATCATCACTGATGTACTATGGACCATCACTGGTGTACTATGGATCATCACTGGTGTACTATGGATCATCACTGGTGTACTATGGACCATCCCTGATGTACTGTGGATCATCACTGATGTACTGTGGATCATCACTGATGTACTATAGTTCATCACTGATGTACTATGGGCCATCACTGGTGTACAATGGATCATCACTGGTGTACTATGGATCATCCCTGATGTACTATGGACCATCCCTGATGTACTATGGATCATCACTGGTGTACTATGGATCATCACTGATGTACTATGGACCATCCCTGATGTACTGTGGACCATCCCTGATGTACTATGGACCATCCCTGATGTACTGTGGATCATCACTGATGTACTGTGGACCATCCCTGATGTACTGTGGATCATCACTGATGTACTGTGGATCATCACTGATGTACTATGGATCATCACTGATGTACTATAGATCATCACTGATGTACTATGGGCCATCACTGGTGTACTATAGATCATCACTGATGTACTATGGGCCATCACTGGTGTACTATGGATCATCACTGATGTACTATGGGCCATCACTGGTGTACTATGGATCATCACTGATGTACTGTGGACCATCCCTGATGTACTGTGGACCATCCCTGATGTACTGTGGATCATCACTGATGTACTGTGGATCATCACTGATGTACTGTGGATCATCACTGATATACTGTGGATCATCACTGATGTACTGTGGACCATCACTGATGTACTGTGGATCATCACTGATGTACTGTGGATCATCACTGATGTACTATGGATCATCACTGATGTACTATAGATCATCACTGATGTACTATGGGCCATCACTGGTGTACTATAGATCATCACTGATGTACTATGGGCCATCACTGGTGTACTATGGATCATCACTGATGTACTATGGGCCATCACTGGTGTACTATGGATCATCACTGATGTACTGTGGACCATCCCTGATGTACTGTGGACCATCCCTGATGTACTGTGGATCATCACTGATGTACTGTGGATCATCACTGATGTACTGTGGATCATCACTGATATACTGTGGATCATCACTGATGTACTGTGGACCATCACTGATGTACTGTGGATCATCACTGATGTTCTATGGACCATCACTGATGTACTGTGGATCATCACTGATGTACTATAGATCATCACTGATGTACTGTGGATCATCACTGATGTACTATGGACCATCACTGGTGTACTATGGATCATCACTGGTGTACTATGGATCATCACTGGTGTACTATGGACCATCCCTGATGTACTGTGGATCATCACTGATGTACTGTGGATCATCACTGATGTACTATAGTTCATCACTGATGTACTATGGGCCATCACTGGTGTACTATGGATCATCACTGGTGTACTATGGATCATCCCTGATGTACTATGGACCATCCCTGATGTACTATGGACCATCCCTGATGTACTATGAACCATCCCTGATGTACTGTGGATCATCACTGATGTACTGTGGATCATCACTGATGTACTGTGGATCATCACTGATGTACTATGGGCCATCACAGGTGTACTATGGATCATCACTGGTGTACTATGGATCATCACTGATGTACTATTCATCATCACTGATGTACTATGGATCATCACTGATGTACTATGGATCATCACTGATGTACTATGGACCATCACTGATATACTGTGGATCATCACTGATGTACTGTGGACCATCACTTATGTACTGTGGATCATCACTGATGTTCTATGGACCATCACTGATGTACTGTGGATCATCACTGATGTACTATGGATCATCACTGATGTACTGTGGATCATTGATGTACTATAGATCATCACTGATGTACTGTGGATCATCACTGATGTACTGTGGATCATCACTGATGTACTATAGATCATCACTGATGTACCGTGGATCATCACTGATGTACTATGTATCATCAGTGATGTACTGAGGATCATCACTAATGTACTGTGGATCATCACTGATGTACTGTGGATAATCACTGATGTACTGTGGATCATCACTGATGTACTATAGATCATCACTGTTGTACTATGGGCCATCACTGGTATACTATGGATCATCACTGGTGTACTATGGATCATCACTGATGTACTGTGGACCATCACTGATGTACTGTGGATCATCACTGATGTTCTATGGACCATCACTGATGTACTGTGGATCATCACTGATGTTCTATGGATCATCACTGATGTACTATAGATCATCACTGATGTACTGTGGATCATCACTGATGTACTATGGACCATCACTGGTGTACTATGGATCATCACTGGTGTACTATGGATCATCACTGGTGTACTATGGACCATCACTGGTGTACTATGGATCATCACTGGTGTACTACGGATCATCACTGATGTACTGTGGACCATCACTGATGTACAGTGGATCATCACTGATGTTCTATGGACCATCACTGATGTACTATGGGCCATCACTGGTGTACTATAGATCATCACTGATGTACTATGGGCCATCACTGGTGTACTATGGATCATCACTGATGTACTATGGGCCATCACTGGTGTACTATGGATCATCACTGATGTACTGTGGACCATCCCTGATGTACTGTGGATCATCACTGATGTACTGTGGATCATCACTGATGTACTGTGGATCATCACTGATGTACTATAGAACATCACTGATGTACTATGGGCCATCACTGGTGTACTATAGATCATCACTGATGTACTATGGGCCATCACTGGTGTACTATAGATCATCACTGATGTACTGTGGATCATCACTGATGTACTGTGGATCATCACTGATGTACTATAGATCATCACTGATGTACTATGGACCATCACTGGTGTACTATGGATCATCACTGGTGTACTATGGACCATCCCTGATGTACTGTGGATCATCACTGATGTACTGTGGATCATCACTGATGTACTATAGTTCATCACTGATGTACTATGGGCCATCACTGGTGTACTATGGATCATCACTGGTGTACTATGGATCATCCCTGATGTACTATGGACCATCCCTGATGTACTATGGATCATCACTGGTGTACTATGGATCATCACTGATGTACTATGGACCATCCATGATGTACTGTGGACCATCCCTGATGTACTATGGACCATCCCTGATGTACTGTGGGTCATCACTGATGTACTGTGGACCATCCCTGATGTACTGTGGATCATCACTGATGTACTGTGGATCATCACTGATGTACTGTGGATCATCACTGATGTACTATGGATCATCACTGATGTACTATAGATCATCACTGATGTACTATAGATCATCACTGATGTACTATGGGCCATCACTGGTGTACTATAGATCATCACTGATGTACTATGGGCCATCACTGATGTACTATAGATCATCACTGATGTACTATGGACCATCACTGGTGTACTATGGATTATCACTGGTGTACTATGGATCATCACTGGTGTACTATGGACCATCCCTGATGTACTGTGGATCATCACTGATGTACTGTGGATCATCACTGATGTACTATAGTTCATCACTGATGTTCTATGGGCCATCACTGGTGTACTATGGATCATCACTGGTGTACTATGGATCATCCCTGATGTACTATGGATCATCACTGATGTACTATAGATCATCACTGATGTACTGTGGATCATCACTGATGTACTGTGGATCATCACTGATGTACTATAGATCATCACTGATGTACTATGGGCCATCACTGGTGTACTATGGATCATCACTGGTGTACTATGGATCATCACTGTTGTACTATGGACCATCCCTGATGTACTATGGACCTTCCCTGATGTACTATGGACCATCCCTGATGTACTGTGGATCATCACTGATGTGCTATGGAACATCACTGGTGTACTATGGATCATCACTGATGTACTATGGATCATCACTGATGTACTATGGACCATACCTGATGTACTGTGGATCATCACTGATGTACTGTGGACCATCCCTGATGTACTGTGGATCATCACTGACGTACTGTGGATTATCACTGATGTACTGAGGATCATCACTGATGTACTGTGGACCATCCCTGATGTACTGAGACACATCACTGATGTACCATGGATCATCACTTGTACTGTGGATCATCACTGATGTACTGTGGATCATCACTGATGTACTGTGGATCATCACTGATGTACTATAGGCCATCACAGGTGTACTATGGATCATCACTGGTGTACTATGGATCATCACTGATATACTATGGACCATCCCTGATGTACTATGGACCATCCCTGATGTACTGTGGATCATCACTGATGTACTATGGGCCATCACTGGTGTACTATGGATCATCACTGGTGTACTATGGATCATCACTGTTGTACTATGGACCATCCCTGATGTACTATGGACCTTAACTGATGTACTATGAACCATCCCTGATGTACTGTGGATCATCACTGATGTGCTATGGAACATCACTGGTGTACTATGGATCATCACTGATGTACTATGGATCATCACTGATGTACTATGGACCATCCCTGATGTACTGTGGATCATCACTGATGTACTGTGGACCATCCCTGATGTACTGTGGATCATCACTGATGTACTGTGGATTATCACTGATGTACTGAGGATCATCACTGATGTACTGTGGATCATCACTGATGTACTGTGGATCATCACTGATGTGCTATGGAACATCACTGATGTACTATGGATCATCACTGATGTACTATGGATCATCACTAATGTACTATGAGCCATCACTGATGTACTATGGATCATCACTGGTGTACTATGGATCATCACTGATGTACTGTGGACCATCCCTGATGTACTGAGGAACATCACTGATGTACCATGGATCATCACGTGTACTGTGGATCATCACTGATGTACTGTGGATCATCACTGATGTACTGTGGATCATCACTGATGTACTGTGGATCATCACTGATGTACTATAGGCCATCACAGGTGTACTATGGATCATCACTGGTGTACTATGGATCATCACTGATATACTATGGACCATTCCTGATGTACTATGGACCATCCCTGATGTACTGTGGATCATCACTGATGTACTATAGATCATCACTGATGTACTGTGGATCATCACTGATGTACTGTGGATCATCACTGATGTACTATAGATCATCACTGATGTACTATGGGCCATCACTGGTGTACTATGGATCATCACTGATGTACTATGGATCATCACTGATGTACTATAGATCATCACTGATGTACTGTGGATCATCACTGATGTACTGTGGATAATCACTGATGTACTATAGATCATCACTGATGTACTATAGGCCATCACAGGTGTACTATGGATCATCACTGGTGTACTATGGATCATCACTGATATACTATGGACCATCCCTGATGTACTATGGACCATCCCTGATGTACTGTGGATCATCACTGATGTACTATGGGCCATCACTGGTGTACTATGGATCATCACTGGTGTACTATGGATCATCACTGTTGTACTATGGACCATCCCTGATGTACTATGGACCTTAACTGATGTACTATGGACCATCCCTGATGTACTGTGGATCATCACTGATGTGCTATGGAACATCACTGGTGTACTATGGATCATCACTGATGTACTATGGATCATCACTGATGTACTATGGACCATCCCTGAAGTACTGTGGATCATCACTGATGTACTGTGGACCATCCCTGATGTACTGTGGATCATCACTGATGTACTGTGGATTATCACTGATGTACTGAGGATCATCACTGATGTACTGTGGATCATCACTGATGTACTGTGGATCATCACTGATGTGCTATGGAACATCACTGATGTACTATGGATCATCACTGATGTACTATGGATCATCACTAATGTACTATGAGCCATCACTGATGTACTATGGATCATCACTGGTGTACTATGGATCATCACTGATGTACTGTGGACCATCCCTGATGTACTGAGGAACATCACTGATGTACCATGGATCATCACTTGTACTGTGGATCATCACTGATGTACTGTGGATCATCACTGATGTACTGTGGATCATCACTGATGTACTATAGGCCATCACAGGTGTACTATGGATCATCACTGGTGTACTATGGATCATCACTGATATACTATGGACCATTCCTGATGTACTATGGACCATCCCTGATGTACTGTGGATCATCACTGATGTACTGTGGATCATCTCTGATGTACTATAGATCATCACTGATGTACTGTGGATCATCACTGATGTACTATAGATCATCACTGATGTACTATGGGCCATCACTGGTGTACTATGGATCATCACTGATGTACTATGGATCATCACTGATGTACTA
Source organism: Rana muscosa (assembly GCA_029206835.1). Classification (NCBI taxonomy): domain Eukaryota; kingdom Metazoa; phylum Chordata; class Amphibia; order Anura; family Ranidae; genus Rana; species Rana muscosa. The sequence continues at coordinate 284,710,831 of CM055117.1, forward strand.
TGGATCATCACTGATGTACTATAGATCATCACTGATGTACTGTGGATCATCACTGATGTACTGTGGATCATCACTGATGTACTATAGATCATCACTGATGTACTATTGGCCATCACTGGTGTACTATGGATCATCACTGGTGTACTATAGATCATCACTGATGTACTATGGGCCATCACTGGTGTACTATGGATCATCACTGGTGTACTATGGATCATCACTGATGTACTATGGATCATCACTGATGTACTATGGACCATCCCTGATGTACTATTGACCTTCCCATATGTACTATGGACCATCCCTGATGTACTGTGGATCATCACTGACATGCTATGGACCATCACTTGTGTACTATGGATCATCACTGATGTACTATGGATCATCACTGATGTACTATGGACCATCCCTGATGTACTGTGGATCATCACTAATGTACTATGGACGATCCCTGATGTACTGTGGATCATCACTGATGTACTGTGGATTATCACTGATGTACTGTGGATCATCTCTGATGTACTGTGAATCATCACTGATGTACTGTGGATCATCACTGATGTACTGTGGATCATCACTGATGTACTGTAGATCACTGATGTACTATAGATCATCACTGATGTACTGTGGATCATCACTGATGTACTGTGGATCATCACTGATGTACTATAGATCATCACTGATGTACTGTGGATCATCACTGATGTACTGTGGATCATCACTGATGTACTATAGATCATCACTGATGTACTATGGACCATCACTGATGTACTATGGATCATCACTGGTGTACTATGGATCATCACTGTTGTACTATGGATCATCACTGGTGTACTTTGGACCATCCCTGATGTACTGTGTATCATCACTGATGTACTGTGGATCATCACTGATGTACTATAGATCATCACTGTTGTACTATGGGCCATCACTGGTGTACTATGGATCATCACTGGTGTACTATGGATCATCACTGATGGACTATGGACCATCCCTGATGTACTGTGGACCATCCCTGATGTACTATGGACCATCCCTGATGTACTGTGGATCATCACTGGTGTACTATGGATCATCACTGTTGTACTATGGATCATCACTGGTGTACTTTGGACCATCCCTGATGTACTGTGTATCATCACTGATGTACTGTGGATCATCACTGATGTACTATAGATCATCACTGTTGTACTATGGGCCATCACTGGTGTACTATGGATCATCACTGGTGTACTATGGATCATCACTGATGGACTATGGACCATCCCTGATGTACTGTGGACCATCCCTGATGTACTATGGACCATCCCTGATGTACTGTGGATCATCACTGATGTACTGTGGACCATCCCTGATGTACTGTGGATCATCACTGATGTACTGTGGATCATCACTGATGTACTGTGGATCATCACTGATGTACTATGGATCATCACTGGTGTACTATAGAACATCACTGATGTACTATGGGCCATCACTGGTGTACTATAGATCATCACTGATGTACTATGGGCCATCACTGGTGTACTATGGATCATCACTGATGTACTATGGGCCATCACTGGTGTACTATGGATCATCACTGATGTACTGTGGACCATCCCTGATGTACTGTGAATCATCACTGATGTACTGTGGATCATCACTGATGTACTGTGGATCATCACTGATATACTGTGGATCATCACTGATATACTGTGGATCATCACTGATGTACTGTGGACCATCACTGATGTACTGTGGATCATCACTGATGTACTGTGGATCATCACTGATGTACTGTGGATCATCACTGATGTACTATAGATCATCACTGATGTACTATGGACCATCACTGGTGTACTATGGATCATCACTGGTGTACTATGGATCATCACTGGTGTACTATGGACCATCCCTGATGTACTGTGGATCATCACTGATGTACTGTGGATCATCACTGATGTACTATAGTTCATCACTGATGTACTATGGGCCATCACTGGTGTACAATGGATCATCACTGGTGTACTATGGATCATCCCTGATGTACTATGGACCATCCCTGATGTTCTATGGATCATCACTGGTGTACTATGGATCATCACTGATGTACTATGGACCATCCCTGATGTACTGTGGACCATCCCTGATGTACTATGGACCATCCCTGATGTACTGTGGATCATCACTGATGTACTGTGGACCATCCCTGATGTACTGTGGATCATCACTGATGTACTGTGGATCATCACTGATGTACTATGGATCATCACTGATGTACTATAGATCATCACTGATGTACTATGGGCCATCACTGGTGTACTATAGATCATCACTGATGTACTATGGGCCATCACTGGTGTACTATGGATCATCACTGATGTACTATGGGCCATCACTGGTGTACTATGGATCATCACTGATGTACTGTGGACCATCCCTGATGTACTGTGGACCATCCCTGATGTACTGTGGATCATCACTGATGTACTGTGGATCATCACTGATGTACTGTGGATCATCACTGATATACTGTGGATCATCACTGATGTACTGTGGACCATCACTGATGTACTGTGGATCATCACTGATGTTCTATGGACCATCACTGATGTACTGTGGATCATCACTGATGTACTGTGGATCATCACTGATGTACTATGGACCATCACTGGTGTACTATGGATCATCACTGGTGTACTATGGATCATCACTGGTGTACTATGGACCATCCCTGATGTACTGTGGATCATCACTGATGTACTGTGGATCATCACTGATGTACTATAGTTCATCACTGATGTACTATGGGCCATCACTGGTGTACTATGGATCATCACTGGTGTACTATGGATCATCCCTGATGTACTATGGACCATCCCTGATGTACTATGGACCATCCCTGATGTACTATGAACCATCCCTGATGTACTGTGGATCATCACTGATGTACTGTGGATCATCACTGATGTACTGTGGATCATCACTGATGTACTATGGGCCATCACAGGTGTACTATGGATCATCACTGGTGTACTATGGATCATCACTGATGTACTATTCATCATCACTGATGTACTATGGATCATCACTGATGTACTATGGATCATCACTGATGTACTATGGACCATCACTGATATACTGTGGATCATCACTGATGTACTGTGGACCATCACTGATGTACTGTGGATCATCACTGATGTTCTATGGACCATCACTGATGTACTGTGGATCATCACTGATGTACTATAGATCATCACTGATGTACTGTGGATCATTGATGTACTATAGATCATCACTGATGTACTGTGGATCATCACTGATGTACTGTGGATCATCACTGATGTACTATAGATCATCACTGATGTACCGTGGATCATCACTGATGTACTATGTATCATCAGTGATGTACTGAGGATCATCACTAATGTACTGTGGATCATCACTGATGTACTGTGGATAATCACTGATGTACTGTGGATCATCACTGATGTACTATAGATCATCACTGTTGTACTATGGGCCATCACTGGTGTACTATGGATCATCACTGGTGTACTATGGATCATCACTGATGTACTGTGGACCATCACTGATGTACTGTGGATCATCACTGATGTTCTATGGACCATCACTGATGTACTGTGGATCATCACTGATGTACTATAGATCATCACTGATGTACTGTGGATCATCACTGATGTACTATGGACCATCACTGGTGTACTATGGATCATCACTGGTGTACTATGGATCATCACTGGTGTACTATGGACCATCCCTGATGTACTGTGGATCATCACTGATGTTCTGTGGATCATCACTGATGTACTATAGTTCATCACTGATGTACTATGGGCCATCACTGGTGTACTATGGATCATCACTGGTGTACTATGGATCATCCCTGATGTACTATGGACCATCCCTGATGTACTATGGACCATCCCTGATGTACTATGAACCATCCCTGATGTACTGTGGATCTTCACTGATGTACTGTGGATCATCACTGATGTACTGTGGATCATCACTGATGTACTATGGGCCATCACAGGTGTACTATGGATCATCACTGATGTACTATTGATCATCACTGATGTACTATTCATCATCACTGATGTACTATGGATCATCACTGATGTACTCTGGATCATCACTGATGTACTATGGACCATCACTGATATACTGTGGATCATCACTGATGTACTGTGGACCATCACTGATGTACTGTGGATCATCACTGATGTTCTATGGACAATCACTGATGTACTGTGGATCATCACTGATGTACTATAGATCATCACTGATGTACTGTGGATCATTGATGTACTATAGATCATCACTGATGTACTGTGGATCATCACTGATGTACTGTGGATCATCACTGATGTACTATAGATCATCACTGATGTACCGTGGATCATCACTGATGTACTATGTATCATCAGTGATGTACTGAGGATCATCACTAATGTACTGTGGATCATCACTGATGTACTGTGGATAATCACTGATGTACTGTGGATCATCACTGATGTACTATGGATCATCACTGTTGTACTATGGGCCATCACTGGTGTACTATGGATCATCACTGGTGTACTATGGATCATCACTGATGGACTATGGACCATCCCTGATGTACTGTGGACCATCCCTGATGTACTATGGACCATCCCTGATGTACTGTGGATCATCACTGATGTACTGTGGACCATCCCTGATGTACTGTGGATCATCACTGATGTACTGTGGATCATCACTGATGTACTGTGGATCATCACTGATGTACTATAGATCATCACTGATGTACTATGGGCCATCACTGGTGTACTATAGATCATCACTGATGTACTATGGGCCATCACTGGTGTACTATTGATCATCACTGATGTACTATGGGCCATCACTGGTGTACTATGGATCATCACTGATGTACTGTGGACCATCCCTGATGTACTGTGGATCATCACTGATGTACTGTGGATCATCACTGATGTACTGTGGATCATCACTGATATACTGTGGATCATCACTGATATACTGTGGATCATCACTGATGTACTGTGGACCATCACTGATGTACTGTGGATCATCACTGATGTACTGTGGATCATCACTGATGTACTATAGATCATCACTGATGTACTATGGACCATCACTGGTGTACTATGGATCATCACTGGTGTACTATGGATCATCACTGGTGTACTATGGATCATCACTGGTGTACTAAGGACCATCCCTGATGTACTGTGGATCATCACTGATGTACTGTGGATCATCACTGATGTACTATAGTTCATCACTGATGTACTATGGGCCATCACTGGTGTACTATGGATCATCACTGGTGTACTATGGATCATCCCTGATGTACTATGGACCATCCCTGATGTACTATGGATCATCACTGGTGTACTATGGATCATCACTGATGTACTATGGACCATCCCTGATGTACTGTGGACCATCCCTGATGTACTATGGACCATCCCTGATGTACTGTGGATCATCACTGATGTACTGTGGACCATCCCTGATGTACTGTGGATCATCACTGATGTACTGTGGATCATCACTGATGTACTGTGGATCATCACTGATGTACTATAGATCATCACTGATGTACTATGGGCCATCACTGGTGTACTATAGATCATCACTGATGTACTATGGGCCATCACTGGTGTACTATGGATCATCACTGATGTACTATGGGCCATCACTGGTGTACTATGGATCATCACTGATGTACTGTGGACCATCCCTGATGTACTGTGGATCATCACTGATGTACTGTGGATCATCACTGATGTACTGTGGATCATCACTGATGTACTATAGAACATCACTGATGTACTATGGGCCATCACTGGTGTACTATAGATCATCACTGATGTACTATGGGCCATCACTGGTGTACTATGGATCATCACTGATGTACTGTGGATCATCACTGATGTACTGTGGATCATCACTGATGTACTATAGATCATCACTGATGTACTATGGACCATCACTGGTGTACTATGGATCATCACTGGTGTACTATGGACCATCCCTGATGTACTGTGGATCATCACTGATGTACTGTGGATCATCACTGATGTACTATAGTTCATCACTGATGTACTATGGGCCATCACTGGTGTACTATGGATCATCACTGGTGTACTATGGATCATCCCTGATGTACTATGGACCATCCCTGATGTACTATGGATCATCACTGGTGTACTATGGATCATCACTGATGTACTATGGACCATCCATGATGTACTGTGGACCATCCCTGATGTACTATGGACCATCCCTGATGTACTGTGGGTCATCACTGATGTACTGTGGACCATCCCTGATGTACTGTGGATCATCACTGATGTACTGTGGATCATCACTGATGTACTGTGGATCATCACTGATGTACTATGGATCATCACTGATGTACTATAGATCATCACTGATGTACTATAGATCATCACTGATGTACTATGGGCCATCACTGGTGTACTATAGATCATCACTGATGTACTATGGGCCATCACTGATGTACTATAGATCATCACTGATGTACTATGGACCATCACTGGTGTACTATGGATTATCACTGGTGTACTATGGATCATCACTGGTGTACTATGGACCATCCCTGATGTACTGTGGATCATCACTGATGTACTGTGGATCATCACTGATGTACTATAGTTCATCACTGATGTACTATGGGCCATCACTGGTGTACTATGGATCATCACTGGTGTACTATGGATCATCCCTGATGTACTATGGATCATCACTGATGTACTATAGATCATCACTGATGTACTGTGGATCATCACTGATGTACTGTGGATCATCACTGATGTACTATAGATCATCACTGATGTACTATGGGCCATCACTGGTGTACTATGGATCATCACTGGTGTACTATGGATCATCACTGTTGTACTATGGACCATCCCTGATGTACTATGGACCTTCCCTGATGTACTATGGACCATCCCTGATGTACTGTGGATCATCACTGATGTGCTATGGAACATCACTGGTGTACTATGGATCATCACTGATGTACTATGGATCATCACTGATGTACTATGGACCATCCCTGATGTACTGTGGATCATCACTGATGTACTGTGGACCATCCCTGATGTACTGTGGATCATCACTGACGTACTGTGGATTATCACTGATGTACTGAGGATCATCACTGATGTACTGTGGACCATCCCTGATGTACTGAGACACATCACTGATGTACCATGGATCATCACTTGTACTGTGGATCATCACTGATGTACTGTGGATCATCACTGATGTACTGTGGATCATCACTGATGTACTATAGGCCATCACAGGTGTACTATGGATCATCACTGGTGTACTATGGATCATCACTGATATACTATGGACCATCCCTGATGTACTATGGACCATCCCTGATGTACTGTGGATCATCACTGATGTACTATGGGCCATCACTGGTGTACTATGGATCATCACTGGTGTACTATGGATCATCACTGTTGTACTATGGACCATCCCTGATGTACTATGGACCTTAACTGATGTACTATGGACCATCCCTGATGTACTGTGGATCATCACTGATGTGCTATGGAACATCACTGGTGTACTATGGATCATCACTGATGTACTATGGATCATCACTGATGTACTATGGACCATCCCTGATGTACTGTGGATCATCACTGATGTACTGTGGACCATCCCTGATGTACTGTGGATCATCACTGATGTACTGTGGATTATCACTGATGTACTGAGGATCATCACTGATGTACTGTGGATCATCACTGATGTACTGTGGATCATCACTGATGTGCTATGGAACATCACTGATGTACTATGGATCATCACTGATGTACTATGGATCATCACTAGGGATGAGCTTCGTGTTCGAGTCGAACATACGTTCGACTCGAACATCGGCTGTTCGATCGTTCGACGAAGATCGAACGATTTGGGCCGTTCGCGCCAAATTCGAGTGACGCGAACGGCCCACAATGCACTACGCCATCGCAGTGTCATCCAGGCGCTGTGATTGGCCAAGCATGCACTGTGACCCCGCATGCTTGGCCAATCACAGCGCCGGCAGCGAGGAGAGCAATGATTGGCCACAGGCAGGATGCCTGTGGCCAATTATTGCTGAGGGTGTTTAGTACACGCCCCACACTATAAAAGGCCGCCAGCACGGCGGCCTAGTGTAGTGTGTTCCGGAGCAGGGATAGAGCAGCATAGGCAGGGACAGTGACTGTTATTTCTTTCTTGCTTAACCTGGATTCCTTTAGTTTAGGGAAAGAGAAGGATAGGTAGGGAGAGTGTCAGTGTGTTTTGTGCTTGTGCTATAGTGTGCTTAAAAAAAACATTTATTCTAGGGACAGAAAACTGTAGGTAGGGACAGTGTCAGTTTCTTTCACTCTGCAAGTCCTTGTTTCCAGGGACCTGGAAGGACAGTGAGTGAATTGTCCTTGTGCTATATTGTGCTTAAAAAAACATTTATTCTAGGGACAGAAAACTGTAGGTAGGGAGAGTGTCAGTTTCTTTCACTCTGCAAGTCCTTGTTTCCAGGGACCTGTAAGGACAGTGAGTGAATTGTCCTTGTGCTATATTGTGCTTAAAAAAAACATTTATTCTAGGGACAGAAAACTGTAGGTAGGGAGAGTGTCAGTTTATTTCACTCTGCAAGTCCTTGTTTCCAGGGACCTGGAAGGACAGTGACTGAATTGTCCTTGTGCTATATTGTGATTAAAAAAAACATTTATTCTAGGGACAGAAAACTGTAGGTAGGGAGAGTGTCAGTTTATTTCACTCTGCAAGTCCTTGTTTCCAGGGACCTGGAAGGACAGTGACTGAATTGTCCTTGTGCTATATTGTGATTAAAAAAAACATTTATTCTAGGGACAGAAAACTGTAGGTAGGGAGAGTGTCAGTTTATTTCACTCTGCAAGTCCTTGTTTCCAGGGACCTGGAAGGACAGTGACTGAATTGTCCTTGTGCTATATTGTGATTAAAAAAAACATTTATTCTAGGGACAGAAAACTGTAGGTAGGGAGAGTGTCAGTTTATTTCACTCTGCAAGTCCTTGTTTCCAGGGACCTGGAAGGACAGTGAGTGAATTGTCCTTGTGTTATATTGTGATTAAAAAAAACATTTTTTCTAGGGACAGAAAACTGTAGGTAGGGAGAGTGTTTTTTTTCTTTCACTCTGCAAGTCCTTGTTTCCAGGGACCTGTAAGGACAGTGAGTGAATTGTCCTTGTGCTATATTGTGCTTAAAAAAAACATTTATTCTAGGGACAGAAAACTGTAGGTAGGGAGAGTGTCAGTTTATTTCACTCTGCAAGTCCTTGTTTCCAGGGACCTGGAAGGACAGTGAGTGAATTGTCCTTGTGTTATATTGTGATTAAAAAAAACATTTTTTCTAGGGACAGAAAACTGTAGGTAGGGAGAGTGTTTTTTTTCTTTCACTCTGCAAGTCCTTGTTTCCAGGGACCTGTAAGGACAGTGAGTGAATTGTCCTTGTGCTATATTGTGCTTAAAAAAAACATTTATTCTAGGGACAGAAAACTGTAGGTAGGGAGAGTGTCAGTTTATTTCACTCTGCAAGTCCTTGTTTCCAGGGACCTGGAAGGACAGTGACTGAATTGTCCTTGTGCTATATTGTGATTAAAAAAAACATTTATTCTAGGGACAGAAAACTGTAGGTAGGGAGAGTGTCAGTTTATTTCACTCTGCAAGTCCTTGTTTCCAGGGACCTGGAAGGACAGTGACTGAATTGTCCTTGTGCTATATTGTGATTAAAAAAAACATTTATTCTAGGGACAGAAAACTGTAGGTAGGGAGAGTGTCAGTTTATTTCACTCTGCAAGTCCTTGTTTCCAGGGACCTGGAAGGACAGTGACTGAATTGTCCTTGTGCTATATTGTGATTAAAAAAAACATTTATTCTAGGGACAGAAAACTGTAGGTAGGGAGAGTGTCAGTTTATTTCACTCTGCAAGTCCTTGTTTCCAGGGACCTGGAAGGACAGTGACTGAATTGTCCTTGTGCTATATTGTGATTAAAAAAAACATTTATTCTAGGGACAGAAAACTGTAGGTAGGGAGAGTGTCAGTTTATTTCACTCTGCAAGTCCTTGTTTCCAGGGACCTGGAAGGACAGTGACTGAATTGTCCTTGTGCTATATTGTGATTAAAAAAAACATTTATTCTAGGGACAGAAAACTGTAGGTAGGGAGAGTGTCAGTTTATTTCACTCTGCAAGTCCTTGTTTCCAGGGACCTGGAAGGACAGTGAGTGAATTGTCCTTGTGTTATATTGTGATTAAAAAAAACATTTTTTCTAGGGACAGAAAACTGTAGGTAGGGAGAGTGTTTTTTTTCTTTCACTCTGCAAGTCCTTGTTTCCAGGGACCTGTAAGGACAGTGAGTGAATTGTCCTTGTGCTATATTGTGCTTAAAAAAAACATTTATTCTAGGGACAGAAAACTGTAGGTAGGGAGAGTGTCAGTTTATTTCACTCTGCAAGTCCTTGTTTCCAGGGACCTGGAAGGACAGTGAGTGAATTGTCCTTGTGTTATATTGTGATTAAAAAAAACATTTTTTCTAGGGACAGAAAACTGTAGGTAGGGAGAGTGTTTTTTTTCTTTCACTCTGCAAGTCCTTGTTTCCAGGGACCTGTAAGGACAGTGAGTGAATTGTCCTTGTGCTATATTGTGCTTAAAAAAAACATTTATTCTAGGGACAGAAAACTGTAGGTAGGGAGAGTGTCAGTTTATTTCACTCTGCAAGTCCTTGTTTCCAGGGACCTGGAAGGACAGTGACTGAATTGTCCTTGTGCTATATTGTGATTAAAAAAAACATTTATTCTAGGGACAGAAAACTGTAGGTAGGGAGAGTGTCAGTTTATTTCACTCTGCAAGTCCTTGTTTCCAGGGACCTGGAAGGACAGTGACTGAATTGTCCTTGTGCTATATTGTGATTAAAAAAAACATTTATTCTAGGGACAGAAAACTGTAGGTAGGGAGAGTGTCAGTTTATTTCACTCTGCAAGTCCTTGTTTCCAGGGACCTGGAAGGACAGTGAGTGAATTGTCCTTGTGTTATATTGTGATTAAAAAAAACATTTTTTCTAGGGACAGAAAACTGTAGGTAGGGAGAGTGTTTTTTTTCTTTCACTCTGCAAGTCCTTGTTTCCAGGGACCTGTAAGGACAGTGAGTGAATTGTCCTTGTGCTATATTGTGCTTAAAAAAACATTTATTCTAGGGACAGAAAACTGTAGGTAGGGAGAGTGTCAGTTTATTTCACTCTGCAAGTCCTTGTTTCCAGGGACCTGGAAGGACAGTGAGTGAATTGTCCTTGTGTTATATTGTGATTAAAAAAAACATTTTTTCTAGGGACAGAAAACTGTAGGTAGGGAGAGTGTTTTTTTTCTTTCACTCTGCAAGTCCTTGTTTCCAGGGACCTGTAAGGACAGTGAGTGAATTGTCCTTGTGCTATATTGTGCTTAAAAAAAACATTTATTCTAGGGACAGAAAACTGTAGGTAGGGAGAGTGTCAGTTTATTTCACTCTGCAAGTCCTTGTTTCCAGGGACCTGGAAGGACAGTGACTGAATTGTCCTTGTGCTATATTGTGATTAAAAAAAACATTTATTCTAGGGACAGAAAACTGTAGGTAGGGAGAGTGTCAGTTTATTTCACTCTGCAAGTCCTTGTTTCCAGGGACCTGGAAGGACAGTGACTGAATTGTCCTTGTGCTATATTGTGATTAAAAAAAACATTTATTCTAGGGACAGAAAACTGTAGGTAGGGAGAGTGTCAGTTTATTTCACTCTGCAAGTCCTTGTTTCCAGGGACCTGGAAGGACAGTGACTGAATTGTCCTTGTGCTATATTGTGATTAAAAAAAACATTTATTCTAGGGACAGAAAACTGTAGGTAGGGAGAGTGTCAGTTTATTTCACTCTGCAAGTCCTTGTTTCCAGGGACCTGGAAGGACAGTGACTGAATTGTCCTTGTGCTATATTGTGATTAAAAAAAACATTTATTCTAGGGACAGAAAACTGTAGGTAGGGAGAGTGTCAGTTTATTTCACTCTGCAAGTCCTTGTTTCCAGGGACCTGGAAGGACAGTGACTGAATTGTCCTTGTGCTATATTGTGATTAAAAAAAACATTTATTCTAGGGACAGAAAACTGTAGGTAGGGAGAGTGTCAGTTTATTTCACTCTGCAAGTCCTTGTTTCCAGGGACCTGGAAGGACAGTGACTGAATTGTCCTTGTGCTATATTGTGATTAAAAAAAACATTTATTCTAGGGACAGAAAACTGTAGGTAGGGAGAGTGTCAGTTTATTTCACTCTGCAAGTCCTTGTTTCCAGGGACCTGGAAGGACAGTGAGTGAATTGTCCTTGTGTTATATTGTGATTAAAAAAAACATTTTTTCTAGGGACAGAAAACTGTAGGTAGGGAGAGTGTTTTTTTTCTTTCACTCTGCAAGTCCTTGTTTCCAGGGACCTGTAAGGACAGTGAGTGAATTGTCCTTGTGCTATATTGTGCTTAAAAAAAACATTTATTCTAGGGACAGAAAACTGTAGGTAGGGAGAGTGTCAGTTTATTTCACTCTGCAAGTCCTTGTTTCCAGGGACCTGGAAGGACAGTGACTGAATTGTCCTTGTGCTATATTGTGATTAAAAAAAACATTTATTCTAGGGACAGAAAACTGTAGGTAGGGAGAGTGTCAGTTTATTTCACTCTGCAAGTCCTTGTTTCAAGGGACAGAGAAGGACACCTGAAGGTAGCCCTTATTGCTTTTTTCCCATCTCCCTGCAGGCCATCTATTAGAATGTCTGGAAGGCAAACAAGGAGAGGCAGACAGTCAGGAGGCAATAAAAGAGGGCAAGCAGGCTCTGTGTCTGGGGGCAACAGTGCTGGTCGTGGACGCGGTGCATTGTCATCAGCACATGGCCATGGGACACGCTTGTCCTTCTTTTCGGCAGCTGGACATGTTGAGCCACATCATGCCGAAGACTTGGTAGAGTGGATGACCAAGCCCTCCTCCTCCTCCTCATCCTCTCTCACCCAGGCTCAGGGTACTGGAAAAGCAGCTGCCAAAGCGTCGTCTTCCCTGGTATCAATGTCAGACAAATCATCAGTCACTCCTTCCCTAGACCCACCATGTCCTCCTCCTGAGGAGTCCCCCGAACTGTTTCAGCACAGTGTTGGGTACATGCTCCAGGAGGATGCCCAGCGTTTTGAAGGGTCTGATGATGAAACCCAGCTAGAGGAAGGCAGTAGCGTGAGAGCAGACAGAGGGGATGCTCAAGAAGGACACCAATCTGGCAGTCATGTTCCAGCAGCTGCAGCATACTGCCAGATTGGCTCCAGTGATGAGGAGGGAGGGGATGATGAGGTCACTGACTCCACGTGGGTGCCTAATAGGAGAGAGGAGGAGGAGGAGGATGAGGAGGAGGCACATCTCCAACGAGGCAGGATGCCCTTTGGTGGCCAGCGTAAGGGCAGTACACCGACGGAATCACACCGCAGAGCTCCGCCTGTGCAGGGCGCTGCCTCTGCCCGTCATTCAAAAAGTTCTTTGGTGTGGGCCTTTTTTGAGGCTAGTGCATCAGATCGCACAGCTGCTGTTTGCAACATATGTCTCAAGCGTATATCGCGTGGCCAAAACATCAGCCGCTTGGGTACCACATGCCTGACCAGACATATGTTGACCTGCCATGCAGCTCGTTGGCAAGCCTACCTGAAAGACCCACACCAAAGAACAAAGCGGACCTCTCCTTGCACCGCATCAGCTGGGATCTCCAACCCCACTATAACTTCAGTCCTCTCTGAAACATGCACTGAGAGGAATGAAGGTGTAGAATTAGGTGTGTCACAGCCAAGTACTTGCGCCCACTCTGCTAGCAGTACACCGACGTCCGATTCTAGCAGGCAAATTTCCCTGCCCCAGCTGCTGGACCGTCGAAAGAAGTTCACTCCCAGCCATCCACATGCCCAGCGGTTGAATGCTAGCTTGGCTAAATTGCTAGCGCTTCAACTGCTGCCTTTTCAGTTGGTAGACTCGGCCCCCTTCCGTGAGTTTGTGCAATGTGCAGTTCCTCAGTGGCAGGTTCCCAAACGCCACTTTTTCTCACGGAAGGCTATTCCGGCTCTCTACCGGCATGTGGAAGGCAATGTCTTGGCCTCGCTGGACAGGGCGGTCAGCGGTAAGGTGCATATTACCGCTGACTCATGGTCCAGCAGGCATGGACAGGGACGTTACCTTTCTTTCACGGCCCATTGGGTCACTCTTTTGGCAGCTGGGAAGGATTCAGGACAAGGTGCAGTAGTGTTGGAGGTTGTCCCACCGCCACGCCTCCAAAATGCTACTACTGGTTGTGACACACCTCTCTCCTCCACCCCCTCCTCTTCTTCTTCCTCCATGGCCTCTTCCTGTGGTTTGTCCTATGAACCAGCGGTGCTCCGTAGCCGTTCACGGGGCTACGCAAGTACGCAGGCAAAAAGATGCCATGCCGTGCTTGCGCTGGTGTGTTTGGGGGACAGAAGCCACACTGGGGCAGAGGTCCTGTCTGCTCTGCAGGGCCAGGCCGAGAGGTGGTTGACGCCACGCCAGCTTAAGCCAGGAATGGTGGTTTGCGACAATGGCACCAACCTCCTCTCCGCCCTCCGACAGGGACAACTGACCCATGTGCCCTGTGTGGCTCACGTCCTTAACCTGGTGGTGCAGCGCTTCTTGGGCAGGTACCCGGGCTTACAGGATGTCCTGAGGCAGGCCAGGAAAGTCTGTGTGCATTTCCGCAGATCTTATAATGCCAGTGCTCGCCTGGCTGAGCTGCAAAAGGAGTTGAACCTGCCCAAGAACCGCCTTATATGTGACATGCCCACCAGGTGGAACTCAACGTTGGCCATGCTGCAGCGGCTGCACACGCAGCAGAGGGCCATCAATGAGTACCTGTGCGACTACGGCACCAGGACAGGGTCAGGGGAGCTTGGTTTTTTTTCTCCACGCCAGTGGGGCATGATCAGGGATGCATGCACTGTCCTGGCACCATTTGAGGAGGCCACGAGGATGGTGAGCAGTGACAGTGCATGCATCAGTGACACTGTACCTCTTGTCCACCTGTTGGAGCACACGCTGCGTGGAATAATGGACAGGGCACTTGAGGCAGAACAGAGGCAGGAAGAGGAGGACTTCCTTGCCTCTCAAGGCCCCCTTTACCCAGACAGTGTTCCTTCTGTCCCACCCATCGCACAGGAAGAGGAGGAGGAGGAGGAGGAGGAGGAGGAGGAGGAGGATTGTGTCAGCATGGAGGTGGAGGCTGGCACTCAGCATCATCAGCAGCAGTCTTTTAGGGATGATTTACAGTCCCAAGAAACCAGTGGACTTGTACGTGGCTGGGAGGAGGTGGCTGCAGATCATGTCGTCCTTAGTGACCCAGAGGACTCCGGAGCGAATGCCTCAGCAAACCTACGCTGCATGGCCTCCCTGATCCTGCAAAGTCTGCGGAAGGATCCTCGTATTCTTCGGATCAAGGAGAGGGACCATTACTGGCTGGCCACTCTCCTTGATCCACGGTACAAGGGTAAGGTTGCGGACCTTATGTTACCGTCGCAGAGGGAGCAGAGGATGAGACAACTCCGGGAGGCCTTGCAGAAAGGTCTGTGCAACGCGTTCCCAGAGACTGGGAGGTTGCAAACTCCTGGTCCTGGACAACGAGTTGCTGAGGCTTCGGCCAGTCAAAGAAGGAGCGGTGGGGAAGGTGGCCGTCTGACCGATGCGTTCAGACAATTCTTTAGTCCGCAGCCCCAAAGTATGATCGGTTCCAGCAACCATCGCCAGCGTCTGATAAACATGGTGCAGGAATATCTAGGGGCAAGGTCAGACTTGGACACCTTCCCCACCGAAAATCCTCTGGCTTACTGGGTCTTGAGGATGGATCACTGGCCAGAGCTTGCACAGTATGCAATTGAGCTACTGGCCTGTCCTGCATCCAGCGTTCTTTCGGAACGCACATTCAGTGCTGCTGGAGGATTTGTCACGGATCACAGGGTGCGCCTGTCCACCGACTCGGTTGATCGACTGACTTTCATCAAGATGAACCAGTCTTGGATCACCACCAGCTACCACACACCTGATGCTGATATAACAGACTAATTGATTTTAACATGTCACATCCCTTCAAGACTGATGCTGATGCTGAGTGCCTGTGCTGTTATGTTGACTGGCTATCCTCCTCCTCCGAGTCCTCAATGATACGATTGATGATGATAGCTTGTAAGATCATTTTTGTTTATGGGTGCCGCCACCAGTGCCTAACGCCCAATTTTTCAGCCCCTGTTTAACAGGGGCGTGTAATTACAATTTTTGAAGCAATACTTTGCAACAGGGCTCATTGCTGTGCTCCAAGTACAGTATCTGTGAGGAGTTGCAGTGTTGTGCCACCAGTGCCTAAGGCCCAATTTTTCAGCCCCTGTTTAACAGGGGCGTGTAATTACAATTTTTGAAGCAATACTTTGCAACAGGGCTCATTGCTGTGCTCCAAGTACAGTATCTGTGAGGAGTTGCAGTGTTGTGCCACCAGTGCCTAAGGCCCAATTTTTCAGCCCCTGTTTAACAGGGGCGTGTCATTACAATTTTTGAAGCAATACTTTGCAACAGGGCTCATTGGTGTGCTCCAAGTACAGTATCTGTGAGGAGTTGCAGTGTTGTGCCACCAGTGCCTAAGGCCCAATTTTTCAGCCCCTGTTTAACAGGGGCGTGTCATTACAATTTTTGAAGCAATACTTTGCAACAGGGCTCATTGCTGTGCTCCAAGTACAGTTGCTGTGAGGGGTTGCAGTGTTGTGCCACCAGTGCCTAAGGCCCAATTTTTCAGCCCCTGTTCAACAGGGGCATGTAATTACAATTCTTGATCTAATAATTCACAGCAGGGCCCATTGCTGCACCCACCAAGAGTAACTGTCAGGGCTTACAGTGTTGTGGCACCAGCACCACCATCAAAGGCCCAATTTTTACTACCACTGTTCAACAATTATATGTAATTAAAATTCCTGATATAATAGTTGACAGCAGGGCGTTCCAGCACCAACCAAGAGTAACTGTGAGTGCTTACAGTGTTGTGCCAACACCAACAACTAAGGGGCCTATTTCTGCAGAGTATATACGGCAGGTCCCTACTTTCAAACATCCAACTTACAAACGACTCCTACTTGCAAACGCAAGAAGACAACAGGAAGTGAGAGGAAATCTACCACTAGGAAGGAAAATTCTCTCCTGTAAGAATAAATATGGGAGAAAGGTGTCTCCTCTGTACTGATGCTTTATCAGCAATCCTTGTTTCAAGAAAAACACCACATTTCAAAAACAGTTGTCATTGGGACGGAAAGTGAGGTGAAATGTTCTGAACAGGGGCACAGACAGCAAAACAAATGTTACAGGGGTGATAACCCTTACCTATGTTTTCCAAAAAGTTTAAAAATAGATTTTTGGTCTGGAGCTACACTTCAACAATGTACCTGTTCAAAATTACAAACAGACTCTACATAAGAACAAACCTACAGTCCCTGTCTTGTATGCACCGCCTGTATAGGGCTGTTCAGAGTATATAGGGCCTTTTTTATTTTATGTGCGGGGTTCCCCTTAATATCCATACAAGACCCAAAGGGGCTGGTAATGGGCTGGGGTAGGGGGGGGGGTCATGGGGTAGCTATGCCATTTTTCTTAAAGAATTTCATCCATATTACCGGGACCAGACATTACATTAAAGCCGCAAGCAGTTTTAAATGGCTTTTTTTTCCTTTAGAAGTGTCATTTTGTGCAGGGACAGTTCTAAACACGGGAAACATGTGGCACTTCACAGGCATACTTTAGACACCCCCCAGGTACGATATTTAAAGGAATATTTGACTTTTTTTTTTTCACTTTATGCATCATTAAAATGACTGCTCCCGAAAAACGACCGTTTTTAAAACTTCTTTTTGCATTGATACATGTCCCCTGGTGCAGAACCCGGGTTCCCAAACCCTTTTTAGGACAATAACATGCATAATAGTTGTTATAATTAGCACTTTAGAATTCGAACGTTCGCATCCATTGTATTTAATAGGGTTCTAATGTTCGTTCGAACTTTCGGTCCGTTCGCGGGTTCTGGTGCGAACCGAACCCGGGGGTGTTCGGCTCATCACTAATCATCACTAATGTACTATGAGCCATCACTGATGTACTATGGATCATCACTGGTGTACTATGGATCATCACTGATGTACTGTGGACCATCCCTGATGTACTGAGGAACATCACTGATGTACCATGGATCATCACTTGTACTGTGGATCATCACTGATGTACTGTGGATCATCACTGATGTACTGTGGATCATCACTGATGTACTATAGGCCATCACAGGTGTACTATGGATCATCACTGGTGTACTATGGATCATCACTGATATACTATGGACCATTCCTGATGTACTATGGACCATCCCTGATGTACTGGGGATCATCACTGATGTACTGTGGATCATCTCTGATGTACTATAGATCATCACTGATGTACTGTGGATCATCACTGATGTACTGTGGATCATCACTGATGTACTATAGATCATCACTGATGTACTATGGGCCATCACTGGTGTACTATGGATCATCACTGATGTACTATGGATCATCACTGATGTACTATAGATCATCACTGATGTACTGTGGATCATCACTGATGTACTGTGGATCATCACTGATCTACTATAGATCATCACTGATGTACTATAGGCCATCACAGGTGTACTATGGATCATCACTGGTGTACTATGGATCATCACTGATATACTATGGACCATCCCTGATGTACTATGGACCATCCCTGATGTACTGTGGATCATCACTGATGTACTATGGGCCATCACTGGTGTACTATGGATCATCACTGGTGTACTATGGATCATCACTGTTGTACTATGGACCATCCCTGATGTACTATGGACCTTAACTGATGTACTATGGACCATCCCTGATGTACTGTGGATCATCACTGATGTACTATGGAACATCACTGGTGTACTATGGATCATCACTGATGTACTATGGATCATCACTGAAGTACTATGAACCATCCCTGATGTACTGTGGATCATCACTGATGTACTGTGGACCATCCCTGATGTACTGTGGATCATCACTGATGTACTGTGGATTATCACTGATGTACTGAGGATCATCACTGATGTACTGTGGATCATCACTGATGTACTGTGGATCATCACTGATGTGCTATGGAACATCACTGATGTACTATGGATCATCACTGATGTACTATGGATCATCACTAATGTACTATGAGCCATCACTGATGTACTATGGATCATCACTGGTGTACTATGGATCATCACTGATGTACTGTGGACCATCCCTGATGTACTGAGGAAAATCACTGATGTACCATGGATCATCACTTGTACTGTGGATCATCACTGATGTACTGTGGATCATCACTGATGTACTGTGGATCATCACTGATGTACTATAGGCCATCACAGGTGTACTATGGATCATCACTGGTGTACTATGGATCATCACTGATATACTATGGACCATTCCTGATGTACTATGGACCATCCCTGATGTACTGTGGATCATCACTGATGTACTGTGGATCATCTCTGATGTACTATAGATCATCACTGATGTACTGTGGATCATCACTGATGTACTGTGGATCATCACTGATGTACTATAGATCATCACTGATGTACTATGGGCCATCACTGGTGTACTATGGATCATCACTGATGTACTATGGATCATCACTGATGTACTATAGATCATCACTGATGTACTGTGGATCATCACTGATGTACTGTGGATCATCACTGATGTACTATAGATCATCACTGATGTACTATTGGCCATCACTGGTGTACTATGGATCATCACTGGTGTACTATAGATCATCACTGATGTACTATGGGCCATCACTGGTGTACTATGGATCATCACTGATGTACTATGGACCATCCCTGATGTACTGTGGACCATCCCTGATGTACTATGGACCATCCCTGATGTACTGTGGATCATCACTGATGTACTGTGGACCATCCCTGATGTACTGTGGATCATCACTGATGTACTGTGGATCATCACTGATGTACTGTGGATCATCACTGATGTACTATAGATCATCACTGATGTACTATGGGCCATCACTGGTGTACTATAGATCATCACTGATGTACTATGGGCCATCACTGGTGTACTATGGATCATCACTGATGTACTATGGGCCATCACTGGTGTACTATGGATCATCAGTGATGTACTGTGGACCATCCCTGATGTACTGTGGATCATCACTGATGTACTGTGGATCATCACTGATGTACTGTGGATCATCACTGATGTACTATAGAACATCACTGATGTACTATGGGCCATCACTGGTGTACTATAGATCATCACTGATGTACTATGGGCCATCACTGGTGTACTATGGATCATCACTGATGTACTGTGGATCATTACTGATGTACTGTGGATCATCACTGATGTACTATAGATCATCACTGATGTACTATGGACCATCACTGGTGTACTATGGATCATCACTGGTGTACTATGGACCATCCCTGATGTACTGTGGATCATCACTGATGTACTGTGGATCATCACTGATGTACTATAGTTCATCACTGATGTACTATGGGCCATCACTGGTGTACTATGGATCATCACTGGTGTACTATGGATCATCCCTGATGTACTATGGACCATCCCTGATGTACTATGGATCATCACTGGTGTACTATGGATCATCACTGATGTACTATGGACCATCCATGATGTACTGTGGACCATCCCTGATGTACTATGGACCATCCCTGATGTACTGTGGGTCATCACTGATGTACTGTGGACCATCCCTGATGTACTGTGGATCATCACTGATGTACTGTGGATCATCACTGATGTACTGTGGATCATCACTGATGTACTATGGATCATCACTGATGTACTATAGATCATCACTGATGTACTATAGATCATCACTGATGTACTATGGGCCATCACTGGTGTACTATAGATCATCACTGATGTACTATGGGCCATCACTGATGTACTATAGATCATCACTGATGTACTATGGACCATCACTGGTGTACTATGGATTATCACTGGTGTACTATGGATCATCACTGGTGTACTATGGACCATCCCTGATGTACTGTGGATCATCACTGATGTACTGTGGATCATCACTGATGTACTATAGTTCATCACTGATGTACTATGGGCCATCACTGGTGTACTATGGATCATCACTGGTGTACTATGGATCATCCCTGATGTACTATGGATCATCACTGATGTACTATAGATCATCACTGATGTAGTGTGGATCATCACTGATGTACTGTGGATCATCACTGATGTACTATAGATCATCACTGATGTACTATGGGCCATCACTGGTGTACTATGGATCATCACTGGTGTACTATGGATCATCACTGTTGTACTATGGACCATCCCTGATGTACTATGGACCTTCCCTGATGTACTATGGACCATCCCTGATGTACTGTGGATCATCACTGATGTGCTATGGAACATCACTGGTGTACTATGGATCATCACTGATGTACTATGGATCATCACTGATGTACTATGGACCATCCCTGATGTACTGTGGATCATCACTGATGTACTGTGGACCATCCCTGATGTACTGTGGATCATCACTGACGTACTGTGGATTATCACTGATGTACTGAGGATCATCACTGATGTACTGTGGACCATCCCTGATGTACTGAGACACATCACTGATGTACCATGGATCATCACTTGTACTGTGGATCATCACTGATGTACTGTGGATCATCACTGATGTACTGTGGATCATCACTGATGTACTATAGGCCATCACAGGTGTACTATGGATCATCACTGGTGTACTATGGATCATCCCTGATATACTATGGACCATCCCTGATGTACTATGGACCATCCCTGATGTACTGTGGATCATCACTGATGTACTATGGGCCATCACTGGTGTACTATGGATCATCACTGGTGTACTATGGATCATCACTGTTGTACTATGGACCATCCCTGATGTACTATGGACCTTAACTGATGTACTATGGACCATCCCTGATGTACTGTGGATCATCACTGATGTGCTATGGAACATCACTGGTGTACTATGGATCATCACTGATGTACTATGGATCATCACTGATGTACTATGGACCATCCCTGATGTACTGTGGATCATCACTGATGTACTGTGGACCATCCCTGATGTACTGTGGATCATCACTGACGTACTGTGGATTATCACTGATGTACTGAGGATCATCACTGATGTACTGTGGACCATCCCTGATGTACTGAGACACATCACTGATGTACCATGGATCATCACTTGTACTGTGGATCATCACTGATGTACTGTGGATCATCACTGATGTACTGTGGATCATCACTGATGTACTATAGGCCATCACAGGTGTATAATGGATCATCACTGGTGTACTATGGATCATCCCTGATATACTATGGACCATCCCTGATGTACTATGGACCATCCCTGATGTACTGTGGATCATCACTGATGTACTATGGGCCATCACTGGTGTACTATGGATCATCACTGGTGTACTATGGATCATCACTGTTGTACTATGGACCATCCCTGATGTACTATGGACCTTAACTGATGTACTATGGACCATCCCTGATGTACTGTGGATCATCACTGATGTGCTATGGAACATCACTGGTGTACTATGGATCATCACTGATGTACTATGGATCATCACTGATGTACTATGGACCATCCCTGATGTACTGTGGATCATCACTGATGTACTGTGGACCATCCCTGATGTACTGTGGATCATCACTGATGTACTGTGGATTATCACTGATGTACTGAGGATCATCACTGATGTACTGTGGATCATCACTGATGTACTGTGGATCATCACTGATGTGCTATGGAACATCACTGATGTACTATGGATCATCACTGATGTACTATGGATCATCACTAATGTACTATGAGCCATCACTGATGTACTATGGATCATCACTGGTGTACTATGGATCATCACTGATGTACTGTGGACCATCCCTGATGTACTGAGGAACATCACTGATGTACCATGGATCATCACTTGTACTGTGGATCATCACTGATGTACTGTGGATCATCACTGATGTACTGTGGATCATCACTGATGTACTATAGGCCATCACAGGTGTACTATGGATCATCACTGGTGTACTATGGATCATCACTGATATACTATGGACCATTCCTGATGTACTATGGACCATCCCTGCTGTACTGGGGATCATCACTGATGTACTGTGGATCATCTCTGATGTACTATAGATCATCACTGATGTACTGTGGATCATCACTGATGTACTGTGGATCATCACTGATGTACTATAGATCATCACTGATGTACTATAGGCCATCACAGGTGTACTATGGATCATCACTGGTATACTATGGATCATCACTGATATACTATGGACCATCCCTGATGTACTATGGACCATCCCTGATGTACTGTGGATCATCACTGATGTACTATGGGCCATCACTGGTGTACTATGGATCATCACTGGTGTACTATGGATCATCACTGTTGTACTATGGACCATCCCTGATGTACTATGGACCTTAACTGATGTACTATGGACCATCCCTGATGTACTGTGGATCATCACTGATGTGCTATGGAACATCACTGGTGTACTATGGATCATCACTGATGTACTATGGATCATCACTGATGTACTATGGACCATCCCTGATGTACTGTGGATCATCACTGATGTACTGTGGACCATCCCTGATGTACTGTGGATCATCACTGATGTACTGTGGATTATCACTGATGTACTGAGGATCATCATTGATGTACTGTGGATCATCACTGATGTACTGTGGATCATCACTGATGTGCTATGGAACATCACTGATGTACTATGGATCATCACTGATGTACTATGGATCATCACTAATGTACTATGAGCCATCACTGATGTACTATGGATCATCACTGGTGTACTATGGATCATCACTGATGTACTGTGGACCATCCCTGATGTACTGAGGAAAATCACTGATGTACCATGGATCATCACTTGTACTGTGGATCATCACTGATGTACTGTGGATCATCACTGATGTACTGTGGATCATCACTGATGTACTATAGGCCATCACAGGTGTACTATGGATCATCACTGGTGTACTATGGATCATCACTGATATACTATGGACCATTCCTGATGTACTATGGACCATCCCTGATGTACTGTGGATCATCACTGATGTACTGTGGATCATCTCTGATGTACTATAGATCATCACTGATGTACTGTGGATCATCACTGATGTACTGTGGATCATCACTGATGTACTATAGATCATCACTGATGTACTATGGGCCATCACTGGTGTACTATGGATCATCACTGATGTACTATGGATCATCACTGATGTACTATAGATCATCACTGATGTACTGTGGATCATCACTGATGTACTGTGGATCATCACTGATGTACTATAGATCATCACTGATGTACTATTGGCCATCACTGGTGTACTATGGATCATCACTGGTGTACTATAGATCATCACTGATGTACTATGGGCCATCACTGGTGTACTATGGATCATCACTGGTGTACTATGGATCATCACTGATGTACTATGGATCATCACTGATGTACTATGGACCATCCCTGATGTACTATGGACCTTCCCATATGTACTATGGACCATCCCTGATGTACTGTGGATCATCACTGCCATGCTATGGACCATCACTTGTGTACTATGGATCATCACTGATGTACTATGGATCATCACTGATGTACTATGGACCATCCCTGATGTACTGTGGATCATCACTAATGTACTATGGACCATCCCTGATGTACTGTGGATCATCACTGATGTACTGTGGATTATCACTGATGTACTGTGGATCATCTCTGATGTACTGTGAATCATCACTGATGTACTGTGGATCATCACTGATGTACTGTGGATCATCACTGATGTACTGTGGATCACTGATGTACTATAGATCATCACTGATGTACTGTGGATCATCACTGATGTACTGTGGATCATCACTGATGTACTATAGATCATCACTGATGTACTGTGGATCATCACTGATGTACTGTGGATCATCACTGATGTACTATAGATCATCACTAATGTACTATGGACCATCACTGATGTACTATGGATCATCACTGGTGTACTATGGATCATCACTGTTGTACTATGGATCATCACTGGTGTACTTTGGGCCATCCCTGATGTACTGTGTATCATCACTGATGTACTGTGGATCATCACTGATGTACTATAGATCATCACTGTTGTACTATGGGCCATCACTGGTGTACTATGGATCATCACTGGTGTACTATGGATCATCACTGATGGACTATGGACCATCCCTGATGTACTGTGGACCATCCCTGATGTACTATGGACCATCCCTGATGTACTGTGGATCATCACTGGTGTACTATGGATCATCACTGTTGTACTATGGATCATCACTGGTGTACTTTGGACCATCCCTGATGTATTGTGTATCATCACTGATGTACTGTGGATCATCACTGATGTACTATAGTTCATCACTGATGTACTATGGGCCATCACTGGTGTACTATGGATCATCACTGGTGTACTATGGATCATCCCTGATGTACTATGGACCATCCCTGATGTACTATGGATCATCACTGGTGTACTATGGATCATCACTGATGTACTATGGACCATCCATGATGTACTGTGGACCATCCCTGATGTACTATGGACCATCCCTGATGTACTGTGGGTCATCACTGATGTACTGTGGACCATCCCTGATGTACTGTGGATCATCACTGATGTACTGTGGATCATCACTGATGTACTGTGGATCATCACTGATGTACTATGGATCATCACTGATGTACTATAGATCATCACTGATGTACTATAGATCATCACTGATGTACTATGGGCCATCACTTGTGTACTATAGATCATCACTGATGTACTATGGGCCATCACTGATGTACTATAGATCATCACTGATGTACTATGGACCATCACTGGTGTACTATGGATTATCACTGGTGTACTATGGATCATCACTGGTGTACTATGGACCATCCCTGATGTACTGTGGATCATCACTGATGTACTGTGGATCATCACTGATGTACTATAGTTCATCACTGATGTACTATGGGCCATCACTGGTGTACTATGGATCATCACTGGTGTACTATGGATCATCCCTGATGTACTATGGATCATCACTGATGTACTATAGATCATCACTGATGTAGTGTGGATCATCACTGATGTACTGTGGATCATCACTGATGTACTATAGATCATCACTGATGTACTATGGGCCATCACTGGTGTACTATGGATCATCACTGGTGTACTATGGATCATCACTGTTGTACTATGGACCATCCCTGATGTACTATGGACCTTCCCTGATGTACTATGGACCATCCCTGATGTACTGTGGATCATCACTGATGTGCTATGGAACATCACTGGTGTACTATGGATCATCACTGATGTACTATGGATCATCACTGATGTACTATGGACCATCCCTGATGTACTGTGGATCATCACTGATGTACTGTGGACCATCCCTGATGTACTGTGGATCATCACTGACGTACTGTGGATTATCACTGATGTACTGAGGATCATCACTGATGTACTGTGGACCATCCCTGATGTACTGAGACACATCACTGATGTACCATGGATCATCACTTGTACTGTGGATCATCACTGATGTACTGTGGATCATCACTGATGTACTGTGGATCATCACTGATGTACTATAGGCCATCACAGGTGTACTATGGATCATCACTGGTGTACTATGGATCATCCCTGATATACTATGGACCATCCCTGATGTACTATGGACCATCCCTGATGTACTGTGGATCATCACTGATGTACTATGGGCCATCACTGGTGTACTATGGATCATCACTGGTGTACTATGGATCATCACTGTTGTACTATGGACCATCCCTGATGTACTATGGACCTTAACTGATGTACTATGGACCATCCCTGATGTACTGTGGATCATCACTGATGTGCTATGGAACATCACTGGTGTACTATGGATCATCACTGATGTACTATGGATCATCACTGATGTACTATGGACCATCCCTGATGTACTGTGGATCATCACTGATGTACTGTGGACCATCCCTGATGTACTGTGGATCATCACTGACGTACTGTGGATTATCACTGATGTACTGAGGATCATCACTGATGTACTGTGGACCATCCCTGATGTACTGAGACACATCACTGATGTACCATGGATCATCACTTGTACTGTGGATCATCACTGATGTACTGTGGATCATCACTGATGTACTATAGGCCATCACAGGTGTACTATGGATCATCACTGGTGTACTATGGATCATCCCTGATATACTATGGACCATCCCTGATGTACTATGGACCATCCCTGATGTACTGTGGATCATCACTGATGTACTATGGGCCATCACTGGTGTACTATGGATCATCACTGGTGTACTATGGATCATCACTGTTGTACTATGGACCATCCCTGATGTACTATGGACCTTAACTGATGTACTATGGACCATCCCTGATGTACTGTGGATCATCACTGATGTGCTATGGAACATCACTGGTGTACTATGGATCATCACTGATGTACTATGGATCATCACTGATGTACTATGGACCATCCCTGATGTACTGTGGATCATCACTGATGTACTGTGGACCATCCCTGATGTACTGTGGATCATCACTGATGTACTGTGGATTATCACTGATGTACTGAGGATCATCACTGATGTACTGTGGATCATCACTGATGTACTGTGGATCATCACTGATGTGCTATGGAACATCACTGATGTACTATGGATCATCACTGATGTACTATGGATCATCACTAATGTACTATGAGCCATCACTGATGTACTATGGATCATCACTGGTGTACTATGGATCATCACTGATGTACTGTGGACCATCCCTGATGTACTGAGGAACATCACTGATGTACCATGGATCATCACTTGTACTGTGGATCATCACTGATGTACTGTGGATCATCACTGATGTACTGTGGATCATCACTGATGTACTATAGGCCATCACAGGTGTACTATGGATCATCACTGGTGTACTATGGATCATCACTGATATACTATGGACCATTCCTGATGTACTATGGACCATCCCTGCTGTACTGGGGATCATCACTGATGTACTGTGGATCATCTCTGATGTACTATAGATCATCACTGATGTACTGTGGATCATCACTGATGTACTGTGGATCATCACTGATGTACTATAGATCATCACTGATGTACTATAGGCCATCACAGGTGTACTATGGATCATCACTGGTGTACTATGGATCATCACTGATATACTATGGACCATCCCTGATGTACTATGGACCATCCCTGATGTACTGTGGATCATCACTGATGTACTATGGGCCATCACTGGTGTACTATGGATCATCACTGGTGTACTATGGATCATCACTGTTGTACTATGGACCATCCCTGATGTACTATGGACCTTAACTGATGTACTATGGACCATCCCTGATGTACTGTGGATCATCACTGATGTGCTATGGAACATCACTGGTGTACTATGGATCATCACTGATGTACTATGGATCATCACTGATGTACTATGGACCATCCCTGATGTACTGTGGATCATCACTGATGTACTGTGGACCATCCCTGATGTACTGTGGATCATCACTGATGTACTGTGGATTATCACTGATGTACTGAGGATCATCACTGATGTACTGTGGATCATCACTGATGTACTGTGGATCATCACTGATGTGCTATGGAACATCACTGATGTACTATGGATCATCACTGATGTACTATGGATCATCACTAATGTACTATGAGCCATCACTGATGTACTATGGATCATCACTGGTGTACTATGGATCATCACTGATGTACTGTGGACCATCCCTGATGTACTGAGGAAAATCACTGATGTACCATGGATCATCACTTGTACTGTGGATCATCACTGATGTACTGTGGATCATCACTGATGTACTGTGGATCATCACTGATGTACTATAGGCCATCACAGGTGTACTATGGATCATCACTGGTGTACTATGGATCATCACTGATATACTATGGACCATTCCTGATGTACTATGGACCATCCCTGATGTACTGTGGATCATCACTGATGTACTGTGGATCATCTCTGATGTACTATAGATCATCACTGATGTACTGTGGATCATCACTGATGTACTGTGGATCATCACTGATGTACTATAGATCATCACTGATGTACTATGGGCCATCACTGGTGTACTATGGATCATCACTGATGTACTATGGATCATCACTGATGTACTATAGATCATCACTGATGTACTGTGGATCATCACTGATGTACTGTGGATCATCACTGATGTACTATAGATCATCACTGATGTACTATTGGCCATCACTGGTGTACTATGGATCATCACTGGTGTACTATAGATCATCACTGATGTACTATGGGCCATCACTGGTGTACTATGGATCATCACTGGTGTACTATGGATCATCACTGATGTACTATGGATCATCACTGATGTACTATGGACCATCCCTGATGTACTATGGACCTTCCCATATGTACTATGGACCATCCCTGATGTACTGTGGATCATCACTGCCATGCTATGGACCATCACTTGTGTACTATGGATCATCACTGATGTACTATGGATCATCACTGATGTACTATGGACCATCCCTGATGTACTGTGGATCATCACTAATGTACTATGGACCATCCCTGATGTACTGTGGATCATCACTGATGTACTGTGGATTATCACTGATGTACTGTGGATCATCTCTGATGTACTGTGAATCATCACTGATGTACTGTGGATCATCACTGATGTACTGTGGATCATCACTGATGTACTGTGGATCACTGATGTACTATAGATCATCACTGATGTACTGTGGATCATCACTGATGTACTGTGGATCATCACTGATGTACTATAGATCATCACTGATGTACTGTGGATCATCACTGATGTACTGTGGATCATCACTGATGTACTATAGATCATCACTAATGTACTATGGACCATCACTGATGTACTATGGATCATCACTGGTGTACTATGGATCATCACTGTTGTACTATGGATCATCACTGGTGTACTTTGGGCCATCCCTGATGTACTGTGTATCATCACTGATGTACTGTGGATCATCACTGATGTACTATAGATCATCACTGTTGTACTATGGGCCATCACTGGTGTACTATGGATCATCACTGGTGTACTATGGATCATCACTGATGGACTATGGACCATCCCTGATGTACTGTGGACCATCCCTGATGTACTATGGACCATCCCTGATGTACTGTGGATCATCACTGGTGTACTATGGATCATCACTGTTGTACTATGGATCATCACTGGTGTACTTTGGACCATCCCTGATGTATTGTGTATCATCACTGATGTACTGTGGATCATCACTGATGTACTATAGTTCATCACTGATGTACTATGGGCCATCACTGGTGTACTATGGATCATCACTGGTGTACTATGGATCATCCCTGATGTACTATGGACCATCCCTGATGTACTATGGATCATCACTGGTGTACTATGGATCATCACTGATGTACTATGGACCATCCATGATGTACTGTGGACCATCCCTGATGTACTATGGACCATCCCTGATGTACTGTGGGTCATCACTGATGTACTGTGGACCATCCCTGATGTACTGTGGATCATCACTGATGTACTGTGGATCATCACTGATGTACTGTGGATCATCACTGATGTACTATGGATCATCACTGATGTACTATAGATCATCACTGATGTACTATAGATCATCACTGATGTACTATGGGCCATCACTTGTGTACTATAGATCATCACTGATGTACTATGGGCCATCACTGATGTACTATAGATCATCACTGATGTACTATGGACCATCACTGGTGTACTATGGATTATCACTGGTGTACTATGGATCATCACTGGTGTACTATGGACCATCCCTGATGTACTGTGGATCATCACTGATGTACTGTGGATCATCACTGATGTACTATAGTTCATCACTGATGTACTATGGGCCATCACTGGTGTACTATGGATCATCACTGGTGTACTATGGATCATCCCTGATGTACTATGGATCATCACTGATGTACTATAGATCATCACTGATGTAGTGTGGATCATCACTGATGTACTGTGGATCATCACTGATGTACTATAGATCATCACTGATGTACTATGGGCCATCACTGGTGTACTATGGATCATCACTGGTGTACTATGGATCATCACTGTTGTACTATGGACCATCCCTGATGTACTATGGACCTTCCCTGATGTACTATGGACCATCCCTGATGTACTGTGGATCATCACTGATGTGCTATGGAACATCACTGGTGTACTATGGATCATCACTGATGTACTATGGATCATCACTGATGTACTATGGACCATCCCTGATGTACTGTGGATCATCACTGATGTACTGTGGACCATCCCTGATGTACTGTGGATCATCACTGACGTACTGTGGATTATCACTGATGTACTGAGGATCATCACTGATGTACTGTGGACCATCCCTGATGTACTGAGACACATCACTGATGTACCATGGATCATCACTTGTACTGTGGATCATCACTGATGTACTGTGGATCATCACTGATGTACTGTGGATCATCACTGATGTACTATAGGCCATCACAGGTGTACTATGGATCATCACTGGTGTACTATGGATCATCCCTGATATACTATGGACCATCCCTGATGTACTATGGACCATCCCTGATGTACTGTGGATCATCACTGATGTACTATGGGCCATCACTGGTGTACTATGGATCATCACTGGTGTACTATGGATCATCACTGTTGTACTATGGACCATCCCTGATGTACTATGGACCTTAACTGATGTACTATGGACCATCCCTGATGTACTGTGGATCATCACTGATGTGCTATGGAACATCACTGGTGTACTATGGATCATCACTGATGTACTATGGATCATCACTGATGTACTATGGACCATCCCTGATGTACTGTGGATCATCACTGATGTACTGTGGACCATCCCTGATGTACTGTGGATCATCACTGACGTACTGTGGATTATCACTGATGTACTGAGGATCATCACTGATGTACTGTGGACCATCCCTGATGTACTGAGACACATCACTGATGTACCATGGATCATCACTTGTACTGTGGATCATCACTGATGTACTGTGGATCATCACTGATGTACTATAGGCCATCACAGGTGTACTATGGATCATCACTGGTGTACTATGGATCATCCCTGATATACTATGGACCATCCCTGATGTACTATGGACCATCCCTGATGTACTGTGGATCATCACTGATGTACTATGGGCCATCACTGGTGTACTATGGATCATCACTGGTGTACTATGGATCATCACTGTTGTACTATGGACCATCCCTGATGTACTATGGACCTTAACTGATGTACTATGGACCATCCCTGATGTACTGTGGATCATCACTGATGTGCTATGGAACATCACTGGTGTACTATGGATCATCACTGATGTACTATGGATCATCACTGATGTACTATGGACCATCCCTGATGTACTGTGGATCATCACTGATGTACTGTGGACCATCCCTGATGTACTGTGGATCATCACTGATGTACTGTGGATTATCACTGATGTACTGAGGATCATCACTGATGTACTGTGGATCATCACTGATGTACTGTGGATCATCACTGATGTGCTATGGAACATCACTGATGTACTATGGATCATCACTGATGTACTATGGATCATCACTAATGTACTATGAGCCATCACTGATGTACTATGGATCATCACTGGTGTACTATGGATCATCACTGATGTACTGTGGACCATCCCTGATGTACTGAGGAACATCACTGATGTACCATGGATCATCACTTGTACTGTGGATCATCACTGATGTACTGTGGATCATCACTGATGTACTGTGGATCATCACTGATGTACTATAGGCCATCACAGGTGTACTATGGATCATCACTGGTGTACTATGGATCATCACTGATATACTATGGACCATTCCTGATGTACTATGGACCATCCCTGCTGTACTGGGGATCATCACTGATGTACTGTGGATCATCTCTGATGTACTATAGATCATCACTGATGTACTGTGGATCATCACTGATGTACTGTGGATCATCACTGATGTACTATAGATCATCACTGATGTACTATAGGCCATCACAGGTGTACTATGGATCATCACTGGTGTACTATGGATCATCACTGATATACTATGGACCATCCCTGATGTACTATGGACCATCCCTGATGTACTGTGGATCATCACTGATGTACTATGGGCCATCACTGGTGTACTATGGATCATCACTGGTGTACTATGGATCATCACTGTTGTACTATGGACCATCCCTGATGTACTATGGACCTTAACTGATGTACTATGGACCATCCCTGATGTACTGTGGATCATCACTGATGTGCTATGGAACATCACTGGTGTACTATGGATCATCACTGATGTACTATGGATCATCACTGATGTACTATGGACCATCCCTGATGTACTGTGGATCATCACTGATGTACTGTGGACCATCCCTGATGTACTGTGGATCATCACTGATGTACTGTGGATTATCACTGATGTACTGAGGATCATCACTGATGTACTGTGGATCATCACTGATGTACTGTGGATCATCACTGATGTGCTATGGAACATCACTGATGTACTATGGATCATCACTGATGTACTATGGATCATCACTAATGTACTATGAGCCATCACTGATGTACTATGGATCATCACTGGTGTACTATGGATCATCACTGATGTACTGTGGACCATCCCTGATGTACTGAGGAAAATCACTGATGTACCATGGATCATCACTTGTACTGTGGATCATCACTGATGTACTGTGGATCATCACTGATGTACTGTGGATCATCACTGATGTACTATAGGCCATCACAGGTGTACTATGGATCATCACTGGTGTACTATGGATCATCACTGATATACTATGAACCATTCCTGATGTACTATGGACCATCCCTGATGTACTGTGGATCATCACTGATGTACTGTGGATCATCTCTGATGTACTATAGATCATCACTGATGTACTGTGGATCATCACTGATGTACTGTGGATCATCACTGATGTACTATAGATCATCACTGATGTACTATGGGCCATCACTGGTGTACTATGGATCATCACTGATGTACTATGGATCATCACTGATGTACTATAGATCATCACTGATGTACTGTGGATCATCACTGATGTACTGTGGATCATCACTGATGTACTATAGATCATCACTGATGTACTATTGGCCATCACTGGTGTACTATGGATCATCACTGGTGTACTATAGATCATCACTGATGTACTATGGGCCATCACTGGTGTACTATGGATCATCACTGGTGTACTATGGATCATCACTGATGTACTATGGATCATCACTGATGTACTATGGACCATCCCTGATGTACTATGGACCTTCCCATATGTACTATGGACCATCCCTGATGTACTGTGGATCATCACTGCCATGCTATGGACCATCACTTGTGTACTATGGATCATCACTGATGTACTATGGATCATCACTGATGTACTATGGACCATCCCTGATGTACTGTGGATCATCACTAATGTACTATGGACCATCCCTGATGTACTGTGGATCATCACTGATGTACTGTGGATTATCACTGATGTACTGTGGATCATCTCTGATGTACTGTGAATCATCACTGATGTACTGTGGATCATCACTGATGTACTGTGGATCATCACTGATGTACTGTGGATCACTGATGTACTATAGATCATCACTGATGTACTGTGGATCATCACTGATGTACTGTGGATCATCACTGATGTACTATAGATCATCACTGATGTACTGTGGATCATCACTGATGTACTGTGGATCATCACTGATGTACTATAGATCATCACTGATGTACTATGGACCATCACTGATGTACTATGGATCATCACTGGTGTACTATGGATCATCACTGTTGTACTATGGATCATCACTGGTGTACTTTGGGCCATCCCTGATGTACTGTGTATCATCACTGATGTACTGTGGATCATCACTGATGTACTATAGATCATCACTGTTGTACTATGGGCCATCACTGGTGTACTATGGATCATCACTGGTGTACTATGGATCATCACTGATGGACTATGGACCATCCCTGATGTACTGTGGACCATCCCTGATGTACTATGGACCATCCCTGATGTACTGTGGATCATCACTGGTGTACTATGGATCATCACTGTTGTACTATGGATCATCACTGGTGTACTTTGGACCATCCCTGATGTATTGTGTATCATCACTGATGTACTGTGGATCATCACTGATGTACTATAGATCATCACTGTTGTACTATGGGCCATCACTGGTGTACTATGGATCATCACTGGTGTACTATGGATCATCACTGATGGACTATGGACCATCCCTGATGTACTGTGGACCATCCCTGATGTACTATGGACCATCCCTGATGTACTGTGGATCATCACTGATGTACTGTGGACCATCCCTGATGTACTGTGGATCATCACTGATGTACTGTGGATCATCACTGATGTACTGTGGATCATCACTGATGTACTATGGATCATCACTGGTGTACTATAGAACATCACTGATGTACTATGGGCCATCACTGGTGTACTATAGATCATCACTGATGTACTATGGGCCATCACTGGTGTACTATGGATCATCACTGATGTACTATGGGCCATCACTGGTGTACTATGGATCATCACTGATGTACTGTGGACCATCCCTGATGTACTGTGAATCATCACTGATGTACTGTGGATCATCACTGATGTACTGTGGATCATCACTGATGTACTGTGGATCATCACTGATATACTGTGGATCATCACTGATATACTGTGGATCATCACTGATGTACTGTGGACCATCACTGATGTACTGTGGATCATCACTGATGTACTGTGGATCATCACTGATGTACTGTGGATCATCACTGATGTACTATAGATCATCACTGATGTACTATGGACCATCACTGGTGTACTATGGATCATCACTGGTGTACTATGGATCATCACTGGTGTACTATGGACCATCCCTGATGTACTGTGGATCATCACTGATGTACTGTGGATCATCACTGATGTACTATAGTTCATCACTGATGTACTATGGGCCATCACTGGTGTACAATGGATCATCACTGGTGTACTATGGATCATCCCTGATGTACTATGGACCATCCCTGATGTACTATGGATCATCACTGGTGTACTATGGATCATCACTGATGTACTATGGACCATCCCTGATGTACTGTGGACCATCCCTGATGTACTATAGACCATCCCTGATGTACTGTGGATCATCACTGATGTACTGTGGACCATCCCTGATGTACTGTGGATCATCACTGATGTACTGTGGATCATCACTGATGTACTATGGATCATCACTGATGTACTATAGATCATCACTGATGTACTATGGGCCATCACTGGTGTACTATAGATCATCACTGATGTACTATGGGCCATCACTGGTGTACTATGGATCATCACTGATGTACTATGGGCCATCACTGGTGTACTATGGATCATCACTGATGTACTGTGGACCATCCCTGATGTACTGTGGACCATCCCTGATGTACTGTGGATCATCACTAGGGATGAGCTTCGTGTTCGAGTCGAACATACGTTCGACTCGAACATCGGCTGTTCGATCGTTCGACGAAGATCGAACGATTTGGGCCGTTCGCGCCAAATTCGAGTGACGCGAACGGCCCACAATGCACTACGCCATCGCAGTGTCATCCAGGCGCTGTGATTGGCCAAGCATGCACTGTGACCCCGCATGCTTGGCCAATCACAGCGCCGTCAGCGAGGAGAGCAATGATTAGCCACAGGCAGGATGCCTGTGGCCAATTATTGCTGAGGGTGTTTAGTACACGCCCCACACTATAAAAGGCCGCCAGCACGGCGGCCTAGTGTAGTGTGTTCCGGAGCAGGGATAGAGCAGCATAGGCAGGGACAGTGACTTTTATTTCTTTCTTGCTTAACCTGGATTGCTTTAGTTTAGGGAAAGAGAAGGATAGGTAGGGAGAGTGTCAGTGTGTTTTGTGCTTGTGCTATATTGTGCTTAAAAAAAACATTTTTTCTAGGGACAGAAAACTGTAGGTAGGGAGAGTGTGTCAGTTTCTTTCACTGTCAAAGTCCTTGTTTCCAGGGACCTGGAAGGACAGTGAGTGAATTCTCCTTGTGCTAAATTGTGCTTAAAAAAAACATTTTTTCTAGGGACAGAAAACTGTAGGTAGGGAGAGTGTGTCAGTTTCTTTCACTGTCAAAGTCCTTGTTTCCAGGGACCTGGAAGGACAGTGAGTGAATTCTCCTTGTGCTAAATTGTGCTTAAAAAAAACATTTTTTCTAGGGACAGAAAACTGTAGGTAGGGAGAGTGTGTCAGTTTCTTTCACTGTCAAAGTCCTTGTTTCCAGGGACCTGGAAGGACAGTGAGTGAATTCTCCTTGTGCTAAATTGTGCTTAAAAAAACATTTTTTCTAGGGACAGAAAACTGTAGGTAGGGAGAGTGTGTCAGTTTCTTTCACTGTCAAAGTCCTTGTTTCCAGGGACCTGGAAGGACAGTGAGTGAATTCTCCTTGTGCTAAATTGTGCTTAAAAAAAAATATTTTCTAGGGACAGAAAACTGTAGGTAGGGAGAGTGTGTCAGTTTCTTTCACTGTCAAAGTCCTTGTTTCCAGGGACCTGGAAGGACAGTGAGTGAATTCTCCTTGTGCTAAATTGTGCTTAAAAAAAACATTTTTTCTAGGGACAGAAAACTGTAGGTAGGGAGAGTGTGTCAGTTTCTTTCACTGTCAAAGTCCTTGTTTCCAGGGACCTGGAAGGACAGTGAGTGAATTCTCCTTGTGCTATATTGTGCTTAAAAAAAACATTTTTTCTAGGGACAGAAAACTGTAGGTAGGGAGAGTGTGTCAGTTTCTTTCACTGTCAAAGTCCTTGTTTCCAGGGACCTGGAAGGACAGTGAGTGAATTCTCCTTGTGCTAAATTGTGCTTAAAAAAAACATTTTTTCTAGGGACAGAAAACTGTAGGTAGGGAGAGTGTGTCAGTTTCTTTCACTGTCAAAGTCCTTGTTTCCAGGGACCTGGAAGGACAGTGAGTGAATTCTCCTTGTGCTAAATTGTGCTTAAAAAAAACATTTTTTCTAGGGGCAGAAAACTGTAGGTAGGGAGAGTGTGTCAGTTTCTTTCACTGTCAAAGTCCTTGTTTCCAGGGACCTGGAAGGACAGTGAGTGAATTCTCCTTGTGCTAAATTGTGCTTAAAAAAAACATTTTTTCTAGGGACAGAAAACTGTAGGTAGGGAGAGTGTGTCAGTTTCTTTCACTGTCAAAGTCCTTGTTTCCAGGGACCTGGAAGGACAGTGAGTGAATTCTCCTTGTGCTAAATTGTGCTTAAAAAAAACATTTTTTCTAGGGACAGAAAACTGTAGGTAGGGAGAGTGTGTCAGTTTCTTTCACTGTCAAAGTCCTTGTTTCCAGGGACCTGGAAGGACAGTGAGTGAATTCTCCTTGTGCTAAATTGTGCTTAAAAAAAACATTTTTTCTAGGGACAGAAAACTGTAGGTAGGGAGAGTGTGTCAGTTTCTTTCACTGTCAAAGTCCTTGTTTCAAGGGACAGAGAAGGACACCTGAAGGTAGCCCTTATTGCTTTTTTCCCATCTCCCTGCAGGCCATCTATTAGAATGTCTGGAAGGCAAACAAGGAGAGGCAGACAGTCAGGAGGCAATAAAAGAGGGCAAGCAGGCTCTGTGTCTGGGGGCAACAGTGCTGGTCGTGGACACGGTGCATTGTCATCAGCACATGGCCATGGGACACGCTTGTCCTTCTTTTCGGCAGCTGGACATGTTGAGCCACATCATGCCGAAGACTTGGTAGAGTGGATGACCAAGCCCTCCTCCTCCTCCTCATCCTCTCTCACCCAGGCTCAGGGTACTGGAAAAGCAGCTGCCAAAGCGTCCTCTTCCCTGGTA
Organism: Rana muscosa; assembly: GCA_029206835.1. Taxonomy (NCBI): domain Eukaryota; kingdom Metazoa; phylum Chordata; class Amphibia; order Anura; family Ranidae; genus Rana; species Rana muscosa. The sequence goes on from CM055117.1 coordinate 284,750,212, forward strand.
TCAATGTCAGACTCATCATCAGTCACTCCTTCCCTAGACCCACCATGTCCTCCTCCTGAGGAGTCCCCCGAACTGTTTGAGCACAGTGTTGGGTACATGCTCCAGGAGGATGCCCAGCGTTTCGAAGGGTCTGATGATGAAACCCAGCTAGAGGAAGGCAGTAGCGTGAGAGCAGACAGAGGGGATGCTCAAGAAGGACACCAATCTGGCAGTCATGTTCCAGCAGCTGCAGCATACTGCCAGATTGGCTCCAGTGATGAGGAGGGAGGTGATGATGAGGTCACTGACTCCACGTGGGTGCCTAATAGGAGAGAGGAGGAGGATGAGGAGGAGGCACATCTCCAACGAGGCAGGATGCCCTTTGGTGGCCAGCGTAAGGGCAGTACACCGACGGAATCACACCGCAGAGCTCCGCCTGTGCAGGGCGCTGCCTCTGCCCGTCATTCAAAAAGTTCTTTGGTGTGGGCCTTTTTTGAGGCTAGTGCATCAGATCGCACAGCTGCTGTTTGCAACATATGTCTCAAGCGTATATCGCGTGGCCAAAACATCAGCCGCTTGGGTACCACATGCCTGACCAGACATATGTTGACCTGCCATGCAGCTCGTTGGCAAGCCTACCTCAAAGACCCACACCAAAGAACAAAGCGGACCTCTCCTTGCACCGCATCAGCTGGGATCTCCAACCCCACTATAACTTCAGTCCTCTCTGAAACATGCACTGAGAGGAATGAAGGTGTAGAATTAGGTGTGTCACAGCCAAGTACTTGCGGCCACTCTGCTAGCAGTACACCGACGTCCGATTCTAGCAGGCAAATTTCCCTGCCCCAGCTGCTGGACCGTCGAAAGAAGTTCACTCCCAGCCATCCACATGCCCAGCGGTTGAATGCTAGCTTGGCTAAATTGCTAGCGCTTCAACTGCTGCCTTTTCAGTTGGTAGACTCGGCCCCCTTCCGTGAGTTTGTGCAATGTGCGGTTCCTCAGTGGCAGGTTCCCAAACGCCACTTTTTCTCACGGAAGGCTATTCCGGCTCTCTACCGGCATGTGGAAGGCAATGTCTTGGCCTCGCTGGACAGGGCGGTCAGCGGTAAGGTGCATATTACCGCTGACTCATGGTCCAGCAGGCATGGACAGGGACGTTACCTTTCTTTCACGGCCCATTGGGTCACTCTTTTGGCAGCTGGGAAGGATGCAGGACAAGGTGCAGTAGTGTTGGAGGTTGTCCCACCGCCACGCCTCCAAAATGCTACTACTGGTTGTGACACACCTCTCTCCTCCACCCCCTCCTCTTCTTCTTCCTCCATGGCCTCTTCCTGTGGTTTGTCCTATGAACCAGCGGTGCTCCGTAGCCGTTCACGGGGCTACGCAAGTACGCAGGCAAAAAGATGCCATGCCGTGCTTGCGCTGGTGTGTTTGAGGGACAGAAGCCACACTGGGGCAGAGGTCCTGTCTGCTCTGCAGGGCCAGGCCGAGAGGTGGTTGACGCCACGCCAGCTTAAGCCAGGAATGGTGGTTTGCGACAATGGCACCAACCTCCTCTCCGCCCTCCGACAGGGACAACTGACCCATGTGCCCTGTGTGGCTCACGTCCTTAACCTGGTGGTGCAGCGGTTCTTGGGCAGGTACCCGGGCTTACAGGATGTCCTGAGGCAGGCCAGGAAAGTCTGTGTGCATTTCCGCAGATCTTATAATGCCAGTGCTCGCCTGGCTGAGCTGCAAAAGGAGTTGAACCTGCCCAAGAACCGCCTTATATGTGACATGCCCACCAGGTGGAACTCAACGTTGGCCATGCTGCAGCGGCTGCACACGCAGCAGAGGGCCATCAATGAGTACCTGTGCGACTACGGCACCAGGACAGGGTCAGGGGAGCTTGGTTTTTTTTCTCCACGCCAGTGGGGCATGATCAGGGATGCATGCACTGTCCTGGCACCATTTGAGGAGGCCACGAGGATGGTGAGCAGTGACAGTGCATGCATCAGTGACACTGTACCTCTTGTCCACCTGTTGGAGCACACGCTGCGTGGAATAATGGACAGGGCACTTGAGGCAGAACAGAGGCAGGAAGAGGAGGACTTCCTTGCCTCTCAAGGCCCCCTTTACCCAGACAGTGTTCCTTCTGTCCCACCCATCGCACAGGAAGAGGAGGAGGAGGAGGAGGAGGAGGATTGTGTCAGCATGGAGGTGGAGGCTGGCACTCAGCATCATCAGCAGCAGTCTTTTAGGGATGATTTACAGTCCCAAGAAACCAGTGGACTTGTACGTGGCTGGGAGGAGGTGGCTGCGGATCATGTCGTCCTTAGTGACCCAGAGGACTCCGGAGCGAATGCCTCAGCAAACCTACGCTGCATGGCCTCCCTGATCCTGCAAAGTCTGCGGAAGGATCCTCGTATTCTTCGGATCAAGGAGAGGGACCATTACTGGCTGGCCACTCTCCTTGATCCACGGTACAAGGGTAAGGTTGCGGACCTTATGTTACCGTCGCAGAGGGAGCAGAGGATGAGACAACTCCGGGAGGCCTTGCAGAAAGGTCTGTGCAACGCGTTCCCAGAGACTGGGAGGTTACAAACTCCTGGTCCTGGACAACGAGTTGCTGAGGCTTCGGCCAGTCAAAGAAGGAGCGGTGGGGAAGGTGGCCGTCTGACCGATGCGTTCAGACAATTCTTTAGTCCGCAGCCCCAAAGTATGATCGGTTCCAGCAACCATCGCCAGCGTCTGATAAACATGGTGCAGGAATATCTAGGGGCAAGGTCAGACTTGGACACCTTCCCCACCGAAAATCCTCTGGCTTACTGGGTCTTGAGGATGGATCACTGGCCAGAGCTTGCACAGTATGCAATTGAGCTACTGGCCTGTCCTGCATCCAGCGTTCTTTCGGAACGCACATTCAGTGCTGCTGGAGGATTTGTCACGGATCACAGGGTGCGCCTGTCCACCGACTCGGTTGATCGACTGACTTTCATCAAGATGAACCAGTCTTGGATCACCACCAGCTACCACACACCTGATGCTGATATAACAGACTAATTGATTTTAACATGTCACATCCCTTCAAGACTGATGCTGATGCTGAGTGCCTGTGCTGTTATGTTGACTGGCTATCCTCCTCCTCCGAGTCCTCAATGATACGATTGATGATGATAGCTTGGAAGATCATTTTTGTTTATGGGTGCCGCCACCAGTGGCTAAGGCCCAATTTTTCAGCCCCTGTTTTACAGGGGCGTGTAATTACAATTTTTTTAGCAATAATTTGCCATAGGGCTCATTGCTGTGCTCCAAGTACAGTATCTGTGAGGGGTTGGAGTGTTGTGGCACCAGTGCCTAAGGCCCAATTTTTCAGCCCCTGTTTAACAGGGGCGTGTCATTACAATTTTTGAAGCAATACTTTGCAACAGGGCTCATTGCTGTGCTCCAAGTACAGTATCTGTGAGGGGTTGTAGTGTTGTGCCACCAGTGCCTAAGGCCCAATTTTTCAGCCCCTGTTCAACAGGGGCATGCAATTACAATTCTTGATCTAATAATTCACAGCAGGGTCCATTGCTGCACCCACCAAGAGTAACTCTGAGGGCTTACAGTCTTGTGGCAACGCCACCACCACCACCACCACGAAAGGCCCAATTTTTCAGCCCCTGTTCAAAAGGGGCATGTAATTACAATTCTTGATCTAATAATTCACAGCAGGGCCCATTGCTGCACCCACCAAGAGTAACTGTCAGGGCTTACAGTGTTGTGGCACCAGCACCACCATCAAAGCCCCAATTTTTACTACCACTGTTCAACAATTATTTGTAATTAAAATTCCTGATATAATAGTTGACAGCAGGGCGTTCCAGCACCAACCAAGAGTAACTGAGTGCTTACAGTGTTGTGCCAACACCAACAACTAAGGGGCCTATTTCTGCAGAGTATATACGGCAGGTCCCTACTTTCAAACATCCAACTTACAAACGACTCCTACTTGCAAACGAAAGAAGACAACAGGAAGTGAGAGGAAATCTACCCCTAGAAAGGAAAATTCTCTCCTGTAAGAATAAATATGGGAGAAAGGGGTCTCATCTGTACTGATGCTTTATCAGCAATCCTTGTTTCAAGAAAAACACCACATTTCAAAAACAGTTGTCATTGGGACGGAAAGTGAGGTGAAATGTTCTGAACAGGGGCACAGACAGCAAAACAAATGTTACAGGGGTGATAACCCTTACCTATGTTTCCCAAAAAGTTTAAAAATAGATTTTTGGGCTGGAGCTACACTTCAACAATGTACCTGTTCAAAATTACAAACAGATTCTACATAAGAACAAACCTACAGTCCCTGTCTTGTATGCACCGCCTGTATACGGCTGTTCAGAGTATATAGGGCCTTTTTTATTTTATGTGCGGGGTTCCCCTTAATATCCATACAAGACCCAAAGGGGCTGGTAATGGGCTGGGGTAGGGGGGGGGGGTCATGGGGTAGCTATGCCATTTTTCTTAAAGAATTTCATCCATATTACCGGGACCAGACATTACATTAAAGCCGCAAGCAGTTTTAAATGGCTTTTTTTTCCTTTAGAAGTGTCATTTTGTGCAGGGACAGTTCTAAACACGGGAAACACGTGGCACTTCACAGGCATACTTTAGACACCCCCCAGGTACGATATTTAAAGGAATATTTGACTTTTTTTTTTTCACTTTATGCATCATTAAAATGACTGCTCCCGAAAAACGACCGTTTTTAAAACTTCTTTTTGCATTGATACATGTCCCCTGGTGCAGAACCCGGGTTCCCAAACCCTATTTATGACAATAACATGCATAATAGTTGTTATAATTAGCACTTTAGAATTCGAACGTTCGCATCCATTGTATTTAATAGGGTTCTAATGTTCGTTCGAACTTTCGGTCCGTTCGCGGGTTCTGGTGCGAACCGAACCCGGGGGTGTTCGGCTCATCACTAATCATCACTGATGTACTGTGGACCATCACTGATGTACTGTGGATCATCACTGATGTTCTATGGACCATCACTGATGTACTGTGGATCATCACTGATGTACTATAGATCATCACTGATGTACTGTGGATCATCACTGATGTACTATGGACCATCACTGGTGTACTATGGATCATCACTGGTGTACTATGGACCATCCCTGATGTACTGTGGATCATCACTGATGTACTGTGGATCATCACTGATGTACTGTGGATCATCACTGATGTACTGTGGATCATCACTGATGTACTGTGGATCATCACTGATGTACTGTGGATCATCACTGATGTACTGTGGATCATCACTGATGTACTATGGGCCATCACAGGTGTACTATGGATCATCACTGGTGTACTATGGATCATCACTGATGTACTATTCATCATCACTGATGTACTATGGATCATCACTGATGTACTATGGATCATCACTGATGTACTATGGACCATCACTGATATACTGTGGATCATCACTGATGTACTGTGGACCATCACTGATGTACTGTGGATCATCACTGATGTTCTATGGACCATCACTGATGTACTGTGGATCATCACTGATGTACTATAGATCATCACTGATGTACTGTGGATCATTGATGTACTATAGATCATCACTGATGTACTGTGGATCATCACTGATGTACTGTGGATCATCACTGATGTACTATAGATCATCACTGATGTACCGTGGATCATCACTGATGTACTATGTATCATCAGTGATGTACTGAGGATCATCACTAATGTACTGTGGATCATCACTGATGTACTGTGGATAATCACTGATGTACTGTGGATCATCACTGATGTACTATAGATCATCACTGTTGTACTATGGGCCATCACTGGTGTACTATGGATCATCACTGGTGTACTATGGATCATCACTGATGGACTATGGACCATCCCTGATGTACTGTGGACCATCCCTGATGTACTATGGACCATCCCTGATGTACTGTGGATCATCACTGATGTACTGTGGACCATCCCTGATGTACTGTGGATCATCACTGATGTACTGTGGATCATCACTGATGTACTATGGATCATCACTGATGTACTATAGATCATCACTGATGTACTATGGGCCATCACTGGTGTACTATAGATCATCACTGATGTACTATGGGCCATCACTGGTGTACTATGGATCATCACTGATGTACTATGGGCCATCACTGGTGTACTATGGATCATCACTGATGTACTGTGGACCATCCCTGATGTACTGTGGATCATCACTGATGTACTGTGGATCATCACTGATGTACTGTGGATCATCACTGATATACTGTGGATCATCACTGATATACTGTGGATCATCACTGATGTACTGTGGACCATCACTGATGTACTGTGGATCATCACTGATGTACTGTGGATCATCACTGATGTACTATAGATCATCACTGATGTACTATGGACCATCACTGGTGTACTATGGATCATCAATGGTGTACTATGGATCATCACTGGTGTACTATGGACCATCCCTGATGTACTGTGGATCATCACTGATGTACTGTGGATCATCACTGATGTACTATAGTTCATCACTGATGTACTATGGGCCATCACTGGTGTACTATGGATCATCACTGGTGTACTATGGATCATCACTGGTGTACTATGGATCATCCCTGATGTACTATGGACCATCCCTGATGTACTATGGATCATCACTGGTGTACTATGGATCATCACTGATGTACTATGGACCATCCCTGATGTACTGTGGACCATCCCTGATGTACTATGGACCATCCCTGATGTACTGTGGATCATCACTGATGTACTGTGGACCATCCCTGATGTACTGTGGATCATCACTGATGTACTGTGGATCATTACTGATGTACTGTGGATCATCACTGATGTACTATAGATCATCACTGATGTACTATGGGCCATCACTGGTGTTCCAAAAATCATCACTGATGTACTATGGGCCATCACTGGTGTACTATGGATCATCACTGATGTACTATGGGCCATCACTGGTGTACTATGGATCATCACTGATGTACTGTGGACCATCCCTGATGTACTGTGGATCATCACTGATGTACTGTGGATCATCACTGATGTACTATAGAACATCACTGATGTACTATGGGCCATCACTGGTGTACTATAGATCATCACTGATGTACTATGGGCCATCACTGGTGTACTATGGATCATCACTGATGTACTGTGGACCATCCCTGATGTACTGTGGATCATCACTGATGTACTGTGGATCATCACTGATGTACTGTGGATCATCACTGATGTACTGTGGATCATCACTGATATACTGTGGATCATCACTGATATACTGTGGATCATCACTGATGTACTGTGGACCATCACTGATGTACTGTGGATCATCACTGATGTACTATGGACCATCACTGGTGTACTATGGATCATCACTGGTGTACTATGGATCATCACTTGTGTACTATGGACCATCCCTGATGTACTGTGGATCATCACTGATGTACTGTGGATCATCACTGATGTACTATAGTTCATCACTGATGTACTATGGGCCATCACTGGTGTACTATGGATCATCACTGGTGTACTATGGATCATCCCTGATGTACTATGGACCATCCCTGATGTACTATGGATCATCACTGGTGTACTATGGATCATCACTGATGTACTATGGACCATCCCTGATGTACTGTGGACCATCCCTGATGTACTATGGACCATCCCTGATGTACTGTGGATCATCACTGATGTACTGTGGACCATCCCTGATGTACTGTGGATCATCACTGATGTACTGTGGATCATCACTGATGTACTATGGATCATCACTGATGTACTATAGATCATCACTGATGTACTATGGGCCATCACTGGTGTACTATAGATCATCACTGATGTACTATGGGCCATCACTGGTGTACTATGGATCATCACTGACGTACTATGGGCCATCACTGGTGTACTATGGATCATCACTGATATACTGTGGACCATCCCTGATGTACTGTGGACCATCCCTGATGTACTGTGGATCATCACTGATGTACTGTGGATCATCACTGATGTACTGTGGATCATCACTGATATACTGTGGATCATCACTGATGTACTGTGGACCATCACTGATGTACTGTGGATCATCACTGATGTTCTATGGACCATCACTGATGTACTGTGGATCATCACTGATGTACTATAGATCATCACTGATGTACTGTGGATCATCACTGATGTACTATGGACCATCACTGGTGTACTATGGATCATCACTGGTGTACTATGGATTATCACTGGTGTACTATGGACCATCCCTGATGTACTGTGGATCATCACTGATGTACTGTGGATCATCACTGATGTACTATAGTTCATCACTGATGTACTATGGGCCATCACTGGTGTACTATGGATCATCACTGGTGTACTATGGATCATCCCTGATGTACTATGGACCATCCCTGATGTACTATGGACCATCCCTGATGTACTATGAACCATCCCTGATGTACTGTGGATCATCACTGATGTACTGTGGATCATCACTGATGTACTGTGGATCATCACTGATGTACTATGGACCATCCCTGATGTACTGTGGATCATCACTGATGTACTGTGGACCATCCCTGATGTACTGTGGATCATCACTGATGTACTGTGGATCATTACTGATGTACTGTGGATCATCACTGATGTACTATAGATCATCACTGATGTACTATGGGCCATCACTGGTGTACTATAGATCATCACTGATGTACTATGGGCCATCACTGGTGTACTATGGATCATCACTGATGTACTATGGGCCATCACTGGTGTACTATGGATCATCACTGATGTACTGTGGACCATCCCTAATGTACTGTGGATCATCACTGATGTACTGTGGATCATCACTGATGTACTGTGGATCATCACTGATGTACTATAGAACATCACTGATGTACTATGGGCCATCACTGGTGTACTATAGATCATCACTGATGTACTATGGGCCATCACTGGTGTACTATGGATCATCACTGATGTACTGTGGACCATCCCTGATGTACTGTGGATCATCACTGATGTACTGTGGATCATCACTGATGTACTGTGGATCATCACTGATGTACTGTGGATCATCACTGATATACTGTGGATCATCACTGATATACTGTGGATCATCACTGATGTACTGTGGACCATCACTGATGTACTGTGGATCATCACTGATGTACTATGGACCATCACTGGTGTACTATGGATCATCACTGGTGTACTATGGATCATCACTTGTGTACTATGGACCATCCCTGATGTACTGTGGATCATCACTGATGTACTGTGGATCATCACTGATGTACTATAGTTCATCACTGATGTACTATGGGCCATCACTGGTGTACTATGGATCATCACTGGTGTACTATGGATCATCCCTGATGTACTATGGAACATCCCTGATGTACTATGGATCATCACTGGTGTACTATGGATCATCACTGATGTACTATGGACCATCCCTGATGTACTGTGGACCATCCCTGATGTACTATGGACCATCCCTGATGTACTGTGGATCATCACTGATGTACTGTGGACTATCCCTGATGTACTGTGGATCATCACTGATGTACTGTGGATCATCACTGATGTACTATGGATCATCACTGATGTACTATAGATCATCACTGATGTACTATGGGCCATCACTGGTGTACTATAGATCATCACTGATGTACTATGGGCCATCACTGGTGTACTATGGATCATCACTGATGTACTATGGGCCATCACTGGTGTACTATGGATCATCACTGATATACTGTGGACCATCCCTGATGTACTGTGGACCATCCCTGATGTACTGTGGATCATCACTGATGTACTGTGGATCATCACTGATGTACTGTGGATCATCACTGATATACTGTGGATCATCACTGATGTACTGTGGACCATCACTGATGTACTGTGGATCATCACTGATGTTCTATGGACCATCACTGATGTACTGTGGATCATCACTGATGTACTATAGATCATCACTGATGTACTGTGGATCATCACTGATGTACTATGGACCATCACTGGTGTACTATGGATCATCACTGGTGTACTATGGATTATCACTGGTGTACTATGGACCATCCCTGATGTACTGTGGATCATCACTGATGTACTGTGGATCATCACTGATGTACTATAGTTCATCACTGATGTACTATGGGCCATCACTGGTGTACTATGGATCATCACTGGTGTACTATGGATCATCCCTGATGTACTATGGACCATCCCTGATGTACTATGGACCATCCCTGATGTACTATGAACCATCCCTGATGTACTGTGGATCATCACTGATGTACTGTGGATCATCACTGATGTACTGTGGATCATCACTGATGTACTATGGGCCATCACAGGTGTTCTATGGATCATCACTGGTGTACTATGGATCATCACTGATGTACTATTCATCATCACTGATGTACTATGGATCATCACTGATGTACTATGGACCATCACTGATATACTGTGGATCATCACTGATGTACTGTGGACCATCACTGATGTACTGTGGATCATCACTGATGTTCTATGGACCATCACTGATGTACTGTGGATCATCACTGATGTACTATAGATCATCACTGATGTACTGTGGATCATTGATGTACTATAGATCATCACTGATGTACTGTGGATCATCACTGATGTACTGTGGATCATCACTGATGTACTATAGATCATCACTGATGTACCGTGGATCATCACTGATGTACTATGTATCATCACTGATGTACTGAGGATCATCACTAATGTACTGTGGATCATCACTGATGTACTGTGGATAATCACTGATGTACTGTGGATCATCACTGATGTACTATAGATCATCACTGTTGTACTATGGGCCATCACTGGTGTACTATGGATCATCACTGGTGTACTATGGATCATCACTGATGGACTATGGACCATCCCTGATGTACTGTGGACCATCCCTGATGTACTATGGACCATCCCTGATGTACTGTGGATCATCACTGATGTACTGTGGACCATCCCTGATGTACTGTGGATCATCACTGATGTACTGTGGATCATCACTGATGTACTGTGGATCATCACTGATGTACTATAGATCATCACTGATGTACTATGGGCCATCACTGGTGTACTATGGATCATCACTGATGTACTATGGGCCATCACTGGTGTACTATGGATCATCACTGATGTACTGTGGACCATCCCTGATGTACTGTGGATCATCACTGATGTACTGTGGATCATCACTGATGTACTGTGGATCATCACTGATATACTGTGGATCATCACTGATATACTGTGGATCATCACTGATGTACTGTGGACCATCACTGATGTACTGTGGATCATCACTGATGTACTGTGGATCATCACTGATGTACTATAGATCATCACTGATGTACTATGGACCATCACTGGTGTACTATGGATCATCACTGGTGTACTATGGATCATCACTGGTGTACTATGGACCATCCCTGATGTACTGTGGATCATCACTGATGTACTGTGGATCATCACTGATGTACTATAGTTCATCACTGATGTACTATGGGCCATCACTGGTGTACTATGGATCATCACTGGTGTACTATGGATCATCCCTGATGTACTATGGACCATCCCTGATGTACTATGGATCATCACTGGTGTACTATGGATCATCACTGATGTACTATGGACCATCCCTGATGTACTGTGGACCATCCCTGATGTACTATGGACCATCCCTGATGTACTGTGGATCATCACTGATGTACTGTGGACCATCCCTGATGTACTGTGGATCATCACTGATGTACTGTGGATCATCACTGATGTACTGTGGATCATCACTGATGTACTATAGATCATCACTGATGTACTATGGGCCATCACTGGTGTACTATAGATCATCACTGATGTACTATGGGCCATCACTGGTGTACTATGGATCATCACTGATGTACTATGGGCCATCACTGGTGTACTATGGATCATCACTGATGTACTGTGGACCATCCCTGATGTACTGTGGATCATCACTGATGTACTGTGGATCATCACTGATGTACTGTGGATCATCACTGATATACTGTGGATCATCACTGATGTACTGTGGACCATCACTGATGTACTGTGGATCATCACTGATGTACTATAGATCATCACTGATGTACTATGGACCATCACTGGTGTACCGTGGATCATCACTGATGTACTGTGGATCATCACTGATGTACTATAGATCATCACTGATGTACTATGGACCATCACTGGTGTACTATGGATCATCACTGGTGTACTGTCGATCATCACTGATGTACTATAGATCATCACTGATGTACTATGGACCATCACTGGTGTACTATGGATCATCACTGGTGTACTATGGATCATCACTGGTGTACTATGGACCATTCCTGATGTACTGTGGATCATCACTGATGCACTGTGGATCATCACTGATGTACTATAGTTCATCACTGATGTACTATGGGCCATCACTGGTGTACTATGGATCATCACTGGTGTACTATGGATCATACCTGATGTACTATGGACCATCCCTGATGTACTATGGACCATCCCTGATGTACTATGGACCATCCCTGATGTACTGTGGATCATCACTGATGTACTGTGGATCATCACTGATGTACTGTGGATCATCACTGATGTACTATGGGCCATCACAGGTGTACTATGGATCATCACTGGTGTACTATGGATCATCACTGATGTACTATGGATCATCACTGATGTACTATGGATCATCACTGATGTACTATGGACCATCCCTGATGTACTGTGAATCATCACTGATGTACTGTGGATCATCACTGATGTACTATGGACCATCACTGATGTACTGTGGATCACTGATGTACTATAGATCATCACTGATGTACTGTGGATCATCACTGATGTACTGTGGATCATCACTGATGTACTATAGATCATCACTGATGTACCGTGGATCATCACTGATGTACTATGTATCATCACTGATGTACTGAGGATCATCACTAATGTACTGTGGATCATCACTGATGTACTGTGGATAATCACTGATGTACTGTGGATCATCACTGATGTACTATAGATCATCACTGTTGTACTATGGGCCATCACTGGTGTACTATGGATCTTCACTGGTGTACTATGGATCATCACTGATGGACTATGGACCATCCCTGATGTACTGTGGACCATCCCTGATGTACTATGGACCATCCCTGATGTACTGTGGATCATCACTGATGTACTGTGGACCATCCCTGATGTACTGTGGATCATCACTGATGTACTGTGGATCATCACTGATGTACTGTGGATCATCACTGATGTACTATGGATCATCACTGATGTACTATAGATCATCACTGATGTACTATGGGCCATCACTGGTGTACTATAGATCATCACTGATGTACTATGGGCCATCACTGGTGTACTATGGATCATCACTGATGTACTATGGGCCATCACTGGTGTACTATGGATCATCACTGATGTACTGTGGATCATCACTGATGTACTGTGGATCATCACTGATGTACTATGGGCCATCACAGGTGTACTATGGATCATCACTGGTGTACTATGGATCATCACTGATGTACTATGGATCATCACTGATGTACTATGGATCATCACTGATGTACTATGGACCATCCCTGATGTACTGTGAAACATCACTGATGTACTGTGGATCATCACTGATGTACTATGGACCATCACTGATGTACTGTGGATCACTGATGTACTATAGATCATCACTGATGTACTGTGGATCATCACTGATGTACTGTGGATCATCACTGATGTACTATAGATCATCACTGATGTACCGTGGATCATCACTGATGTACTATGTATCATCACTGATGTACTGAGGATCATCACTAATGTACTGTGGATCATCACTGATGTACTGTGGATAATCACTGATGTACTGTGGATCATCACTGATGTATTATAGATCATCACTGTTGTACTATGGGCCATCACTGGTGTACTATGGATCATCACTGGTGTACTATGGATCATCACTGATGGACTATGGACCATCCCTGATGTACTGTGGACCATCCCTGATGTACTATGGACTATCCCTGATGTACTGTGGATCATCACTGATGTACTGTGGACCATCCCTGATGTACTGTGGATCATCACTGATGTACTGTGGATCATCACTGATGTACTGTGGATCATCACTGATGTACTATGGATCATCACTGATGTACTATAGATCATCACTGATGTACTATGGGCCATCACTGGTGTACTATAGATCATCACTGATGTACTATGGGCCATCACTAGTGTACTATGGATCATCACTGATGTACTATGGGCCATCACTGGTGTACTATGGATCATCACTGATGTACTGTGGACCATCCCTGATGTACTGTGGATCATCACTGATGTACTGTGGATCATCACTGATGTACTGTGGATCATCACTGATATACTGTGGATCATCACTGATGTACTGTGGACCATCACTGATGTACTGTGGATCATCACTGATGTACTATAGATCATCACTGATGTACTATGGACCATCACTGGTGTACCGTGGATCATCACTGATGTACTGTGGATCATCACTGATGTACTATAGATCATCACTGATGTACTATGGACCATCACTGGTGTACTATGGATCATCACTGGTGTACTGTGGATCATCACTGATGTACTATAGATCATCACTGATGTACTATGGACCATCACTGGTGTACTATGGATCATCACTGGTGTACTATGGATCATCACTGGTGTACTATGGACCATTCCTGATGTACTGTGGATCATCACTGATGCACTGTGGATCATCACTGATGTACTATAGTTCATCACTGATGTACTATGGGCCATCACTGGTGTACTATGGATCATCACTGGTGTACTATGGATCATACCTGATGTACTATGGACCATCCCTGATGTACTATGGACCATCCCTGATGTACTATGGACCATCCCTGATGTACTGTGGATCATCACTTATGTCCTGTGGATCATCACTGATGTACTGTGGATCATCACTGATGTACTATGGGCCATCACAGGTGTACTATGGATCATCACTGGTGTACTATGGATCATCACTGATGTACTATGGATCATCACTGATGTACTATGGATCATCACTGATGTACTATGGATCATCACTGATGTACTATGGACCATCCCTGATGTACTATGGACCATCCCTGATGTACTGTGAATCATCACTGATGTACTGTGGATTATCACTGATGCACTATGGACCATCACTGATGTACTGTGGATCACTGATGTACTATAGATCATCACTGATGTACTGTGGATCATCACTGATGTACTGTGGATCATCACTGATGTATTATAGATCATCACTGATGTACTGTGGATCATCACTGATGTACTATGTATCATCACTGATGTACTGAGGATCATCACTAATGTACTGTGGATCATCACTGATGTACTGTGGATAATCACTGATGCACTGTGGATCATCACTGATGTACTATAGATCATCACTGTTGTACTATGGGCCATCACTGGTGACCTATGGATCATCACTGGTGTACTATGGATCATCACTGATGGACTATGGACCATCCCTGATGTACTGTGGACCATCACTGATGTACTATGGACCATCCCTGATGTACTGTGGATCATCACTGATGTACTGTGGACCATCCATGATGTACTGTGGATCATCACTGATGTACTGTGGATCATCACTGATGTACTATGGATCATCACTGATGTACTATAGATCATCACTGATGTACTATGGGCCATCACTGGTGTACTATAGATCATCACTGATGTACTATGGGCCATCACTGGTGTACTATGGATCATCACTGATGTACTATGGGCCATCACTGGTGTACTATGGATCATCACTGATGTACTGTGGACCATCCCTGATGTACTGTGGATCATCACTGATGTACTGTGGATCATCACTGATGTACTGTGGATCATCACTGATATACTGTGGATCATCACTGATGTACTGTGGACCGTCACTGATGTACTGTGGATCATCACTGATGTACTGTGGATCATCACTGATGTACTGTGGATCATCACTGATGTATTATAGATCATCACTGATGTACTATGGACCATCACTGGTGTACCGTGGATCACTGATGTACTGTGGATCATCACTGATGTACTATAGATCATCACTGATGTACTATGGACCATCACTGGTGTACTATGGATCATCACTGGTGTACTGTGGATCATCACTGATGTACTATAGATCATCAATGATGTACTATGGACCATCACTGGTGTACTATGGATCATCACTGGTGTACTATGGATCATCACTGGTGTACTATGGACCATCCCTGATGTACTGTGGATCATCACTGATGCACTGTGGATCATCACTGATGTACTATAGTTCATCACTGATGTACTATGGGCCATCACTGGTGTACTATGGATCATCACTGGTGTACTATGGATCACACCTGATGTACTATGGACCATCCCTGATGTACTATGGACCATCCCTGATGTACTATGGACCATCCCTGATGTACTGTGGATCATCACTGATGTACTGTGGATCATCACTGATGTACTGTGGATCATCACTGATGTACTATGGGCCATCACAGGTGTACTATGGATCATCACTGGTGTACTATGGATCATCACTGATGTACTATGGATCATCACTGATGTACTATGGATCATCACTGATGTACTATGGACCATCCCTGATGTACTATGGACCATCCCTGATGTACTGTGAATCATCACTGATGTACTGTGGATCATCACTGATGTACTATGGACCATCACTGATGTACTGTGGATCACTGATGTACTATAGATCATCACTGATGTACTGTGGATCATCACTGATGTACTATAGATCAACAAAACAATACTCCTGCGCTCTGATGTCTTGGTGTATGCGGGGCGTGTCGATCATTCCTCAGTAAACAGGCAACACTTTAGGAATCTTGCAGCCCTCCTCAGTAAACAGGCAACACTTTAGGAATCTTGCAGCCCTCCTCAGAACTATGGGTGTTAATACAACTGTAAAAAAAAACAAAAAACAGGAGAGCGCACCGACCTAGTGTATTACCAGATAAAATCTTTATTAAAATGTATAAAAACAGCAATGGTCCTACTCACAAGCAGAGCGTTAAAATGAGCTTTTTCTAGTGACCAGCCTGAATCATAGGACGACTGAAGTTAAAACTCGATGACCAGGGAGATAGATGGTACCTCAAATGTGCTGGACGGCTGACGCGTTTCCGGGGCGCACCCCTTTCTTCAGAGCCTACACAGCTTGTGGTATCCTTGTGATACCACAAGCTGTGTAGGCTCTGAAGAAAGGGGTGCGCCCCGGAAACGCGTCAGCCGTCCAGCACATTTGAGGTACCATCTATCTCCCTGGTCATCGAGTTTTAACTTCAGTCGTCCTATGATTCAGGCTGGTCACTAGAAAAAGCTCATTTTAACGCTCTGCTTGTGAGTAGGACCATTGCTGTTTTTATACATTTTAATAAAGATTTTATCTGGTAATACACTAGGTCGGTGCGCTCTCCTGTTTTTTGTTTTTTTTTGTTTTTGTACTATAGATCATCACTGATGTACCGTGGATCATCACTGATGTACTATGTATCATCACTGATGTACTGAGGATCATCACTAATGTACTGTGGATCATCACTGATGTACTGTGGATAATCACTGATGTACTATGGATCATCACTGATGTACTGAGGATCATCACTGATGTACTGTGGATCATCACTGATGTACTGTGGATCATCACTGATGTACTATGAGCCATCACTGATGTACTATGGATCATCACTGGTGTACTATGGATCATCACTGATGTACTATGGACCATCCCTGATGTACTATGGACCATCCCTGATGTACTATGGATCATCCCTGATGAACTGAGGATCATCACTGGTGTACTATGGATCATCACTGATGTACTGTGGATCATCACTGATGTACTATGAGCCATCACTGATGTACTATGGGCCATCACTGGTGTACTATGGACCATCCCTGATGTACTGTGGATCATCACTGATGTGCTATGGAACATCACTTGTGTACTATGGATCATCACTGATGTACTATGGATCATCACTGATGTACTATGGACCATCCCTGATGTACTGTGGATCATCACTGATGTACTATGGACCATCCCTGATGTACTGTGGATCATCACTGATGTACTGTGGATTATCACTGATGTACTGTGGATCATCACTGATGTACTGTGGATCATCACTGATATACTGTGGATCATCACTGATGTACTGTGGATCATCACTGGTGTACTATGGATCATCACTGATGTACTATGGATCATCACTGATGTACTGTGGATCATCACTGATGTACTGTGGATCACTGATGTACTATAGATCATCACTGATGTACTGTGGATCATCACTAATGTACTGTGGATCATCACTGATGTACTATAGATCATCACTGATGTACTGTGGATCATCACTGATGTACTGTGAATCATCACTGATGTACTATAGATCATCACTGATGTACTATGGACCATCACTGATGTACTATGGATTATCACTGGTGTACTATGGATCATCACTGTTGTACTATGGATCATCACTGGTGTACTTTGGACCATCCCCGATGTACTGTGGATCATCACTGATGTACTGTGGATCATCACTGATGTACTATAGATCATCACTGATGTACTATGGGCCATCACTGGTGTACTATGGATCATCACTGGTGTACTATGGATCATCACTGATGTACTATGGACCATCCCTGATGTACTGTGGACCATCCCTGATGTACTATGGACCATCCCTGATGTACTGTGGATCATCACTGATGTACTGTGGACCATCCCTGATGTACTGTGGATCATCACTGATGTACTATAGATCATCACTGATGTACTGTGGATCATCACTGATGTACTGTGGATCATCACTGATGTACTGTGGATCATCACTGATGTACTGTGGATCATCACTGATGTACTATAGATCATCACTGATGTACTATGGGCCATCACTGGTGTACTATGGATCATCACTGGTGTACTATGGATCATCACTGATGTACTATGGACCATCCCTGATGTACTGTGGACCATCCCTGATGTACTATGGATCATCACTGATGTACTGTGGATCATCACTGATGTACTGTGGACCATCCCTGATGTACTGTGGATCATCACTGATGTACTATAGATCATCACTGATGTACTATGGGCCATCACTGGTGTACTATAGATCATCACTGATGTACTATGGGCCATCACTGGTGTACTATGGATCATCACTGTTGTACTATGGATCATCACTGATGTACTATGGATCATCACTGATGTACTATAGATCATCACTGATGTACTGTGGATCATCACTGATGTACTGTGGATCATCACTGATGTACTATAGATCATCACTGATGTACTATGGGCCATCACTGGTGTACTATGGATCATCACTGGTGTACTATGGATCATCACTGTTGTACTATGGACCATCCCTGATGTACTATGGACCTTCCCTGATGTACTATGGACCATCCCTGATGTACTGTGGATCATCACTGATGTGCTATGGAACATCACTGGTGTACTATGGATCATCACTGATGTACTATGGATCATCACTGATGTACTATGGACCATCCCTGATGTACTGTGGATCATCACTGATGTACTGTGGACCATCCCTGATGTACTGTGGATCATCACTGACGTACTGTGGATTATCACTGATGTACTGAGGATCATCACTGTTGTACTGTGGATCATCACTGATGTACTGTGGATCATCACTGATGTGCTATGGAACATCACTGATGTACTATGGATCATCACTGATGTACTATGGATCATCACTAATGTACTATGAGCCACCACTGATGTACTATGGATCATCACTGGTGTACTATGGATCATCACTGATGTACTGTGGACCATCCCTGATGTACTGAGGAACATCACTGATGTACCATGGATCATCACTTGTACTGTGGATCATCACTGATGTACTGTGGATCATCACTGATGTACTGTGGATCATCACTGATGTACTATAGGCCATCACAGGTGTACTATGGATCATCACTGGTGTACTATGGATCATCACTGATATACTATGGACCATCCCTGATGTACTATGGACCATCCCTGATGTACTGTGGATCATCACTGATGTACTATGGGCCATCACTGGTGTACTATGGATCATCACTGGTGTACTATGGATCATCACTGTTGTACTATGGACCATCCCTGATGTACTATGGACCTTAACTGATGTACTATGGACCATCCCTGATGTACTGTGGATCATCACTGATGTGCTATGGAACATCACTGGTGTACTATGGATCATCACTGATGTACTATGGATCATCACTGATGTACTATGGACTATCCCTGATGTACTGTGGATCATCACTGATGTACTGTGGACCATCCCTGATGTACTGTGGATCATCACTGATGTACTATAGATCATCACTGATGTACCGTGGATCATCACTGATGTACTATGTATCATCACTGATGTACTGAGGATCATCACTAATGTACTGTGGATCATCACTGATGTACTGTGGATAATCACTGATGTACTGTGGATCATCACTGATGTATTATAGATCATCACTGTTGTACTATGGGCCATCACTGGTGTACTATGGATCATCACTGGTGTACTATGGATCATCACTGATGGACTATGGACCATCCCTGATGTACTGTGGACCATCCCTGATGTACTATGGACTATCCCTGATGTACTGTGGATCATCACTGATGTACTGTGGACCATCCCTGATGTACTGTGGATCATCACTGATGTACTGTGGATCATCACTGATGTACTGTGGATCATCACTGATGTACTATGGATCATCACTGATGTACTATAGATCATCACTGATGTACTATGGGCCATCACTGGTGTACTATAGATCATCACTGATGTACTATGGGCCATCACTAGTGTACTATGGATCATCACTGATGTACTATGGGCCATCACTGGTGTACTATGGATCATCACTGATGTACTGTGGACCATCCCTGATGTACTGTGGATCATCACTGATGTACTGTGGATCATCACTGATGTACTGTGGATCATCACTGATATACTGTGGATCATCACTGATGTACTGTGGACCATCACTGATGTACTGTGGATCATCACTGATGTACTATAGATCATCACTGATGTACTATGGACCATCACTGGTGTACCGTGGATCATCACTGATGTACTGTGGATCATCACTGATGTACTATAGATCATCACTGATGTACTATGGACCATCACTGGTGTACTATGGATCATCACTGGTGTACTGTGGATCATCACTGATGTACTATAGATCATCACTGATGTACTATGGACCATCACTGGTGTACTATGGATCATCACTGGTGTACTATGGATCATCACTGGTGTACTATGGACCATTCCTGATGTACTGTGGATCATCACTGATGCACTGTGGATCATCACTGATGTACTATAGTTCATCACTGATGTACTATGGGCCATCACTGGTGTACTATGGATCATCACTGGTGTACTATGGATCATACCTGATGTACTATGGACCATCCCTGATGTACTATGGACCATCCCTGATGTACTATGGACCATCCCTGATGTACTGTGGATCATCACTTATGTCCTGTGGATCATCACTGATGTACTGTGGATCATCACTGATGTACTATGGGCCATCACAGGTGTACTATGGATCATCACTGGTGTACTATGGATCATCACTGATGTACTATGGATCATCACTGATGTACTATGGATCATCACTGATGTACTATGGATCATCACTGATGTACTATGGACCATCCCTGATGTACTATGGACCATCCCTGATGTACTGTGAATCATCACTGATGTACTGTGGATTATCACTGATGCACTATGGACCATCACTGATGTACTGTGGATCACTGATGTACTATAGATCATCACTGATGTACTGTGGATCATCACTGATGTACTGTGGATCATCACTGATGTACTATAGATCATCACTGATGTACTGTGGATCATCACTGATGTACTATGTATCATCACTGATGTACTGAGGATCATCACTAATGTACTGTGGATCATCACTGATGTACTGTGGATAATCACTGATGCACTGTGGATCATCACTGATGTACTATAGATCATCACTGTTGTACTATGGGCCATCACTGGTGACCTATGGATCATCACTGGTGTACTATGGATCATCACTGATGGACTATGGACCATCCCTGATGTACTGTGGACCATCACTGATGTACTATGGACCATCCCTGATGTACTGTGGATCATCACTGATGTACTGTGGACCATCCCTGATGTACTGTGGATCATCACTGATGTACTGTGGATCATCACTGATGTACTATGGATCATCACTGATGTACTATAGATCATCACTGATGTACTATGGGCCATCACTGGTGTACTATAGATCATCACTGATGTACTATGGGCCATCACTGGTGTACTATGGATCATCACTGATGTACTATGGGCCATCACTGGTGTACTATGGATCATCACTGATGTACTGTGGACCATCCCTGATGTACTGTGGATCATCACTGATGTACTGTGGATCATCACTGATGTACTGTGGATCATCACTGATATACTGTGGATCATCACTGATGTACTGTGGACCGTCACTGATGTACTGTGGATCATCACTGATGTACTGTGGATCATCACTGATGTACTGTGGATCATCACTGATGTATTATAGATCATCACTGATGTACTATGGACCATCACTGGTGTACCGTGGATCACTGATGTACTGTGGATCATCACTGATGTACTATAGATCATCACTGATGTACTATGGACCATCACTGGTGTACTATGGATCATCACTGGTGTACTGTGGATCATCACTGATGTACTATAGATCATCAATGATGTACTATGGACCATCACTGGTGTACTATGGATCATCACTGGTGTACTATGGATCATCACTGGTGTACTATGGACCATCCCTGATGTACTGTGGATCATCACTGATGCACTGTGGATCATCACTGATGTACTATAGTTCATCACTGATGTACTATGGGCCATCACTGGTGTACTATGGATCATCACTGGTGTACTATGGATCACACCTGATGTACTATGGACCATCCCTGATGTACTATGGACCATCCCTGATGTACTATGGACCATCCCTGATGTACTGTGGATCATCACTGATGTACTGTGGATCATCACTGATGTACTGTGGATCATCACTGATGTACTATGGGCCATCACAGGTGTACTATGGATCATCACTGGTGTACTATGGATCATCACTGATGTACTATGGATCATCACTGATGTACTATGGATCATCACTGATGTACTATGGACCATCCCTGATGTACTATGGACCATCCCTGATGTACTGTGAATCATCACTGATGTACTGTGGATCATCACTGATGTACTATGGACCATCACTGATGTACTGTGGATCACTGATGTACTATAGATCATCACTGAAGTACTGTGGATCATCACTGATGTACTGTGGATCATTACTGATGTACTATAGATCATCACTGATGTACCGTGGATCATCACTGATGTACTATAGATCATCACTGATGTACTGAGGATCATCACTGATGTACTATGTATCATCACTGATGTACTGAGGATCATCACTAATGTACTGTGGATCATCACTGATGTAC
This sequence comes from Rana muscosa, assembly GCA_029206835.1. Taxonomy (NCBI): domain Eukaryota; kingdom Metazoa; phylum Chordata; class Amphibia; order Anura; family Ranidae; genus Rana; species Rana muscosa. Next base: position 284,773,982 of record CM055117.1, read on the forward strand.
TGTGGATAATCACTGATGTACTGTGGATCATCACTGATGTACTATAGATCATCACTGTTGTACTATGGGCCATCACTGGTGTACTATGGATCATCACTGGTGTACTATGGATCATCACTGATGGACTATGGACCATCCCTGATGTACTGTGGACCATCCCTGATGTACTATGGACCATCCCTGATGTACTGTGGATCATCACTGATGTACTGTGGACCATCCCTGATGTACTGTGGATCATCACTGATGTACTGTGGATCATCACTGATGTACTGTGGATCATCACTGATGTACTATGGATCATCACTGATGTACTATAGATCATCACTGATGTACTATGGGCCATCACTGGTGTACTATAGATCATCACTGATGTACTATGGGCCATCACTGGTGTACTATGGATCATCACTGATGTACTATGGGCCATCACTGGTGTACTATGGATCATCACTGATGTACTGTGGACCATCCCTGATGTACTGTGGATCATTACTGATGTACTGTGGATCATCACTGATGTACTGTGGATCATCACTGATATACTGTGGATCATCACTGATATACTGTGGATCATCACTGATGTACTGTGGACCATCACTGATGTACTGTGGATCATCACTGATGTACTGTGGATCATCACTGATGTACTGTGGATCATCACTGATGTATTATAGATCATCACTGATGTACTATGGACCATCACTGGTGTACTATGGATCATCACTGGTGTACTATGGATCATCACTGGTGTACTATGGATCATCACTGGTGTACTATGGACCATCCCTGATGTACTGTGGATCATCACTGATGTACTGTGGATCATCACTGATGTACTATAGTTAATCACTGATGTACTATGGGCCATCACTGGTGTACTATGGATCATCACTGGTGTACTATGGACCATCCCTGATGTACTATGGACCATCCCTGATGTACTATGGATCATCACTGGTGTACTATGGATCATCACTGATGTACTATGGACCATCCCTGATGTACTGTGGACCATTCCTGATGGTCTATGGACCATCCCTGATGTACTGTGGATCATCACTGATGTACTGTGGACCATCCCTGATGTACTGTGGATCATCACTGATGTACTGTGGATCATCACTGATGTACTGTGGATCACCACTGATGTACTATGGATCATCACTGATGTACTATAGATCATCACTGATGTACTATGGGCCATCACTGGTGTACTATAGATCATCACTGATGTACTATGGGCCATCACTGGTGTACTATGGATCATCACTGATGTACTATGGGCCATCACTGGTGTACTATGGATCATCACTGATGTACTGTGGACCATCCCTGATGTACTGTGGATCATCACTGATGTACTGTGGATCATCACTGATGTACTGTGGATCATCACTGATATACTGTGGATCATCACTGATGTACTGTGGACCATCACTGATGTACTGTGGATCATCACTGATGTTCTATGGGCCATCACTGATGTACTGTGGATCATCACTGATGTACTATAGATCATCACTGATGTACTGTGGATCATCACTGATGTACTATGGACCATCACTGGTGTACTATGGATCATCACTGGTGTACTATGGATCATCACTGGTGTACTATGGACCATCCCTGATGTACTGTGGATCATCACTGATGTACTGTGGATCATCACTGATGTACTATAGTTCATCACTGATGTACTATGGGCCATCACTGGTGTACTATGGATCATCACTGGTGTACTATGGATCATCCCTGATGTACTATGGACCATCCCTGATGTACTATGGACAATCCCTGATGTACTATGGACCATCCCTGATGTACTGTGGATCATCACTGATGTACTGCGGATCATCACTGATGTACTGTGGATCATCACTGATGTACTATGGGCCATCACAGGTGTACTATGGATCATCACTGGTGTACTATGGATCATCACTGATGTACTATGCATCATCAATGATGTACTATGGATCATCACTGATGTACTATGGATCATCACTGATGTACTATGGACCATCCCTAATGTACTATGGACCATCCCTGATGTACTGTGGATCATCACTGATGTACTGTGGATCATCACTGATGTACTATGGACCATCACTGATGTACTGTGGATCACTGATGTACTATAGATCATCACTGATGTACTGTGGATCATCACTGATGTACTGTGGATCATCACTGATGTACTATAGATCAACAAAACAATACTCCTGCGCTCTGATGTCTTGGTGTATGCGGGGCGTGTCGATCATTCCTCAGTAAACAGGCAACACTTTAGGAATCTTGCAGCCCTCCTCAGTAAACAGGCAACACTTTAGGAATCTTGCAGCCCTCCTCAGAACTATGGGTGTTCATACAACTGTAAAAAAAAACAAAAAACAGGAGAGCGCACCGACCTAGTGTATTACCAGATAAAATCTTTATTAAAATGTATAAAAACAGCAATGGTCCTACTCACAAGCAGAGCGTTAAAATGAGCTTTTTCTAGTGACCAGCCTGAATCATAGGACGACTGAAGTTAAAACTCGATGACCAGGGAGATAGATGGTACCTCAAATGTGCTGGACGGCTGACGCGTTTCCGGGGCGCACCCCTTTCTTCAGAGCCTACACAGCTTGTGGTATCCTTGTGATACCACAAGCTGTGTAGGCTCTGAAGAAAGGGGTGCGCCCCGGAAACGCGTCAGCCGTCCAGCACATTTGAGGTACCATCTATCTCCCTGGTCATCGAGTTTTAACTTCAGTCGTCCTATGATTCAGGCTGGTCACTAGAAAAAGCTCATTTTAACGCTCTGCTTGTGAGTAGGACCATTGCTGTTTTTATACATTTTAATAAAGATTTTATCTGGTAATACACTAGGTCGGTGCGCTCTCCTGTTTTTTGTTTTTTTTTTGTTTTTGTACTATAGATCATCACTGATGTACTGTGGATCATCACTGATGTACTATGTATCATCACTGATGTACTGAGGATCATCACTAATGTACTGTGGATCATCACTGATGTACTATGGATCATCACTGATGTACTGAGGATCATCACTGATGTACTGTGGATCATCACTGATGTACTGTGGATCATCACTGATGTACTATGAGCCATCACTGATGTACTATGGATCATCACTGGTGTACTATGGATCATCACTGATGTACTATGGACCATCCCTGATGTACTATGGACCATCCCTGATGTACTATGGATCATCCCTGATGAACTGAGGATCATCACTGGTGTACTATGGATCATCACTGATGTACTGTGGATCATCACTGATGTACTATGAGCCATCACTGATGTACTATGGGCCATCACTGGTGTACTATGGACCATCCCTGATGTACTGTGGATCATCACTGATGTGCTATGGAACATCACTTGTGTACTATGGATCATCACTGATGTACTATGGATCATCACTGATGTACTATGGACCATCCCTGATGTACTGTGGATCATCACTGATGTACTATGGACCATCCCTGATGTACTGTGGATCATCACTGATGTACTGTGGATTATCACTGATGTACTGTGGATCATCACTGATGTACTGTGGATCATCACTGATATACTGTGGATCATCACTGATGTACTGTGGATCATCACTGGTGTACTATGGATCATCACTGATGTACTATGGATCATCACTGATGTACTGTGGATCATCACTGATGTACTGTGGATCACTGATGTACTATAGATCATCACTGATGTACTGTGGATCATCACTAATGTACTGTGGATCATCACTGATGTACTATAGATCATCACTGATGTACTGTGGATCATCACTGATGTACTGTGAATCATCACTGATGTACTATAGATCATCACTGATGTACTATGGACCATCACTGATGTACTATGGATTATCACTGGTGTACTATGGATCATCACTGTTGTACTATGGATCATCACTGGTGTACTTTGGACCATCCCCGATGTACTGTGGATCATCACTGATGTACTGTGGATCATCACTGATGTACTATAGATCATCACTGATGTACTATGGGCCATCACTGGTGTACTATGGATCATCACTGGTGTACTATGGATCATCACTGATGTACTATGGACCATCCCTGATGTACTGTGGACCATCCCTGATGTACTATGGACCATCCCTGATGTACTGTGGATCATCACTGATGTACTGTGGACCATCCCTGATGTACTGTGGATCATCACTGATGTACTATAGATCATCACTGATGTACTGTGGATCATCACTGATGTACTGTGGATCATCACTGATGTACTGTGGATCATCACTGATGTACTGTGGATCATCACTGATGTACTATAGATCATCACTGATGTACTATGGGCCATCACTGGTGTACTATGGATCATCACTGGTGTACTATGGATCATCACTGATGTACTATGGACCATCCCTGATGTACTGTGGACCATCCCTGATGTACTATGGATCATCACTGATGTACTGTGGATCATCACTGATGTACTGTGGACCATCCCTGATGTACTGTGGATCATCACTGATGTACTATAGATCATCACTGATGTACTATGGGCCATCACTGGTGTACTATAGATCATCACTGATGTACTATGGGCCATCACTGGTGTACTATGGATCATCACTGTTGTACTATGGATCATCACTGATGTACTATGGATCATCACTGATGTACTATAGATCATCACTGATGTACTGTGGATCATCACTGATGTACTGTGGATCATCACTGATGTACTATAGATCATCACTGATGTACTATGGGCCATCACTGGTGTACTATGGATCATCACTGGTGTACTATGGATCATCACTGTTGTACTATGGACCATCCCTGATGTACTATGGACCTTCCCTGATGTACTATGGACCATCCCTGATGTACTGTGGATCATCACTGATGTGCTATGGAACATCACTGGTGTACTATGGATCATCACTGATGTACTATGGATCATCACTGATGTACTATGGACCATCCCTGATGTACTGTGGATCATCACTGATGTACTGTGGACCATCCCTGATGTACTGTGGATCATCACTGACGTACTGTGGATTATCACTGATGTACTGAGGATCATCACTGTTGTACTGTGGATCATCACTGATGTACTGTGGATCATCACTGATGTGCTATGGAACATCACTGATGTACTATGGATCATCACTGATGTACTATGGATCATCACTAATGTACTATGAGCCACCACTGATGTACTATGGATCATCACTGGTGTACTATGGATCATCACTGATGTACTGTGGACCATCCCTGATGTACTGAGGAACATCACTGATGTACCATGGATCATCACTTGTACTGTGGATCATCACTGATGTACTGTGGATCATCACTGATGTACTGTGGATCATCACTGATGTACTATAGGCCATCACAGGTGTACTATGGATCATCACTGGTGTACTATGGATCATCACTGATATACTATGGACCATCCCTGATGTACTATGGACCATCCCTGATGTACTGTGGATCATCACTGATGTACTATGGGCCATCACTGGTGTACTATGGATCATCACTGGTGTACTATGGATCATCACTGTTGTACTATGGACCATCCCTGATGTACTATGGACCTTAACTGATGTACTATGGACCATCCCTGATGTACTGTGGATCATCACTGATGTGCTATGGAACATCACTGGTGTACTATGGATCATCACTGATGTACTATGGATCATCACTGATGTACTATGGACTATCCCTGATGTACTGTGGATCATCACTGATGTACTGTGGACCATCCCTGATGTACTGTGGATCATCACTGATGTACTATAGATCATCACTGATGTACTGTGGATCATCACTGATGTACTGTGAATCATCACTGATGTACTATAGATCATCACTGATGTACTATGGACCATCACTGATGTACTATGGATTATCACTGGTGTACTATGGATCATCACTGTTGTACTATGGATCATCACTGGTGTACTTTGGACCATCCCTGATGTACTGTGGATCATCACTGATGTACTGTGGATCATCACTGATGTACTATAGATCATCACTGATGTACTATGGGCCATCACTGGTGTACTATGGATCATCACTGGTGTACTATGGATCATCACTGATGTACTATGGACCATCCCTGATGTACTGTGGACCATCCCTGATGTACTATGGATCATCACTGATGTACAGTGGACCATCCCTGATGTACTGTGGATCATCACTGATGTACTGTGGATCATCACTGATGTACTGTGGACCATCCCTGATGTACTGTGGATCATCACTGATGTACTATAGATCATCACTGATGTACTATGGGCCATCACTGGTGTACTATAGATCATCACTGATGTACTATGGGCCATCACTGGTGTACTATGGATCATCACTGTTGTACTATGGATCATCACTGATGTACTATGGATCATCACTGATGTACTATGGATCATCACTGATGTACTATAGATCATCACTGATGTACTGTGGATCATCACTGATGTACTGTGGATCATCACTGATGTACTATAGATCATCATTGATGTACTATGGGCCATCACTGGTGTACTATGGATCATCACTGGTGTACTATGGATCATCACTGTTGTACTATGGACCATCCCTGATGTACTATGGACCTTCCCTGATGTACTATGGACCATCCCTGATGTACTGTGGATCATCACTGATGTGCTATGGAACATCACTGGTGTACTATGGATCATCACTGATGTACTATGGATCATCACTGATGTACTATGGACCATCCCTGATGTACTGTGGATCATCACTGATGTACTGTGGACCATCCCTGATGTACTGTGGATCATCACTGACGTACTGTGGATTATCACTGATGTACTGAGGATCATCACTGTTGTACTACGGATCATCACTGGTGTACTTTGGACCATCCCTGATGTACTGTGGATCATCACTGATGTACTGTGGATCATCACTGATGTACTATAGATCATCACTGATGTACTATGGGCCATCACTGGTGTACTATGGATCATCACTGGTGTACTATGGATCATCACTGATGTACTATGGACCATCCCTGATGTACTGTGGACCATCCCTGATGTACTATGGATCATCACTGATGTACAGTGGACCATCCCTGATGTACTGTGGATCATCACTGATGTACTGTGGATCATCACTGATGTACTGTGGACCATCCCTGATGTACTGTGGATCATCACTGATGTACTATAGATCATCACTGATGTACTATGGGCCATCACTGGTGTACTATAGATCATCACTGATGTACTATGGGCCATCACTGGTGTACTATGGATCATCACTGTTGTACTATGGATCATCACTGATGTACTATGGATCATCACTGATGTACTATGGATCATCACTGATGTACTATAGATCATCACTGATGTACTGTGGATCATCACTGATGTACTGTGGATCATCACTGATGTACTATAGATCATCATTGATGTACTATGGGCCATCACTGGTGTACTATGGATCATCACTGGTGTACTATGGATCATCACTGTTGTACTATGGACCATCCCTGATGTACTATGGACCTTCCCTGATGTACTATGGACCATCCCTGATGTACTGTGGATCATCACTGATGTGCTATGGAACATCACTGGTGTACTATGGATCATCACTGATGTACTATGGATCATCACTGATGTACTATGGACCATCCCTGATGTACTGTGGATCATCACTGATGTACTGTGGACCATCCCTGATGTACTGTGGATCATCACTGACGTACTGTGGATTATCACTGATGTACTGAGGATCATCACTGTTGTACTGTGGATCATCACTGATGTACTGTGGATCATCACTGATGTGCTATGGAACATCACTGATGTACTATGGATCATCACTGATGTACTATGGATCATCACTAATGTACTATGAGCCACCACTGATGTACTATGGATCATCACTGGTGTACTATGGATCATCACTGATGTACTGTGGACCATCCCTGATGTACTGAGGAACATCACTGATGTACCATGGATCATCACTTGTACTGTGGATCATCACTGATGTACTGTGGATCATCACTGATGTACTGTGGATCATCACTGATGTACTATAGGCCATCACAGGTGTACTATGGATCATCACTGGTGTACTATGGATCATCACTGATATACTATGGACCATCCCTGATGTACTATGGACCATCCCTGATGTACTGTGGATCATCACTGATGTACTATGGGCCATCACTGGTGTACTATGGATCATCACTGGTGTACTATGGATCATCACTGTTGTACTATGGACCATCCCCGATGTACTATGGACCTTAACTGATGTACTATGGACCATCCCTGATGTACTGTGGATCATCACTGATGTGCTATGGAACATCACTGGTGTACTATGGATCATCACTGATGTACTATGGATCATCACTGATGTACTATGGACTATCCCTGATGTACTGTGGATCATCACTGATGTACTGTGGACCATCCCTGATGTACTGTGGATCATCACTGATGTACTGTGGATTATCACTGATGTACTGAGGATCATCACTGATGTACTGTGGATCATCACTGATGTGCTATGGAACATCACTGATGTACTATGGATCATCACTGATGTACTATGGATCATCACTAATGTACTATGAGCCATCACTGATGTACTATGGATCATCACTGGTGTACTATGGATCATCACTGATGTACTGTGGACCATCCCTGATGTACTGAGGAACATCACTGATGTACCATGGATCATCACTTGTACTGTGGATCATCACTGATGTACTGTGGATCATCACTGATGTACTGTGGATCATCACTGATGTACTATAGGCCATCACAGGTGTACTATGGATCATCACTGGTGTACTATGGATCATCACTGATGTACTATAGATCATCACTGATGTACTGTGGATCATCACTGATGTACTGTGGATCATCACTGATGTACTATAGATCATCACTGATGTACTATTGGCCATCACTGGTGTACTATGGATCATCACTGGTGTACTATAGATCATCACTGATGTACTATGGGCCATCACTGGTGTACTATGGATCATTACTGATGTACTATGGATCATCACTGATGTACTATGGACCATCCCTGATGTACTATGGACCTTCCCATATGTACTATGGACCATCCCTGATGTACTGTGGATCATCACTGACGTGCTATGGACCATCACTTGTGTACTATGGATCATCACTGATGTACTATGGATCATCACTGATGTACTATGGACCATCCCTGATGTACTGTGGATCATCACTGATGTACTATGGACCATCCCTGATGTACTGTGGATCATCACTGATGTACTGTGGATTATCACTGATGTACTGTGGATCATCTCTGATGTACTGTGAATCATCACTGATGTGCTATGGAACATCACTGATGTACTATGGATCATCACTGATGTACTATGGATCATCACTAATGTACTATGAGCCACCACTGATGTACTATGGATCATCACTGGTGTACTATGGATCATCACTGATGTACTGTGGACCATCCCTGATGTACTGAGGAACATCACTGATGTACCATGGATCATCACTTGTACTGTGGATCATCACTGATGTACTGTGGATCATCACTGATGTACTGTGGATCATCACTGATGTACTATAGGCCATCACAGGTGTACTATGGATCATCACTGGTGTACTATGGATCATCACTGATATACTATGGACCATCCCTGATGTACTATGGACCATCCCTGATGTACTGTGGATCATCACTGATGTACTATGGGCCATCACTGGTGTACTATGGATCATCACTGGTGTACTATGGATCATCACTGTTGTACTATGGACCATCCCTGATGTACTATGGACCTTAACTGATGTACTATGGACCATCCCTGATGTACTGTGGATCATCACTGATGTGCTATGGAACATCACTGGTGTACTATGGATCATCACTGATGTACTATGGATCATCACTGATGTACTATGGACTATCCCTGATGTACTGTGGATCATCACTGATGTACTGTGGACCATCCCTGATGTACTATGGATCATCACTGATGTACTGTGGATTATCACTGATGTACTGAGGATCATCACTGATGTACTGTGGATCATCACTGATGTGCTATGGAACATCACTGATGTACTATGGATCATCACTGATGTACTATGGATCATCACTAATGTACTATGAGCCATCACTGATGTACTATGGATCATCACTGGTGTACTATGGATCATCACTGATGTACTGTGGACCATCCCTGATGTACTGAGGAACATCACTGATGTACCATGGATCATCACTTGTACTGTGGATCATCACTGATGTACTGTGGATCATCACTGATGTACTGTGGATCATCACTGATGTACTATAGGCCATCACAGGTGTACTATGGATCATCACTGGTGTACTATGGATCATCACTGATGTACTATAGATCATCACTGATGTACTGTGGATCATCACTGATGTACTGTGGATCATCACTGATGTACTATAGATCATCACTGATGTACTATTGGCCATCACTGGTGTACTATGGATCATCACTGGTGTACTATAGATCATCACTGATGTACTATGGGCCATCACTGGTGTACTATGGATCATCACTGGTGTACTATGGATCATCACTGATGTACTATGGATCATCACTGATGTACTATGGACCATCCCTGATGTACTATGGACCATCCCATATGTACTATGGACCATCCCTGATGTACTGTGGATCATCACTGACGTGCTATGGACCATCACTTGTGTACTATGGATCATCACTGATGTACTATGGATCATCACTGATGTACTATGGACCATCCCTGATGTACTGTGGATCATCACTGATGTACTATGGACCATCCCTGATGTACTGTGGATCATCACTGATGTACTGTGGATTATCACTGATGTACTGTGGATCATCTCTGATGTACTGTGAATCATCACTGATGTACTGTGGATCATCACTGATGTACTGTGGATCATCACTGATGTACTGTGGATCACTGATGTACTATAGATCATCACTGATGTACTGTGGATCATCACTGATGTACTATAGATCATCACTGATGTACTGTGGATCATCACTGATGTACTGTGAATCATCACTGATGTACTATAGATCATCACTGATGTACTATGGACCATCACTGATGTACTATGGATTATCACTGGTGTACTATGGATCATCACTGTTGTACTATGAATCATCACTGGTGTACTTTGGACCATCCCTGATGTACTGTGGATCATCACTGATGTACTGTGGATCATCACTGATGTACTATAGATCATCACTGATGTACTATGGGCCATCACTGGTGTACTATGGATCATCACTGGTGTACTATGGATCATCACTGATGTACTATGGACCATCCCTGATGTACTGTGGACCATCCCTGATGTACTATGGATCATCACTGATGTACAGTGGACCATCCCTGATGTACTGTGGATCATCACTGATGTACTGTGGATCATCACTGATGTACTGTGGACCATCCCTGATGTACTGTGGATCATCACTGATGTACTATAGATCATCACTGATGTACTATGGGCCATCACTGGTGTACTATAGATCATCACTGATGTACTATGGGCCATCACTGGTGTACTATGGATCATCACTGTTGTACTATGGATCATCACTGATGTACTATGGATCATCACTGATGTACTATAGATCATCACTGATGTACTGTGGATCATCACTGATGTACTGTGGATCATCACTGATGTACTATAGATCATCACTGATGTACTATGGGCCATCACTGGTGTACTATGGATCATCACTGGTGTACTATGGATCATCACTGTTGTACTATGGACCATCCCTGATGTACTATGGACCTTCCCTGATGTACTATGGACCATCCCTGATGTACTGTGGATCATCATTGATGTGCTATGGAACATCACTGGTGTACTATGGATCATCACTGATGTACTATGGATCATCACTGATGTACTATGGACCATCCCTGATGTACTGTGGATCATCACTGATGTACTGTGGACCATTCCTGATGTACTGTGGATCATCGCTGACGTACTGTGGATTATCACTGATGTACTGAGGATCATCACTGTTGTACTGTGGATCATCACTGCTGTACTGTGGATCATCACTGATGTGCTATGGAACATCACTGATGTACTATGGATCATCACTGATGTACTATGGATCATCACTAATGTACTATGAGCCACCACTGATGTACTATGGATCATCACTGGTGTACTATGGATCATCACTGATGTACTGTGGACCATCCCTGATGTACTGAGGAACATCACTGATGTACCATGGATCATCACTTGTACTGTGGATCATCACTGATGTACTGTGGATCATCACTGATGTACTGTGGATCATCACTGATGTACTATAGGCCATCACAGGTGTACTATGGATCATCACTGGTGTACTATGGATCATCACTGATATACTATGGACCATCCCTGATGTACTATGGACCATCCCTGATGTACTGTGGATCATCACTGATGTACTATGGGCCATCACTGGTGTACTATGGATCATCACTGGTGTACTATGGATCATCACTGTTGTACTATGGACCATCCCTGATGTACTATGGACCTTAACTGATGTACTATGGACCATCCCTGATGTACTGTGGATCATCACTGATGTGCTATGGAACATCACTGGTGTACTATGGATCATCACTGATGTACTATGGATCATCACTGATGTACTATGGACTATCCCAGATGTACTGTGGATCATCACTGATGTACTGTGGACCATCCCTGATGTACTGTGGATCATCACTGATGTACTGTGGATTATCACTGATGTTCTGAGGATCATCACTGATGTACTGTGGATCATCACTGATGTGCTATGGAACATCACTGATGTACTATGGATCATCACTGATGTACTATGGATCATCACTAATGTACTATGAGCCATCACTGATGTACTATGGATCATCACTGGTGTACTATGGATCATCACTGATGTACTGTGGACCATCCCTGATGTACTGAGGAACATCACTGATGTACCATGGATCATCACTTGTACTGTGGATCATCACTGATGTACTGTGGATCATCACTGATGTACTGTGGATCATCACTGATGTACTATAGGCCATCACAGGTGTACTATGGATCATCACTGGTGTACTATGGATCATCACTGATATACTATGGACCATTCCTGATGTACTATGGACCATCCCTGATGTACTGTGGATCATCACTGATGTACTGTGGATCATCTCTGATGTACTATAGATCATCACTGATGTACTGTGGATCATCACTGATGTACTGTGGATCATCACTGATGTACTGTGGATCATCACTGATGTACTATAGATCATCACTGATGTACTATGGGCCATCACTGGTGTACTATGGATCATCACTGATGTACTATGGATCATCACTGATGTACTATGGATCATCACTGATGTACTATAGATCATCACTGATGTACTGTGGATCATCACTGATGTACTGTGGATCATCACTGATGTACTATAGATCATCACTGATGTACTATTGGCCATCACTGGTGTACTATGGATCATCACTGGTGTACTATAGATCATCACTGATGTACTATGGGCCATCACTGGTGTACTATGGATCATCACTGGTGTACTATGGATCATCACTGGTGTACTATGGATCATCACTGATGTACTATGGATCATCACTGATGTACTATGGACCATCCTTGATGTACTATGGACCTTCCCATATGTACTATGGACCATCCCTGATGTACTGTGGATCATCACTGACGTGCTATGGACCATCACTTGTGTACTATGGATCATCACTGATGTACTATGGATCATCACTGATGTACTATGGACCATCCCTGATGTACTGTGGATCATCACTGATGTACTATGGACCATCCCTGATGTACTGTGGATCATCACTGATGTACTGTGGATTATCACTGATGTACTGTGGATCATCTCTGATGTACTGTGAATCATCACTGATGTACTGTGGATCATCACTGATGTACTGTGGATCATCACTGATGTACTGTGGATCACTGATGTACTATAGATCATCACTGATGTACTGTGGATCATCACTGATGTACTATAGATCATCACTGATGTACTGTGGATCATCACTGATGTACTGTGGATCATCACTGATGTACTATAGATCATCACTGATGTACTATGGACCATCACTGATGTACTATGGATCATCACTGGTGTACTATGGATCATCACTGTTGTACTATGGATCATCACTGGTGTACTTTGGACCATCCCTGATGTACTAAGGATCATCACTGATGTACTGTGGATCATCACTGATGTACTATAGATCATCACTGTTGTACTATGGGCCATCACTGGTGTACTATAGATCATCACTGGTGTACTATGGATCATCACTGATGGACTATGGACCATCCCTGATGTACTGTGGACCATCCCTGATGTACTATGGACCATCCCTGATGTACTGTGGATCATCACTGATGTACTATGGACCATCCCTGATGTACTGTGGATCATCACTGATGTACTGTGGATCATCACTGATGTACTGTGGATCATCACTGATGTACTATGGATCATCACTGATGTACTATAGAACATCACTGATATACTGTGGATCATCACTGATATACTGTGGATCATCACTGATGTACTGTGGACCATCACTGATGTACTGTGGATCATCACTGATGTACTGTGGATCATCACTGATGTACTGTGGATCATCACTGATGTACTATAGATCATCACTGATGTACTATGGACCATCACTGGTGTACTATGGATCATCACTGGTGTACTATGGATCATCACTGGTGTACTATGGACCATCCCTGATGTACTGTGGATCATCACTGATGTACTGTGGATCATCACTGATGTACTATAGTTCATCACTGATGTACTATGGGCAATCACTGGTGTACTATGGATCATCACTGATGTACTATGGACCACCCCTGATGTACTGTGGACCATCCCTGATGTACTATGGACCATCCCTAATGTACTGTGGATCATCACTGATGTACTGTGGACCATCCCTGATGTACTGTGGATCATCACTGATGTACTGTGGATCATCACTGATGTACTATAGATCATCACTGATGTACTATGGGCCATCACTGGTGTACTATGGATCATCACTGATGTACTATGGGCCATCACTGGTGTACTATGGATCATCACTGATGTACTATGGGCCATCACTGGTGTACTGTGGATCATCACTGATGTACTGTGGATCATCACTGATGTACTGTGGATCATCACTGATATACTGTGGATCATCACTGATGTACTGTGGACCATCACTGATGTACTGTGGATCATCACTGATGTTCTATGGACCATCACTGATGTACTGTGAATCATCACTGAAGTACTATAGATCATCACTGATGTACTGTGGATCATCACTGATGTACTGTGGATCATCACTGATGTACTATAGATCATCACTGATGTACTATGGACCATCACTGGTGTACTATGGATCATCACTGGTGTACTATGGACCATCCCTGATGTACTGTGGATCATCACTGATGTACTGTGGATCATCACTGATGTACTATAGTTCATCACTGATGTACTATAGTTCATCACTGATGTACTATGGGCCATCACTGGTGTACTATGGATCATCACTGGTGTACTATGGATCATCCCTGATGTACTATGGACCATCCCTGATGTACTATGGATCATCACTGGTGTACTATGGATCATCACTGATGTACTATGGACCATCCATGATGTACTGTGGACCATCCCTGATGTACTATGGACCATCCCTGATGTACTGTGGGTCATCACTGATGTACTGTGGACCATCCCTGATGTACTGTGGATCATCACTGATGTACTGTGGATCATCACTGATGTACTGTGGATCATCACTGATGTACTATGGATCATCACTGATGTACTATAGATCATCACTGATGTACTATAGATCATCACTGATGTACTATGGGCCATCACTGGTGTACTATAGATCATCACTGATGTACTATGGGCCATCACTGGTGTACTATGGATCATCACTGTTGTACTATGGATCATCACTGATGTACTATGGATCATCACTGATGTACTATAGATCATCACTGATGTACTGTGGATCATCACTGATGTACTGTGGATCATCACTGATGTACTATAGATCATCACTGATGTACTATGGGCCATCACTGGTGTACTATGGGTCATCACTGGTGTACTATGGATCATCACTGTTGTACTATGGACCATCCCTGATGTACTATGGACCTTCCCTGATGTACTATGGACCATCCCTGATGTACTGTGGATCATCACTGATGTGCTATGGAACATCACTGGTGTACTATGGATCATCACTGATGTACTATGGATCATCACTGATGTACTATGGACCATCCCTGATGTACTGTGGATCATCACTGATGTACTGTGGACCATCCCTGATGTACTGTGGATCATCACTGACGTACTGTGGATTATCACTGATATACTGAGGATCATCACTGTTGTACTGTGGATCATCACTGATGTACTGTGGATCATCACTGATGTGCTATGGAACATCACTGATGTACTATGGATCATCACTGATGTACTATGGATCATCACTAATGTACTATGAGCCATCACTGATGTACTATGGATCATCACTGGTGTACTATGGATCATCACTGATGTACTGTGGACCATCCCTGATGTACTGAGGAACATCTCTGATGTACCATGGATCATCACTTGTACTGTGGATCATCACTGATGTACTGTGGATCATCACTGATGTACTGTGGATCATCACTGATGTACTATAGGCCACCACAGGTGTACTATGGATCATCACTGGTGTACTATGGATCATCACTGATATACTATGGACCATCCCTGATGTACTATGGACCATCCCTGATGTACTGTGGATCATCACTGATGTACTATGGGCTATCACTGGTGTACTATGGATCATCACTGGTGTACTATGGATCATCACTGTTGTACTATGGACCATCCCTGATGTACTATGGACCTTAACTGATGTACTATGGACCATCCCTGATGTACTGTGGATCATCACTGATGTGCTATGGAACATCACTGGTGTACTATGGATCATCACTGATGCACTATGGATCATCACTGATGTACTGTGGACCATCCCTGATGTACTGTGGATCATCACTGATGTACTGTGGATCATCACTGATGTACTGTGGATCATCACTGATATACTGTGGATCATCACTGATATACTGTGGATCATCACTGATGTACTGTGGACCATCACTGATGTACTGTGGATCATCACTGATGTACTGTGGATCATCACTGATGTACTGTGGATCATCACTGATGTACTATAGATCATCACTGATGTACTATGGACCATCACTGGTGTACTATGGATCATCACTGGTGTACTATGGATCATCACTGGTGTACTATGGACCATCCCTGATGTACTGTGGATCATCACTGATGTACTGTGGATCATCACTGATGTACTATAGTTCATCACTGATGTACTATGGGCAATCACTGGTGTACTATGGATCATCACTGATGTACTATGGACCACCCCTGATGTACTGTGGACCATCCCTGATGTACTATGGACCATCCCTAATGTACTGTGGATCATCACTGATGTACTGTGGACCATCCCTGATGTACTGTGGATAATCACTGATGTACTGTGGATCATCACTGATGTACTGTGGATCATCACTGATGTACTATAGATCATCACTGATGTACTATGGGCCATCACTGGTGTACTATGGATCATCACTGATGTACTATGGGCCATCACTGGTGTACTATGGATCATCACTGATGTACTATGGGCCATCACTGGTGTACTGTGGATCATCACTGATGTACTGTGGATCATCACTGATGTACTGTGGATCATCACTGATATACTGTGGATCATCACTGATGTACTGTGGACCATCACTGATGTACTGTGGATCATCACTGATGTTCTATGGACCATCACTGATGTACTGTGAATCATCACTGAAGTACTATAGATCATCACTGATGTACTGTGGATCATCACTGATGTACTGTGGATCATCACTGATGTACTATAGATCATCACTGATGTACTATGGACCATCACTGGTGTACTATGGATCATCACTGGTGTACTATGGACCATCCCTGATGTACTGTGGATCATCACTGATGTACTGTGGATCATCACTGATGTACTATAGTTCATCACTGATGTACTATAGTTCATCACTGATGTACTATGGGCCATCACTGGTGTACTATGGATCATCACTGGTGTACTATGGATCATCCCTGATGTACTATGGACCATCCCTGATGTACTATGGATCATCACTGGTGTACTATGGATCATCACTGATGTACTATGGACCATCCATGATGTACTGTGGACCATCCCTTATGTACTATGGACCATCCCTGATGTACTGTGGGTCATCACTGATGTACTGTGGACCATCCCTGATGTACTGTGGATCATCACTGATGTACTGTGGATCATCACTGATGTACTGTGGATCATCACTGATGTACTATGGATCATCACTGATGTACTATAGATCATCACTGATGTACTATAGATCATCACTGATGTACTATGGGCCATCACTGGTGTACTATAGATCATCACTGATGTACTATGGGCCATCACTGGTGTACTATGGATCATCACTGTTGTACTATGGATCATCACTGATGTACTATGGATCATCACTGATGTACTATAGATCATCACTGATGTACTGTGGATCATCACTGATGTACTGTGGATCATCACTGATGTACTATAGATCATCACTGATGTACTATGGGCCATCACTGGTGTACTATGGGTCATCACTGGTGTACTATGGATCATCACTGTTGTACTATGGACCATCCCTGATGTACTATGGACCTTCCCTGATGTACTATGGACCATCCCTGATGTACTGTGGATCATCACTGATGTGCTATGGAACATCACTGGTGTACTATGGATCATCACTGATGTACTATGGATCATCACTGATGTACTATGGACCATCCCTGATGTACTGTGGATCATCACTGATGTACTGTGGACCATCCCTGATGTACTGTGGATCATCACTGACGTACTGTGGATTATCACTGATATACTGAGGATCATCACTGTTGTACTGTGGATCATCACTGATGTACTGTGGATCATCACTGATGTGCTATGGAACATCACTGATGTACTATGGATCATCACTGATGTACTATGGATCATCACTAATGTACTATGAGCCATCACTGATGTACTATGGATCATCACTGGTGTACTATGGATCATCACTGATGTACTGTGGACCATCCCTGATGTACTGAGGAACATCTCTGATGTACCATGGATCATCACTTGTACTGTGGATCATCACTGATGTACTGTGGATCATCACTGATGTACTGTGGATCATCACTGATGTACTATAGGCCACCACAGGTGTACTATGGATCATCACTGGTGTACTATGGATCATCACTGATATACTATGGACCATCCCTGATGTACTATGGACCATCCCTGATGTACTGTGGATCATCACTGATGTACTATGGGCTATCACTGGTGTACTATGGATCATCACTGGTGTACTATGGATCATCACTGTTGTACTATGGACCATCCCTGATGTACTATGGACCTTAACTGATGTACTATGGACCATCCCTGATGTACTGTGGATCATCACTGATGTGCTATGGAACATCACTGGTGTACTATGGATCATCACTGATGTACTATGGATCATCACTGATGTACTATGGACCATCCCTGATGTACTGTGGATCATCACTGATGTACTATAGGCCATCACAGGTGTACTATGGATCATCACTGGTGTACTATGGATCATCACTGATATACTATGGACCATTCCTGATGTACTATGGACCATCCCTGATGTACTGTGGATCATCACTGATGTACTGTGGATCATCTCTGATGTACTATAGATCATCACTGATGTACTGTGGATCATCACTGATGTACTGTGGATCATCACTGATGTACTATAGATCATCACTGATGTACTATGGACCATCACTGGTGTACTATGGATCATCACTGATGTACTATGGATCATCACTGATGTTCTATGGATCATCACTGATGTACTATAGATCATCACTGATGTACTGTGGATCATCACTGATGTACTGTGGATCATCACTGATGTACTATAGATCATCACTGATGTACTATTGGCCATCACTGGTGTACTATGGATCATCACTGGTGTACTATAGATCATCACTGATGTACTATGGGCCATCACTGGTGTACTATGGATCATCACTGGTGTACTATGGATCATCACTGATGTACTATGGATCATCACTGATGTACTATGGACCATCCCTGATGTACTATGGACCTTCCTATATGTACTATGGACCATCCCTGATGTACTGTGGATCATCACTGATGTGCTATGGACCATCACTTGTGTACTATGGATCATCACTGATGTACTATGGATCATCACTGATGTACTATGGACCATCCCTGATGTACTGTGGATCATCACTGATGTACTATGGACCATCCCTGATGTACTGTGGATCATCACTGATGTAGTGTGGATTATCACTGATGTACTGTGGATCATCTCTGATGTACTGTGAATCATCACTGATGTACTGTGGATCATCACTGATGTACTGTGGATCATCACTGATGTACTGTGGATCACTGATGTACTATAGATCATCACTGATATACTGTGGATCATCACTGATGTACTGTGGATCATCACTGATGTACTATAGATCATCACTGATGTACTGTGGATCATCACTGATGTACTGTGGATCATCACTGATGTACTATAGATCATCACTGATGTACTATGGACCATCACTGATGTACTATGGATCATCACTGGTGTACTATGGATCATCACTGTTGTACTATGGATCATCACTGGTGTACTTTGGACCATCCCTGATGTACTGTGGATCATCACTGATGTACTGTGGACCATCCCTGATGTACTGTGGATCATCACTGATGTACTGTGGATCATCACTGATGTACTGTGGATCATCACTGATGCACTATGGATCATCACTGATGTACTATAGAACATCACTGATGTACTATGGGCCATCACTGGTGTACTATAGATCATCACTGATGTACTATGGGCCATCACTGGTGTACTATGGATCATCACTGATGTACTATGGGCCATCACTGGTGTACTATGGATCATCACTGATGTACTGTGGACCATCCCTGATGTACTGTGGATCATCACTGATGTACTGTGGATCATCACTGATGTACTGTGGATCATCACTGATGTACTGTGGATCATCACTGATATACTGTGGATCATCACTGATGTACTGTGGATCATCACTGATGTACTGTGGACCATCACTGATGTACTGTGGATCATCACTGATGTACTGTGGATCATCACTGATGTACTGTGGATCATCACTGATGTACTATAGATCATCACTGATGTACTATGGACCATCACTGGTGTACTATGGATCATCACTGGTGTACTATGGATCATCACTGGTGTACTATGGACCATCCCTGATGTACTGTGGATCATCACTGATGTACTGTGGATCATCACTGATGTACTATAGTTCATCACTGATGTACTATGGGCCATCACTGGTGTACTATGGATCATCACTGGTGTACTATGGATCATCCCTGATGTACTATGGACCATCCCTGATGTACTGTGGATCATCACTGATGTACTGTGGATCATCACTGATGTACTATAGGCCACCACAGGTGTACTATGGATCATCACTGGTGTACTATGGATCATCACTGATATACTATGGACCATCCCTGATGTACTATGGACCATCCCTGATGTACTGTGGATCATCACTGATGTACTATGGGCTATCACTGGTGTACTATGGATCATCACTGGTGTACTATGGATCATCACTGTTGTACTATGGACCATCCCTGATGTACTATGGACCTTAACTGATGTACTATGGACCATCCCTGATGTACTGTGGATCATCACTGATGTGCTATGGAACATCACTGGTGTACTATGGATCATCACTGATGTACTATGGATCATCACTGATGTACTATGGACCATCCCTGATGTACTGTGGATCATCACTGATGTACTGTGGACCATCCCTGATGTACTGTGGATCATCACTGATGTACTGTGGATTATCACTGATGTACTGAGGATCATCACTGATGTACTGTGGATCATCACTGATGTACTGTGGATCATCACTGATGTGCTATGGAACATCACTGATGTACTATGGATCATCAATGATGTACTATGTATCATCACTAATGTACTATGAGCCATCACTGATGTACTATGGATCATCACTGGTGTACTATGGATCATCACTGATGTACTGTGGACCATCCCTGATGTACTGAGGAACATCACTGATGTACCATGGATCATCACTTGTACTGTGGATCATCACTGATGTACTGTGGATCATCACTGATGTACTATAGGCCATCACAGGTGTACTATGGATCATCACTGGTGTACTATGGATCATCACTGATATACTATGGACCATTCCTGATGTACTATGGACCATCCCTGATGTACTGTGGATCATCACTGATGTACTGTGGATCATCTCTGATGTACTATAGATCATCACTGATGTACTGTGGATCATCACTGATGTACTGTGGATCATCACTGATGTACTATAGATCATCACTGATGTACTATGGACCATCACTGGTGTACTATGGATCATCACTGATGTACTATGGATCATCACTGATGTTCTATGGATCATCACTGATGTACTATAGATCATCACTGATGTACTGTGGATCATCACTGATGTACTGTGGATCATCACTGATGTACTATAGATCATCACTGATGTACTGTGGATCATCACTGATGTACTGTGGATCATCACTGATGTACTATAGATCATCACTGATGTACTATTGGCCATCACTGGTGTACTATGGATCATCACTGGTGTACTATAGATCATCACTGATGTACTATGGGCCATCACTGGTGTACTATGGATCATCACTGGTGTACTATGGATCATCACTGATGTACTATGGATCATCACTGATGTACTATGGACCATCCCTGATGTACTATGGACCTTCCTATATGTACTATGGACCATCCCTGATGTACTGTGGATCATCACTGATGTGCTATGGACCATCACTTGTGTACTATGGATCATCACTGATGTACTATGGATCATCACTGATGTACTATGGACCATCCCTGATGTACTGTGGATCATCACTGATGTACTATGGACCATCCCTGATGTACTGTGGATCATCACTGATGTAGTGTGGATTATCACTGATGTACTGTGGATCATCTCTGATGTACTGTGAATCATCACTGATGTACTGTGGATCATCACTGATGTACTGTGGATCATCACTGATGTACTGTGGATCACTGATGTACTATAGATCATCACTGATGTACTGTGGATCATCACTGATGTACTGTGGATCATCACTGATGTACTATAGATCATCACTGATGTACTGTGGATCATCACTGATGTACTGTGGATCATCACTGATGTACTATAGATCATCACTGATGTACTATGGACCATCACTGATGTACTATGGATCATCACTGGTGTACTATGGATCATCACTGTTGTACTATGGATCATCACTGGTGTACTTTGGACCATCCCTGATGTACTGTGGATCATCACTGATGTAATGTGGATCATCACTGATGTACTATAGATCATCACTGTTGTACTATGGGCCATCACTGGTGTACTATGGATCATCACTGGTGTACTATGGATCATCACTGATGGACTATGGACCATCCCTGATGTACTGTGGACCATCCCTGATGTACTATGGACCATCCCTGATGTACTGTGGATCATCACTGATGTACTGTGGACCATCCCTGATGTACTGTGGATCATCACTGATGTACTGTGGATCATCACTGATGCACTATGGATCATCACTGATGTACTATAGAACATCACTGATGTACTATGGGCCATCACTGGTGTACTATAGATCATCACTGATGTACTATGGGCCATCACTGGTGTACTATGGATCATCACTGATGTACTATGGGCCATCACTGGTGTACTATGGATCATCACTGATGTACTGTGGACCATCCCTGATGTACTGTGGATCATCACTGATGTACTGTGGATCATCACTGATGTACTGTGGATCATCACTGATATACTGTGGATCATCACTGATGTACTGTGGATCATCACTGATGTACTGTGGACCATCACTGATGTACTGTGGATCATCACTGATGTACTGTGGATCATCACTGATGTACTGTGGATCATCACTGATGTACTATAGATCATCACTGATGTACTATGGACCATCACTGGTGTACTATGGATCATCACTGGTGTACTATGGACCATCCCTGATGTACTGTGGATCATCACTGATGTACTGTGGATCATCACTGATGTACTATAGTTCATCACTGATGTACTATGGGCCATCACTGGTGTACTATGGATCATCACTGGTGTACTATGGATCATCCCTGATGTACTATGGACCATCCCTGATGTACTGTGGATCATCACTGATGTACTGTGGATCATCACTGATGTACTATAGGCCACCACAGGTGTACTATGGATCATCACTGGTGTATTATGGATCATCACTGATATACTATGGACCATCCCTGATGTACTATGGACCATCCCTGATGTACTGTGGATCATCACTGATGTACTATGGGCTATCACTGGTGTACTATGGATCATCACTGGTGTACTATGGATCATCACTGTTGTACTATGGACCATCCCTGATGTACTATGGACCTTAACTGATGTACTATGGACCATCCCTGATGTACTGTGGATCATCACTGATGTGCTATGGAACATCACTGGTGTACTATGGATCATCACTGATGTACTATGGATCATCACTGATGTACTATGGACCATCCCTGATGTACTGTGGATCATCACTGATGTACTGTGGACCATCCCTGATGTACTGTGGATCATCACTGATGTACTGTGGATTATCACTGATGTACTGAGGATCATCACTGATGTACTGTGGATCATCACTGATGTACTGTGGATCATCACTGATGTGCTATGGAACATCACTGATGTACTATGGATCATCAATGATGTACTATGTATCATCACTAATGTACTATGAGCCATCACTGATGTACTATGGATCATCACTGGTGTACTATGGATCATCACTGATGTACTGTGGACCATCCCTGATGTACTGAGGAACATCACTGATGTACCATGGATCATCACTTGTACTGTGGATCATCACTGATGTACTGTGGATCATCACTGATGTACTATAGGCCATCACAGGTGTACTATGGATCATCACTGGTGTACTATGGATCATCACTGATATACTATGGACCATTCCTGATGTACTATGGACCATCCCTGATGTACTGTGGATCATCACTGATGTACTGTGGATCATCTCTGATGTACTATAGATCATCACTGATGTACTGTGGATCATCACTGATGTACTGTGTATCATCACTGATGTACTATAGATCATCACTGATGTACTATGGACCATCACTGGTGTACTATGGATCATCACTGATGTACTATGGATCATCACTGATGTTCTATGGATCATCACTGATGTACTATAGATCATCACTGATGTACTGTGGATCATCACTGATGTACTGTGGATCATCACTGATGTACTATAGATCATCACTGATGTACTATTGGCCATCACTGGTGTACTATGGATCATCACTGGTGTACTATAGATCATCACTGATGTACTATGGGCCATCACTGGTGTACTATGGATCATCACTGGTGTACTATGGATCATCACTGATGTACTATGGACCATCCCTGATGTACTATGGACCTTCCCATATGTACTATGGACCATCCCTGATGTACTGTGGATCATCACTGATGTGCTATGGACCGTCACTTGTGTACTATGGATCATCACTGATGTACTATGGATCATCACTGATGTACTATGGACCATCCCTGATGTACTGTGGATCATCACTGATGTACTATGGACCATCCCTGATGTACTGTGGATCATCACTGATGTACTGTGGATTATCACTGATGTACTGTGGATCATCTCTGATGTACTGTGAATCATCACTGATGTACTGTGGATCATCACTGATGTACTGTGGATCATCACTGATGTACTGTGGATCACTGATGTACTATAGATCATCACTGATGTACTGTGGATCATCACTGATGTACTGTGGATCATCACTGATGTACTATAGATCATCACTGATGTACTGTGGATCATCACTGATGTACTGTGGATCATCACTGATGTACTATAGATCATCACTGATGTACTATGGACCATCACTGATGTACTATGGATCATCACTGGTGTACTATGGATCATCACTGTTGTACTATGGATCATCACTGGTGTACTTTGGACCATCCCTGATGTACTGTGGATCATCACTGATGTACTGTGGATCATCACTGATGTACTATAGATCATCACTGTTGTACTATGGGCCATCACTGGTGTACTATGGATCATCACTGGTGTACTATGGATCATCACTGATGGACTATGGACCATCCCTGATGTACTGTGGACCATCCCTGATGTACTATGGACCATCCCTGATGTACTGTGGATCATCACTGATGTACTGTGGACCATCCCTGATGTACTGTGGATCATCACTGATGTACTGTGGATCATCACTGATGTACTGTGGATCATCACTGATGCACTATGGATCATCACTGATGTACTATAAAACATCACTGATGTACTATGGGCCATCACTGGTGTACTATAGATCATCACTGATGTACTATGGGCCATCACTGGTGTACTATGGATCATCACTGATGTACTATGGGCCATCACTGGTGTACTATGGATCATCACTGATGTACTGTGGACCATCCCTGATGTACTGTGGATCATCACTGATGTACTGTGGATCATCACTGATGTACTGTGGATCATCACTGATGTACTGTGGATCATCACTGATGTACTGTGGATCATCACTGATATACTGTGGATCATCACTGATATACTGTGGATCATCACTGATGTACTGTGGACCATCACTGATGTACTGTGGATCATCACTGATGTACTGTGGATCATCACTGATGTACTGTGGATCATCACTGATGTACTATGGACCATCACTGGTGTACTATGGATCATCACTGGTGTACTATGGATCATCACTGGTGTACTATGGACCATCCCTGATGTACTGTGGATCATCACTGATGTACTGTGGATCATCACTGATGTACTATAGTTCATCACTGATGTACTATGGGCCATCACTGGTGTACTATGGATCATCACTGGTGTACTATGGATCATCCCTGATGTACTATGGACCATCCCTGATGTACTATGGATCATCACTGGTGTACTATGGATCATCACTGATGTACTATGGACCATCCCTGATGTACTGTGGACCATCCCTGATGTACTATGGACCATCCCTGATGTACTGTGGATCATCACTGATGTACTGTGGACCATCCCTGATGTACTGTGGATCATCACTGATGTACTGTGGATCATCACTGATGTACTATGGATCATCACTGATGTACTATAGATCATCACTGATGTATTATGGGCCATCACTGGTGTACTATAGTTCATCACTGATGTACTATGGGCCATTACTGGTGTACTATGGATCATCACTGGTGTACTATGGATCATCCCTGATGTACTATGGACCATCCCTGATGTACTATGGACTATCCCTGATGTACTATGAACCATCCCTGATGTACTGTGGATCATCACTGATGTACTGTGGATCATCACTGATGTACTATGGGCCATCACAGGTGTACTATGGATCATCACTGGTGTACTATGGATCATCACTGATGTACTATTCATCATCACTGATGTACTATGGATCATCACTGATGTACTATGGATCATCACTGATGTACTATGGACCATCACTGATGTACTGTGGACCATCACTGATGTACTGTGGATCATCACTGATGTTCTATGGACCATCACTGATGTACTGTGGATCATCACTGATGTACTATAGATCATCACTGATGTACTGTGGATCATTGATGTACTATAGATCATCACTGATGTACTGTGGATCATCACTGATGTACTGTGGATCATCACTGATGTACTATAGATCATCACTGATGTACCGTGGATCATCACTGATGTACTATGTATCATCACTGATGTACTGAGGATCATCACTAATGTACTGTGGATCATCACTGATGTACTGTGGATAATCACTGATGTACTGTGGATCATCACTGATGTACTATAGATCATCACTGTTGTACTATGGGCCATCACTGGTGTACTATGGATCATCACTGGTGTACTATGGATCATCACTGATGGACTATGGACCATCCCTGATGTACTGTGGACCATCCCTGATGTACTATGGACCATCCCTGATGTACTGTGGATCATCACTGATGTACTGTGGACCATCCCTGATGTACTGTGGATCATCACTGATGTACTGTGGATCATCACTGATGTACTGTGGATCATCACTGATGTACTATGGATCATCACTGATGTACTATAGATCATCACTGATGTACTATGGGCCATCACTGGTGTACTATAGATCATCACTGATGTACTATGGGCCATCACTGGTGTACTATGGATCATCACTGATGTACTATGGGCCATCACTGGTGTACTATGGATCATCACTGATGTACTGTGGACCATCCCTGATGTACTGTGGATCATCACTGATGTACTGTGGATCATCACTGATGTACTGTGGATCATCACTGATATACTGTGGATCATCACTGATATACTGTGGATCATCACTGATGTACTGTGGACCATCACTGATGTACTGTGGATCATCACTGATGTACTGTGGATCATCACTGATGTACTGTGGATCATCACTGATGTACTATAGATCATCACTGATGTACTATGGACCATCACTGGTGTACTATGGATCATCACTGGTGTACTATGGATCATCACTGGTGTACTATGGACCATCCCTGATGTACTGTGGATCATCACTGATGTACTGTGGATCATCACTGATGTACTATAGTTCATCACTGATGTACTATGGGCCATCACTGGTGTACTATGGATCATCACTGGTGTACTATGGATCATCCCTGATGTACTATGGACCATCCCTGATGTACTATGGATCATCACTGGTGTACTATGGATCATCACTGATGTACTATGGACCATCCCTGATGTACTGTGGACCATCCCTGATGTACTATGGACCATCCCTGATGTACTGTGGATCATCACTGATGTACTGTGGACCATCCCTGATGTACTGTGGATCATCACTGATGTACTGTGGATCATCACTGATGTACTGTGGATCATCACTGATGTACTATAGATCATCACTGATGTACTATGGGCCATCACTGGTGTACTATAGATCATCACTGATGTACTATGGGCCATCACTGGTGTACTATGGATCATCACTGATGTACTATGGGCCATCACTGGTGTACTATGGATCATCACTAGGGATGAGCTTCGTGTTCGAGTCGAACATACGTTCGACTCGAACATTGGCTGTTCGATCGTTCGACGAAGATCGAACGATTTGGGCCGTTCGCGCCAAATTCGAGTGACGCGAACGGCCCACAATGCACTACGCCATCGCAGTGTCATCCAGGCGCTGTGATTGGCCAAGCATGCACTGTGACCCCGCATGCTTGGCCAATCACAGCGCCGGCAGCGAGGAGAGCAATGATTGGCCACAGGCAGGATGCCTGTGGCCAATTATTGCTGAGGGTGTTTAGTACACGCCCCACACTATAAAAGGCCGCCAGCACGGCGGCCTAGTGTAGTGTGTTCCGGAGCAGGGATAGAGTAGCATAGGCAGGGACAGTGACTGTTATTTCTTTCTTGCTTAACCTGGATTCCTTTAGTTTAGGGAAAGAGAAGGATAGGTAGGGAGAGTGTCAGTGTGTTTTGTGCTTCTGCTATAGTGTGCTTAAAAAAAACATTTATTCTAGGGACAGAAAACTCTAGGTAGGGACAGTGTCAGTTTCTTTCACTCTGCAAGTCCTTGTTTCCAGGGACCTGTAAGGACAGTGAGTTAATTGTCCTTGTGCTATATTGTGCTTAAAAAAAACATTTATTCTAGGGACAGAAAACTCTAGGTAGGGACAGTGTCAGTTTCTTTCACTCTGCAAGTCCTTGTTTCCAGGGACCTGTAAGGACAGTGAGTTAATTGTCCTTGTGCTATATTGTGATTAAAAAAAACATTTATTCTAGGGACAGAAAACTCTAGGTAGGGACAGTGTCAGTTTCTTTCACTCTGCAAGTCCTTGTTTCCAGGGACCTGTAAGGACAGTGAGTTAATTTTCCTTGTGCTATATTGTGATTAAAAAAAACATTTATTCTAGGGACAGAAAACTCTAGGTAGGGACAGTGTCAGTTTCTTTCACTCTGCAAGTCCTTGTTTCCAGGGACCTGTAAGGACAGTGAGTTAATTGTCCTTGTGCTATATTGTGCTTAAAAAAAACATTTATTCTAGGGACAGAAAACTCTAGGTAGGGACAGTGTCAGTTTCTTTCACTCTGCAAGTCCTTGTTTCCAGGGACCTGTAAGGACAGTGAGTTAATTGTCCTTGTGCTATATTGTGATTAAAAAAAACATTTATTCTAGGGACAGAAAACTCTAGGTAGGGACAGTGTCAGTTTCTTTCACTCTGCAAGTCCTTGTTTCCAGGGACCTGTAAGGACAGTGAGTTAATTTTCCTTGTGCTATATTGTGATTAAAAAAAACATTTATTCTAGGGACAGAAAACTCTAGGTAGGGACAGTGTCAGTTTCTTTCACTCTGCAAGTCCTTGTTTCCAGGGACCTGTAAGGACAGTGAGTTAATTGTCCTTGTGCTATATTGTGCTTAAAAAAAACATTTATTCTAGGGACAGAAAACTCTAGGTAGGGACAGTGTCAGTTTCTTTCACTCTGCAAGTCCTTGTTTCCAGGGACCTGTAAGGACAGTGAGTTAATTGTCCTTGTGCTATATTGTGATTAAAAAAAACATTTATTCTAGGGACAGAAAACTCTAGGTAGGGACAGTGTCAGTTTCTTTCACTCTGCAAGTCCTTGTTTCCAGGGACCTGTAAGGACAGTGAGTTAATTTTCCTTGTGCTATATTGTGATTAAAAAAAACATTTATTCTAGGGACAGAAAACTCTAGGTAGGGACAGTGTCAGTTTCTTTCACTCTGCAAGTCCTTGTTTCCAGGGACCTGTAAGGACAGTGAGTTAATTGTCCTTGTGCTATATTGTGCTTAAAAAAAACATTTATTCTAGGGACAGAAAACTCTAGGTAGGGACAGTGTCAGTTTCTTTCACTCTGCAAGTCCTTGTTTCCAGGGACCTGTAAGGACAGTGAGTTAATTTTCCTTGTGCTATATTGTGATTAAAAAAAACATTTTTTCTAGGGACAGAAAACTGTAGGTAGGGAGAGTGTTTTTTTTCTTTCACTCTG
This sequence comes from Rana muscosa, assembly GCA_029206835.1. Taxonomy (NCBI): domain Eukaryota; kingdom Metazoa; phylum Chordata; class Amphibia; order Anura; family Ranidae; genus Rana; species Rana muscosa. The sequence goes on from CM055117.1 coordinate 284,805,630, forward strand.
CAAGTCCTTGTTTCCAGGGACCTGTAAGGACAGTGAGTTAATTTTCCTTGTGCTATATTGTGATTAAAAAAAACATTTTTTCTAGGGACAGAAAACTGTAGGTAGGGAGAGTGTTTTTTTTCTTTCACTCTGCAAGTCCTTGTTTCCAGGGACCTGTAAGGACAGTGAGTTAATTGTCCTTGTGCTATATTGTGCTTAAAAAAAACATTTATTCTAGGGACAGAAAACTCTAGGTAGGGACAGTGTCAGTTTCTTTCACTCTGCAAGTCCTTGTTTCCAGGGACCTGTAAGGACAGTGAGTTAATTTTCCTTGTGCTATATTGTGATTAAAAAAAACATTTATTCTAGGGACAGAAAACTCTAGGTAGGGACAGTGTCAGTTTCTTTCACTCTGCAAGTCCTTGTTTCCAGGGACCTGTAAGGACAGTGAGTTAATTTTCCTTGTGCTATATTGTGATTAAAAAAAACATTTATTCTAGGGACAGAAAACTCTAGGTAGGGACAGTGTCAGTTTCTTTCACTCTGCAAGTCCTTGTTTCCAGGGACCTGTAAGGACAGTGAGTTAATTTTCCTTGTGCTATATTGTGATTAAAAAAAACATTTTTTCTAGGGACAGAAAACTGTAGGTAGGGAGAGTGTTTTTTTTCTTTCACTCTGCAAGTCCTTGTTTCCAGGGACCTGTAAGGACAGTGAGTTAATTTTCCTTGTGCTATATTGTGATTAAAAAAAACATTTTTTCTAGGGACAGAAAACTGTAGGTAGGGAGAGTGTTTTTTTTCTTTCACTCTGCAAGTCCTTGTTTCCAGGGACCTGTAAGGACAGTGAGTTAATTGTCCTTGTGCTATATTGTGCTTAAAAAAAACATTTATTCTAGGGACAGAAAACTCTAGGTAGGGACAGTGTCAGTTTCTTTCACTCTGCAAGTCCTTGTTTCCAGGGACCTGGAGAGACATTGAGTGAATTGTCCTTGTGCTATATTGTGATTAAAAAAAACATTTATTCTAGGGACAGAAAACTCTAGGTAGGGACAGTGTCAGTTTCTTTCACTCTGCAAGTCCTTGTTTCCAGGGACCTGTAAGGACAGTGAGTTAATTTTCCTTGTGCTATATTGTGATTAAAAAAAACATTTTTTCTAGGGACAGAAAACTGTAGGTAGGGAGAGTGTTTTTTTTCTTTCACTCTGCAAGTCCTTGTTTCCAGGGACCTGTAAGGACAGTGAGTTAATTTTCCTTGTGCTATATTGTGATTAAAAAAAACATTTTTTCTAGGGACAGAAAACTGTAGGTAGGGAGAGTGTTTTTTTTCTTTCACTCTGCAAGTCCTTGTTTCCAGGGACCTGTAAGGACAGTGAGTTAATTGTCCTTGTGCTATATTGTGCTTAAAAAAAACATTTATTCTAGGGACAGAAAACTCTAGGTAGGGACAGTGTCAGTTTCTTTCACTCTGCAAGTCCTTGTTTCCAGGGACCTGGAGAGACATTGAGTGAATTGTCCTTGTGCTATATTGTGATTAAAAAAAACATTTATTCTAGGGACAGAAAACTCTAGGTAGGGACAGTGTCAGTTTCTTTCACTCTGCAAGTCCTTGTTTCCAGGGACCTGTAAGGACAGTGAGTTAATTTTCCTTGTGCTATATTGTGATTAAAAAAAACATTTTTTCTAGGGACAGAAAACTGTAGGTAGGGAGAGTGTTTTTTTTCTTTCACTCTGCAAGTCCTTGTTTCCAGGGACCTGTAAGGACAGTGAGTTAATTTTCCTTGTGCTATATTGTGATTAAAAAAAACATTTTTTCTAGGGACAGAAAACTCTAGGTAGGGACAGTGTCAGTTTCTTTCACTGTGAAAGTCCTTGTTTCAAGGGACAGAGAAGGACACCTGAAGGTAGCCCTTATTGCTTTTTTCCCATCTCCCTGCAGGCCATCTATTAGAATGTCTGGAAGGCAAACAAGGAGAGGCAGACAGTCAGGAGGCAATAAAAGAGGGCAAGCAGGCTCTGTGTCTGGGGGCAACAGTGCTGGTCGTGGACGCGGTGCATTGTCATCAGCACATGGCCATGGGACACGCTTGTCCTTCTTTTCGGCAGCTGGACATGTTGAGCCACATCATGCCGAAGACTTGGTAGAGTGGATGACCAAGCCCTCCTCCTCCTCCTCATCCTCTCTCACCCAGGCTCAGGGTACTGGAAAAGCAGCTGCCAAAGCGTCGTCTTCCCTGGTATCAATGTCAGACAAATCATCAGTCACTCCTTCCCTAGACCCACCATGTCCTCCTCCTGAGGAGTCCCCCGAACTGTTTCAGCACAGTGTTGGGTACATGCTCCAGGAGGATGCCCAGCGTTTCGAAGGGTCTGATGATGAAACCCAGCTAGAGGAAGGCAGTAGCGTGAGAGCAGACAGAGGGGATGCTCAAGAAGGACACCAATCTGGCAGTCATGTTCCAGCAGCTGCAGCATACTGCCAGATTGGCTCCAGTGATGAGGAGGGAGGGGATGATGAGGTCAATGACTCCACGTGGGTGCCTAATAGGAGAGAGGAGGAGGAGGAGGATGAGGAGGAGGCACATCTCCAACGAGGCAGGATGCCCTTTGGTGGCCAGCGTAAGGGCAGTACACCGACGGAATCACACCGCAGAGCTCCGCCTGTGCAGGGCGCTGCCTCTGCCCGTCATTCAAAAAGTTCTTTGGTGTGGGCCTTTTTTGAGGCTAGTGCATCAGATCGCACAGCTGCTGTTTGCAACATATGTCTCAAGCGTATATCGCGTGGCCAAAACATCAGCCGCTTGGGTACCACATGCCTGACCAGACATATGTTGACCTGCCATGCAGCTCGTTGGCAAGCCTACCTCAAAGACCCACACCAAAGAACAAAGCGGACCTCTCCTTGCACCGCATCAGCTGGGATCTCCAACCCCACTATAACTTCAGTCCTCTCTGAAACATGCACTGAGAGGAATGAAGGTGTAGAATTAGGTGTGTCACAGCCAAGTACTTGCGCCCACTCTGCTAGCAGTACACCGACGTCCGATTCTAGCAGGCAAATTTCCCTGCCCCAGCTGCTGGACCGTCGAAAGAAGTTCACTCCCAGCCATCCACATGCCCAGCGGTTGAATGCTAGCTTGGCTAAATTGCTAGCGCTTCAACTGCTGCCTTTTCAGTTGGTAGACTCGGCCCCCTTCCGTGAGTTTGTGCAATGTGCGGTTCCTCAGTGGCAGGTTCCCAAACGCCACTTTTTCTCACGGAAGGCTATTCCGGCTCTCTACCGGCATGTGGAAGGCAATGTCTTGGCCTCGCTGGACAGGGCGGTCAGCGGTAAGGTGCATATTACCGCTGACTCATGGTCCAGCAGGCATGGACAGGGACGTTACCTTTCTTTCACGGCCCATTGGGTCACTCTTTTGGCAGCTGGGAAGGATTCAGGACAAGGTGCAGTAGTGTTGGAGGTTGTCCCACCGCCACGCCTCCAAAATGCTACTACTGGTTGTGACACACCTCTCTCCTCCACCCCCTCCTCTTCTTCTTCCTCCATGGCCTCTTCCTGTGGTTTGTCCTATGAACCAGCGGTGCTCCGTAGCCGTTCACGGGGCTACGCAAGTACGCAGGCAAAAAGATGCCATGCCGTGCTTGCGCTGGTGTGTTTGGGGGACAGAAGCCACACTGGGGCAGAGGTCCTGTCTGCTCTGCAGGGCCAGGCCGAGAGGTGGTTGACGCCACGCCAGCTTAAGCCAGGAATGGTGGTTTGCGACAATGGCACCAACCTCCTCTCCGCCCTCCGACAGGGACAACTGACCCATGTGCCCTGTGTGGCTCACGTCCTTAACCTGGTGGTGCAGCGCTTCTTGGGCAGGTACCCGGGCTTACAGGATGTCCTGAGGCAGGCCAGGAAAGTCTGTGTGCATTTCCGCAGATCTTATAATGCCAGTGCTCGCCTGGCTGAGCTGCAAAAGGAGTTGAACCTGCCCAAGAACCGCCTTATATGTGACATGCCCACCAGGTGGAACTCAACGTTGGCCATGCTGCAGCGGCTGCACACGCAGCAGAGGGCCATCAATGAGTACCTGTGCGACTACGGCACCAGGACAGGGTCAGGGGAGCTTGGTTTTTTTTCTCCACGCCAGTGGGGCATGATCAGGGATGCATGCACTGTCCTGGCACCATTTGAGGAGGCCACGAGGATGGTGAGCAGTGACAGTGCATGCATCAGTGACACTGTACCTCTTGTCCACCTGTTGGAGCACACGCTGCGTGGAATAATGGACAGGGCACTTGAGGCAGAACAGAGGCAGGAAGAGGAGGACTTCCTTGCCTCTCAAGGCCCCCTTTACCCAGACAGTGTTCCTTCTGTCCCACCCATCGCACAGGAAGAGGAGGAGGAGGAGGAGGAGGAGGAGGAGGAGGAGGATTGTGTCAGCATGGAGGTGGAGGCTGGCACTCAGCATCATCAGCAGCAGTCTTTTAGGGATGATTTACAGTCCCAAGAAACCAGTGGACTTGTACGTGGCTGGGAGGAGGTGGCTGCGGATCATGTCGTCCTTAGTGACCCAGAGGACTCCGGAGCGAATGCCTCAGCAAACCTACGCTGCATGGCCTCCCTGATCCTGCAAAGTCTGCGGAAGGATCCTCGTATTCTTCGGATCAAGGAGAGGGACCATTACTGGCTGGCCACTCTCCTTGATCCACGGTACAAGGGTAAGGTTGCGGACCTTATGTTACCGTCGCAGAGGGAGCAGAGGATGAGACAACTCCGGGAGGCCTTGCAGAAAGGTCTGTGCAACGCGTTCCCAGAGACTGGGAGGTTGCAAACTCCTGGTCCTGGACAACGAGTTGCTGAGGCTTCGGCCAGTCAAAGAAGGAGCGGTGGGGAAGGTGGCCGTCTGACCGATGCGTTCAGACAATTCTTTAGTCCGCAGCCCCAAAGTATGATCGGTTCCAGCAACCATCGCCAGCGTCTGATAAACATGGTGCAGGAATATCTAGGGGCAAGGTCAGACTTGGACACCTTCCCCACCGAAAATCCTCTGGCTTACTGGGTCTTGAGGATGGATCACTGGCCAGAGCTTGCACAGTATGCAATTGAGCTACTGGCCTGTCCTGCATCCAGCGTTCTTTCGGAACGCACATTCAGTGCTGCTGGAGGATTTGTCACGGATCACAGGGTGCGCCTGTCCACCGACTCGGTTGATCGACTGACTTTCATCAAGATGAACCAGTCTTGGATCACCACCAGCTACCACACACCTGATGCTGATATAACAGACTAATTGATTTTAAAATGTCACATCCCTTCAAGACTGATGCTGATGCTGAGTGCCTGTGCTGTTATGTTGACTGGCTATCCTCCTCCTCCGAGTCCTCAATGATACGATTGATGATGATAGCTTGGAAGATCATTTTTGTTTATGGGTGCCGCCACCAGTGCCTAACGCCCAATTTTTCAGCCCCTGTTTAACAGTGGCGTGTAATTACAATTTTTGAAGCAATACTTTGCAACAGGGCTCATTGCTGTGCTCCAAGTACAGTATCTGTGAGGAGTTGCAGTGTTGTGCCACCAGTGCCTAAGGCCCAATTTTTCAGCCCCTGTTTAACAGGGGCGTGTCATTACAATTTTTGAAGCAATACTTTGCAACAGGGCTCATTGCTGTGCTCCAAGTACAGTATCTGTGAAGGGTTGCAGTGTTGTGCCACCAGTGCCTAAGGCCCAATTTTTCAGCCCCTGTTCAACAGGGGCATGTAATTACAATTCTTGATCTAATAATTCACAGCAGGGCCCATTGCTGCACCCACCAAGAGTAACTGTCAGGGCTTACAGTGTTGTGGCACCAGCACCACCATCAAAGGCCCAATTTTTACTACCACTGTTCAACAATTATATGTAATTAAAATTCCTGATATAATAGTTGACAGCAGGGCGTTCCAGCACCAACCAAGAGTAACTGTGAGTGCTTACAGTGTTGTGCCAACACCAACAACTAAGGGGCCTATTTCTGCAGAGTATATACGGCAGGTCCCTACTTTCAAACATCCAACTTACAAACGACTCCTACTTGCAAACGCAAGAAGACAACAGGAAGTGAGAGGAAATCTACCACTAGGAAGGAAAATTCTCTCCTGTAAGAATAAATATGGGAGAAAGGTGTCTCCTCTGTACTGATGCTTTATCAGCAATCCTTGTTTCAAGAAAAACACCACATTTCAAAAACAGTTGTCATTAGGACGGAAAGTGAGGTGAAATGTTCTGAACAGGGGCACAGACAGCAAAACAAATGTTACAGGGGTGATAACCCTTACCTATGTTTTCCAAAAAGTTTAAAAATAGATTTTTGGTCTGGAGCTACACTTCAACAATGTACCTGTTCAAAATTACAAACACATTCTACATAAGAACAAACCTACAGTCCCTGTCTTGTATGCACCGCCTGTATACGGCTGTTCAGAGTATATAGGGCCTTTTTTATTTTATGTGCGGGGTTCCCCTTAATATCCATACAAGACCCAAAGGGGCTGGTAATGGGCTGGGGTAGGGGGGGGGGTCATGGGGTAGCTATGCCATTTTTCTTAAAGATTTTCATCCATATTACCGGGACCAGACATTACATTAAAGCCGCAAGCAGTTTTAAATGGCTTTTTTTTCCTTTAGAAGTGTCATTTTGTGCAGGGACAGTTCTAAACACGGGAAACACGTGGCACTTCACAGGCATACTTTAGACACCCCCCAGGTACGATATTTAAAGGAATATTTGACTTTTTTTTTTTCACTTTATGCATCATTAAAATGACTGCTCCCGGAAAACGACCGTTTTTAAAACTTATTTTTGCATTGATACATGTCCCCTGGTGCAGAACCCGGGTTCCCAAACCCTTTTTAGGACAATAACATGCATAATAGTTGTTATAATTAGCACTTTAGAATTCGAACGTTCGCATCCATTGTATTTAATAGGGTTCTAATGTTCGTTCGAACTTTCGGTCCGTTCGCGGGTTCTGGTGCGAACCGAACCCGGGGGTGTTCGGCTCATCACTAATCATCACTGATGTACTGTGGACCATCCCTGATGTACTGTGGATCATCACTGATGTACTGTGGACCATCCCTGATGTACTGTGGATCATCACTGATGTACTGTGGATCATCACTGATGTACTGTGGATCATCACTGATATACTGTGGATCATCACTGATGTACTGTGGACCATCACTGATGTACTGTGGATCATCACTGATGTACTATAGATCATCACTGATGTACTACGGACCATCACTGGTGTACCGTGGATCATCACTGATGTACTGTGGATCATCACTGATGTACTATAGATCATCACTGATGTACTATGGACCATCACTGGTGTACTATGGATCATCACTGGTGTACTGTGGATCATCACTGATGTACTATAGATCATCACTGATGTACTATGGACCATCACTGGTGTACTATGGATCATCACTGGTGTACTATGGATCATCACTGGTGTACTATGGACCATTCCTGATGTACTGTGGATCATCACTGATGCACTGTGGATCATCACTGATGTACTATAGTTCATCACTGATGTACTATGGGCCATCACTGGTGTACTATGGATCATCACTGGTGTACTATGGATCATACCTGATGTACTATGGACCATCCCTGATGTACTATGGACCATCCCTGATGTACTATGGACCATCCCTGATGTACTATGGACTATCCCTGATGTACTGTGGATCATCACTGATGTACTGTGGATCATCACTGATTTACTGTGGATCATCACTGATGTACTATGGGCCATCACAGGTGTACTATGGATCATCACTGGTGTACTATGGATCATCACTGATGTACTATGGATCATCACTGATGTACTATGGACCATCCCTGATGTACTATGGATCATCCCTGATGTACTGTGAATCATCACTGATGTACTGTGGATCATCACTGATGTACTATGGACCATCACTGATGTACTGTGGATCACTGATGTACTATAGATCATCACTGATGTACTGTGGATCATCACTGATGTACTGTGGATCATCACTGATGTACTATAGATCATCACTGATGTACCGTGGATCATCACTGATGTACTATGTATCATCACTGATGTACTGAGGATCATCACTAATGTACTGTGGATCATCACTGATGTACTGTGGATAATCACTGATGTACTGTGGATCATCCTTGATGTACTATAGATCATCACTGTTGTACTATGGACCATCACTGGTGTACTATGGATCATCACTGGTGTACTATGGATCATCACTGATGGACTATGGACCATCCCTGATGTACTGTGGACCATCCCTGATGTACTATGGACCATCCCTGATGTACTGTGGATCATCACTGATGTACTGTGGACCATCCCTGATGTACTGTGGATCATCACTGATGTACTGTGGATCATCACTGATGTACTGTGGATCATCACTGATGTACTATGGATCATCACTGATGTACTATAGATCATCACTGATGTACTATGGGCCATCACTGGTGTACTATAGATCATCACTGATGTACTATGGGCCATCACTGGTGTACTATGGATCATCACTGATGTACTATGGGCCATCACTGGTGTACTATGGATCATCACTGATGTACTGTGGACCACCCCTGATGTACTGTGGATCATCACTGATGTACTGTGGATCATCACTGATGTACTGTGGATCATCACTGATATACTGTGGATCATCACTGATATACTGTGGATCATCACTGATGTACTGTGTACCATCACTGATGTACTGTGGATCATCACTGATGTACTGTGGATCATCACTGATGTATTATAGATCATCACTGATGTACTATGGACCATCACTGGTGTACTATGGATCATCACCGGTGTACTGTGGATCATCACTGATGTACTATAGATCATCACTGATGTACTATGGACCATCACTGGTGTACTATGGATCATCACTGGTGTACTATGGATCATCACTGGTGTACTATGGACCATTCCTGATGTACTGTGGATCATCACTGATGCACTGTGGATCATCACTGATGTACTATAGTTCATCACTGATGTACTATGGGCCATCACTGGTGTACTATGGATCATCACTGGTGTACTATAGATCATACCTGATGTACTATGGACCATCCCTGATGTACTATGGACCATCCCTGATGTACTATGGACTATCCCTGATGTACTGTGGATCATCACTGATGTACTGTGGATCATCACTGATGTACTGTGGATCATCACTGATGTACTATGGGCCATCACAGGTGTACTATGGATCATCACTGGTGTACTATGGATCATCACTGATGTACTATGGATCATCACTGATGTACTATGGACCATCCCTGATGTACTATGGACCATCCCTGGTGTACTGTGAATCATCACTGATGTACTGTGGATCATCACTGATGTACTATGGACCATCACTGATGTACTGTGGATCACTGATGTACTATAGATCATCACTGATGTACTGTGGATCATCACTGATGTACTGTGGATCATCACTGATGTACTATAGATCATCACTGATGTACCGTGGATCATCACTGATGTACTATGTATCATCACTGATGTACTGAGGATCATCACTAATGTACTGTGGATCATCACTGATGTACTGTGGATAATCACTGATGTACTGTGGATCATCACTGATGTACTATAGATCATCACTGTTGTACTATGGACCATTACTGGTGTACTATGGATCATCACTGGTGTACTATGGATCATCACTGATGGACTATGGACCATCCCTGATGTACTGTGGACCATCCCTGATGTACTATGGACCATCCCTGATGTACTGTGGATCATCACTGATGTACTGTGGACCATCCCTGATGTACTGTGGATCATCACTGATGTACTGTGGATCATCACTGATGTACTGTGGATCATCACTGATGTACTATGGATCATCACTGATGTACTATAGATCATCACTGATGTACTATGGGCCATCACTGGTGTACTATAGATCATCACTGATGTACTATGGGCCATCACTGGTGTACTATGGATCATCACTGATGTACTATGGGCCATCACTGGTGTACTATGGATCATCACTGATGTACTGTGGACCACCCCTGATGTACTGTGGATCATCACTGATGTACTGTGGATCATCACTGATGTACTGTGGATCATCACTGATATACTGTGGATCATCACTGATATACTGTGGATCATCACTGATGTACTGTGGACCATCACTGATGTACTGTGGATCATCACTGATGTACTGTGGATCATCACTGATGTATTATAGATCATCACTGATGTACTATGGACCATCACTGGTGTACCGTGGATCATCACTGATGTACTGTGGATCATCACTGATGTACTATAGATCATCACTGATGTACTATGGACCATCACTGGTGTACTATGGATCATCACTGGTGTACTGTGGATCATCACTGATGTACTATAGATCATCACTGATGTACTATGGACCATCACTGGTGTACTATGGATCATCACTGGTGTACTATGGATCATCACTGGTGTACTATGGACCATCCCTGATGTACTGTGGATCATCACTGATGCACTGTGGATCATCACTGATGTACTATAGTTCATCACTGATGTACTATGGGCCATCACTGGTGTACTATGGATCATCACTGGTGTACTATGGATCATACCTGATGTACTATGGACCATCCCTGATGTACTATGGACCATCCCTGATGTACTGTGGATCATCACTGATGTACTGTGGATCATCACTGATGTACTGTGGATCATCACTGATGTACTATGGGCCATCACAGGTGTACTATGGATCATCACTGGTGTACTATGGATCATCACTGATGTACTATGGACCATCCCTGATGTACTATGGACCATCCCTGATGTACTGTGAATCATCACTGATGTACTGTGGATCATCACTGATGTACTATGGACCATCACTGATGTACTGTGGATCACTGATGTACTATAGATCATCACTGATGTACTGTGGATCATCACTGATGTACTGTGGATCATCACTGATGTACTATAGATCATCACTGATGTACCGTGGATCATCACTGATGTACTATGTATCATCACTGATGTACTGAGGATCATCACTAATGTACTGTGGATCATCACTGATGTACTGTGGATAATCACTGATGTACTGTGGATCATCACTGATGTACTATAGATCATCACTGTTGTACTATGGGCCATCACTGGTGTACTATGGATCATCACTGGTGTACTATGGATCATCACTGATGGACTATGGACCATCCCTGATGTACTGTGGACCATCCCTGATGTACTATGGACCATCCCTGATGTACTGTGGATCATCACTGATGTACTGTGGACCATCCCTGATGTACTGTGGATCATCACTGATGTACTGTGGATCATCACTGATGTACTATGGATCATCACCGATGTACTATAGATCATCACTGATGTACTATGGGCCATCACTGGTGTACTATAGATCATCACTGATGTACTATGGGCCATCACTGGTGTACTATGGATCATCACTGATGTACTATGGGCCATCACTGGTGTACTATGGATCATCACTGATGTACTGTGGACCATCCCTGATGTACTGTGGATCATCACTGATGTACTGTGGATCATCACTGATGTACTGTGGATCATCACTGATATACTGTGGATCATCACTGATGTACTGTGGATCATCACTGATGTACTGTGGACCATCACTGATGTACTGTGGATCATCACTGATGTACTGTTGATCATCACTGATGTACTGTGGATCATCACTGATGTATTATAGATCATCACTGATGTACTATGGACCATCACTGGTGTACTATGGATCATCACTGGTGTACTATGGATCATCACTGGTGTACTATGGACCATCCCTGATGTACTGTGGATCATCACTGATGTACTGTGGATCATCACTGATGTACTATAGTTAATCACTGTTGTACTATGGGCCATCACTGGTGTACTATGGATCATCACTGGTGTACTATGGACCATCCCTGATGTACTATGGACCATCCCTGATGTACTATGGATCATCACTGGTGTACTATGGATCATCACTGATGTACTATGGACCATCCCTGATGTACTGTGGACCATCCCTGATGTACTGTGGATCATCACTGATGTACTGTGGATCATCACTGATGTACTGTGGATCATCACTGATATACTGTGGATCATCACTGATGTACTGTGGACCATCACTGATGTACTGTGGATCATCACTGATGTTCTATGGACCATCACTGATGTACTGTGGATCATCACTGATGTACTATAGATCATCACTGATGTACTGTGGATCATCACTGATGTACTATGGACCATCACTGGTGTACTATGGATCATCACTGGTGTACTATGGATCATCACTGGTGTACTATGGATCATCACTGGTGTACTATGGACCATCCCTGATGTACTGTGGATCATCACTGATGTACTGTGGATCATCACTGATGTACTATAGTTCATCACTGATGTACTATGGGCCATCACTGGTGTACTATGGATCATCACTGGTGTACTATGGATCATCCCTGATGTACTATGGACCATCCCTGATGTACTATGGACCATCCCTGATGTACTATGGACAAGCCCTGATGTACTATGGACCATCCCTGATGTACTGTGGATCATCACTGATGTACTGCGGATCATCACTGATGTACTGTGGATCATCACTGATGTACTATGGGCCATCACAGGTGTACTATGGATCATCACTGGTGTACTATGGATCATCACTGATGTACTATGCATCATCAATGATGTACTATGGATCATCACTGATGTACTATGGATCATCACTGATGTACTATGGACCATCCCTAATGTACTGTGGACCATCCCTGATGTACTGTGGATCATCACTGATGTACTGTGGGTCATCACTGATGTACTATGGACCATCACTGATGTACTGTGGATCACTGATGTACTATAGATCATCACTGATGTACTGTGGATCATCACTGATGCACTGTGGATCATCACTGATGTACTATAGATCATCACTGATGTACCGTGGATCATCACTGATGTACTATGTATCATCACTGATGTACTGAGGATCATCACTAATGTACTGTGGATCATCATTGATGTACTGTGGATAATCACTGATGTACTATGGATCATCACTGATGTACTGAGGATCATCACTGATGTACTGTGGATCATCACTGATGTACTGTGGATCATCACTGATGTACTATGAGCCATCACTGATGTACTATGGATCATCACTGGTGTACTATGGATCATCACTGATGTACTATGGACCATCCCTGATGTACTATGGACCATCCCTGATGTACTATGGATCATCCCTGATGAACTGAGGATCATCACTGATGTACTATAGATCATCACTGGTGTACTATGGATCATCACTGATGTACTGTGGATCATCACTGATGTACTATGAGCCATCACTGATGTACTATGGGCCATCACTGGTGTACTATGGACCATCCCTGATGTACTGTGGATCATCACTGATGTGCTATGGAACATCACTTGTGTACTATGGATCATCACTGATGTACTATGGATCATCACTGATGTACTATGGACCATCCCTGATGTACTGTGGATCATCACTGATGTACTATGGACCATCCCTGATGTACTGTGGATCATCACTGATGTACTGTGGATTATCACTGATGTACTGGGGATCATCACTGATGTACTGTGGATCATCACTGATGTACTGTGGATCATCACTGATGTACTGTGGATCATCACTGATGTACTGTGGATCATCACTGGTGTACTATGGATCATCACTGATGTACTATGGATCATCACTGATGTACTGTGGATCATCACTGATGTACTGTGGATCACTGATGTACTATAGATCATCACTGATGTACTGTGGATCATCACTAATGTACTGTGGATCATCACTGATGTACTATAGATCATCACTGATGTACTGTGGATCATCACTGATGTACTGTGGATCATCACTGATGTACTATAGATCATCACTGATGTACTATGGACCATCACTGATGTACTATGGATTATCACTGGTGTACTATGGATCATCACTGTTGTACTATGGATCATCACTGGTGTACTTTGGACCATCCCTGATGTACTGTGGATCATCACTGATGTACTGTGGATCATCACTGATGTACTATAGATCATCACTGATGTACTATGGGCCATCACTGGTGTACTATGGATCATCACTGGTGTACTATGGATCATCACTGATGTACTATGGACCATCCCTGATGTACTGTGGACCATCCCTGATGTACTATGGACCATCCCTGATGTACTGTGGATCATCACTGATGTACTGTGGACCATCCCTGATGTACTGTGGATCATCACTGATGTACTATAGATCATCACTGATGTACTGTGGATCATCACTGATGTACTGTGGATCATCACTGATGTACTGTGGATCATCACTGATGTACTATAGATCATCACTGATGTACTATGGGCCATCACTGGTGTACTATGGATCATCACTGGTGTACTATGGATCATCACTGATGTACTATGGACCATCCCTGATGTACTGTGGACCATCCCTGATGTACTATGGATCATCACTGATGTACTGTGGACCATCCCTGATGTACTGTGGATCATCACTGATGTACTGTGGATCATCACTGATGTACTGTGGATCATCACTGATGTACTGTGGACCATCCCTGATGTACTGTGGATCATCACTGATGTACTATAGATCATCACTGATGTACTATGGGCCATCACTGGTGTACTATAGATCATCACTGATGTACTATGGGCCATCACTGATGTACTATGGACCATCCCTGATGTACTGTGGATCATCACTGATGTACTATGGACCATCCCTGATGTACTGTGGATCATCACTGATGTACTGTGGATTATCACTGATGTACTGGGGATCATCACTGATGTACTGTGGATCATCACTGATGTACTGTGGATCATCACTGATGTACTGTGGATCATCACTGATGTACTGTGGATCATCACTGGTGTACTATGGATCATCACTGATGTACTATGGATCATCACTGATGTACTGTGGATCATCACTGATGTACTGTGGATCACTGATGTACTATAGATCATCACTGATGTACTGTGGATCATCACTAATGTACTGTGGATCATCACTGATGTACTATAGATCATCACTGATGTACTGTGGATCATCACTGATGTACTGTGGATCATCACTGATGTACTATAGATCATCACTGATGTACTATGGACCATCACTGATGTACTATGGATTATCACTGGTGTACTATGGATCATCACTGTTGTACTATGGATCATCACTGGTGTACTTTGGACCATCCCTGATGTACTGTGGATCATCACTGATGTACTGTGGATCATCACTGATGTACTATAGATCATCACTGATGTACTATGGGCCATCACTGGTGTACTATGGATCATCACTGGTGTACTATGGATCATCACTGATGTACTATGGACCATCCCTGATGTACTGTGGACCATCCCTGATGTACTATGGACCATCCCTGATGTACTGTGGATCATCACTGATGTACTGTGGACCATCCCTGATGTACTGTGGATCATCACTGATGTACTATAGATCATCACTGATGTACTGTGGATCATCACTGATGTACTGTGGATCATCACTGATGTACTGTGGATCATCACTGATGTACTATAGATCATCACTGATGTACTATGGGCCATCACTGGTGTACTATGGATCATCACTGGTGTACTATGGATCATCACTGATGTACTATGGACCATCCCTGATGTACTGTGGACCATCCCTGATGTACTATGGATCATCACTGATGTACTGTGGACCATCCCTGATGTACTGTGGATCATCACTGATGTACTGTGGATCATCACTGATGTACTGTGGATCATCACTGATGTACTGTGGACCATCCCTGATGTACTGTGGATCATCACTGATGTACTATAGATCATCACTGATGTACTATGGGCCATCACTGGTGTACTATAGATCATCACTGATGTACTATGGGCCATCACTGGTGTACTATGGATCATCACTGTTGTACTATGGATCATCACTGATGTACTATGGATCATCACTGATGTACTATAGATCATCACTGATGTACTGTGGATCATCACTGATGTACTGTGGATCATCACTGATGTACTATAGATCATCACTGATGTACTATGGGCCATCACTGGTGTACTATGGATCATCACTGGTGTACTATGGATCATCACTGTTGTACTATGGACCATCCCTGATGTACTATGGACCTTCCCTGATGTACTATGGACCATCCCTGATGTACTGTGGATCATCACTGATGTGCTATGGAACATCACTGGTGTACTATGGATCATCACTGATGTACTATGGATCATCACTGATGTACTATGGACCATCCCTGATGTACTGTGGATCATCACTGATGTACTGTGGATCATCACTGATGTACTGTGGATCATCACTGATGTACTATGGGCCATCACAGGTGTACTATGGATCATCACTGGTGTACTATGGATCATCACTGATGTACTGTGGATCATCACTGATGTTCTATGGACCATCACTGATGTACTGTGGATCAGTGATGTACTATAGATCATCACTGATGTACTGTGGATCATCACTGATGTACTGTGGATCATCACTGATGTACTATAGATCATCACTGATGTACCGTGGATCATCACTGATGTACTATATATCATCACTGATGTACTGAGGATCATCACTAATGTACTGTGGATCATCACTGATGTACTGTGGATAATCACTGATGTACTGTGGATCATCACTGATGTACTATAGATCATCACTGTTGTACTATGGGCCATCACTGGTGTACTATGGATCATCACTGGTGTACTATGGATCATCACTGATGGACTATGGACCATCCCTGATGTACTGTGGACCATCCCTGATGTACTATGGACCATCCCTGATGTACTGTGGATCATCACTGATGTACTGTGGACCATCCCTGATGTACTGTGGATCATCACTGATGTACTGTGGATCATCACTGATGTACTGTGGATCATCACTGATATACTGTGGATCATCACTGATGTACTGTGGACCATCACTGATGTACTGTGGATCATCACTGATGTACTATAGATCATCACTGATGTACTATGGACCATCACTGGTGTACCGTGGATCATCACTGATGTACTGTGGATCATCACTGATGTACTATAGATCATCACTGATGTACTATGGACCATCACTGGTGTACTATGGATCATCACTGGTGTACTGTGGATCATCACTGATGTACTATAGATCATCACTGATGTACTATGGACCATCACTGGTGTACTATGGATCATCACTGGTGTACTATGGATCATCACTGGTGTACTATGGACCATTCCTGATGTACTGTGGATCATCACTGATGCACTGTGGATCATCACTGATGTACTATAGTTCATCACTGATGTACTATGGGCCATCACTGGTGTACTATGGATCATCACTGGTGTACTATGGATCATACCTGATGTACTATGGACCATCCCTGATGTACTATGGACCATCCCTGATGTACTATGGACCATCCCTGATGTACTGTGGATCATCACTGATGTACTGTGGATCATCACTGATGTACTGTGGATCATCACTGATGTACTATGGGCCATCACAGGTGTACTATGGATCATCACTGGTGTACTATGGATCATCACTGATGTACTATGGATCATCACTGATGTACTATGGATCATCACTGATGTACTATGGACCATCCCTGATGTACTATGGACCATCCCTGATGTACTGTGAATCATCACTGATGTACTGTGGATCATCACTGATGTACTATGGACCATCACTGATGTACTGTGGATCACTGATGTACTATAGATCATCACTGATGTACTGTGGATCATCACTGATGTACTGTGGATCATCACTGATGTACTATAGATCATCACTGATGTACCGTGGATCATCACTGATGTACTATGTATCATCACTGATGTACTGAGGATCATCACTAATGTACTGTGGATCATCACTGATGTACTGTGGATAATCACTGATGTACTGTGGATCATCACTGATGTACTATAGATCATCACTGTTGTACTATGGGCCATCACTGGTGTACTATGGATCATCACTGGTGTACTATGGATCATCACTGATGGACTATGGACCATCCCTGATGTACTGTGGACCATCCCTGATGTACTATGGACCATCCCTGATGTACTGTGGATCATCACTGATGTACTGTGGACCATCCCTGATGTACTGTGGATCATCACTGATGTACTGTGGATCATCACTGATGTACTGTGGATCATCACTGATGTACTATGGATCATCACTGATGTACTATAGATTATCACTGATGTACTATGGGCCATCACTGGTGTACTATAGATCATCACTGATGTACTATGGGCCATCACTGGTGTACTATGGATCATCACTGATGTACTATGGGCCATCACTGGTGTACTATGGATCATCACTGATGTACTGTGGACCATCCCTGATGTACTGTGGATCATCACTGATGTACTGTGGATCATCACTGATGTACTGTGGATCATCACTGATATACTGTGGATCATCACTGATATACTGTGGATCATCACTGATGTACTGTGGACCATCACTGATGTACTGTGGATCATCACTGATGTACTGTGGATCATCACTGATGTACTGTGGATCATCACTGATGTATTATAGATCATCACTGATGTACTATGGACCATCACTGGTGTACCGTGGATCATCACTGATGTACTGTGGATCATCACTGATGTACTATAGATCATCACTGATGTACTATGGACCATCACTGGTGTACTATGGATCATCACTGGTGTACTGTGGATCATCACTGATGTACTATAGATCATCACTGATGTACTATGGACCATCACTGGTGTACTATGGATCATCACTGGTGTACTATGGATCATCACTGGTGTACTATGGACCATCCCTGATGTACTGTGGATCATCACTGATGCACTGTGGATCATCACTGATGTACTATAGTTCATCACTGATGTACTATGGGCCATCACTGGTGTACTATGGATCATCACTGGTGTACTATGGATCATACCTGATGTACTATGGACCATCCCTGATGTACTATGGACCATCCCTGATGTACTATGGACCATCCCTGATGTACTGTGGATCATCACTGATGTACTGTGGATCATCACTGATGTACTGTGGATCATCACTGATGTACTATGGGCCATCACAGGTGTACTATGGATCATCACTGGTGTACTATGGATCATCACTGATGTACTATGGATCATCACTGATGTACTATGGATCATCACTGATGTACTATGGACCATCCCTGATGTACTGTGAATCATCACTGATGTACTGTGGATCATCACTGATGTACTATGGACCATCACTGATGTACTGTGGATCACTCATGTACTATAGATCATCACTGATGTACTGTGGATCATCACTGATGTACTGTGGATCATCACTGATGTACTATAGATCATCACTGATGTACCGTGGATCATCACTGATGTACTATGTATCATCACTGATGTACTGAGGATCATCACTAATGTACTGTGGATCATCACTGATGTACTGTGGATAATCACTGATGTACTGTGGATCATCACTGATGTACTATAGATCATCACTGTTGTACTATGGGCCATCACTGGTGTACTATGGATCATCACTGGTGTACTATGGATCATCACTGATGGACTATGGACCATCCCTGATGTACTGTGGACCATCCCTGATGTACTATGGACCATCCCTGATGTACTGTGGATCATCACTGATGTACTGTGGACCATCCCTGATGTACTGTGGATCATCACTGATGTACTGTGGATCATCACTGATGTACTGTGGATCATCACTGATGTACTGTGGATCATCACTGATGTACTATAGATCATCACTGATGTACTATGGGCCATCACTGGTGTACTATAGATCATCACTGATGTACTATGGGCCATCACTGGTGTACTATGGATCATCACTGATGTACTGTGGACCATCCCTGATGTACTGTGGATCATCACTGATGTACTGTGGATCATCACTGATATACTGTGGATCATCACTGATATACTGTGGATCATCACTGATGTACTGTGGACCATCACTGATGTACTGTGGATCATCACTGATGTACTGTGGATCATCACTGATGTACTGTGGATCATCACTGATGTATTATAGATCATCACTGATGTACTATGGACCATCACTGGTGTACTATGGATCATCACTGGTGTACTATGGATCATCACTGGTGTACTATGGACCATCCCTGATGTACTGTGGATCATCACTGATGTACTGTGGATCATCACTGATGTACTATAGTTAATCACTGATGTACTATGGGCCATCACTGGTGTACTATGGATAATCACTGGTGTACTATGGACCATCCCTGATGTACTATGGACCATCCCTGATGTACTATGGATCATCACTGGTGTACTATGGATCATCACTGATGTACTATGGACCATCCCTGATGTACTGTGGACCATCCCTGATGTACTATGGACCATCCCTGATGTACTATGGACCATCCCTGATGTACTGTGGATCATCACTGATGTACTGTGGACCATCCCTGATGTACTGTGGATCATCACTGATGTACTGTGGATCATCACTGATGTACAATAGATCATCACTGATGTACCGTGGATCATCACTGATGTACTATGTATCATCACTGATGTACTGAGGATCATCACTAATGTACTGTGGATCATCACTGATGTACTGTGGATAATCACTGATGTACTGTGGATCATCACTGATGTACTATAGATCATCACTGTTGTACTATGGGCCATCACTGGTGTACTATGGATCATCACTGGTGTACTATGGATCATCATTGATGGACTATGGACCATCCCTGATGTACTGTGGACCATCCCTGATGTACTATGGACCATCCCTGATGTACTGTGGATCATCACTGATGTACTGTGGACCATCCCTGATGTACTGTGGATCATCACTGATGTACTGTGGATCATCACTGATGTACTGTGGATCATCACTGATGTACTATGGATCATCACTGATGTACTATAGATCATCACTGATGTACTATGGGCCATCACTGGTGTACTATAGATCATCACTGATGTACTATGGGCCATCACTGGTGTACTATGGATCATCACTGATGTACTATGGGCCATCACTGGTGTACTATGGATCATCACTGATGTACTGTGGACCATCCCTGATGTACTGTGGATCATCACTGATGTACTGTGGATCATCACTGATGTACTGTGGATCATCACTGATATACTGTGGATCATCACTGATATACTGTGGATCATCACTGATGTACTGTGGACCATCACTGATGTACTGTGGATCATCACTGATGTACTGTGGATCATCACTGATGTACTGTGGATCATCACTGATGTATTATAGATCATCACTGATGTACTATGGACCATCACTGGTGTACTATGGATCATCACTGGTGTACTATGGATCATCACTGGTGTACTATGGACCATCCCTGATGTACTGTGGATCATCACTGATGTACTGTGGATCATCACTGATGTACTATAGTTAATCACTGATGTACTATGGGCCATCACTGGTGTACTATGAATAATCACTGGTGTACTATGGACCATCCCTGATGTACTATGGACCATCCCTGATGTACTATGGATCATCACTGGTGTACTATGGATCATCACTGATGTACTATGGACCATCCCTGATGTACTGTGGACCATCCCTGATGTACTATGGACCATCCCTGATGTACTATGGACCATCCCTGATGTACTGTGGATCATCACTGATGTACTGTGGACCATCCCTGATGTACTGTGGATCATCACTGATGTACTGTGGATCATCACTGATGTACTGTGGATCATCACTGATGTACTATGGATCATCACTGATGTACTATAGATCATCACTGATGTACTATGGGCCATCACTGGTGTACTATAGATCATCACTGATGTACTGTGGACCATCACTGCTGTACTGTGGATCATCACTGATGTTCTATGGACCATCACTGATGTACTGTGGATCATCACTGATGTACTATAGATCATCACTGATGTACTGTGGATCATCACTGATGTACTATGGACCATCACTGGTGTACTATGGATCATCACTGGTGTACTATGGATCATCACTGGTGTACTATGGACCATCCCTGATGTACTGTGGATCATCACTGATGTACTGTGGATCATCACTGATGTACTATAGTTCATCACTGATGTACTATGGGCCATCAGTGGTGTACTATGGATCATCACTGGTGTACTATGGATCATCCCTGATGTACTATGGACCATCCCTGATGTACTATGGACAATTCCTGATGTACTATGGACCATCCCTGATGTACTGTGGATCATCACTGATGTACTGCGGATCATCACTGATGTACTGTGGATCATCACTGATGTACTATGGGCCATCACAGGTGTACTATGGATCATCACTGGTGTACTATGGATCATCACTGATGTACTATGCATCATCAATGATGTACTATGGATCATCACTGATGTACTATGGATCATCACTGATGTACTATGGACCATCCCTAATGTACTATGGACCATCCCTGATGTACTGTGGATCATCACTGATGTACTGTGGATCATCACTGATGTACTATGGACCATCACTGATGTACTATGTATCATCACTGATGTACTGAGGATCATCACTAATGTACTGTGGATCATCACTGATGTACTGTGGATAATCACTGATGTACTATGGATCATCACTGATGTACTGAGGATCATCACTGATGTACTGTGGATCATCACTGATGTACTGTGGATCATCACTGATGTACTATGAGCCATCACTGATGTACTATGGATCATCACTGGTGTACTATGGATCATCACTGATGTACTATGGACCATCCCTGATGTACTATGGACCATCCCTGATGTACTATGGATCATCCCTGATGAACTGAGGATCATCACTGTTGTACTATAGATCATCACTGGTGTACTATGGATCATCACTGATGTACTGTGGATCATCACTGATGTACTATGAGCCATCACTGATGTACTATGGGCCATCACTGGTGTACTATGGACCATCCCTGATGTAATGTGGATCATAACTGAAGTGCTATGGAACATCACTTGTGTACTATGGATCATCACTGATGTACTATGGATCATCACTGATGTACTATGGACCATCCCTGATGTACTGTGGATCATCACTGATGTACTGTGGATTATCACTGATGTACTGTGGATCATCACTGATGTACTGTGGATCATCACTGATGTACTGTGGATCATCACTGATGTACTGTGGATCATCACTGATGTACTGTGGATCATCACTGGTGTACTATGGATCATCACTGATGTACTGTGGATCATCACTGATGTACTGTGGATCACTGATGTACTATAGATCATCACTGATGTACTGTGGATCATCACTAATGTACTGTTGATCATCACTGATGTACTATAGATCATCACTGATGTACTGTGGATCATCACTGATGTACTGTGGATCATCACTGATGTACTATAGATCATCACTGATGTACTATGGACCATCACTGATGTACTATGGATTATCACTGGTGTACTATGGATCATCACTGTTGTACTATGGATCATCACTGGTGTACTTTGGACCATCCCTGATGTACTGTGGATCATCACTGATGTACTGTGGATCATCACTGATGTACTATAGATCATCACTGATGTACTATGGGCCATCACTGGTGTACTATGGATCATCACTGGTGTACTATGGAACATCACTGATGTACTATGGACCATCCCTGATGTACTGTGGACCATCCCTGATGTACTATGGACCATCCCTGATGTACTGTGGATCATCACTGATGTACTGTGGACCATCCCTGATGTACTGTGGATCATCACTGATGTACTATAGATCATCACTGATGTACTGTGGATCATCACTGATGTACTGTGGATCATCACTGATGTACTGTGGATCATCACTGATGTACTGTAGATCATCACTGATGTACTGTGGATCATCACTGATGTACTATAGATCATCACTGATGTACTATGGGCCATCACTGGTGTACTATGGATCATCACTGGTGTACTATGGATCATCACTGATGTACTATTGACCATCCCTGATGTACTGTGGACCATCCCTGATGTACTATGGATCATCACTGATGTACTGTGGACCATCCCTGATGTGAGTGAGTGAGTGAGTGAATAACTTGTATAGCGCTACAAATGCGAACTAAATCGCCTCAAGGCGCTTTGCATCCAGTGACATCCTGACCCTTCAGAATAGGTGGGTCTTAAGTTTTTTCCTGAAGGCCCGGTGGTTTTCTTCCATGCGGATGTTGGTGGGTAGAGCGTTCCATAGCCGTGGTCCTTGGACTGCAAATCTTCGTTCTCCCTTTGATTTGTAGCGGGACTTGGGGATGTGAAGGAGGTTTTGGTTGGTTGATCGGAGATTGCGATTGGGGGTGTAGTGTTTTATCTTCTCGCATAGATATTGTGGAGCGTTTCCCTGTGTGCACTTGTGGGTGAGACAGAGGGTCTTGAATGTGATCCGATCCTTTACGGTTAGCCAATGAAGGGTCCTTAGTGATGGGGTGATGGATTCCCAAGGTTTTTTTCCCGTTACCAGCCTGGCAGCCGTGTTCTGGATGACTTGTAGGCGCGAAATCTGGTATTTGGGTAGTCCGAGGTAGAGGGCGTTTGCGTAATCGAGTCGGGAGTTGATAATTGTTCCAACTACTACTGCTGTATCCTCTTTTGGGATGAAGGGGATGAGTCTACGTAGTAGACGGAGGAGATGGTGAGCTCCGCTGACTACTGATCCAATTTGTGCGTCCATCGACATCTCCGAGTCAAAGATGACTCCGAGACTTTTGACTTTGGTGCTCGGGGTAACGGTCTGTCCAAGGATAGTGGGGAGTGTCCAAGAAGTCTTAGTTTTTGTCTTTCGGTTTGCGTTGAGGAGAAGGAGTTCTGTTTTGGATCCGTTGAGTTTGAGGGAATTCTCAGTCATCCATTCATCGATCAATGTGAGACAGGTTTCCAATCCGTGATATTGGTCTTTTTTCCCGGTGATACGAAAGTAGAGTTGGGTGTCGTCAGCATATGAGTGGTAGCACAGGCCCTGTTTGCTGATGATTTTGAGGAGTGGGCGGAGGTAGATGTTAAAGAGCACGGGTGACAGGGGTGATCCTTGGGGGACTCCGCAAGAAATTGTGCGAGTTTCAGAGGTGAAGGCTCCTAGTTTCACTGTCTGGGAACGATTGTCTAGGAAGGATGCGAACCAGTGTAGGTCAGGGTCTGCGACTCCGGCTACTTCTTTAAGGCGAATGAGTAGAGTTTTGTGGTCTACTGTGTCGAACGCTGCACTGAGGTCCAGCAGCACCAGGAGACATGATTCTCCGTCATCTGCTGCTTCGAGGGTGTCATCCCATATTTTAAGAAGTGCTGTTTCTGTGCCATGGCCTGGGCGGAAGCCTGATTGTAGTGGATCCAAGAGTTTGTGGGTGTCCAAATAGAGTTGTAGCTGTTGTACTACTGCTTTCTCCATGATCTTGGAGATGGTGTTGAGGCTTGTTACCGGTCTGCGGTAGTTTGGGTCTTTGGGGTCCAGGTTGGGTTTCTTTAGGAGGGGTTTGATTATGCCTTGCTTGAGAGAGATTGGAACAATACCTTCTTTGAATGATTGATTTACGAGGTGTGTTATGGTGGGTGCTAAAATGTCGGTACATTCTTTCAGGAGTTTTGTAGAGATTATGTCATTTGGAGATGTGCTGTCTCTGAGGCTTCTGATTATATTTTTGGTGGTGTCGATGGTGATCGGGACCAGCGAAAATTTTGTCAATTGTATAGTGTTCATATTGATTTCCTCTATTTGCTTTGGCAGAGCAGGGTTGGTTGTTTTTTTCTGTTGAATTGATTCTCGAATGTTTTCGATTTTGTCGATAAAAAAGTCCGATAGCTCATTACAGAACTCTTGTGTTTCGTTTGCTGAAGGTTCTAGGCAGGTGGGGTTCATAGTTTGAGTTACTAGTTTGAAGAGTTCACGAGGTCGGTTTAGGCCTTTTTTGATGGTGTTTGAGAAATGTTCCTTTTTTGCTTTGAAAATTGCTTTGTGATATTTCTTAGTGAGTGCTTTGTAATTAATGTGGTTTTCCTTAGTTGGGTTTCTTCTCCAGGCTCCTTCGGCTCTTCTGCGTTCTTGCTTCAGTAGGGTAAGAGTGTCTTTAAACCAGCCGGAGTTGTTTCTGCGAATGAGGGCCCTGCGTCTCGGAGCGACTGTGTCTGCTGTTTGTAGTAATGCTTTGTTTAAGGAGTTGAGTGTTTGTTCTGTTGAGTGGTTGAGATTTTGCGTTCCTATTTTATTTGATAGAGTAGTTTTGAAGAGTTCCGAGTGTAGTTTCTTCTGAGATCTTGTCCATTTTGTTGTTATTGAGTGTTCTGATTTTTGGGAGATGGTGTTGGTGGTAAGTTTAAATTTGATAGCGTGGTGATCCGTCCATGGTAACGGCATGTTGTCCACTGTGTTGATGTCCAGATTTTGTTTGAAGATGAGGTCCAGAATGTGCCCCGATCCATGCGTGGGGGCATTTATCAGTTGCTGCAGACCTAATTCTTCCAATTGGTTGATGCAGGAGGTGGCGATGGGGTCCTGAGTGGAGTTAGCCCAGAGATTGAAGTCCCAGAGTAATAGGAAGTTTTACTGTGGATCATCACTGATGTACTGTGGATCATCACTGATGTACTGTGGATCATCACTGATGTACTGTGGACCATCCCTGATGTACTGTGGATCATCACTGATGTACTATAGATCATCACTGATGTACTATTGGCCATCACTGGTGTACTATAGATCATCACTGATGTACTATGGGCCATCACTGGTGTACTATGGATCATCACTGATGTACTATGGGCTATCACTGGTGTACTATGGATCATCACTGATGTACTGTGGACCATCCCTGATGTACTGTGGATCATCACTGATGTACTGTGGATCATCACTGATGTACTGTGGATCATCACTGATATACTGTGGATCATCACTGATGTACTGTGGACCATCACTGATGTACTGTGGATCATCACTGATGTTCTATGGACCATCAGTGATGTACTGTGGATCATCACTGATGTACTATAGATCATCACCGATATACTGTGGATCATCACTGATGTACTGTGGATCATCACTGATGTACTATAGATCATCACTGATGTACTATGGACCATCACTGGTGTACTATGGATCATCACTGGTGTACTATGGATCATCAATGGTGTACTATGGACCATCCCTAATGTACTGTGGATCATCACTGATGTACTGTGGATCATCACTGATGTACTATAGTTCATCACTGATGTACTATGGGCCATTACTGGTGTACTATGGATCATCACTGATGTACTATGGATCATCACTGATGTACTATGGACCATCCCTGATGTACTGTGGATCATCACTGATGTACTATGGACCATCCCTGATGTACTGTGGATCATCACTGATGTACTGTGGATTATCACTGATGTACTGTGGATCATCACTGATGTACTGTGGATCATCACTGATGTACTGTGGATCATCACTGATGTACTGTGGATCATCACTGGTGTACTATGGATCATCACTGATGTACTATGGATCATCACTGATGTACTGTGGATCATCACTGATGTACTGTGGATCACTGATGTACTATAGATCATCACTGATGTACTGTGGATCATCACTGATGTACTATAGATCATCACTGATGTACTGTGGATCATCACTGATGTACTGTGGATCATCACTGATGTACTATAGATCATCACTGATGTACTGTGGATCATCACTGATGTACTATGGACCATCACTGGTGTACTATGGATCATCACTGGTGTACTATGGATCATCACTGGTGTACTATGGACCATCCCTGATGTACTGTGGATCATCACTGATGTACTGTGGATCATCACTGATGTACTATAGTTCATCACTGATGTACTATGGACCATTACTGGTGTACTATGGATCATCACTGGTGTACTATGGATCATCCCTGATGTACTATGGACCATCCCTGATGTACTATGGACAATCCCTGATGTACTATGGACCATCCCTGATGTACTGTGGATCATCACTTATGTACTGCGGATCATCACTGATGTACTGTGGATCATCACTGATGTACTATGGGCCATCACAGGTGTACTATGGATCATCACTGGTGTACTATGGATCATCACTGATGTACTATGCATCATCAATGATGTACTATGGATCATCACTGATGTACTATGGATCATCACTGATGTACTATGGACCATCCCTAATGTACTATGGACCATCCCTGATGTACTGTGGATCATCACTGATGTACTGTGGATCATCACTGATGTACTATGGACCATCACTGATGTACTGTGGATCACTGATGTACTATAGATCATCACTGATGTACTGTGGATCATCACTGATGTACTGTGGATCATCACTGATGTACTATAGATCATCACTGATGTACCGTGGATCATCACTGATGTACTATGTATCATCACTGATGTACTGAGGATCATCACTAATGTACTGTGGATCATCACTGATGTACTGTGGATAATCACTGATGTACTGTCACGGGCCGGGCAGGCGACTATAGAGGAGGCAGGAGGTGGATCCACTGTACCAGAGAGGGGATGGTACGAATCACACCGAGGGACTGGTTCTAAGCAGCTACCGGTTTTCACCAGAGCCCGCCGCAAGGCAGGATGGACTTGCTGCGGCGGTAGCAACCAGGTCGTGTCCCCCAGTAGCGACTCCACCTCTCTGGCGGCTGAGGCTGGTGCGGTACAAAAGGACTAGACAGAGGCAAGGTCAGACGTAGCAAAGGTCAGGGCAGGCGGCAATGGTTCGTGGTCAGAGACAAAGGCAGAAGGTCAGGTACACAGGCAAGGTAAACTCAAAATACTTCCGCAAGGTACTAGGACAACAAGATCCGGCAAGGACAGGAAGGTAAGTGGAGAGGAGAGCGGAGCAGCGCCCACGGCCAGGGGGGCTGGCCGGAGCGCCGCAGAGGGGACGACGCCGTGAGTGCTCCGGGCTGGATGGGACACCCGGAGCACTCGGCGTTACAGTACCCCCCCCTTAGGTCTCCCCCTTTTCTTGGAGCCCAAGAAACTACGGATGAGCTCTTTGTCTAAAATGTTGGTCTCAGGCTCCCAGGATCTCTCTTCAGGACCACAGTTCTCCCAATCAACTAAAAAGAATTTTTTACCTCGGACGACCTTGGAGGCGAGGATATCTTTCACCGAAAAGACATCGGAGGAACCAGAGACCGGAGCAGGAGCGGTGACCTTGGGGGAAAATCGGTTAAGAATGAGGGGTTTAAGGAGAGACACGTGAAAAGAGTTGGGGATGCGAAGAGAAGGAGGAAGATGGAGTTTGTAAGAGACAGAATTGATTTGGTTTTTGACTTTATAAGGTCCGAGGTAACGAAGGCCCAGCTTGTAGCTAGGTACCCGAAACCGAACATATTTGGAGGAGAGCCACACTTTGTCACCAGGGAGATAGACAGGGGGAATTCTTCTCTTTTTATCTGCATGTCTCTTCATGCGGGCAGAGGCCAGAGATAGCGAGTTTTGAGTCTCTTTCCAGATAGAGGAAAAGTCCCGGGTTAATTCATCCACGGCAGGAACTCCAGAAGAAGTGGGAATGGGGAGGGGGGGCAAAGGGTGGCGGCCGTAGACCACAAAGAAAGGTGATTTGGAGGACGATTCAGAGTTCTTGAAATTGTATGAGAATTCTGCCCAGGGCAATAGGTCGACCCAATGGTCTTGACGGGCGGAGACAAAATGTCGTAAGTAGTCACCAAGGACCTGGTTAACTCTCTCCACCTGTCCATTGGATTGCGGGTGATAAGCAGAAGAAAAATTCAATTTAATCTTAAGTTGAGTACAGAGAGCTCTCCAAAATTTTGAGATAAATTGAACGCCTCTATCCGAGACGATATGTGAGGGAAGGCCATGGAGACGGAAAATTTGAAGAAAAAAGTGCTTCGCCAACTGAGGTGCAGTAGGCAGACCAGGAAGAGGGACAAAATGAGCCATTTTCGAAAAGCGGTCAACGACCACCCAGATGACAGTGTTACCATGAGACAACGGAAGGTCCGTGATGAAATCCATGGCAATGTGGGACCATGGTAGTTCAGGCACCGGTAGAGGAAGGAGAAGACCTGCAGGCTTCAGGCGTGGAGTTTTGTCACGTGCACAGATAGCGCAGGCTCGTACAAAGTCAGTCATATCTCTTTCCTGGGTAGGCCACCAATAGTGTCTGGCCAACAATTGTAAGGATTTTTTGATCCCAGCATGGCCGGCTAGATGGGAGGAATGGCCCCACCTAAGTATCTGGAGACGAAGGCCTGGAGGAACGAAAGTTTTTCCTGGAGGGACTGGCACCAGAGCAGCGGGAGCAGAGGAAATCAGGCACTCAGGGGGTACGATGTGTTGTGGGGGGTTCCTGGTTTCGGAGGCATCAGAGGAACGGGACAAGGCATCCGCCCTGACATTCTTGTCTGCGGGACGAAAATGGATCTGAAAATTGAACCGGGCAAAGAACAATGACCACCTGGCCTGGCGAGGATTCAAGCGCTGAGTGGACTGAAGGTAGGACAAATTCTTATGGTCAGTGTAGATGGAGATGGGGTGAAGAGAACCTTCCAGGAGATGTCTCCACTCTTCTAATGCCAACTTGATGGCCAACAGTTCACGGTCACCTATGGAATAGTTCTTTTCAGGAGGGGAGAAGGTTTTAGAGAAAAAAACCACACGTGACGTTTCCTCCTTTAGCATTTCTTTGAAGAAGAATGGCTCCGGCTCCTACCGAGGAGGCGTCAACTTCAAGGAAGAACGGCTTAGTGGGGTCTGGTCGAGATAGAACAGGTGCCGAAGAGAAGGCGGTTTTTAGGTGAGTAAAGGCTTCTTCCGCCTGAGGTGGCCAGGACCTTGGATTCGCGTTTTTCTTAGTCAGCGCCACTATCGGTGCAACGATGGTGGAGAAGTGGGGTATGAACTGGCGATAGTAGTTGGCGAATCCAAGGAAGCGCTGGATAGCACGGAGTCCAGAGGGACGTGGCCAATCTAAGACTGCGGAAAGCTTGTCAGGATCCATTTGAAGACCTTGTCCTGAAACCAGATAACCTAGGAAAGGAAGGCTGCTACACTCAAAAAGGCATTTTTCAAATTTAGCGTAAAGATGATTTACACGGAGGCGCTGGAGTACTTGACGGACATGGAGCCGATGTTCCTCAAGGTTGGTAGAGAAAATTAGGATGTCGTCAAGATAGACAACCACACAGGTATATAGTATGTCCCGAAAGATTTCATCGACAAAATCCTGAAAGACTGCAGGGGCGTTGCAAAGTCCAAAAGGCATGACGAGATATTCGAAGTGGCCGTCTCTGGTGTTAAATGCGGTTTTCCATTCATCTCCTTTACGGATTCTGATGAGGTTATAAGCGCCCCTGAGGTCTAATTTTGAAAAAACCTTTGCTCCGCGCAGACGGTCAAAGAGCTCCGAGATGAGAGGCAGAGGGTAGCGATTTTTAACAGTGATCTTATTAAGACCACGATAGTCTATGCAAGGGCGTAGTGAACCATCCTTCTTGGTAACGAAGAAGAACCCCGCTCCGGCTGGGGAGGATGATTTCCTAATAAACCCTCTCTTGAGGTTCTCCTGTATGTAATCGGACATGGCCTTGGTTTCGGGAGAGGAGAGAGGGTAAATTCTGCCACGGGGTGGTGTAGTACTTGGGAGCAAGTCAATGGGGCAGTCGTAGGGTCTATGTGGAGGTAAGACCTCCACCTGTTTTTTGCAAAAAACATCGGAAAAGTCCTGATAGGCCTTGGGAAGGCCAGGCAAAGGAGTAGAAACGGGAATTCGACTGGTAGGTATAGACTTAAGACAATGCTTGTGGCAGGAATAGCCCCAGGATTTGATGTCTCCCGTGGTCCAGTCGAGGGTAGGAGAATGACGCTGGAGCCAGGGTAGGCCAAGAAGGATGTCAGAAGTACAGTTCGGCAAAACAAAGAATTCAATCTTTTCTTGGTGAAGGACCCCAACGGACATGAGCAGGGGTTCGGTGCGGTAACGCACGGTACAATCCAGATTCTCTCCATTTACGGAGGAAATGAAGAAGGGTCTGATGAGACGGATAACAGGAATGTTGAACCTGTTGATGAAGGAGGCTTCAATAAAGTTTCCTGCAGAACCGGAGTCCAGGAAGGCCACCGCAGAGAAGGGGGGGCCGGCAGAAGGAGAGATCCGCACAGGAATAGTCAGACGTGGAGAGGAAGAATTCACACCTAGTAACGCCTCTCCCACGCTCACTAGGTGCGAGCGTTTCCCAGACGTGGAGGACGAATGGGGCAGTCCTTTAGGAAATGTTCAGAGCTCGCACAATAGAGGCATAAGTTCTCATTCCTACGGCGAGACCTTTCTTGCAGGGTCAGACGAGATCGGTCGACTTGCATGGCCTCCTCGACAGGAGGCATGGTATCAGGATGCGTAGGATTCAGGAAGAGAGGAGCCAGGCGCGGATAACGCCTGGTACGAACAAGATCTTTCTCCAGGCGAAGCTCTTGGCGTCTTTCAACGTAGCGGATGTCAATGCGGGTAGCTAAGTGGATAAGCTCTGTCAGGGTGGAGGGTATGTCTCGTGCGGCCAGAGAGTCCTTGATGTGGCTGGATAAGCCTTTCTTGAAGGTTGCGCAGAGAGCCTCATTATTCCAGGCTAGCTCTGAGGCCAGTGTGCGGAACTGTATGGCATATTCGCCCACAGAGGAGTTTCCTTGGACCAGGTTAAGCAGGGCGGTTTCAGCGGATGATGCTCGGGCTGGTTCCTCAAAAACGCTACGAACCTCAGCAAAGAAGGACTGAACGGTGGCCGTAGCAGGGTCATTGCGGTCCCAGAGTGGCGTGGCCCAGGCCAAGGCCTTCCCAGACAACAGACAGACCACAAATGCCACCTTAGAGCGTTCTGTGGAAAACTGGTCTGACATCATTTCAAGATGCAGGGCACATTGAGACAAGAATCCCTGGCACATCTTAGAATCCCCGTCAAATTTCTCCGGAAGAGACAAGCGGATCTTTGAACTAGACGCGGCTGCTCGGAGAGGAGGAGATGCTGGAGCTTGTCGCGGCAGACGCTGCTGGACCATGGCGGTCAACTGCGCCAGCTGCTGTCCTTGTTGGGCAATCAATTGCGACTGCTGGGCAACCACGGTAGTGAGATCAGCGAGATTGGGCAGCAGCACCTCAGCGGCATCCATGGCCGGATCTACTGTCACGGGCCGGGCAGGCGACTATAGAGGAGGCAGGAGGTGGATCCACTGTACCAGAGAGGGGATGGTACGAATCACACCGAGGGACCGGTTCTAAGCAGCTACCGGTTTTCACCAGAGCCCGCCGCAAGGCAGGATGGACTTGCTGCGGCGGTAGCAACCAGGTCGTGTCCCCCAGTAGCGACTCCACCTCTCTGGCGGCTGAGGCTGGTGCGGTACAAAAGGACTAGACAGAGGCAAGGTCAGACGTAGCAAAGGTCAGGGCAGGCGGCAATGGTTCATGGTCAGAGACAAAGGCAGAAGGTCAGGTACACAGGCAAGGTAAACTCAAAATACTTCCGCAAGGTACTAGGACAACAAGATCTGGCAAGGACAGGAAGGTAAGTGGAGAGGAGAGCGGAGCAGCGCCCACGGCCAGGGGGGCTGGCCGGAGCGCCGCAGAGGGGATGACGCCGTGAGTGCTCCGGGCTGGATGGGACACCCGGAGCACTCGGCGTTACATGTACTATGGATCATCACTGATGTACTGAGGATCATCACTGATGTACTGTGGATCATCACTGATGTACTGTGGATCATCACTGATGTACTATGAGCCATCACTGATGTACTATGGATCATCACTGGTGTACTATGGATCATCACTGATGTACTATGGACCATCCCTGATGTACTATGGACCATCCCTGATGTACTATAGATCATCCCTGATGAACTGAGGATCATCACTGATGTACTATAGATCATCACTGGTGTACTGTGGATCATCCCTGATGTACTGTGGATCATCACTGATGTACTATGAGCCATCACTGGTGTACTATGGACCATCCCTGATGTACTGTGGATCATCACTGATGTGCTATGGAACATCACTTGTGTACTATGGATCATCACTGATGTACTATGGATCATCACTGATGTACTATGGACCATCCCTGATGTACTGTGGATCATCACTGATGTACTATGGACCATCCCTGATGTACTGTGGATCATCACTGATGTACTGTGGATTATCACTGATGTACTGTGGATCATCACTGATGTACTGTGGATCATCACTGATGTACTGTGGATCATCACTGATGTACTGTGGATCATCACTGGTGTACTATGGATCATCACTGATGTACTATGGATCATCACTGATGTACTGTGGATCATCACTGATGTACTGTGGATCACTGATGTACTATAGATCATCACTGATGCACTGTGGATCATCACTAATGTACTGTGGATCATCACTGATGTACTATAGATCATCACTGATGTACTGTGGATCATCACTGATGTACTGTGGATCATCACTGATGTACTATAGATCATCACTGATGTACTATGGACCATCACTGATGTACTATGGATTATCACTGGTGTACTATGGATCATCACTGTTGTACTATGGATCATCACTGGTGTACTTTGGACCATCCCTGATGTACTGTGGATCATCACTGATGTACTGTGGATCATCACTGATGTACTATAGATCATCACTGATGTACTATGGGCCATCACTGGTGTACTATGGATCATCACTGGTGTACTATGGATCATCACTGATGTACTATGGACCATCCCTGATGTACTGTGGACCATCCCTGATGTACTATGGACCATCCCTGATGTACTGTGGATCATCACTGATGTACTGTGGACCATCCCTGATGTACTGTGGATCATCACTGATGTACTATAGATCATCACTGATGTACTGTGGATCATCACTGATGTACTGTGGATCATCACTGATGTACTGTGGATCATCACTGATGTACTGTGGATCATCACTGATGTACTGTGGATCATCACTGATGTACTATAGATCATCACTGATGTACTATGGGCCATCACTGGTGTACTATAGATCATCACTGGTGTACTATGGATCATCACTGATGTACTATGGACCATCCCTGATGTACTATGGGCCATCACTGGTGTACTATGGATCATCACTGATGTACTGTGGACCATCCCTGATGTACTGTGGATCATCACTAATGTACTGTGGATCATCACTGATGTACTGTGGATCATCACTGATATACTGTGGATCATCACTGATGTACTGTGGACCATCACTGATGTACTGTGGATCATCACTGATGTTCTATGGACCATCAGTGATGTACTGTGGATCATCACTGATGTACTATAGATCATCACTGATGTACTATGGACCATCACTGATGTACTATGGATTATCACTGGTGTACTATGGATCATCACTGTTGTACTATGGATCATCACTGGTGTACTTTGGACCATCCCTGATGTACTGTGGATCATCACTGATGTACTGTGGATCATCACTGATGTACTATAGATCATCACTGATGTACTATGGGCCATCACTGGTGTACTATGGATCATCACTGGTGTACTATGGATCATCACTGATGTACTATGGACCATCCCTGATGTACTGTGGACCATCCCTGATGTACTATGGACCATCCCTGATGTACTGTGGATCATCACTGATGTACTGTGGACCATTCCTGATGTACTGTGGATCATCACTGATGTACTATAGATCATCACTGATGTACTGTGGATCATCACTGATGTACTGTGGATCATCACTGATGTACTGTGGATCATCACTGATGTACTATAGATCATCACTGATGTACTATGGGCCATCACTGGTGTACTATAGATCATCACTGGTGTACTATGGATCATCACTGATGTACTATGGACCATCCCTGATGTACTATGGGCCATCACTGGTGTACTATGGATCATCACTGATGTACTGTGGACCATCCCTGATGTACTGTGGATCATCACTAATGTACTGTGGATCATCACTGATGTACTGTGGATCATCACTGATATACTGTGGATCATCACTGATGTACTGTGGACCATCACTGATGTACTGTGGATCATCACTGATGTTCTATGGACCATCAGTGATGTACTGTGGATCATCACTGATGTACTATAGATCATCACCGATATACTGTGGATCATCACTGATGTACTGCGGATCATCACTGATGTACTATAGATCATCACTGATGTACTATGGACCATCACTGGTGTACTATGGATCATCACTGGTGTACTATGGATCATCAATGGTGTACTATGGACCATCCCTGATGTACTGTGGATCATCACTGATGTACTGTGGATCATCACTGATGTACTATAGTTCATCACTGATGTACTATGGGCCATTACTGGTGTACTATGGATCCTCACTGATGTACTATGGATCATCACTGATGTACTATGGACCATCCCTGATGTACTGTGGATCATCACTGATGTACTATGGACCATCCCTGATGTACTGTGGATCATCACTGATGTACTGTGGATTATCACTGATGTACTGTGGATCATCACAGATGTACTGTGGATCATCACTGATGTACTGTGGATCATCACTGATGTACTGTGGATCATCACTGGTGTACTATGGATCATCACTGATGTACTATGGACCATCCCTGATGTACTATGGACCATCCCTGATGTACTATAGATCATCCCTGATGAACTGAGGATCATCACTGATGTACTATAGATCATCACTGGTGTACTATGGATCATCACTGATGTACTGTGGATCATCACTGATGTACTATGAGCCATCACTGATGTACTATGGGCCATCACTGGTGTACTATGGACCATCCCTGATGTACTGTGGATAATCACTGATGTGCTATGGAACATCACTTGTGTACTATGGATCATCACTGATGTACTATGGATCATCACTGATGTACTATGGACCATCCCTGATGTACTGTGGATCATCACTGATGTACTATGGACCATCCCTGATGTACTGTGGATCATCACTGATGTACTGTGGATTATCACTGATGTACTGTGGATCATCACTGATGTACTGTGGATCATCACTGATGTACTGTGGATCATCACTGATGTACTGTGGATCATCACTGGTGTACTATGGATCATCACTGATGTACTATGGATCATCACTGATGTACTGTGGATCATCACTGATGTACTGTGGATCACTGATGTACTATAGATCATCACTGATGTACTGTGGATCATCACTAATGTACTGTGGATCATCACTGATGTACTATAGATCATCACTGATGTACTGTGGATCATCACTGATGTACTGTGGATCATCACTGATGTACTATAGATCATCACTGATGTACTATGGACCATCACTGATGTACTATGGATTATCACTGGTGTACTATGGATCATCACTGTTGTACTATGGATCATCACTGGTGTACTTTGGACCATCCCTGATGTACTGTGGATCATCACTGATGTACTGTGGATCATCACTGATGTACTATAGATCATCACTGATGTACTATGGGCCATCAATGGTGTACTATGGATCATCACTGGTGTACTATGGATCATCACTGATGTACTATGGACCATCCCTGATGTACTGTGGACCATCCCTGATGTACTATGGACCATCCCTGATGTACTGTGGATCATCACTGATGTACTGTGGACCATCCCTGATGTACTGTGGATCATCACTGATGTACTATAGATCATCACTGATGTACTGTGGATCATCACTGATGTACTGTGGATCATCACTGATGTACTGTGGATCATCACTGATGTACTGTGGATCATCACTGATGTACTATAGATCATCACTGATGTACTATGGGCCATCACTGGTGTACTATAGATCATCACTGGTGTACTATGGATCATCACTGATGTACTATGGACCATCCCTGATGTACTATGGGCCATCACTGGTGTACTATGGATCATCACTGATGTACTGTGGACCATCCCTGATGTACTGTGGATCATCACTAATGTACTGTGGATCATCACTGATGTACTGTGGATCATCACTGATATACTGTGGATCATCACTGATGTACTGTGGACCATCACTGATGTACTGTGGATCATCACTGATGTTCTATGGACCATCAGTGATGTACTGTGGATCATCACCGATATACTGTGGATCATCACTGATGTACTGTGGATCATCACTGATGTACTATAGATCATCACTGATGTACTATGGACCATCACTGGTGTACTATGGATCATCACTGGTGTACTATGGATCATCAATGGTGTACTATGGACCATCCCTGATGTACTGTGGATCATCACTGATGTACTGTGGATCATCACTGATGTACTATAGTTCATCACTGATGTACTATGGGCCATTACTGGTGTACTATGGATCATCACTGATGTACTATGGATCATCACTGATGTACTATGGACCATCCCTGATGTACTGTGGATCATCACTGATGTACTGTGGATTATCACTGATGTACTGTGGATCATCACTGATGTACTGTGGATCATCACTGATGTACTGTGGATCATCACTGATGTACTGTGGATCATCACTGGTGTACTATGGATCATCACTGATGTACTATGGATCATCACTGATGTACTGTGGATCATCACTGATGTACTGTGGATCACTGATGTACTATAGATCATCACTGATGTACTGTGGATCATCACTGATGTACTATAGATCATCACTGATGTACTGTGGATCATCACTGATGTACTGTGGATCATCACTGATGTACTATAGATCATCACTGATGTACTATGGACCATCCCTGATGTACTATGGATTATCACTGGTGTACTATGGATCATCACTGTTGTACTATGGATCATCACTGGTGTACATTGGACCATCCCTGATGTACTGTGGATCATCACTGATGTACTGTGGCTCATCACTGATGTACTATGGATCATCACTGATGTACTATAGATCATCACTGATGTACTATGGGCCATCACTGGTGTACTATAGATCATCACTGATGTACTATGGGCCATCACTGATGTACTATGGATCATCACTGATGTACTATGGGCCATCACTGGTGTACTATGGATCATCACTGATGTACTGTGGACCATCCCTGATGTACTGTGGATCATCACTGATGTACTGTGGATCATCACTGATATACTGTGGATCATCACTGATGTACTGTGGACCATCACTGATGTACTGTGGATCATCACTGATGTTCTATGGACCATCACTGATGTACTGTGGATCATCACTGATGTACTATAGATCATCACTGATGTACTGTGGATCATCACTGATGTACTGTGGATCATCACTGATGTACTATAGATCATCACTGATGTACTATGGACCATCACTGGTGTACTATGGACCATCCCTGATGTACTATGGATCATCAC
Source organism: Rana muscosa (assembly GCA_029206835.1). Taxonomy (NCBI): domain Eukaryota; kingdom Metazoa; phylum Chordata; class Amphibia; order Anura; family Ranidae; genus Rana; species Rana muscosa. Next base: position 284,845,280 of record CM055117.1, read on the forward strand.
TGGTGTACTATGGACCATCCCTGATGTACTGTGGATCATCACTAATGTACTGTGGATCATCACTGATGTACTATAGTTCATTACTGATGTACTATGGGCCATTACTGGTGTACTATGGAACATCACTGGTGTACTATGGATCATCCCTGATGTACTATGGACCATCCCTGATGTACTATGGATCATCACTGGTGTACTATGGATCATCACTGATGTACTATGGACCTTCCCTGATGTACTGTGGACCATCCCTGATGTACTATGGACCATCCCTGATGTACTGTGGATCATCACTGATGTACTTTAGTGATGTTCCATAGTACACCAGTGATGATCCATAGTACACCAGTGATGGCCCATAGTACATCAGTGATGATCTATAGTACATCAGTGATGATCCACAGTACATCAGTGATGATCCACAGTACATCAGGGATGGTCCAAAGTACACCAGTGATGATCCATAGTACATCAGTGATGGTCCATAGTACATCAGTGATGAGCTATAGTACATCAGTGATGATCCACAGTACATCAGTGATGATCCACAGTACATCAGTGATGATCTATAGTACATCAGTGATGATCCACAGTACATCAGTGATGATCTATAGTACATCAGTGATCCACAGTACATCAGGGATGATCCACAGTACATCAGTGATGATCCATAGTACATCAGTGATGATCCATAGTACACCAGTGATGATCCACAGTACATCAGTGATGATCCACAGTACATCAGTGATGATCCACAGTACATCAGTGATGATCCACAGTACATCAGTGATAATCCACAGTACATCAGTGATGATCCACAGTACATCAGGGATGGTCCATAGTACATCAGTGATGATCCACAGTACATCAGGGATGGTCCATAGTACATCAGTGATGATCCATAGTACATCAGTGAAGATCCATAGTACACCAGTGATGATCCATAGTACATCAGTGATGATCCTCAGTACATCAGGGATGATCCATAGTACATCAGGGATGGTCCATAGTACATCAGGGATGGTCCATAGTACATCAGTGATGATCCATAGTACACCAGTGATGATCCATAGTACATCAGTGATGGCTCATAGTACATCAGTGATGATCCACAGTACATCAGTGATGTTCCACAGTACATCAGTGATGATCCTCAGTACATCAGTGATGATCCATAGTACATCAGTGATTATCCACAGTACATCAGTGATGATCCACAGTACATTAGTGATGATCCTCAGTACATCAGTGATGATACATAGTACATCAGTGATGATCCACGGTACATCAGTGATGATCTATAGTACATCAGTGATGATCCACAGTACATCAGTGATGATCCACAGTACATCAGTGATGATCTATAGTACATCAGTGATCCACAGTACATAAGTGATGGTCCATAGTACATCAGTGATGATCCAGAGTACATCAGTGATGATCCACAGTACATCAGGGATGGTCCATAGTACATTAGGGATGGTCCATAGTACATCAGTGATGATCCATAGTACATCAGTGATGATCCATAGTACATCATTGATGATGCATAGTACATCAGTGATGATCCATAGTACACCAGTGATGATCCATAGTACACCTGTGATGGCCCATAGTACATCAGTGATGATCCACAGTACATCAGTGATCATCCGCAGTACATCAGTGATGATCCACAGTACATCAGGGATGGTCCATAGTACATCAGGGATTGTCCATAGTACATCAGGGATGGTCCATAGTACATCAGGGATGATCCATAGTACACCAGTGATGATCCATAGTACACCAGTGATGGCCCATAGTACATCAGTGATGAACTATAGTACATCAGTGATGATCCACAGTACATCAGTGATGATCCACAGTACATCAGGGATGGTCCACAGTACATCAGGGATGGTAAATAGTACACCAGTGATGGTCCATAGTACATCAGTGATGATCCACAGTACATCAGTGATGATCTATAGTACATCAGTAATGATTCACAGTACATCAGTGATGGTCCATAGAACACCAGTGATGATCCATAGTACACCAGTGATGGTCCATAGTACATCAGTGATGATCCACAGTACATCAGTGATGATCTATAGTACATCAGTGATGATTCACAGTACATCAGTGTTGGTCCATAGAACATCAGTGATGATCCACAGTACATCAGTGATGGTCCACAGTACATCAGTGATGATCCACAGTATATCAGTGATGATCCACAGTACATCAGTGGATCATCACTGATGTACTGTGGATCATCACTGATGTACTGTGGATCATCACTCATATACTGTGGATCATCACTGATGTACTGTGGATCATCACTCATATACTGTGGATCATCACTGATGTACTGTGGACCATCACTGATGTACTGTGGATCATCACTGATGTTCTATGGACCATCACTGATGTACTGTGGATCATCACTGATGTACTATAGATCATTTACTGATGTACTGTGGATCATCACTGATGTACTGTGGATCATCACTGAAGTACTATAGATCATCACTGATGTACTATGGACCATCACTGGTGTACTATGGATCATCACTGGTGTACTATGGATCATCACTGGTGTACTATGGACCATCCCTGATGTACTGTGGATCATCACTGATGTACTGTGGATCATCACTGATGTACTATAGTTCATCACTGATGTACTATGGGCCATCACTGGTGTACTATGGATCATCACTGGTGTAATATGGATCATCCCTGATGTACTATGGACCATCCCTGATGTACTATGGACTATCCCTGATGTACTATGGACCATCCCTGATGTACTGTGGATCATCACTGATGTACTGTGGATCATCACTGATGTACTGTGGATCATCACTGATGTACCATGGGCCATCACAGGTGTACTATGGATCATCACTGGTGTACTATGGATCATCACTGATGTACTATGCTTCATCACTGATGTACTATGGATCATCACTGATGTACTATGGATCATCACTGATGTACTATGGACCATCCTTGATGTACTATGGACCATCCCTGATGTACTGTGAATCATCACTGATGTACTGTGGATCATCACTGATGTACTATGGACCATCACTGATGTACTGTGGATCACTGATGTACTATAGATCATCACTGATATACTGTGGATCATCACTGATGTACTGTGGATCATCACTGATGTACTATAGATCATCACTGATGTACCGTGGATCATCACTGATGTACTATGTATCATCACTGATGTACTGAGGATCATCACTAATGTACTGTGGATCATCACTGATGTAATGTGGATAATCACTGATGTACTGTGGATCATCACTGATGTACTATGGATCATCACTGATGTACTGAGGATCATCACTGATGTACTGTAAATCATCACTGATGTACTGTGGATCATCACTGATGTACTATGAGCCATCACTGATGTACTATGGATCATCACTGGTGTACTATGGAGCATCACTGATGTACTATGGACCATCCCTGATGTACTATGGACCATCCCTGATGTACTGTGGACCATCCCTGATGTACTGAGGATCATCACTGATGTACTATAGATCATCACTGGTGTACTATGGATCATCACTGATGTACTGTGGATCATCACTGATGTACTATGGATCATCACTGATGTACTATGGATCATCACTGATGTACTGTGGATCATCACTGATGTACTATGGATCATCACTGATGTACTATGGATCATCACTGATGTACTATGAGCCATCACTGATGTACTATGGGCCATCACTGGTGTACTATGGATCATCACTGGTGTACTATGGATCATCACTGATGTACTATGGACCATCCCTGATGTACTGTGGACCATCCCTGATGTACTATGGATCATCACTGATGTACTGTGGACCATCCCTGATGTGCTGTGGATCATCACTGATGTACTGTGGATCATCACTGATATACTGTGGATCATCACTGATGGACTGTGGACCATCACTGATGTAATGTGGATCATCACTGATGTTCTATGGACCATCAGTGATGTACTGTGGATCATCACTGATGTACTATAGATCATCACTGATATACTGTGGATCATCACTGATGTACTGTGGATCATCACTGATGTACTATAGATCATCACTGATGTACTATGGACCATCACTGGTGTACTATGGATCATCACTGGTGTACTATGGATCATCAATGGTGTACGATGGATCATCACTGATGTACTATGGATCATCACTGATGTACTATGGACCATCCCTGATGTACTGTGGATCATCACTGATGTACTATGGACCATCCCTGATGTACTGTGGATCATCACTGATGTACTGTGGATTATCACTGATGTACTGTGGATCATCACTGATGTACTGTGGATCATCACTGATGTACTGTGGATCATCACTGATGTACTGTGGATCATCACTGGTGTACTATAGATCATCACTGATGTACTGTGGATCATCACTGATGTACTGTGGATCATCACTGATGTACTATAGATCATCACTGATGTACTGTAGATCATCACTGATGTACTGTGGATCATCAGTGATGTACTATAGATCATCACTGATGTACTGTGGATCATCACTGATGTACTGTGGATCATCACTGATGTACTATAGATCATCACTGATGTACTATGGACCATCCCTGATGTACTGTGGATCATCACTGATGTACTATAGATCATCACTGATGTACTATGGACCATCACTGGTGTACTTTGGACCATCCCTGATGTACTGTGGATCATCACTGATGTACTGTGGCTCATCACTGATGTACTATGGATCATCACTGATGTACTATAGATCATCACTGATGTACTATTGGCCATCACTGGTGTACTATAGATCATCACTGATGTACTATGGGCCATCACTGGTGTACTATGGATCATCACTGATGTACTATGGGCCATCACTGGTGTACTATGGATCATCACTGATGTACTGTGGACCATCCCTGATGTACTGTGGATCATCACTGATGTACTGTGGATCATCTCTGATGTACTGTGGATCATCACTGATATACTGTGGATCATCACTGATGTACTGTGGACCATCACTGATGTACTGTGGATCATCACTGATGTTCTATGGACCATCACTGATGTACTGTGGATCATCACTGATGTACTATAGATCATCACTGATGTACTGTGGATCATCACTGATGTACTGTGGATCATCACTGATGTACTATAGATCATCACTGATGTACTATGGACCATCACTGGTGTACTATGGATCATCACTGGTGTACTATGGATCATCACTGGTGTACTATGGACCATCCCTGATGTACTGTGGATCATCACTCATGTACTGTGGATCATCACTGATGTACTATAGTTCATCACTGATGTACTATGGGCCATTACTGGTGTACTATGGAACATCACTAGTGTACTATGGATCATCCCTGATGTACTATGGACCATCACTGATGTACTATGGATCATCACTGGTGTACTATAGATCATCACTGATGTACTATGGACCATCCCTGATGTACTGTGGACCATCCCTGATGTACTATGGACCATCCCTGATGTACTGTGGATCATCACTGATGTACTGTGGACCATCCCTGATGTACTGTGGATCATCACTGATGTACTGTGGATCATCACTGATGTACTGTGGATCATCACTGATGTACTATGGATCATCACTGATGTACTATAGATCATCACTGATGTACTATGGGCCATCACTGGTGTACTATATATCATCACTGATGTACTATCGGCCATCACTGGTGTACTATGGATCATCACTGATGTACTATGGGCCATCACTGGTGTACTATGGATCATCACTGGTGTACTATGGATCATCACTGATGTACTATGGGCCATCACTGGTGTACTATGGATCATCCCTGATGTACTGTGGATCATCACTGATGTACTGTGGATCATCACTCATATACTGTGGATCATCACTGATGTACTGTGGATCATCACTCATATACTGTGGACCATCACTGATGTACTGTGGATCATCACTGATGTTCTATGGACCATCACTGATGTACTGTGGATCATCACTGATGTACTATAGATCATTTACTGATGTACTGTGGATCATCACTGATGTACTGTGGATCATCACTGAAGTACTATAGATCATCACTGATGTACTATGGACCATCACTGGTGTACTATGGATCATCACTGGTGTACTATGGACCATCCCTGATGTACTGTGGATCATCACTGATGTACTGTGGATCATCACTGATGTACTATAGTTCATCACTGATGTACTATGGGCCACCACTGGTGTACTATGCTTCATCACTGATGTACTATGGATCATCACTGATGTACTATGGATCATCACTGATGTACTATGGACAATCCTTGATGTACTATGGACCATCCCTGATGTACTGTGAATCATCACTGATGTACTGTTGATCATCAATGATGTACTATGGACCATCACTGATGTACTGTGGATCACTGATGTACTATAGATCATCACTGATATACTGTGGATCATCACTGATGTACTGTGGATCATCACTGATGTACTATAGATCATCACTGATGTACCGTGGATCATCACTGATGTACTATGTATCATCACTGATGTACTGAGGATCATCACTAATGTACTGTGGATCATCACTGATGTACTGTGGATAATCACTGATGTACTGTGGATCATCACTGATGTACTATGGATCATCACTGATGTACTGAGGATCATCACTGATGTACTGTAAATCATCACTGATGTACTGTGGATCATCACTGATGTACTATGAGCCATCACTGATGTACTATGGATCATCACTGGTGTACTATGGAGCATCACTGATGTACTATGGACCATCCCTGATGTACTATGGACCATCCCTGATGTACTATGGACCATCCCTGATGTACTGAGGATCATCACTGATGTACTATAGATCATCACTGGTGTACTATGGATCATCACTGATGTACTGTGGATCATCACTGATGTACTATGGATCATCACTGATGTACTATGGATCATCCCTGATGTACTATGGATCATCACTGATGTACTATGGATCATCACTGGTGTACTATGGATCATCACTGGTGTACTATGGATCATCACTGATGTACTATGGATCATCACTGATGTACTGTGTACCATCCCTGATGTACTGTGGATCATCACTGATGTACTGTGGATCATCACTGATGTACTGAGGATCATCACTGATGTACTATGGGCCATCACTGGTGTACTATGGATCATCACTGATGTACTGTGGACCATCCCTGATGTACTGTGGATCATCACTGATGTGCTGTGGATCATCACTGATGTACTGTGGATCATCACTGATGTACTGAGGACCATCCCTGATGTAATGTGGACCATCACTGATGTACTGTGGACCATCACTGATGTACTGTGGATCATCACTGATGTTCTATTGACCATCACTGATGTACTGTGGATCATCACTGATGTACTGTGGATCATCACTGATGTACTATAGATCATCACTGATGTACTGTGGATCATCACTGATGTACTGTGGATCATCACTGATGTACTATGGATCATCACTGATGTACTATAGATCATCACTGGTGTACTATGGACCATCACTGGTGTACTATGGATAATCACTGGTGTACTATGGATCATCACTGGTGTACTATGGACCATCCCTGATGTACTGTGGACCATCCCTGATGTACTATGGACCATACGTGATGTACTATGGATCATCCCTGATGTACTATGGACCATCCCTGATGTACTGTGGATCATCCCTGATGTACTGTGGATCATCACTAATGTACTATAGATCATCACTGATGTACTATGGGCCATCACTGGTGTACTATGGGCCATCACTGGTGTACTATGGATCATCACTGGTGTACTATGGATCATCACTGGTGTACTATGGACCATCACTGATGTACTGTGGATCATCACTGATGTACTGTGGATCATCCCTGGTGTACTATGGATCATCACTGGTGTACTATGGATCATCACTGATGTACTATGGGCCATCACTGATGTACTATGGGTCATCACTGATGTACTATGGATCATCACTGATGTACTGTGGACCATCCCTGATGTACTGTGGATCATCACTGATGTACTGTGGATCATCACTGATGTACTGTGGATCATCACTGATGTACAGTGGATCATCACTGATGTACTGTGGATCATCACTGATGTACTATGGGCCATCACTGATGTACTATGGGCCATCACTGATGTACTATGGGCCATCATTGGTGTACTATGGGCCATCACTGGAGTACTATGGATCATCACTGATGTACTATGGATCATCACTTATGTACTATAGATCATCACTGATGTACTATAGGCCATCACTGGTGTACTATGGATCATCACTGATGTAGTGTGGACCATCCCTGATGTACTGTGGATCATCACTGATGTACTGTGGATCATCACTGATGTACTGTGGATCATCACTGATGTACTGTGGATCATCACTGATGTACTGTGGATCATCACTGATGTACTATAGATCATCACTGAAGTACTGTGGGCCATCACTGGTGTACTATGGATCATCACTGGTGTACTATGGATCATCACTGATGTACTATGGATCATCACTGATGTACTATGGATCATCACTGATGAATTATGGATCATCACTGATGTACTATGAGCCATCACTGATGTACTATGGATCATCAATGGTGTACTATGGATCATCACTGATGTACTATGGATCATCACTGATGTACTATGGATCATCACTGATGTACTATGAGCCATCAATGATGTACTGTGGACCATCCCTGATGTACTGTGGATCATCACTGATGTACTGTGGATCATCACTGATGTACCGTGGATCATCACTGATGTACCGTGGATCATCACTGATGTACTGTGGATCATCACTGATGTACTATGGGCCATCACAGGTGTACTATGGATCATCACTGGTGTACTATGGATCATCACTGGTGTACTATGGATCATCACTGATATACTATGGACCATCCCTGATGTACTATGGATCATCACTGATGTACTATGGATCATTACTGATGTACTATAGATCATCACTGATGTTCTGTGGATGATCACTGATGTACTGTGGATCATCACTTATGTACTATAGATCATCACTGATGTACTATGGACCATCCCTGATGTACTGTGGATCATCACTGATGTGCAGTGGATCATCACTGATGTACTGTGGATCATCACTGATGTACTATGGGCCATCACTGGTGTACTATGGATCATCACTGGTGTACTATGGACCATCCCTGATGTACTGTGGATCATCACTGATGTACTGTGGATCATCACTGATGTACTATAGTTCATCACTGATGTACTATGGGCCATCACTGGTGTACTATGGATCATCACTGGTGTACTATGGACCATCCCTGATGTACTATGGACCATCCCTGATGTACTATGGATCATCACTGGTGTACTATGGATCATCACTGATGTACTATGGACCATCCCTGATGTACTGTGGACCATCCCTGATGTACTATGGACCATCCCTGATGTACTATGGACCATCCCTGATGTACTGTGGATCATCACTGATGTACTGTGGACCATCCCTGATGTACTGTGGATCATCACTGATGTACTGTGAATCATCACTGATGTACTGTGGATCATCACTGATGTACTATGGATCATCACTGATGTACTATAGATCATCACTGATGTACTATGGGCCATCACTGGTGTACTATAGATCATCACTGATGTACTATGGGCCATCACTGGTGTACTATGGATCATCACTGATGTACTATGGGCCATCACTGGTGTACTATGGATCATCACTGATGTACTGTGGACCATCCCTGATGTACTGTGGATCATCACTGATGTACTGTGGATCATCACTGATGTACTGTGGATCATCACTGATATACTGTGGATCATCACTAATGTACTGTGGACCATCACTGATGTACTGTGGATCATCACTGATGTTCTATGGACCATCACTGATGTACTGTGGATCATCACTGATGTACTATAGATCATCACTGATGTACTGTGGATCATCACTGATGTACTATGGACCATCACTGGTGTACTATGGATCATCACTGGTGTACTATGGATCATCACTGGTGTACTATGGACCATCCCTGATGTACTGTGGATCATCACTGATGTACTGTGGATCATCACTGATGTACTATAGTTCATCACTGATGTACTATGGGCCATCACTGGTGTACTATGGATCATCACTGGTGTACTATGGATCATCCCTGATGTACTATGGACCATCCCTGATGTACTATGGACAATCCCTGATGTACTATGGACCATCCCTGATGTACTGTGGATCATCACTGATGTACTGCGGATGATCACTGATGTACTGTGGATCATCACTGATGTACTATGGGCCATCACAGGTGTACTATGGATCATCACTGGTGTACTATGGATCATCACTGATGTACTATGCATCATCAATGATGTACTATGGATCATCACTGATGTACTATGGATCATCACTGATGTACTATGGACCATCCCTAATGTACTATGGACCATCCCTGATGTACTGTGGATCATCACTGATGTACTGTGGATCATCACTGATGTACTATGGACCATCACTGATGTACTGTGGATCACTGATGTACTATAGATCATCACTGATGTACTGTGGATCATCACTGATGTACTGTGGATCATCACTGATGTACTATAGATCATCACTGATGTACCGTGGATCATCACTGATGTACTATGTATCATCACTGATGTACTGAGGATCATCACTAATGTACTGTGGATCATCACTGATGTACTGTGGATAATCACTGATGTACTATGGATCATCACTGATGTACTGAGGATCATCACTGATGTACTGTGGAACATCACTGATGTACTGTGGATCATCAATGATGTACTATGAGCCATCACTGATGTACTATGGATCATCACTGGTGTACTATGGATCATCACTGATGTACTATGGACCATCCCTGATGTACTATGGACCATCCCTGATGTACTATGGATCATCCCTGATGTACTGAGGATCATCACTGATGTACTATAGATCATCACTGGTGTACTATGGATCATCACTGATGTACTGTGGATCATCACTGATGTACTATGAGCCATCACTGATGTACTATGGGCCATCACTGGTGTACTATGGATCATCACTGATGTACTATGGACCATCCCTGATGTACTATGGACCTTCCCATATGTACTATGGACCATCCGTGATGTACTGTGGATCATCACTGATGTGCTATGGAACAACACTTGTGTACTATGGATCATCACTGATGTACTATGGATCATCACTGATGTACTATGGACCATCCCTGATGTACTGTGGATCATCACTGATGTACTATGGACCATCCCTGATGTACTGTGGATCATCACTGATGTACTGTGGATTATCACTGATGTACTGTGGATCATCACTGATGTACTGTGGATCATCACTGATGTACTGTGGATCATCACTGATGTACTGTGGATCATCACTGGTGTACTATGGATCATCACTGATGTACTATGGATCATCACTGATGTACTGTGGATCATCACTGATGTACTGTGGATCACTGATGTACTATAGATCATCACTGATGTACTGTGGATCATCACTGATGTACTGTGGATCATCACTGATGTACTATAGATCATCACTGATGTACTGTGGATCATCACTGATGTACTGTGGATCATCACTGATGTACTATAGATCATCACTGATGTACTATGGACCATCACTGATGTACTATGGATCATCACTGGTGTACTTTGGACCATCCCTGATGTACTGTGGATCATCACTGATGTACTGTGGATCATCACTGATGTACTATAGATCATCACTGATGTACTATGGGCCATCACTGGTGTACTATGGATCATCACTGGTGTACTATGGATCATCACTGATGTACTTTGGACCATCCCTGATGTACTGTGGACCATCCCTGATGTACTATGGACCATCCCTGATGTACTGTGGATCATTACTGATGTACTGTGGACCATCCCTGATGTACTGTGGATCATCACTGATGTACTATAGATCATCACTGATGTACTGTGGATCATCACTGATGTACTGTGGATCATCACTGATGTACTGTGGATCATCACTGATGTACTGTGGATCATCACTGATGTACTATAGATCATCACTGATGTACTATGGGACATCACTGGTGTACTATGGATCATCACTGGTGTACTATGGATCATCACTGATGTACTATGGACCATCCCTGATGTACTGTGGACCATCCCTGATGTACTATGGATCATCACTGATGTACTGCGGACCATCCCTGATGTACTGTGGATCATCACTGATGTACTGTGGATCATCACTGATGTACTGTGGATCATCACTGATGTACTGTGGACCATCCCTGATGTACTGTGGATCATCACTGATGTACTATAGATCATCACTGATGTACTATTGGCCATCACTGGTGTACTATAGATCATCACTGATGTACTATGGGCCATCACTGGTGTACTATGGATCATCACTGATGTACTGTGGACCATCCCTGATGTACTGTGGATCATCACTGATGTACTGTGGATCATCACTGATGTACTGTGGATCATCACTGATGTACTGTAGACCATCCCTGATGTACTGTGGATCATCACTGATGTACTATAGATCATCACTGATGTACTATGGGCCATCACTGGTGTACTATGGATCATCACTGATGTACTATGGGCCATCACTGGTGTACTATGGATCATCACTGATGTACTGTGGACCATCCCTGATGTACTGTGGATCATCACTGATGTACTGTGGATCATCACTGATGTACTGTGGATCATCACTGATATACTGTGGATCATCACTGATGTACTGTGGACCATCACTGATGCACTGTGGATCATCACTGATGTTCTATGGACCATCAGTGATGTACTGTGGATCATCACTGATGTACTATAGATCATCACTGATATACTGTGGATCATCACTGATGTACTGTGGATAATCACTTGTGTACTATGGATCATCACTGGTGTACTATGGATCATCAATGGTGTACTATGGACCATCCCTGATGTACTGCGGATCATCACTGATGTACTGTGGATCATCACTGATGTACTATAGTTCATCACTGATGTACTATGGGCCATTACTGGTGTACTATGGATCATCACTGATGTACAATGGATCATCACTGATGTACTAGGGACCATCCCTGATGTACTATGGGCCATTACTGGTGTACTATGGATCATCACTGATGTACAATGGATCATCACTGATGTACTAGGGACCATCCCTGATGTACTGTGGATCATCACTGATGTACTATGGACCATCCCTGATGTACTGTGGATCATCACTGATGTACTGTGGATTATCACTGATGTACTGTGGATCATCACTGATGTACTGTGGATCATCACTGATGTACTGTGGATCATCACTGGTGTACTATGGATCATCACTGATGTACTATGGATCAACACTGATGTACTGTGGATCATCACTGATGTACTGTGGATCACTGATGTACTATAGATCATCACTGATGTACTGTGGATCATCACTGATGTACTATAGATCATCACTGATGTACTGTGGATCATCACTGATGTACTGTGGATCATCACTGATGTACTATAGATCATCACTGATGTACTATGGACCATCCCTGATGTACTATGGATTATCACTGGTGTACTATGGATCATCACTGTTGTACTATGGATCATCACTGGTGTACTTTGGACCATCCCTGATGTACTGTGGATCATCACTGATGTACTGTGGCTCATCACTGATGTACTATGGATCATCACTAATGTACTATAGATCATCACTGATGTACTATGGGCCATCACAGGTGTACTATAGATCATCACTGATGTACTATGGGCCATCACTGGTGTACTATGGATCATCACTGATGTACTATGGGCCATCACTGGTGTACTATGGATCATCACTGATGTACTGTGGACCATCCCTGATGTACTGTGGATCATCACTGATGTACTGTGGATCATCACTGATGTACTGCGGATCATCACTGATATACTGTGGATCATCACTGATGTACTGTGGACCATCACTGATGTACTGTGGATCATCACTGATGTTCTATGGACCATCACTGATGTACTGTGGATCATCACTGATGTACTATAGATCATCACTGATGTACTGTGGATCATCACTGATGTACTGTGGATCATCACTGATGTACTATAGATCATCACTGATGTACTATGGACCATCACTGGTGTACTATGGATCATCACTGGTGTACTATGGATCATCACTGGTGTACTATGGACCATCCCTGATGTACTGTGGATCATCACTAATGTACTGTGGATCATCACTGATGTACTATAGTTCATCACTGATGTACTATGGGCCATTACTGGTGTACTATGGAACATCACTGGTGTACTATGGATCATCCCTGATGTACTATGGACCATCCCTGATGTACTATGGATCATCACTGGTGTACTATGGATCATCACTGATGTACTGTGGACCATCCCTGATGTACTGTGGATCATCACTGATGTACTGTGGATCATCACTGATGTACTATGGATCATCACTGATGTACTATAGATCATCACTGATGTACTATGGGCCATCACTGGTGTACTATATATCATCACTGATGTACTATGGGCCATCACTGGTGTACTATGGATCATCACTGATGTACTATGGGCCATCACTGGTGTACTATGGATCATCACTGATGTACTGTGGACCATCCCTGATGTACTGTGGATCATCACTGATGTACTGTGGATCATCACTGATGTACTGTGGATCATCACTCATATACTGTGGATCATCACTGATGTACTGTGGATCATCACTCATATACTGTGGATCATCACTGATGTACTGTGGACCATCACTGATGTACTGTGGATCATCACTGATGTTCTATGGACCATCACTGATGTACTGTGGATCATCACTGATGTACTATAGATCATCACTGATGTACTGTGGATCATCACTGATGTACTGTGGATCATCACTGAAGTACTATAGATCATCACTGATGTACTATGGACCATCCCTGATGTACTATGGACCATCCCTGATGTACTGTGGATCATCACTGATGTACTGTGGATCATCACTGATGTACTATAGTTCATCACTGATGTACTATGGGCCATCACTGGTGTACTATGGATCATCACTGGTGTACTATGGATCATCACTGATGTACTATGGACCATCCCTGATGTACTGTGGATCATCACTGATGTACTGTGGATCATCACTGATGTACTGTAGTTCATCACTGATGTACTATGGGCCATCACTGGTGTACTATGGATCATCACTGGTGTAAGATGGATCATCCCTGATGTACTATGGACCATCCCTGATGTACTATGGACCATCCCTGATGTACTATGGACCATCCCTGATGTACTGTGGATCATCACTGATGTACTGTGGATCATCACTGATGTACTGTGGATCATCACTGATGTACTATGGGCCATCACAGGTGTACTATGGATCATCACTGGTGTACTATGGATCATCACTGATGTACTATGCATCATCACTGATGTACTATGGATCATCACTGATGTACTATGGACCATCCCTGATGTACTATGGACCATCCCTGATGTACTATGGACCATCCCTGATGTACTGTGAATCATCACTGATGTACTGTGGATCATCACTGATGTACTATGGACCATCACTGATGTACTGTGGATCACTGATGTACTATAGATCATCACTGATGTACTGTGGATCATCACTGATGTACTGTGGATCATCACTGATGTACTATAGATCATCACTGATGTACCGTGGATCATCACTGATGTACTATGTATCATCACTGATGTACTGAGGATCATCACTAATGTACTGTGGATCATCACTGATGTACTGTGGATAATCACTGATGTACTGTGGATCATCACTGATGTACTATGGATCATCACTGATGTACTGAGGATCATCACTGATGTACTGTAAATCATCACTGATGCACTGTGGATCATCACTGATGTACTATGAGCCATCACTGATGTACTATGGATCATCACTGGTGTACTATGGAGCATCACTGATGTACTATGGACCATCCCTGATGTACTATGGACCATCCCTGATGTACTATGGACCATCCCTGATGTACTGAGGATCATCACTGATGTACTATAGATCATCACTGGTGTACTATGGATCATCACTGATGTACTGTGGATCATCACTGATGTACTATGGATCATCACTGATGTACTATGGATCATCACTGATGTACTGTGGATCATCACTGATGTACTATGGATCATCACTGATGTACTATGGATCATCACTGATGTACTATGAGCCATCACTGATGTACTATGGGCCATCACTGATGTACTGTGGATCATCACTGGTGTACTATGGATCATCTCTGATGTACTATGGATCATCACTGATGTACTATGGATCATCACTGATGTACTATGGATCATCACTGGTGTACTATGGATCATCACTGATGTACTATGGATCATCACTGATGTACTGTGTACCATCCCTGATGTACTGTGGATCATCACGGATGTACTGTGGATCATCACTGATGTACTGAGGATCATCACTGATGTACTATGGATCATCACTGATGTACTGTGGATCATCACTGATGTACTATAGATCATCACTGATGTACTGTGGATCATCACTGATGTACTGTGGATCATCACTGATGTACTGTGGATCATCACTGATGTACTGAGGATCATCACTGATGTACTATGGGCCATCACTGGTGTACTATGGATCATCACTGATGTACTGTTGACCATCCCTGATGTACTGTGGATCATCACTGATGTGCTGTGGATCATCACTGATGTACTGTGGATCATCACTGATGTACTGAGGACCATCCCTGATGTAATGTGGACCATCACTGATGTACTGTGGACCATCACTGATGTACTGTGGATCATCACTGATGTTCTATTGACCATCACTGATGTACTGTGGATCATCACTGATGTACTGTGGATCATCACTGATGTACTATAGATCATCACTGATGTACTGTGGATCATCACTGATGTACTGTGGATCATCACTGATGTACTATGGATCATCACTGATGTACTATAGATCATCACTGGTGTACTATGGACCATCACTGGTGTACTATGTATAATCACTGGTGTACTATGGATCATCACTGGTGTACTATGGACCATCACTGATGTACTATGGGCCATCACAGGTGTACTATGGATCATCACTGATGTACTGTGGATTATCACTGATGTACTGAGGATCATCACTGATGTACTATGGGCCATCACTGGTGTACTATGGATCATCACTGATGTACTGTTGACCATCCCTGATGTACTGTGGATCATCACTGATGTGCTGTGGATCATCACTGATGTACTGTGGATCATCACTGATGTACTGAGGACCATCCCTGATGTAATGTGGACCATCACTGATGTACTGTGGACCATCACTGATGTACTGTGGATCATCACTGATGTTCTATTGACCATCACTGATGTACTGTGGATCATCACTGATGTACTGTGGATCATCACTGATGTACTATAGATCATCACTGATGTACTGTGGATCATCACTGATGTACTGTGGATCATCACTGATGTACTATGGATCATCACTGATGTACTATAGATCATCACTGGTGTACTATGGACCATCACTGGTGTACTATGTATAATCACTGGTGTACTATGGATCATCACTGGTGTACTATGGACCATCACTGATGTACTATGGGCCATCACAGGTGTACTATGGATCATCACTGATGTACTGTGGATTATCACTGATGTACTGAGGATCATCACTGATGTACTGAGGATCATCACTGATGTACTATGGATCATCACTGATGTACTATGGATCATCACTAATGTACTATGAGCCATCACTGATGTACTATGGATCATCACTGGTGTACTATGGATCATCACTGATGTACTATGGATCATCACTGATGTACTGTGTACCATCCCTGATGTACTGTGGATCATCACGGATGTACTGTGGATCATCACTGATGTACTGAGGATCATCACTGATGTACTATGGATCATCACTGATGTACTGTGGATCATCACTGATGTACTATAGATCATCACTGATGTACTGTGGATCATCACTGATGTACTGTGGATCATCACTGATGTACTGTGGATCATCACTGATGTACTGAGGATCATCACTGATGTACTATGGGCCATCACTGGTGTACTATGGATCATCACTGATGTACTGTTGACCATCCCTGATGTACTGTGGATCATCACTGATGTGCTGTGGATCATCACTGATGTACTGTGGATCATCACTGATGTACTGAGGACCATCCCTGATGTAATGTGGACCATCACTGATGTACTGTGGACCATCACTGATGTACTGTGGATCATCACTGATGTTCTATTGACCATCACTGATGTACTGTGGATCATCACTGATGTACTGTGGATCATCACTGATGTACTATAGATCATCACTGATGTACTGTGGATCATCACTGATGTACTGTGGATCATCACTGATGTACTATGGATCATCACTGATGTACTATAGATCATCACTGGTGTACTATGGACCATCACTGGTGTACTATGTATAATCACTGGTGTACTATGGATCATCACTGGTGTACTATGGACCATCACTGATGTACTATGGGCCATCACAGGTGTACTATGGATCATCACTGATGTACTGTGGATTATCACTGATGTACTGAGGATCATCACTGATGTACTATGGATCATCACTGATGTACTATGGATCATCACTAATGTACTATGAGCCATCACTGATGTACTATGGATCATCACTGGTGTACTATGGATCATCACTGATGTACTGTGGACCATCCCTGATGTACTGAGGAACATCACTGATGTACTATAGGCCATCACAGGTGTTCTATGGATCATCACTGGTGTACTATGGATCATCACTGATATACTATGGACCATCCCTGATGTACTATGGACCATCCCTGATGTACTGTGGATCATCACTGATGTACTGTGGATCATCACTGATGTACTATGGATCATCACTGATGTACTATAGATCATCACTGGTGTACTATGGACCATCACTGGTGTACTATGTATAATCACTGGTGTACTATGGATCATCACTGGTGTACTATGGACCATCACTGATGTACTATGGGCCATCACAGGTGTACTATGGATCATCACTGATGTACTGTGGATTATCACTGATGTACTGAGGATCATCACTGATGTACTATGGATCATCACTGATGTACTATGGATCATCACTAATGTACTATGAGCCATCACTGATGTACTATGGATCATCACTGGTGTACTATGGATCATCACTGATGTACTGTGGACCATCCCTGATGTACTGAGGAACATCACTGATGTACCATGGATCATCTCTTGTACTGTGGATCATCACTGATGTACTGTGGATCATCACTGATGTACTGTGGATCATCACTGATGTACTATAGGCCATCACAGGTGTTCTATGGATCATCACTGGTGTACTATGGATCATCACTGATATACTATGGACCATCCCTGATGTACTATGGACCATCCCTGATGTACTGTGGATCATCACTGATGTACTGTGGATCATCTCTGATGTACTATAGATCATCACTGATGTACTGTGGATCATCACTGATGTACTGTGGATCATCACTGATGTACTATAGATCATCACTGATGTACTATGGGCCATCACTGGTGTGCTATGGATCATCACTGATGTACTATGGATCATCACTGATGTACTATGGATCATCACTGATGTACTGTGGATCATCACTGATGTACTGTGGATCATCACTGATGTACTATAGATCATCACTGATGTACTATGGGCCATCACTGGTGTACTATGGATCATCACTGGTGTACTATAGATCATCACTGATGTACTATGGGCCATCACTGGTGTACTATGGATCATCACTGGTGTACTATGGATCATCACTGATGTACTATGGACCATCCCTGATGTACTATGGACCTTCCCATATGTACTATGGACCATCCCTGATGTACTGTGGATCATCACTGATGTGCTATGGAACATCACTTGTGTACTATGGATCATCACTGATGTACTATGGATCATCACTGATGTACTATGGACCATCCCTGATGTACTGTGGATCATCACTGATGTACTATGGACCATCCCTGATGTACTGTGGATCATCACTGATGTACCGTGGATCATCACTGATGTACCGTGGATCATCACTGATGTACTGAGGATCATCACTGATGTACTGTGGATCATCACTGATGCACTATGGGCCATCACAGGTGTACTATGGATCATCACTGGTGTACTATGGATCATCACTGGTGTACTATGGATCATCACTGATGTACTATGGACCATCCCTGATGTACTATGGATCATCACTGATGTACTATGGATCATCACTGATGTACTATCGATCATCACTGATGTACTGTGGATGATCACTGATGTACTGTGGATCATCACTTATGTACTATAGATCA
Organism: Rana muscosa; assembly: GCA_029206835.1. Taxonomy (NCBI): domain Eukaryota; kingdom Metazoa; phylum Chordata; class Amphibia; order Anura; family Ranidae; genus Rana; species Rana muscosa. Next base: position 284,865,877 of record CM055117.1, read on the forward strand.
TCACTGATGTACTATGGGCCATCACTGGTGTACTATGGATCATCACTGGTGTACTATGGATCATCACTGATGTACTATGGAGCATCCCTGATGTACTATGGACCTTCCCATATGTACTATGGACCATCCCTGATGTACGGTGGATCATCACTGATGTGCAGTGGATCATCACTGATGTACTGTGGATCATCACTGATGTACTATGGGCCATCACTGGTGTACTATGGATCATCACTGATGTAGTGTGGACCATCCCTTATGTACTGTGGATCATACCTGATGTACTGTGGATCATCACTGATGTACTGTGGATCATCACTGATGTACAGAGGATCATCACTGATGTACTGTAGATCATCACTGATGTACTGTGGATCATCACTGATGTACTGTGGATCATCACTGATGTACTGTGGGCCATCACTGGTGTACTATGGATCATCACTGATGTACTATGGATCATCACTGATGTACTATGAGCCATCAATGATGTACTGTGGACCATCCCTGATGTACTGTGGATCATCACTGATGTACTGTGGATCATCACTGATGTACCGTGGATCATCACTGATGTACCGTGGATCATCACTGATGTACTGAGGATCATCACTGATGTACTGTGGATCATCACTGATGTACTATGGGCCATCACAGGTGTACTATGGATCATCACTGGTGTACTATGGATCATCACTGGTGTACTATGGATCATCACTGATGTACTATGGACCATCCCTGATGTACTATGGATCATCACTGATGTACTATGGATCATCACTGATGTACTATAGATCATCACTGATGTACTGTGGATGATCACTGATGTACTGTGGATCATCACTGATGTACTATAGATCATCACTGATGTACTATGGGCCATCACTGGTGTACTATGGATCATCACTGGTGTACTATGGATCATCACTGATGTACTATGGACCATCCCTGATGTACTATGGACCTTCCCATATGTACTATGGACCATCCCTGATGTACTGTGGATCATCACTGATGTGCTATGGAACATCACTGGTGTACTATGGATCATCACTGATGTACTATGGATCATCACTGATGTACTATGGGCCATCCCTGGTGTACTGTGGATCATCACTGATGTACTATGGACCATCCCTGATGTACTGTGGATCATCACTGATGTACTGTGGATTATCACTGATGTACTGTGGATCATCACTGATGTACTGTGGATCATCACTGATGTACTGAGGATCATCACTGATGTACTGTGGATCATCACTGATGTACTGTGGATCATCACTGGTGTACTATGGATCATCACTGATGTACTATGGATCATCACTGATGTACTGTGGATCATCAGTGATGTACTGTGGATCATCAGTGATGTACTGTGGACCATCCCCGATGTACTGTGGATCATCACTGATGTACTGAGGATCATCACTGATGTACTGTGGCTCATCACTGATGTACAGTGGCTCATCACTGATGTACAGTGGATCATCGCTGATTTACTGTGGATCATCACTGATGTACTGTGGATCATCACTGATGTACTGAGGATCATCACTAATGTACTATGGATCATCACTGGTGTACTATGGATCATCACTGATGTACTGTGGACCATCCCTGATGTACTGTGGATCATCACTGATGTACTGTGGATCATCACTGATGTACTGTGGATCATCACTGATGTACTGTGGATCATCACTGATATACTGTGGATCATCACTCATGTACTATGGGCCATCACTGGTGTACTATAGATCATCACTGATGTACTATGGGCCATCACTGGTGTACTATGGATCATCACTGATGTACTATGGGCCATCACTGGTGTACTGTGGATCATCACTGATGTACTGTGGACCATCCCTGATGTACTGTGGATCATCACTGATGTACTGTGGATCATCACTGATGTACTGTGGATTATCACTGATATACTGTGGACCATCACTGATGGACTGTGGACCATCACTGATGTACTGTGGATCATCACTGATGTTCTATGGACCATCACTGATGTACTGTGGATCATCACTGATGTACTATAGATCATCACTGATGTACTGTGGATCATCACTGATGTACTGTGGATCATCACTAATGTACTGTGGATCATCACTGATGTACTATGGATCATCACTGATGTACTATGGACCATCACTGGTGTACTATGGTTCATCACTGGTGTACTATGGATCATCCCTGATGTACTGTGGATCATCACTGATGTACTGTGGATCATCACTGATGTACTATAGTTCATCATTGATGTACTATGGGCCATCACTGGTGTACTATGGATCATCACTGGTGTACTATGGATCATCCCTGATGTACTATGGACCATCCCTGATGTACTATGGACCATCCCTGATGTACTGTGGGTCATCACTGATGTACTGTGGACCATCCCTGATGTACTGTGTATCATCACTGATGTACTGTGGATCATCACTGATGTACTGTGGATCATCACTGATGTACTATGGATCATCAATGATGTACTATATATCATCACTGATGTACTATGGGCCATCACTGGTGTACTATGGATCATCACTGGTGTACTATGGATCATCACTGATGTACTATGGACCATCCCTGATGTACTATGGACCTTCCCATATGTACTATGGACCATCCCTGATGTACTGTGGATCATCACTGATGTACTGTGGACCATCCCTGATGTACTTTGGATCATCACTGATGTACTGAGGATCATCCCTGATGTACTGTGGATCATCACTGATGTACTATAGATCATCACTGATGTACTGTGGATCATCACTGATGTACTGTGGATCATCACTGATGTACTATAGATCATCACTGATGTACAATGGGCCATCACTGATGTACTGTGGATCATCACTGATGTTCTATGGACCATCACTGATGTACTGTGGATCATCACTGATGTACTATAGATCATCACTGATGTACTGTGGATCATCACTGATGTACTGTGGATCATCACTAATGTACTGTGGATCATCACTGATGTACTATGGATCATCACTGATGTACTATGGACCATCACTGGTGTACTATGGTTCATCACTGGTGTACTATGGATCATCCCTGATGTACTGTGGATCATCACTGATGTATTGTGGATCATCACTGATGTACTATAGTTCATCACTGATGTACTATGGGCCATCACTGGTGTACTATGGATCATCACTGGTGTACTATGGATCATCCCTGATGTACTATGGACCATCCCTGATGTACTATGGACCATCCCTGATGTACTGTGGGTCATCACTGATGTACTGTGGACCATCCCTGATGTACTGTGTATCATCACTGATGTACTGTGGATCATCACTGATGTACTGTGGATCATCACTGATGTACTATGGATCATCACTGATGTACTATATATCATCACTGATGTACTATAGATCATCACTGATGTACTATGGGCCATCACTGGTGTACTATATATCATCACTGATGTACTATGGGCCATCCCTGTGTACTATGGATCATCACTGATGTACTATGGATCATCACTGATGTACTATAGATCATCACTGATGTACTGTGGATCATCACTGATGTACTGTGGATCATCACTGATGTACTATAGATCATCACTGATGTACTATGGACCTTCCCTGATGTACTATGGACCATCCCTGATGTATTGTGGATCATCACTGATGTGCTATGGAACATCACTGGTGTACTATGGATCATCACTGATGTACTATGGATCATCACTGATGTACTATGGACCATCCCTGATGTACTGTGCATCATCACTGATGTACTGTGGACCATCCCTGATGTACTGTGGATCATCACTGATGTACTGAGGATCATCACTGATGTACTATGAATCATCACTGATGTACTATGGATCATCACTAATGTACTATGAGCCATCACTGATGTACTATGGATCATCACTGGTGTACTATGGATCATCACTGATGTACTGTGGACCATCCCTGATGTACTGAGGAACATCACTGATGTACCATGGATCATCACTTGTACTGTGGATCATCACTGATGTACTGTGGATCATCACTGATGTACTGTGGATCATCACTGATGTACTATAGGCCATCACAGGTGTACTATGGATCATCACTGGTGTACTATGGATCATCACTGATATACTATGGACCATCCCTGATGTACTATGGACCATCCCTGATGTACTGTGGATCATCACTGATGTACTGTGGATCATCTCTGATGTACTATAGATCATCACTGATGTACTGTGGATCATCACTGATGTACTGTGGATCATCACTGATGTACTATAGATCATCACTGATGTACTATGGGCCATCACTGGTGTACTATGGATCATCACTGATGTACTATGGATCATCACTGATGTACTATGGATCATCACTGATGTACTGTGGATCATCACTGATGTACTGTGGATCATCACTAATGTACTATAGATCATCACTGATGTACTATGGGCCATCACTGGTGTACTATGGATCATCACTGGTGTACTATAGATCATCACTGATGTACTATGGGCCATCACTGGTGTACTATGGATCATCACTGGTGTACTATGGATCATCACTGATGTACTATGGACCTTCCCATATGTACTATGGACCATCCCTGATGTACTGTGGATCATCACTGATGTGCTATGGAACATCACTTGTGTACTATGGATCATCACTGATGTACTATGGATCATCACTGATGTACTATGGACCATCCCTGATGTACTGTGGATCATCACTGATGTACTATGGACCATCCCTGATGTACTGTGGATCATCACTGATGTACTGTGGATTATCACTGATGTACTGTGGATCATCACTGATGTACTGTGGATCATCACTGATGTACTGTGGATCATCACTGGTGTACTATGGATCATCACTGATGTACTATGGATCATCACTGATGTACTGTGGATCATCACTGATGTACTGTGGATCACTAATGTACTATAGATCATCACTGATGTACTGTGGATCATCACTGATGTACTGTGGATAATCACTGATGTACTATAGATCATCAAAGATGTACTGTGGATTATCACTGATGTACTGTGGATCATCACTGATGTACTATAGATCATCACTGATGTACTATGGACCATCACTGATGTACTATGGATCATCACTGGTGTACTATGGATCATCACTGATGTACTATAGATCATCACTGATGTACTATGGGCCATCACTGGTGTACTATGGATCATCACTGGTGTACTATGGATCATCACTGATGTACTATGGACCATCCCTGATGTACTATGGACCTTCCCATATGTACTATGGACCATCCCTGATGTACTGTGGATCATCACTGATGTACTGTGGACCATCCCTGATGTACTTTGGATCATCACTGATGTACTGAGGATCATCCCTGATGTACTGTGGATCATCACTGATGTACTATAGATCATCACTGATGTACTGTGGATCATCACTGATGTACTATAGATCATCACTGATGTACAATGGGCCATCACTGGTGTACTATGGATCATCAATGATGTACTATGGATCATCACTGATGTACTATAGATCATCACTGATGTACTGTGGATCATAACTGATGTACTGTGGATCATCACTGATGTACTATAGATCATCACTGATGTACTATGGGCCATCACTGGTGTACTATGGATCATCACTGATGTACTATGGACCATCCCTGATGTACTATGGACCTTCCCATATGTACTATGGACCATCCCTGATGTACTGTGGATCATCACTGATGTGCTATGGAACATCACTTGTGTACTATGGATCATCACTGATGTACTGTGGATTATCACTGATGTACTGTGGATCATCACTGATGTACTGTGGATCATCACTGATGTACTGTGGATCATCACTGATGTACTGTGGATCATCTCTGATGTACTGTGGATCATCACTGGTGTACTATGGATCATCACTGATGTACTATGGATCATCACTGATGTACTGTGGATCATCACTGATGTACTGTGGATCACTGATGTACTATAGATCATCACTGATGTACTGTGGATCATCACTGATGTACTGTGGATCATCACTGATGTACTATAGATCATCACTGATGTACTATGGACCATCACTGATGTACTATGGATCATCACTGGTGTACTATGGATCATCACTGTTGTACTATGGATCATCACTGGTGTACTTTGGACCATCCCTGATGTACTGTGGATCATCACTGGTGTACTATGGATCATCCCTGATGTACTATGGACCATCCCTGATGTACTATGGATCATCACTGGTGTACTATGGATCATCACTGATGTACTATGGACCATCCCTGATGTACTGTGGACCATCCCTGATGTACTATGGACCATCCCTGATGTACTGTGGATCATCACTGATGTACTGTGGACCATCCCTGATGTACTGTGGATCATCACTGATGTACTGTGGATCATCACTGATGTACTATGGATCATCACTGATGTACTATAGATCATCACTGATGTACTATGGGCCATCACTGGTGTACTATAGATCATCACTGATGTACTATGGGCCATCACTGGTGTACTATGGATCATCACTGATGTACTATGGGCCATCACTGGTGTACTATGGATCATCACTGATGTACTGTGGACCATCCCTGATGTACTGTGGACCATCCCTGATGTACTGTGGATCATCACTGATGTACTGTGGATCATCACTGATGTACTGTGGATCATCACTGATATACTGTGGAGAAATTGAAAATAATACCTGTCACCTGTATCTCATAGGCACCACATCCCTTCATTAAGAAGCTATATAGGAATATGAAGGTATTGGGACTTTTAAGGTGCAACAACTACACAATATTCAATATAAAAAATATAATTTTATTACAAAAAAATATATATGAAAATTCATATGTACAAATATACATGAACCATCAAAATAAACATAATAGAGTTTCCAAAGTGCATACAGACAAAATTCTCTACATGTTTCGCCATTTTGTAGGCTTCCTCAGGAGTTTGTCATGCAAATACTGGAAACAAAGAAAGAAAAATAATAAATACATAATAATATTTACTCAAATTTCAAACTCAAAATTACAAAACAGAATATTATTAAAAAAAAAAAAAAAGGATAACTGAAAACCATAACCAGCCCAATGGTTGCTCAAAAGTTCATCTCAAAATTAGATCTATTTATTCAAGGTATATGACCTTATTAGTATCAATTGTAAGTACATTACCTGTAAATGTTGATGGTACAATCTAAAATGAAGAATGACCAGATAGCCAATGAGCTATCCCACACGGGGGCGCCCATAAGGAGGGGATCATATGGTGTATCATAGAGGGGGAGAAATACTGGCACAAATAACCACCCGGATATTACTAGCACAGAAACAGAGGGCCATCTGGGGGAAATTACAAAGAAAAATCGAATGAAGTCAAATAACAATCTATGTATAAGAGTAAAGGCGTCTCCATCTAGTTATACGGCACATACCCCATCAGTATTTACCTGTTTATGGCTGTTGATAGTAAAAAATATATTAGAATAGGCAAAAAAGGGGCAGTATCTCCAAAGTACCCCAATCAGTGTCCACTCTAAAGAAAAAAGAATTAGTGGAAATTACTATAAATATATAATAATCCCCTCTAGTTGGTAATCAGAATTTTAATTTTTTAGCCATATACTTGCTAGCTGATATATACCTGGTTAATCCAATTGGATAAAGTGTGTCCACATTAGGGCATCTCTGCCGAAAAACTTGTTTTACAAAACCGATCAATCAGTTTACTGAAAAAATATAAAATATAAAAACCATTTTAGATTAAAGACCAAGTAAACCAGACAACAGGATAAAAACCAATGTTGCCCATAAAGAGATCTAGTGCCTAAGTAATTTACCTTTGACTGATATCTAAGAACGTCTTCTCCCCAGAGTGTTGGTCATGCTACTGATTTGCAAGGCTGCGATCCGGACTATATACCCCCCTCCCCCTTCCCATTGGACGCACAATGGCGCCAAATCAATGGGCGGAGCGGGCACGTCAGTTCCGACATCTGCCCATGGTCAGATCCGACCCGGAAGTGACAATTCCACCACTGAAAAAACGGAGACGTCCGCCGGAAGCGCCACCCCGCTCATCAGGAGAAAACATCCTGACGAGCTGGACGCACCATAAGACGGATCCGGAAGGGGAAAACATGCCTAAAGTATAGAAAAGGGCAGAATTCCTTTTAAAATCACGGCAGAAAGGGCACATTAGATGTTAAAAAAATGGGGCCAGGATATCCGGTGGGCTTAGTCAGATGGCGCTCAGATTGTCTCCCAAAGGAGAACAAAGAGAAACGCCCTGGGCGCCCATATGATCACCAAATCCCCCCCAAAAAAGAAAAGGGAAACGCCACCCTAAAAAATGTGGTAAACTCCATTGATCTCAATTACATATAATGTAGATTTATCAATGATTAAAGAGAGCCCCTATGGAATATAGAAATGGTACATTCAGTCACCTGTACATAAAGACAAATTTAGTAAACAAAAATAAAATAACAAAACAAAATTTTATTTGTTTTAAACAGAGTCTACATATACAGCATAACGATTTTTATCCTACAAAAAGGGTTTGAAACTGATGGACTCATTTAACCCGGGATACATAGTAGCTCTCAAGGTATGTATCCATCTGGTTTCTCGTTGTAGGAGATTTTTGTCCACATCCCCACCTCTTTCATTAAGAGGTATGTATTCTAAAGCAAAGAATTTAATCTTTGACAGATCGAAGGAGTGGAAAAGACCACTATGTCTACTAATAGGAGTCTCCATTTTTTTCTTTTGAATGAGAGATACATGGTCTCTCATTCTGTGAAAGAAAGGCCTCTTCGTTTTACCAACATAAAAGGCCTTACAATCACAGATCATCAAATAAATAACGCCAATTGACTGGCAATTGCTAAAGAAATTTGGTCTATACGTAACTCCATTAGGGAGAACTATTTCAGTAGAATCATATATAAACCTGCAAAATTCACAATGACCACATGGGGCCGAACCCTTTCTACTCTCAACCCTCTTGATTTGGAGATGGCTATGAACTAGTTGATCTTTTAAAGACCTAGATTTTCTATAGGTAATTTGGGGAAATGGCTTAATATATTTGGAGATAATCTCATCTGTTGCTAGCAAAGGCCAGAATTTTTCAATAATTTTTCTTACTTTCTGATGTTCACCAGAGAACCTGGTAATTAATCGTACCGTTTGGTCAGTAGTTTGAGGTTTCTTAGGATGTATTAGATCTTTCCTGTTTTTATTTTTTGCTCGTTTGTAAGCTTTTTTGAGGGTTGAACGACTATACCCTCTAGCAATTAGTCGAGATTGGAGGGCAGAGGCCTCCATCTCGAAATCTACTTCCTTACTACAATTTCTTCGAATTCGTAAGTACTGACTGTATGGGATACTTTGTACCAGAGTCCTGGGATGAGAACTTGTGGCATGCAGGATGGTATTGCCTGAAGAGGGCTTTCTATATAATGAAGAGCCCAAGGTGCCATCAGAGTTTAAGTAAATAGAAATATCCAGAAAATTAATCACATTCTGGTCACAAATCATCGTAAATTTGAGATTAAAGGAATTGACAGCTAATGAAGACATAAAAGATGTCAATTCCTCTAAGGAGCCAGTCCACACAACAAAAATGTCATCGATAAAGCGTCGCCATATCAAGACTTTATCAAAAAACATTTCAAATGATTCTAAAGAAAAAATCTCCCGTTCCCACCCCCCCAGGTACAGGTTGGCGTACGACGGGGCACACTTGGTCCCCATCGCAACACCCTGCACCTGGAGGTAGTGGGAACGGTCGAAAACAAAAATATTGTTGGTAAGTATGAACAGCAACAATTCCAAAATGAAATTGTTGTAGGGCCTGGCTCCAGGTCCTCTCTCAGAAAGGAAGCCGTCTATAACTTTAATACCCCTAGTGTGGGGGATAGAGTTATAGAGGGCTTCAACGTCTATAGCTACTAGCCATGACCCCGGTGGTACACATAGACCATCCAAAGATCTCAGTAGATCGGCGGTGTCTTGAATGTAGGAACTTAAAGAACCTACATGGGGCCTCAAATAGTCGTCTACCAGCTTACTAGCTGGTTCTGTAAGGCAACCAATCCCTGACACAATCAGACGGCCAGGGGGATTTTCCAAATTTTTGTGCACCTTTGGCAGAGCATAAAACGTGGGAAGTCTCGGCTTATCAATAACCAAGAATTCACACGTCTTCTTGTCTATAAGGTTATCACAAAATGCCCGATTAATGAGAATACGGTATTTTGTCTCTGCATATTTTACCTGTGCAAAAGGAATAGAGCGATACCAACTTTTATTTGAAAGGAGGTTCATGACCATCTGCTTATATTTGTTTAAATCCATTACCACTATGTTACCTCCTTTATCCGAGGGTTTTATCACTAATTGTTCGTTCTGTTTTAAAGATAACACGGCTTTTTGTTGGGATGACTTAAGGTTGGTATTTCTTCTAAACCTTTTCCAATTGGTACTCTGTAGTTCCTTTGTAACTTGTTGGGTGAATGCCCAAATATTGGGGTTTCCTTGGAGAGTAGGAAAGGTCCTGGATTTCGGTTTATATAGATTAGGTGGAGGAAAAATTCTCTCCGTGGGAATCTCATCTACGAGGCCAGACTGGGGTTACTCAAGGGGGTCATCTAGTGGATTACCTTCTTCCCATAATTCCATTAATTCGTTTATTGCCTGAATCTCCTTAATTGTTTTATTTTGCCAGAGATCTTCCCCCCTGGAATCCATGGGAGAACGTTTATAATCCCTGTCAAACATAATCTTAAAAGTAAGTTTTCTCGCAAAGAGATTGACGTCCTTTATAATTTCAAAGGCATCAACCTCCTGATCAGGACAAAAAGTCAGGCCAAGGCCCAAAACCTCCGTCTGATCCGGAGTAAGTAAATGTGAAGACAGATTAATTACTTGGAAATTACTTTGGAAGTTGCTTTGAGTACCTGTGAAAGAATGGGTGTCTTTTTGGTGTCCACAATTGGGGGTGGTGAAAAGATTGGCGCAGTGCGAAGATCCCCTATATTGGGGATTTGAAAGTCCCCCGAAGGGGTAACTATTGATTGATTTAACTTCGGTGCATTAAGAATATTAGAAAAACTGGGTGTGGATAAATTAAGGTGACCATCACCTGTGGGATGAGTGGGAGGGGGTACATTTTTGGACTGTGAACGTAAACCCTGACGATTCATGTCCTGTTGAGTACGTTTAGAAAGCGCTGACATCGAAGGTGCTCGATCAGTCTTTATTTTATTAGAACTAGCTGACGTGTTTGAGGCATTACCTGGTAGGGACGAGGAAGATAAAGATGATTCATCGGAATCAGTGGCTTCCTGATTTTTATTTGTTTGCTTACGAGCTGAGGATTTGGATTTCCTCCATTGGTTTTCAGTAGTCCACCGATAGGCTGTGTTTGATTCATATGCCAGACGATCCCTATAGTATTTTTTATCCTTAGTTTTAAGGATATTGGAGACAAAAGACTCCAAATGTTTTTCTAAGAGAGCCTCTCTATTAGAGAAGGTTTCCTCCGTAGTCAAGTTGGAATTTTCAACATACAATTTTTCTATGTCGTTATTGACTATCTCTAAATCTTTAGCATAGTTTTGGCAAAGAGCCTCCATCATCTTAAATGAACATGACTGTAAGTTTGATTCCCAGTCTAATTTGAATTCTGTCTCCACTTTAAATATATTAGGAAAAATCTGTATGCGTAATCCCCACGGTACAATTTTATCCTCTAAATATTTCAAGAAATACCTGCGATTCCAAAAAATACGTGCTTTCTTTTCCAATAAACGTTGAAGGCTATTGAAAAAGCGTTCAAGGGTAATCCCACCAAATGTAGGTAGCCATGCTGATTGAAAAAAAGACTCTGTTATACAAAATAGAAACTATAAAAGGATTAATCTTTAAACCCAATTCAAAAGAATAATCTAATAAACTACAAAAATGATATAGAGGTGACAGGTAAAAAATGAGCGTTTGCCACCCGGTATATTCACAAGGAGAAATTGAAAATAATACCTGTCACCTGTATCTCATAGGCACCACATCCCTTCATTAAGAAGCTATATAGGAATATGAAGGTATTGGGACTTTTAAGGTGCAACAACTACACAATATTCAATATAAAAAATATAATAATGTACTATAGATCATCACTGATGTACTATGGACCATCACTGGTGTACTATGGATCATCACTGGTGTACTATGGATCATCACTGGTGTACTATGGACCATCCCTGATGTACTGTGGATCATCACTGATGTACTGTGGATCATCACTGATGTACTATAGTTCATCACTGATGTACTATGGGCCATCACTGGTGTACTATGGATCATCACTGGTGTACTATGGATCATCCCTGATGTACTATGGACCATCCCTGATGTACTATGGATCATCACTGCTGTACTATGGATCATCACTGATGTACTATGGACCATCCCTGATGTACTGTGGACCATCCCTGATGTACTATGGACCATCCCTGATGTACTGTGGATCATCACTGATGTACTGTGGACCATCCCTGATGTACTGTGGATCATCACTGATGTACTGTGGATCATCACTGATGTACTGTGGATCATCACTGATGTACTATAGATCATCACTGATGTACTATGGGCCATCACTGGTGTACTATAGATCATCACTGATGTACTATGGGCCATCACTGGTGTACTATGGATCATCACTGATGTACTATGGGCCATCACTGGTGTACTATGGATCATCACTGATGTACTGTGGACCATCCCTGATGTACTGTGGATCATCACTGATGTACTGTGGACCATCCCTGATGTACTGTGGATCATCACTGATGTACTGTGGATCATCACTGATGTACTGTGGATCATCACTGATATACTGTGGATCATCACTGATGTACTGTGGACCATCACTGATGTACTGTGGATCATCACTGATGTACTATAGATCATCACTGATGTACTATGGACCATCACTGGTGTACCGTGGATCATCACTGATGTACTGTGGATCATCACTGATGTACTATAGATCATCACTGATGTACTATGGACCATCACTGGTGTACTATGGATCATCACTGGTGTACTGTGGATCATCACTGATGTACTATAGATCATCACTGATGTACTATGGACCATCACTGGTGTACTATGGATCATCACTGGTGTACTATGGATCATCACTGGTGTACTATGGACCATTCCTGATGTACTGTGGATCATCACTGATGCACTGTGGATTATCACTGATGTACTATAGTTCATCACTGATGTACTATGGGCCATCACTGGTGTACTATGGATCATCACTGGTGTACTATGGATCATACCTGATGTACTATGGACCATCCCTGATGTACTATGGACCATCCCTGATGTACTATGGACCATCCCTGATGTACTGTGGATCATCACTGATGTACTGTGGATCATCACTGATGTACTATGGGCCATCACAGGTGTACTATGGATCATCACTGGTGTACTATGGATCATCACTGATGTACTATGGATCATCACTGATGTACTATGGATCATCACTGATGTACTATGGACCATCCCTGATGTACTATGGACCATCCCTGATGTACTGTGAATCATCACTGATGTACTATGGACCATCACTGATGTACTGTGGATCACTGATGTACTATAGATCATCACTGATGTACTGTGGATCATCACTGATGTACTGTGGATCATCACTGATGTACTATAGATCATCACTGATGTACTGTGGATCATCACTGATGTACTATGTATCATCACTGATGTACTGAGGATCATCACTAATGTACTGTGGATCATCACTGATGTACTGTGGATAATCACTGATGTACTGTGGATCATCACTGATGTACTATAGATCATCACTGTTGTACTATGATCATCACTGGTGTACTATGATCATCACTGGTGTACTATGGATCATCACTGATGGACTATGGACCATCCCTGATGTACTGTGGACCATCCCTGATGTACTATGGACCATCCCTGATGTACTGTGAATCATCACTGATGTACTGTGGACCATCCCTGATGTACTGTGGATCATCACTGATGTACTGTGGATCATCACTGATGTACTGTGGATCATCACTGATGTACTATGGATCATCACTGATGTACTATAGATCATCACTGATGTACTATGGGCCATCACTGGTGTACTATAGATCATCACTGATGTACTATGGGCCATCACTGGTGTACTATGGATCATCACTGATGTACTATGGGCCATCACTGGTGTACTATGGATCATCACTGATGTACTGTGGACCATCCCTGATGTACTGTGGATCATCACTGATGTACTGTGGATCATCACTGATGTACTGTGGATCATCACTGATATACTGTGGATCATCACTGATATACTGTGGATCATCACTGATGTACTGTGGACCATCACTGATGTACTGTGGATCATCACTGATGTACTATAGATCATCACTGATGTACTATGGACCATCACTGGTGTACCGTGGATCATCACTGATGTACTGTGGATCATCACTGATGTACTATATATCATCACTGATGTACTATGGACCATCACTGGTGTACTATGGATCATCACTGGTGTACTGTGGATCATCACTGATGTACTATAGATCATCACTGATGTACTATGGACCATCACTGGTGTACTATGGATCATCACTGGTGTACTATGGATCATCACTGGTGTACTATGGACCATTCCTGATGTACTGTGGATCATCACTGATGCACTGTGGATCATCACTGATGTACTATAGTTCATCACTGATGTACTATGGGCCATCACTGGTGTACTATGGATCATCACTGGTGTACTATGGATCATACCTGATGTACTATGGACCATCCCTGATGTACTATGGACCATCCCTGATGTACTATGGACCATCCCTGATGTACTGTGGATCATCACTGATGTACTGTGGATCATCACTGATGTGCTGTGGATCATCACTGATGTACTATGGGCCATCACAGGTGTACTATGGATCATCACTGGTGTACTATGGATCATCACTGATGTACTGTGGATCATCACTGATGTACTATAGATCATCACTGATGTACTATGGACCATCACTGGTGTACTATGGATCATCACTGGTGTACTGTGGATCATCACTGATGTACTATAGATCATCACTGATGTACTATGGACCATCACTGGTGTACTATGGATCATCACTGGTGTACTATGGATCATCACTGGTGTACTATGGACCATCCCTGATGTACTGTGGATCATCACTGATGCACTGTGGATCATCACTGATGTACTATAGTTCATCACTGATGTACTATGGGCCATCACTGGTGTACTATGGATCATCACTGGTGTACTATGGATCATCACTGATGTACTATAGATCATCACTGATGTACTGTGGATCATCACTGATGTACTGTGGATAATCACTGATGTACTATGGATCATCACTGATGTACTGAGGATCATCACTGATGTACTGTGGACCATCACTGGTGTACCGTGGATCATCACTGATGTACTGTGGATCATCACTGATGTACTATAGATCATCACTGATGTACTATGGACCATCACTGGTGTACTATGGATCATCACTGGTGTACTGTGGATCATCACTGATGTACTATAGATCATCACTGATGTACTATGGACCATCACTGGTGTACTATGGATCATCACTGGTGTACTATGGACCATCCCTGATGTACTGTGGATCATCACTGATGCACTGTGGATCATCACTGATGTACTATAGTTCATCACTGATGTACTATGGGCCATCACTGGTGTACTATGGATCATCACTGGTGTACTATGGATCATACCTGATGTACTATGGACCATCTCTGATGTACTATGGACCATCCCTGATGTACTATGGACCATCCCTGATGTACTGTGGATCATCACTGATGTACTGTGGATCATCACTGATGTACTGTGGATCATCACTGATGTACTGTGGATCTTCACTGATGTACTATGGGCCATCACAGGTGTACTATGGATCATCACTGGTGTACTATGGATCATCACTGATGTACTATGGATCATCACTGATGTACTATGGATCATCACTGATGTACTATGGACCATCCCTGGTGTACTGTGGATCATCACTGATGTACTATAGATCATCACTGATGTACTATGGACCATCACTGGTGTACTATGGATCATCACTGGTGTACTATGGATCATCACTGGTGTACTATGGACCATTCCTGATGTACTGTGGATCATCACTGATGCACTGTGGATCATCACTGATGTACTATAGTTCATCACTGATGTACTATGGGCCATCACTGGTGTACTATGGATCATCACTGGTGTACTATGGATCATACCTGATGTACTATGGACCATCCCTGATGTACTATGGACCATCCCTGATGTACTATGGACCATCCCTGATGTACTGTGGATCATCACTGATGTACTGTGGATCATCACTGATGTGCTGTGGATCATCACTGATGTACTATGGGCCATCACAGGTGTACTATGGATCATCACTGGTGTACTATGGATCATCACTGATGTACTGTGGATCATCACTGATGTACTATAGATCATCACTGATGTACTATGGACCATCACTGGTGTACTATGGATCATCACTGGTGTACTGTGGATCATCACTGATGTACTATAGATCATCACTGATGTACTATGGACCATCACTGGTGTACTATGGATCATCACTGGTGTACTATGGATCATCACTGGTGTACTATGGACCATCCCTGATGTACTGTGGATCATCACTGATGCACTGTGGATCATCACTGATGTACTATAGTTCATCACTGATGTACTATGGGCCATCACTGGTGTACTATGGATCATCACTGGTGTACTATGGATCATCACTGATGTACTATAGATCATCACTGATGTACTGTGGATCATCACTGATGTACTGTGGATAATCACTGATGTACTATGGATCATCACTGATGTACTGAGGATCATCACTGATGTACTGTGGATCATCACTGATGTACTATGGGCCATCACAGGTGTACTATGGATCATCACTGGTGTACTATGGATCATCACTGATGTACTGTGGATCATCACTGATGTACTATAGATCATCACTGATGTACTATGGACCATCACTGGTGTACTATGGATCATCACTGGTGTACTGTGGATCATCACTGATGTACTATAGATCATCACTGATGTACTATGGACCATCACTGGTGTACTATGGATCATCACTGGTGTACTATGGATCATCACTGGTGTACTATGGACCATCCCTGATGTACTGTGGATCATCACTGATGCACTGTGGATCATCACTGATGTACTATAGTTCATCACTGATGTACTATGGGCCATCACTGGTGTACTATGGATCATCACTGGTGTACTATGGATCATCACTGATGTACTATAGATCATCACTGATGTACTGTGGATCATCACTGATGTACTGTGGATAATCACTGATGTACTATGGATCATCACTGATGTACTGTGGATCATCACTGATGTACTATAGATCATCACTGATGTACTATGGACCATCACTGGTGTACTATGGATCATCACTGGTGTACTGTGGATCATCACTGATGTACTATAGATCATCACTGATGTACTATGGACCATCACTGGTGTACTATGGATCATCACTGGTGTACTATGGACCATCCCTGATGTACTGTGGATCATCACTGATGCACTGTGGATCATCACTGATGTACTATAGTTCATCACTGATGTACTATGGGCCATCACTGGTGTACTATGGATCATCACTGGTGTACTATGGATCATACCTGATGTACTATGGACCATCCCTGATGTACTATGGACCATCCCTGATGTACTATGGACCATCCCTGATGTACTGTGGATCATCACTGATGTACTGTGGATCATCACTGATGTACTGTGGATCATCACTGATGTACTGTGGATCTTCACTGATGTACTATGGGCCATCACAGGTGTACTATGGATCATCACTGGTGTACTATGGATCATCACTGATGTACTATGGATCATCACTGATGTACTATGGATCATCACTGATGTACTATGGACCATCCCTGATGTACTATGGACCATCCCTGATGTACTGTGAATCATCACTGATGTACTGTGGATCATCACTGATGTACTATGGACCATCACTGATGTACTGTGGATCACTGATGTACTATAGATCATCACTGATGTACTGTGGATCATCACTGCTGTACTGTGGATCATCACTGATGTACTATAGATCATCACTGATGTACCGTGGATCATCACTGATGTACTATGTATCATCACTGATGTACTGAGGATCATCACTAATGTACTGTGGATCATCACTGATGTACTGTGGATAATCACTGATGTACTGTGGATCATCACTGATGTACTATAGATCATCACTGTTGTACTATGGGCCATCACTGGTGTACTATGGATCATCACTGGTGTACTATGGATCATCACTGATGGACTATGGACCATCCCTGATGTACTGTGGACCATCCCTGATGTACTATGGACCATCCCTGATGTACTGTGGATCATCACTGATGTACTGTGGACCATCCCTGATGTACTGTGGATCATCACTGATGTACTGTGGATCATCACTGATGTACTGTGGATCATCACTGATGTACTATGGATCATCACTGATGTACTATAGATCATCACTGATGTACTATGGGCCATCACTGGTGTACTATAGATCATCACTGATGTACTATGGGCCATCACTGGTGTACTATGGATCATCACTGATGTACTATGGGCCATCACTGGTGTACTATGGATCATCACTGATGTACTGTGGACCATCCCTGATGTACTGTGGATCATCACTGATGTACTGTGGATCATCACTGATGTACTGTGGATCATCACTGATATACTGTGGATCATCACTGATATACTGTGGATCATCACTGATGTACTGTGTACCATCACTGATGTACTGTGGATCATCACTGATGTACTGTGGATCATCACTGATGTACTGTGGATCATCACTGATGTATTATAGATCATCACTGATGTACTATGGACCATCACTGGTGTACTATGGATCATCACTGGTGTACTATGGATCATCACTGGTGTACTATGGACCATCCCTGATGTACTGTGGATCATCACTGATGTACAGTGGATCATCACTGATGTACTATAGTTAATCACTGATGTACTATGGGCCATCACTGGTGTACTATGGATCATCACTGGTGTACTATGGACCATCCCTGATGTACTATGGACCATCCCTGATGTACTATGGATCATCACTGGTGTACTATGGATCATCACTGATGTACTATGGACCATCCCTGATGTACTGTGGACCATCCCTGATGTACTATGGACCATCCCTGATGTACTGTGGATCATCACTGATGTACTGTGGACCATCCCTGATGTACTGTGGATCATCACTGATGTACTGTGGATCATCACTGATGTACTGTGGATCATCACTGATGTACTATGGATCATCACTGATGTACTATAGATCATCACTGATGTACTATGGGCCATCACTGGTGTACTATAGATCATCACTGATGTACTATGGGCCATCACTGGTGTACTATGGATCATCACTGATGTACTATGGGCCATCACTGGTGTACTATGGATCATCACTGATGTACTGTGGACCATCCCTGATGTACTGTGGATCATCACTGATGTACTGTGGATCATCACTGATGTACTGTGGATCATCACTGATATACTGTGGATCATCACTGATGTACTGTGGACCATCACTGATGTACTGTGGATCATCACTGATGTTCTATGGACCATCACTGATGTACTGTGGATCATCACTGATGTACTATAGATCATCACTGATGTACTGTGGATCATCACTGATGTACTATGGATCATCACTGGTGTACTATGGATCATCACTGGTGTACTATGGATCATCACTGGTGTACTATGGACCATCCCTGATGTACTGTGGATCATCACTGATGTACTGTGGATCATCACTGATGTACTATAGTTCATCACTGATGTACTATGGGCCATCACTGGTGTACTATGGATCATCACTGGTGTACTATGGATCATCCCTGATGTACTATGGACCATCCCTGATGTACTATGGACAATCCCTGATGTACTATGGACCATCCCTGATGTACTGTGGATCATCACTGATGTACTGCGGATCATCACTGATGTACTGTGGATCATCACTGATGTACTATGGGCCATCACAGGTGTACTATGGATCATCACTGGTGTACTATGGATCATCACTGATGTACTATGCATCATCAATGATGTACTATGGATCATCACTGATGTACTATGGATCATCACTGATGTACTATGGACCATCCCTAATGTACTATGGACCATCCCTGATGTACTGTGGATCATCACTGATGTACTGTGGATTAGGGATGAGCTTCGTGTTCGAATCGAACATACGTTCGACTCGAACATCGGCTGTTCGATCGTTCGACGAAGATCGAACGATTTGGGCCGTTCGCGCCAAATTCGAGTGACGCGAACGGCCCACAATGCACTACGCCATCGCAGTGTCATCCAGGCGCTGGGATTGGCCAAGCATGCACTGTGACCCCGCATGCTTGGCCAATCACAGCGCCGGCAGCGAGGAGAGCAATGATTGGCCACAGGCAGGATGCCTGTGGCCAATTATTGCTGAGGGTGTTTAGTACACGCCCCACACTATAAAAGGCCGCCAGCACGGCGGCCTAGTGTAGTGTGTTCCGGAGCAGGGATAGAGCAGCATAGGCAGGGACAGTGACTTTTATTTCTTTCTTGCTTAACCTGGATTCCTTTAGTTTAGGGAAAGAGAAGGATAGGTAGGGAGAGTGTCAGTGTGTTTTGTGCTTGTGCTATAGTGTGCTTAAAAAAAACATTTTTTCTAGGGACAGAAAACTGTAGGTAGGGAGAGTGTCAGTTTCTTTCACTGTGTAAGTCCTTGTTTCTAGGGACCTGGAAGGACAGTGAGTGAATTCTCCTTGTGCTATATTGTGCTTAAAAAAAACATTTTTTCTAGGGACAGAAAACTGTAGGTAGTGTGACAGCAGGAAGGTAAAGTCACCTGGTTGCATCCAGGGGGGTAGATATATTTCGCCCAGATTCAGGCTTTACGCCGACTTATACAACTAGGTGGAGAGTTGTATAAGCCCAGCTAAGGCTAGTGGGCTCATGGATGACTCATACCTCTAGGGAGAGTGCTGGGCGTCGTGCAGACAGGGAGTTGATGAGACCAGCTGAAGCTTGTCAGCTCATTTAGGCCTCTATAAGAACTCCCAGCTTCATTAGATGTTAGCTCATGCCTGGAACCAGACCTGTGTGGACTGTCTAGGGAGAGTGAACCCCTGTGCGGTGAGACAAAGCCTGTGTGGCTATTTGCTTGGACATTTAAAACCAGGGACTTAGGGACTAGGACAGCACTAGGCTGATCCCAGTTGTTAGTTAGGAAACCTGTATGTTTAGTCAGAGGTCAAGTTGACCAGGATTTATTTTGTTTATGTTTCTTTTGCTTTGCTGTGTTTTGTCACTGTAAACAGAAAATAAACCGCACCTTTTTGATTTTGAAAACCACAACCTCCGTTTGCTGGGCCTGTTTTGTGTGGGGAGCCCATCCCGGGGGTCACACACACCCGCTGCCGAGCTAACCCCCTCACAGTTGGTGGAGAACCAGTGGCAGTTTTTTTTAAGCCAGCATGGAGGAGATACTGAAACAGCTGGCTCTAGCAAATGCCAATCAACAGCAGACAAATGCAGGTTTGCAAAGGAGCCTTGCAGCTCAGCAACAAGCCCAGCAGCAATCTGAGGCCCGCTTCATAGACCTGTTACAGAAGCAAGAGCAGAGACTACAACAAATGGAAGCAGTAATGCAGCAACGTCCGCAGACCAGTGAGGAAAGCCGTCCCACTAATACCGCGTCCTTTGGGGTGAGTCGTTTATTGACAAAAATGACTGGAGAGGATGATCCAGAGGTATTTTTGACCACATTTGAAAGGACCGCTGAAAGAGAAAAGTGGCCTGAGGAGCAGTGGGCTGGACTGGTGGCTCCTCTGTTAACTGGTGAATCGCAGAAAGCTTACTATGACCTAGAGCCTAACCAAGCAAAAAACTATGTGATGCTAAAAGCTGAAATTTTGGCAAGGCTGGGTGTCACCCAGGCTGTCCGGGCTCAGCGTGTGCATAACTGGACTTTCCAGCTTGGAAAACCCCCCAGGTCTCAAATGTATGATCTCATTCACCTGAGCAGAAAGTGGCTACAGCCAGAGACTTTGTCCGCACCAAAGATTGTGGAACGTGTTGTAATGGATCGGTTTTTGAGAGCTCTTCCTACTGCCATCCAAAAGTGGGTAAGCCATGGAGACCCAGAGACGGCCGATGGTCTTGTGGATCGTGTGGAGAAATACTTGGCTACAGAGAACCTGACGGCCTCTTCCAGAGACACTCGGACTTTCCACCCTAAGACCAGACCATCCCCAGGGGCGGATAAGAGGATTCCAAGGGGTGAGGGTGGAGAGAGTGAGAGGGTGGGAGCTCTACCCCAAGTTTGGCGAGAACAGCCTGGGAAATCAGCGGCTCAAGAGGCGGCAAGAAGGATCGTTTGCTACCGCTGCCGGCAAGCGGGACATATTGCAGCCAATTGCCCGGTTGTGGAGGAACCCATGCAGTGTGACTTTCTGACGGGCAGACGTCAGTCGCTGTGTGCGACAGTCGCATGCACTGCCATTCGAGGAACTGAGAAACATTTATGCAAAATGTGTGTTAATGGTAGAAATGTTGTGGTATTGCTGGATTCAGGTAGCCTTGTGACCCTGATAAAGGCTGAGTTAGTTAAAACAGAGGTCTTTGGGAATAGCAAGGTAGCTGTTATTTGTGTGCATGGGGACACCCGAGAGTATCCAGTGACTACAGTGTGTTTCGAGACCCCCAAAGGTACCCTCTCTCATCCAGTGGGCTTAGTATCTCAGTTACCGCATGACGCCATTGTGGGAAGGGATTTTCCGAAGTTCTGGGAACTGTGGGATGATCCTGAGCCCCCCACTGGTGCCCCTATGTACCAGGAATGTGATAGCCAGAACTCCCCTGAGAGTGGTGAGGACTCTCCGGAATTTCCCTTATCAGTATTGGCAGGGGAGACTCAAGAAACTGGAGAGGAGCCCACCTCCTCAGACGAAAACCTACCGTCTGTGGAGTTTTCTGATCTTGAGGTTCACAGGGAAAACTTTGCCACAGAACAGTTGAAAGACCCCGCCCTAATAAAGGCACGGGAAAACGTAGTGAAAATAGATGGCGAGTTAGTGAACCCAGATAATACCTGCACTTACCCATACTTCAGCGTAGAGAAGGACCTACTGTATCGGGTGGCAAAAAGGGCAGAAGAAACCGTTGAGCAGCTTGTGGTGCCCAAACCTTACAGGAAGTTGGTGTTGGAGTTGGCCCATGGACACATTCTTGGAGGTCATCTGGGGACAGAGAAAACCCGAGAGAGGGTATTACAGAGATTCTATTGGCCGGGGGTGATGAAGGACATAGAAAATTATTGTTCCTCCTGCCCTGTGTGTCAGAGGTCGGCCCCGATGCCACATTTCCGTAGCCCGCTGGTCCCTCTACCCATCATTGAGGTCCCGTTTGAGAGGATCGCCATGGATTTGGTAGGGCCTATAATCAAGTCCGCTAGGGGGCACCAGTACATATTAGTTATAATGGACTATGCCACCCGTTATCCAGAAGCGATCCCTCTCCGAAATACCTCGGCCAAAACCATAGCCAAAGAGCTATCTCTTGTGTTTAGCCGGGTGGGTATTTGTAAAGAACTGCTTACGGACCAAGGTACACCCTTTATGTCCCGGGTTATGAAGGAGCTGTGTAAATTGTTCAAAGTGACGCAATTACGTACATCTGTGTATCACCCCCAAACCGATGGGCTGGTTGAAAGATTCAACAAAACCCTAAAACAAATGTTGAAGAAAGTGGTGGCTAGAGATGGAAAGGATTGGGACTGTCTACTTCCTTATCTGATGTTTGCTATTAGGGAGGTGCCCCAATCCTCTACGGGATTCTCCCCCTTTGAGTTACTGTATGGGAGACACCCAAGAGGGCTGTTGGATATTGCCAAGGAAACTTGGGAAAGTGAGAGTTCTCCCCACAGGAGTGTGATTGAGCATGTCGCCCTGATGCAAGACCGAATTGCACAGGTAATGCCCATCGTGAAGGAACATTTGGCCCAAGCGCAGTTAGCACAGCAGAGAGTGTACAACCGTGGAGCCAAGACCCGTACCTTTTCCCCGGGGGATAGGATACTGGTACTTGTCCCTACGGTTGAAAGTAAATTCCTTGCCAAATGGCAAGGCCCCTATGAGATAATGGAAAAAGTGAGCGAAGTGAATTACAAGGTCAGACAACCAGGAAGGCGAAAGCCCGAACAGATCTATCACGTTAATCTGTTGAAAGCCTGGAGGGATAGAGAGTCCCTAGTCGCAGACACTTGGTCACCAGCTCAAACTGGTTGCGTGATTCCTGAGGTTGGAATAGCAGCCACCTTGTCACAACCCCAACAACAGGAGGTTAAGGAGTTTGTGCTTCGCAACAAGGAGGTATTCTCTGAGCTGCCGGGACAAACATCTGGGGTAGAGCATGACATCATTACCCCGCCCGGTGAAAGGGTGAAGTTAAAACCCTATCGGATCCCAGAGGCCTGACGGGAGGCAATACGGGAGGAAGTACAGAAAATGCTGAACTTAGGGGTGATAGAGGAGTCCCAAAGTGATTGGTCTAGTCCCATTGTGTTGGTGCCTAAACCGGATGGGAGCTGGCGATTTTGTAACGATTTTCGTCAGTTGAACAAAGTTACAAAATTTGACACCTACCCCATGCCACGTATAGATGAGTTGATCGACCGGCTGGGAACAGCCCGATACATGACGACTCTTGACCTCACAAAAGGGTATTGGCAAATCCCCCTGGCCAAGTCGGCCAAAGAGAAAACCGCATTTGTAACCCCAGACGGGGCGTTCCAATATAAAAGAATGCCGTTCGGGTTACAGAATGCGCCGGCCACATTCCAGCGGAAAATGGACCAGATGCTGAGGCCCCATCGGAAGTATGCTGCGGCTTACCTGGATGACGTAATTGTCCATAGCACAGATTGGGCCTCACATCTGCCAAAAGTGCAAGCAGTCCTGGACTCTGTTCGGGAAGCGGGGTTTACGGCTAACCCCAAGAAGTGTACCATTGGGCAGGAGGAGGCCAAATATCTTGGGTACACCATTGGGAGGGGAGTAATAAAACCCCAACTCAACAAAGTCGAGGCCATCCAGAGTTGGCCACGTCCCAACAGCAAGAAGCAGGTACGAGCCTTTCTGGGAATCGCTGGGTATTATCGGCGATTCATTCCCCACTTTCCTTCTAAGGCTGTGCCCCTAACCAACCTGACGAAGGGGAAAGGGTCGGTCATGATTAAATGGACCCCCGAGGCTGAGGCAGCATTCCAATTCTTGAAACAAGCCTTATGTAGCCAGCCAGTGTTGTACTCACCCGACTTCGCTAAAGACTTTGTCGTACAAAGTGATGCGTCAGATGTGGGGTTAGGAGCAGTATTGTCCCAGGTCTGGAACGGGGAAGAGCACCCAGTCATTTACCTCAGCAGGAAGTTGAAGTCCCATGAGGTAAATTACGCCACCGTTGAAAAGGAGTGTTTAGCGGTGAAGTGGGCTCTAGATTCCCTTCGGTACTACCTGCTAGGTAGGCACTTTGACATGGTTACGGATCACGCTCCGTTAAAGTGGATGGCTCAAAACAAGGAAACAAATAGAAGAGTGAATAGGTGGTTCCTGGCCCTCCAGGAATTCAACTTCACAGTAAAGCATCGCCCTGGCGTTCAAATGGGGAATGTGGATGCTTTGTCTCGAGTACATGAATGCCTGATTGCTGGTGTTCCAACCCCGAGGTTAAAACAAGAGGGGGGGGTATGTGACAGCAGGAAGGTAAAGTCACCTGGTTGCATCCAGGGGGTAGATATATTTCGCCCAGATTCAGGCTTTACGCCGACTTATACAACTAGGTGGAGAGTTGTATAAGCCCAGCTAAGGCTAGTGGGCTCATGGATGACTCATACCTCTAGGGAGAGTGCTGGGCGTCGTGCAGACAGGGAGTTGATGAGACCAGCTGAAGCTTGTCAGCTCATTTAGGCCTCTATAAGAACTCCCAGCTTCATTAGATGTTAGCTCATGCCTGGAACCAGACCTGTGTGGACTGTCTAGGGAGAGTGAACCCCTGTGCGGTGAGACAAAGCCTGTGTGGCTATTTGCTTGGACATTTAAAACCAGGGACTTAGGGACTAGGACAGCACTAGGCTGATCCCAGTTGTTAGTTAGGAAACCTGTATGTTTAGTCAGAGGTCAAGTTGACCAGGATTTATTTTGTTTATGTTTCTTTTGCTTTGCTGTGTTTTGTCACTGTAAACAGAAAATAAACCGCACCTTTTTGATTTTGAAAACCACAACCTCCGTTTGCTGGGCCTGTTTTGTGTGGGGAGCCCATCCCGGGGGTCACACACACCCGCTGCCGAGCTAACCCCCTCACAGTAGGGAGAGTGTCAGTTTCTTTCACTGTGCCAGTCCTTGTTTCTAGGGACCTGGAAGGACAGTGAGTGAATTCTCCTTGTGCTATATTGTGCTTAAAAAAAACATTTTTTCTAGGGACAGAAAACTGTAGGTAGGGAGAGTGTCAGTTTCTTTCACTGTGTAAGTCCTTGTTTCTAGGGACCTGGAAGGACAGTGAGTGAATTCTCCTTGTGCTATATTGTGCTTAAAAAAAACATTTTTTCTAGGGACAGAAAACTGTAGGTAGGGAGAGTGTCAGTTTCTTTCACTGTGCAAGTCCTTGTTTCCAGGGACCTGGAAGGACAGTGAGTGAATTCTCCTTGTGCTATATTGTGCTTAAAAAAAACATTTTTTCTAGGGACAGAAAACTGTAGGTAGGGAGAGTGTCAGTTTCTTTCACTGTGCAAGTCCTTGTTTCTAGGGACCTGGAAGGACAGTGAGTGAATTCTCCTTGTGCTATATTGTGCTTAAAAAAAACATTTTTTCTAGGGACAGAAAACTGTAGGTAGGGAGAGTGTCAGTTTCTTTCACTGTGCAAGTCCTTGTTTCTAGGGACCTGGAAGGACAGTGAGTGAATTCTCCTTGTGCTATATTGTGCTTAAAAAAAACATTTTTTCTAGAGACAGAAAACTGTAGGTAGGGAGAGTGTCAGTTTCTTTCACTGTGTAAGTCCTTGTTTCTAGGGACCTGGAAGGACAGTGAGTGAATTCTCCTTGTGCTATATTGTGCTTAAAAAAAACATTTTTTCTAGGGACAGAAAACTGTAGGTAGGGAGAGTGTCAGTTTCTTTCACTGTGCAAGTCCTTGTTTCCAGGGACCTGGAAGGACAGTGAGTGAATTCTCCTTGTGCTATATTGTGCTTAAAAAAAACATTTTTTCTAGGGACAGAAAACTGTAGGTAGGGAGAGTGTCAGTTTCTTTCACTGTGTAAGTCCTTGTTTCTAGGGACCTGGAAGGACAGTGAGTGAATTCTCCTTGTGCTATATTGTGCTTAAAAAAAACATTTTTTCTAGGGACAGAAAACTGTAGGTAGGGAGAGTGTCAGTTTCTTTCACTGTGCAAGTCCTTGTTTCCAGGGACCTGGAAGGACAGTGAGTGAATTCTCCTTGTGCTATATTGTGCTTAAAAAAAACATTTTTTCTAGGGACAGAAAACTGTAGGTAGGGAGAGTGTCAGTTTCTTTCACTGTGTAAGTCCTTGTTTCTAGGGACCTGGAAGGACAGTGAGTGAATTCTCCTTGTGCTATATTGTGCTTAAAAAAAACATTTTTTCTAGGGACAGAAAACTGTAGGTAGGGAGAGTGTCAGTTTCTTTCACTGTGCAAGTCCTTGTTTCCAGGGACCTGGAAGGACAGTGAGTGAATTCTCCTTGTGCTATATTGTGCTTAAAAAAAACATTTTTTCTTGGGACAGAAAACTGTAGGTAGGGAGAGTGTCAGTTTCTTTCACTGTGTAAGTCCTTGTTTCTAGGGACCTGGAAGGACAGTGAGTGAATTCTCCTTGTGCTATATTGTGCTTAAAAAAAACATTTTTTCTAGGGACAGAAAACTGTAGGTAGGGAGAGTGTCAGTTTCTTTCACTGTGCAAGTCCTTGTTTCAAGGGACAGAGAAGGACACCTGAAGGTAGCCCTTATTGCTTTTTTCCCATCTCCCTGCAGGCCATCTATTAGAATGTCTGGAAGGCAAACAAGGAGAGGCAGACAGTCAGGAGGCAATAAAAGAGGGCAAGCAGGCTCTGTGTCTGGGGGCAACAGTGCTGGTCGTGGACGCGGTGCACTGTCATCAGCACATGGCCATGGGACACGCTTGTCCTTCTTTTCCGCAGCTGGACATGTTGAGCCACATCATGCCGAAGACTTGGTAGAGTGGATGACCAAGCCCTCCTCCTCCTCCTCATCCTCTCTCACCCAGGCTCAGGGTACTGGCAAAGCAGCTGCCAAAGCGTCCTCTTCCCTGGTATCAATGTCAGACTCATCATCAGTCACTCCTTCCCTAGACCCACCATGTCCTCCTCCTGAGGAGTCCCCCGAACTGTTTGAGCACAGTGTTGGGTACATGCTCCAGGAGGATGCCCAGCGTTTCGAAGGGTCTGATGATGAAACCCAGCTACAGGAAGGCAGTAGGGTGAGAGCAGACAGAGGGGATGCTCAAGAAGGACACCAATCTGGCAGTCATGTTCCAGCAGCTGCAGCATACTGCCAGATTGGCTCCAGTGATGAGGAGGGAGGGGATGATGAGGTCACTGACTCCACGTGGGTGCCTAATAGGAGAGAGGAGGAGGAGGATGAGGAGGAGGCACATCTCCAACGAGACAGGATGCCCTTTGGTGGCCAGCGTAAGGGCAGTACACCGACGGAATCACACCGCAGAGCTCCGCCTGTGCAGGGCGCTGCCTCTGCCCGTCATTCAAAAAGTTCCTTGGTGTGGGCCTTTTTTGAGGCTAGTGCATCAGATCGCACAGCTGCTGTTTGCAACATATGTCTCAAGCGTATATCGCGTGGCCAAAACATCAGCCGCTTGGGTACCACATGCCTGACCAGACATATGTTGACCTGCCATGCAGCTCGTTGGCAAGCCTACCTCAAAGACCCACACCAAAGAACAAAGCGAACCTCTCCTTGCACCGCATCAGCTGGGATTTCCAACCCCACTATAACTTCAGTCCTCTCTGAAACATGCACTGAGAGGAATGAAGGTGTAGAATTAGGTGTGTCACAGCCAAGTACTTGCGGCCACTCTGCTAGCAGTACACCGACGTCCGATTCTAGCAGGCAAATTTCCCTGCCCCAGCTGCTGGACCGTCGAAAGAAGTTCACTCCCAGCCATCCACATGCCCAGCGGTTGAATGCTAGCTTGGCTAAATTGCTAGCGCTTCAACTGCTGCCTTTTCAGTTGGTAGACTCGGCCCCCTTCCGTGAGTTTGTGCAATGTGCGGTTCCTCAGTGGCAGGTTCCCAAACGCCACTTTTTCTCACGGAAGGCTATTCCGGCTCTCTACCGGCATGTGGAAGGCAATGTCTTGGCCTCGCTGGACAGGGCGGTCAGCGGTAAGGTGCATATTACCGCTGACTCATGGTCCAGCAGGCATGGACAGGGACGTTACCTTTCTTTCACGGCCCATTGGGTCACTCTTTTGGCAGCTGGGAAGGATGCAGGACAAGGTGCAGTAGTGTTGGAGGTTGTCCCACCGCCACGCCTCCAAAATGCTACTACTGGTTGTGACACACCTCTCTCCTCCACCCCCTCCTCTTCTTCCTCCATGGCCTCTTCCTGTGGTTTGTCCTATGAACCAGCGGTGCTCCGTAGCCGTTCACGGGGCTACGCAAGTACGCAGGCAAAAAGATGCCATGCCGTGCTTGCGCTGGTGTGTTTGGGGGACAGAAGCCACACTGGGGCAGAGGTCCTGTCTGCTCTGCAGGGCCAGGCCGAGAGGTGGTTGACGCCACGCCAGCTTAAGCCAGGAATGGTGGTTTGCGACAATGGCACCAACCTCCTCTCCGCCCTCCGACAGGGACAACTGACCCATGTGCCCTGTGTGGCTCACGTCCTTAACCTGGTGGTGCAGCGGTTCTTGGGCAGGTACCCGGGCTTACAGGATGTCCTGAGGCAGGCCAGGAAAGTCTGTGTGCATTTCCGCAGATCTTATAATGCCAGTGCTCGCCTGGCTGAGCTGCAAAAGGAGTTGAACCTGCCCAAGAACCGCCTTATATGTGACATGCCCACCAGGTGGAACTCAACGTTGGCCATGCTGCAGCGGCTGCACACGCAGCAGAGGGCCATCAATGAGTACCTGTGCGACTACGGCACCAGGACAGGGTCAGGGGAGCTTGGTTTTTTTTCTCCACGCCAGTGGGGCATGATCAGGGATGCATGCACTGTCCTGGCACCATTTGAGGAGGCCACGAGGATGGTGAGCAGTGACAGTGCATGCATCAGTGACACTGTACCTCTTGTCCACCTGTTGGAGCACACGCTGCGTGGAATAATGGACAGGGCACTTGAGGCAGAACAGAGGCAGGAAGAGGAGGACTTCCTTGCCTCTCAAGGCCCCCTTTACCCAGACAGTGTTCCTTCTGTCCCACCCATCGCACAGGAAGAGGAAGAGGAGGAGGAGGAGGAGGAGGAGGAGGATTGTGTCAGCATGGAGGTGGAGGCTGGCACTCAGCATCATCAGCAGCAGTCTTTTAGGGATGATTTACAGTCCCAAGAAACCAGTGGACTTGTACGTGGCTGGGAGGAGGTGACTGCGGATCATGTCGTCCTTAGTGACCCAGAGGACTCCGGAGCGAATGCCTCAGCAAACCTACGCTGCATGGCCTCCCTGATCCTGCAAAGTCTGCGGAAGGATCCTCGTATTCTTCGGATCAAGGAGAGGGACCATTACTGGCTGGCCACTCTCCTTGATCCACGGTACAAGGGTAAGGTTGCGGACCTTATGTTACCGTCGCAGAGGGAGCAGAGGATGAGACAACTCCGGGAGGCCTTGCAGAAAGGTCTGTGCAACGCGTTCCCAGAGACTGGGAGGTTACAAACTCCTGGTCCAGGACAACGAGTTGCTGAGGCTTCGGCCAGTCAAAGAAGGAGCGGTGGGGAAGGTGGCCGTCTGACCGATGCGTTCAGACAATTCTTTAGTCCGCAGCCCCAAAGTATGATTGGTTCCAGCAACCATCGCCAGCGTCTGATAAACATGGTGCAGGAATATCTAGGGGCAAGGTCAGACTTGGACACCTTCCCCACCGAAAATCCTCTGGCTTACTGGGTCTTGAGGATGGATCACTGGCCAGAGCTTGCACAGTATGCAATTGAGCTACTGGCCTGTCCTGCATCCAGCGTTCTTTCGGAACGCACATTCAGTGCTGCTGGAGGATTTGTCACGGATCACAGGGTGCGCCTGTCCACCGACTCGGTTGATCGACTGACTTTCATCAAGATGAACCAGTCTTGGATCACCACCAGCTACCACACACCTGATGCTGATATAACAGACTAATTGATTTTAACATGTCACATCCCTTCAAGACTGATGCTGATGCTGAGTGTCTGTGCTGTTATGTTGACTGGCTATCCTCCTCCTCCGAGTCCTCAATGATACGATTGATGATGATAGCTTGGAAGATCATTTTTGTTTATGGGTGCCGCCACCAGTGGCTAAGGCCCAATTTTTCAGCCCCTGTTTTACAGGGGCGTGTAATTACAATTTTTTTAGCAATAATTTGCCATAGGGCTCATTGCTGTGCTCCAAGTACAGTATCTGTGAGGGGTTGGAGTGTTGTGGCACCAGTGCCTAAGGCCCAATTTTTCAGCCCCTGTTTAACAGGGGCGTGTCATTACAATTTTTGAAGCAATACTTTGCAACAGGGCTCATTGCTGTGCTCCAAGTACAGTATCTGTGAGGGGTTGTAGTGTTGTGCCACCAGTGCCTAAGGCCCAATTTTTCAGCCCCTGTTCAACAGGGGCATGTAATTACAATTCTTGATCTAATAATTCACAGCAGGGCCCATTCCTGCACCCACCAAGAGTAACTCTGAGGGCTTACAGTGTTGTGTCAACACCACCACCACCACCAAAGGCCCAATTTTTCAGCCCCTGTTCAACAGGGGCATGCAATTACAATTCTTGATCTAATAATTCACAGCAGGGCCCATTGCTGCACCCACCAAGAGTAACTGTCAGGGCTTACAGTGTTGTGGCACCAGCACCTCCATCAAAGGCCCAATTTTTACTACCACTGTTCAACAATTATATGTAATTACAATTCCTGATATAATAGTTGACAGCAGGGCGTTCCAGCACCAACCAAGAGTAACTGTGAGTGCTTACAGTGTTGTGCCAACACCAACAACTAAGGGGCCTATTTCTGCAGAGTATCTACGGCAGGTCCCTACTTTCAAACATCCAACTTACAAACGACTCCTACTTGCAAACGCAAGAAGACAACAGGAAGTGAGAGGAAATCTACCCCTAGGAAGGAAAATTCTCTCCTGTAAGAATTAATATGGGAGAAAGGTGTCTCCTCTGTACTGATGCTTTATCAGCAATCCTTGTTTCAAGAAAAACACCACATTTCAAAAACAGTTGTCATTGGGACGGAAAGTGAGGTGAAATGTTCTGAACAGGGGCACAGACAGCAAAACAAATGTTACAGGGGTGATAACCCTTACCTATGTTTTCCAAAAAGTTTAAAAATAGATTTTTGGGCTGGAGCTACACTTAAACAATGTACCTGTTCAAAATTACAAACACATTCTACATAAGAACAAACCTACAGTCCCTGTCTTGTATGCACCGCCTGTATACGGCTGTTCAGAGTATATAGGGCCTTTTTTATTTTATGTGCGGGGTTCCCCTTAATATCCATACAAGACCCAAAGGGGCTGGTAATGGGCTGGGGTAGGGGGGGGGGTCATGGGGTAGCTATGCCATTTTTCTTAAAGATTTTCATCCATATTACCGGGACCAGACATTACATTAAAGCCGCAAGCAGTTTTAAATGGCTTTTTTTTCCTTTAGAAGTGTCATTTTGTGCAGGGACAGTTCTAAACACGGGAAACACGTGGCACTTCACAGGCATACTTTAGACACCCCCCAGGTACGATATTTAAAGGAATATTTGACTTTTTTTTTTTCACTTTATGCATCATTAAAATGACTGCTCCCGAAAAACGACCGTTTTTAAAACTTCTTTTTGCATTGATACATGTCCCCTGGTGCAGAACCCGGGTTCCCAAACCCTTTTTAGGACAATAACATGCATAATAGTTGTTATAATTAGCACTTTAGAATTCGAACGTTCGCATCCATTGTATTTAATAGGGTTCTAATGTTCGTACGAACTTTCGGTCCGTTCGCGGGTTCTGGTACGAACCGAACCCGGGGGTGTTCGGCTCATCACTACTGTGGATCATCACTGATGTACTATGGACCATCACTGATGTACTGTGGATCACTGATGTACTATAGATCATCACTGATGTACTGTGGATCATCACTGATGTACTGTGGATCATCACTGATGTACTATAGATCATCACTGATGTACCGTGGATCATCACTGATGTACTATGTATCATCACTGATGTACTGAGGATCATCACTAATGTACTGTGGATCATCACTGATGTACTGTGGATAATCACTGATGTACTATGGATCATCACTGATGTACTGAGGATCATCACTGATGTACTGTGGATCATCACTGATGTACTGTGGATCATCACTGATGTACTATGAGCCATCACTGATGTACTATGGATCATCACTGGTGTACTATGGATCATCACTGATGTACTATGGACCATCCCTGATGTACTATGGACCATCCCTGATGTACTATGGATCATCCCTGATGAACTGAGGATCATCACTGATGTACTATAGATCATCACTGGTGTACTATGGATCATTACTGATGTACTGTGGATCATCACTGATGTACTATGAGCCATCACTGATGTACTATGGGCCATCACTGGTGTACTATGGACCATCCCTGATGTACTGTGGATCATCACTGATGTGCTATGGAACATCACTTGTGTACTATGGATCATCACTGATGTACTATGGATCATCACTGATGTACTATGGACCATCCCTGATGTACTGTGGATCATCACTGATGTACTATGGACCATCCCTGATGTACTGTGGATCATCACTGATGTACTGTGGATTATCACTGATGTACTGGGGATCATCACTGATGTACTGTGGATCATCACTGATGTACTGTGGATCATCACTGATGTACTGTGGATCATCACTGGTGTACTATGGATCATCACTGATGTACTATGGATCATCACTGATGTACTGTGGATCATCACTGATGTACTGTGGATCACTGATGTACTATAGATCATCACTGATGTACTGTGGATCATCACTAATGTACTGTGGATCATCACTGATGTACTATAGATCATCACTGATGTACTGTGGATCATCACTGATGTACTGTGGATCATCACTGATGTATTATAGATCATCACTGATGTACTATGGACCATCACTGATGTACTATGGATTATCACTGCTGTACTATGGATCATCACTGTTGTACTATGGATCATCACTGGTGTACTTTGGACCATCCCTGATGTACTGTGGATCATCACTGATGTACTGTGGATCATCACTGATGTACTATAGATCATCACTGATGTACTATGGGCCATCACTGGTGTACTATGGATCATCACTGGTGTACTATGGATCATCACTGATGTACTATGGACCATCCCTGATGTACTGTGGACCATCCCTGATGTACTATGGACCATCCCTGATGTACTGTGGATCATCACTGATGTACTGTGGACCATCCCTGATGTACTGTGGATCATCACTGATGTACTATAGATCATCACTGATGTACTGTGGATCATCACTGATGTACTGTGGATCATCACTGATGTACTGTGGATCATCACTGATGTACTATAGATCATCACTGATGTACTATGGGCCATCACTGGTGTACTATGGATCATCACTGGTGTACTATAGATCATCACTGATGTACTATGGGCCATCACTGGTGTACTATAGATCATCACTAATGTACTATGGGCCATCACTGGTGTACTATGGATCATCACTGATGTACTATGGATCATCACTGATGTACTATGGACCATCCCTGATGTACTGTGGATCATCACTGATGTACTATGGACCATCCCTGATGTACTGTGGATCATCACTGATGTACTGTGGATTATCACTGATGTACTGGGGATCATCACTGATGTACTGTGGATCATCACTGATGTACTGTGGATCATCACTGGTGTACTATGGATCATCACTGATGTACTATGGATCATCACTGATGTACTGTGGATCATCACTGATGTACTGTGGATCACTGATGTACTATAGATCATCACTGATGTACTGTGGATCATCACTAATGTACTGTGGATCATCACTGATGTACTATAGATCATCACTGATGTACTGTGGATCATCACTGATGTACTGTGGATCATCACTGATGTATTATAGATCATCACTGATGTACTATGGACCATCACTGATGTACTATGGATTATCACTGCTGTACTATGGATCATCACTGTTGTACTATGGATCATCACTGGTGTACTTTGGACCATCCCTGATGTACTGTGGATCATCACTGATGTACTGTGGATCATCACTGATGTACTATAGATCATCACTGATGTACTATGGGCCATCACTGGTGTACTATGGATCATCACTGGTGTACTATGGATCATCACTGATGTACTATGGACCATCCCTGATGTACTGTGGACCATCCCTGATGTACTATGGACCATCCCTGATGTACTGTGGATCATCACTGATGTACTGTGGACCATCCCTGATGTGCTGTGGATCATCACTGATGTACTATAGATCATCACTGATGTACTGTGGATCATCACTGATGTACTGTGGATCATCACTGATGTACTGTGGATCATCACTGATGTACTATAGATCATCACTGATGTACTATGGGCCATCACTGGTGTACTATGGATCATCACTGGTGTACTATAGATCATCACTGATGTACTATGGGCCATCACTGGTGTACTATAGATCATCACTAATGTACTATGGGCCATCACTGGTGTACTATGGATCATCACTGATGTACTATGGGCCATCACTGGTGTACTATGGATCATCACTGATGTACTGTGGACCATCCCTGATGTACTGTGGATCATCACTGATGTACTGTGGATCATCACTGATGTACTGTGGATCATCACTGATATACTGTGGATCATCACTGATGTACTGTGGACCATCACTGATGTACTGTGGATCATCACTGATGTTCTATGGACCATCACTGATGTACTGTGGATCATCACTGATATACTATAGATCATCACTGATGTACTGTGGATCATCACTGATGTACTATGGATCATCACTGGTGTACTATGGATCATCACTGGTGTACTATGGATCATCACTGGTGTACTATGGACCATCCCTGATGTACTGTGGATCATCACTGATGTACTGTGGATCATCACTGATGTACTATAGTTCATCACTGATGTACTATGGGCCATCACTGGTGTACTATGGATCATCACTGGTGTACTATGGATCATCCCTGATGTACTATGGACCATCCCTGATGTACTATGGACAATCCCTGATGTACTATGGACCATCCCTGATGTACTGTGGATCATCACTGATGTACTGCGGATCATCACTGATGTACTGTGGATCATCACTGATGTACTATGGGCCATCACAGGTGTACTATGGATCATCACTGGTGTACTATGGATCATCACTGATGTACTATGCATCACCAATGATGTACTATGGATCATCACTGATGTACTATGGATCATCACTGATGTACTATGGACCATCCCTAATGTACTATGGACCATCCCTGATGTACTGTGGATCATCACTGATGTACTGTGGATCATCACTGATGTACTATGGACCATCACTGATGTACTGTGGATCACTGATGTACTATAGATCATCACTGATGTACTGTGGATCATCACTGATGTACTGTGGATCATCACTGATGTACTATAGATCATCACTGATGTACCGTGGGTCATCACTGATGTACTATGTATCATCACTGATGTACTGAGGATCATCACTAATGTACTGTGGATCATCACTGATGTACTGTGGATAATCACTGATGTACTATGGATCATCACTGATGTACTGAGGATCATCACTGATGTACTGTGGATCATCACTGATGTACTGTGGATCATCACTGATGTACTATGAGCCATCACTGATGTACTATGGATCATCACTGGTGTACTATGGATCATCACTGATGTACTATGGACCATCCCTGATGTACTATGGACCATCCCTGATGTACTATGGATCATCCCTGATGAACTGAGGATCATCACTGATGTACTATAGATCATCACTGGTGTACTATGGATCATCACTGATGTACTATGGATCATCACTGATGTACTATGGACCATCCCTGATGTACTGTGGATCATCACTGATGTACTATGGACCATCCCTGATGTACTGTGGATCATCACTGATGTACTGTGGATTATCACTGATGTACTGGGGATCATCACTGATGTACTGTGGATCATCACTG
Source organism: Rana muscosa (assembly GCA_029206835.1). NCBI lineage: Eukaryota > Metazoa > Chordata > Amphibia > Anura > Ranidae > Rana > Rana muscosa. Next base: position 284,903,694 of record CM055117.1, read on the forward strand.
ATGTACTGTGGATCATCACTGATGTACTGTGGATCATCACTGGTGTACTATGGATCATCACTGATGTACTATGGATCATCACTGATGTACTGTGGATCATCACTGATGTACTGTGGATCACTGATGTACTATAGATCATCACTGATGTACTGTGGATCATCACTAATGTACTGTGGATCATCACTGATGTACTATAGATCATCACTGATGTACTATGGACCATCACTGATGTACTATGGATTATCACTGGTGTACTATGGATCATCACTGTTGTACTATGGATCATCACTGGTGTACTTTGGACCATCCCTGATGTACTGTGGATCATCACTGATGTACTGTGGATCATCACTGATGTACTATAGATCATCACTGATGTACTATGGGCCATCACTGGTGTACTATGGATCATCACTGGTGTACTATGGATCCTCTTTGATGTACTATGGACCATCCCTGATGTACTGTGGACCATCCCTGATGTACTATGGACCATCCCTGATGTACTGTGGATCATCACTGATGTACTGTGGACCATCCCTGATGTACTGCGGATCATCACTGATGTACTATAGATCATCACTGATGTACTGTGGATCATCACTGATGTACTGTGGATCATCACTGATGTACTGTGGATCATCACTGATGTACTATAGATCATCACTGATGTACTATGGGCCATCACTGGTGTACTATGGATCATCACTGGTGTACTATGGATCATCACTGATGTACTATGGACCATCCCTGATGTACTGTGGACCATCCCTGATGTACTATGGATCATCACTGATGTACTGTGGACCATCCCTGATGTACTGTGGATCATCACTGATGTACTGTGGATCATCACTGATGTACTGTGGATCAACACTGATGTACTGTGGACCATCCCTGATGTACTGTGGATCATCACTGATGTACTATAGATCATCACTGATGTACTATGGGCCATCACTGGTGTACTATAGATCATCACTGATGTACTATGGGCCATCACTGGTGTACTATGGATCATCACTGTTGTACTATGGATCATCACTGATGTACTATGGATCATCACTGATGTACTATAGATCATCACTGATGTACTGTGGATCATCACTGATGTACTGTGGATCATCACTGATGTACTATAGATCATCACTGATGTACTATGGGCCATCACTGGTGTACTATGGATCATCACTGGTGTACTATGGATCATCACTGGTGTACTATGGATCATCACTGTTGTACTATGGACCATCCCTGATGTACTATGGACCTTCCCTGATATACTATGGACCATCCCTGATGTACTGTGGATCATCACTGATGTGCTATGGAACATCACTGGTGTACTATGGATCATCACTGATGTACTATGGATCATCACTGATGTACTATGGACCATCCCTGATGTACTGTGGATCATCACTGATGTACTGTGGATCATCACTGATGTACTGTGGATCATCACTGATGTACTATGGGCCATCACAGGTGTACTATGGATCATCACTGGTGTACTATGGATCATCACTGATGTACTATGGATCATCACTGATGTACTATGGATCATTACTGATGTACTATGGACCATCCCTGATGTACTGTGAATCATCACTGATGTACTGTGGATCATCACTGATGTACTATGGACCATCACTGATGTACTGTGGATCACTGATGTACTATAGATCATCACTGATGTACTGTGGATCATCACTGATGTACTGTGGATCATCACTGATGTACTATAGATCATCACTGATGTACCGTGGATAATCACTGATGTACTATGTATCATCACTGATGTACTGAGGATCATCACTAATGTACTGTGGATCATCACTGATGTACTGTGGATAATCACTGATGTACTGTGGATCATCACTGATGTACTATAGATCATCACTGTTGTACTATGGGCCATCACTGGTGTACTATGGATCATCACTGGTGTACTATGGATCATCACTGATGGACTATGGACCATCCCTGATGTACTGTGGACCATCCCTGATGTACTATGGACCATCCCTGATGTACTGTGGATCATCACTGATGTACTGTGGACCATCCCTGATGTACTGTGGATCATCACTGATGTACTGTGGATCATCACTGATGTACTGTGGATCATCACTGATGTACTATGGATCATCACTGATGTACTATAGATCATCACTGATGTACTATGGGCCATCACTGGTGTACTATAGATCATCACTGATGTACTATGGGCCATCACTGGTGTACTATGGATCATCACTGATGTACTATGGGCCATCACTGGTGTACTATGGATCATCACTGATGTACTGTGGACCATCCCTGATGTACTGTGGATCATCACTGATGTACTGTGGATCATCACTGATGTACTGTGGATCATCACTGATATACTGTGGATCATCACTGATGTACTGTGGACCATCACTGATGTACTGTGGATCATCACTGATGTACTATAGATCATCACTGATGTACTATGGACCATCACTGGTGTACCGTGGATCATCACTAATGTACTGTGGATCATCACTGATGTACTATAGATCATCACTGATGTACTATGGACCATCACTGGTGTACTATGGATCATCACTGGTGTACTGTGGATCATCACTGATGTACTATAGATCATCACTGATGTACTATGGACCATCACTGGTGTACTATGGATCATCACTGGTGTACTATGGATCATCACTGGTGTACTATGGACCATTCCTGATGTACTGTGGATCATCACTGATGCACTGTGGATCATCACTGATGTACTATAGTTCATCACTGATGTACTATGGGCCATCACTGGTGTACTATGGATCATCACTGGTGTACTATGGATCATACCTGATGTACTATGGACCATCCCTGATGTACTATGGACCATCCCTGATGTACTATGGACCATCCCTGATGTACTGTGGATCATCACTGATGTACTGTGGATCATCACTGATGTACTGTGGATCATCACTGATGTACTATGGGCCATCACAGGTGTACTATGGATCATCACTGGTGTACTATGGATCATCACTGATGTACTATGGATCATCACTGATGTACTATGGATCATCACTGATGTACTATGGACCATCCCTGATGTACTATGGACCATCCCTGATGTACTGTGAATCATCACTGATGTACTGTGGATCATCACTGATGTACTATGGACCATCACTGATGTACTGTGGATCACTGATGTACTATAGATCATCACTGATGTACTGTGGATCATCACTGATGTACTGTGGATCATCACTGATGTACTATAGATCATCACTGATGTACCGTGGATCATCACTGATGTACTATGTATCATCACTGATGTACTGAGGATCATCACTAATGTACTGTGGATCATCACTGATGTACTGTGGATAATCACTGATGTACTGTGGATCATCACTGATGTACTATAGATCATCACTGTTGTACTATGGGCCATCACTGGTGTACTATGGATCATCACTGGTGTACTATGGATCATCACTGATGGACTATGGACCATCCCTGATGTACTGTGGACCATCCCTGATGTACTATGGACCATCCCTGATGTACTGTGGATCATCACTGATGTACTGTGGACCATCCCTGATGTACTGTGGATCATCACTGATGTACTGTGGATCATCACTGATGTACTGTGGATCATCACTGATGTACTATGGATCATCACTGATGTACTATAGATCATCACTGATGTACTATGGGCCATCACTGGTGTACTATAGATCATCACTGATGTACTATGGGCCATCACTGGTGTACTATGGATCATCACTGATGTACTATGGGCCATCACTGGTGTACTATGGATCATCACTGATGTACTGTGGACCATCCCTGATGTACTGTGGATCATCACTGATGTACTGTGGATCATCACTGATGTACTGTGGATCATCACTGATATACTGTGGATCATCACTGATATACTGTGGATCATCACTGATGTACTGTGGACCATCACTGATGTACTGTGGATCATCACTGATGTACTGTGGATCATCACTGATGTACTGTGGATCATCACTGATGTATTATAGATCATCACTCATGTACTATGGACCATCACAGGTGTACCGTGGATCATCACTGATGTACTGTGGATCATCACTGATGTACTATAGATCATCACTGATGTACTATGGACCATCACTGGTGTACTATGGATCATCACTGGTGTACTGTGGATCATCACTGATGTACTGTGGATCATCACTGATGTACTGTGGATCATCACTGATATACTGTGGATCATCACTGATGTACTGTGGACCATCACTGATGTACTGTGGATCATCACTGATGTTCTATGGACCATCACTGATGTACTGTGGATCATCACTGATGTACTATAGATCATCACTGATGTACTGTGGATCATCACTGATGTACTATGGATCATCACTGGTGTACTATGGATCATCACTGGTGTACTATGGATCATAACTGGTGTACTATGGACCATCCCTGATGTACTGTGGATCATCACTGATGTACTGTGGATCATCACTGATGTACTATAGTTCATCACTGATGTACTATGGGCCATCACTGGTGTACTATGGATCATCACTGGTGTACTATGGATCATCCCTGATGTACTATGGACCATCCCTGATGTACTATGGACAATCCCTGATGTACTATGGACCATCCCTGATGTACTGTGGATCATCACTGATGTACTGCGGATCATCACTGATGTACTGTGGATCATCACTGATGTACTATGGGCCATCACAGGTGTACTATGGATCATCACTGGTGTACTATGGATCATCACTGATGTACTATGCATCATCAATGATGTACTATGGATCATCACTGATGTACTATGGATCATCACTGATGTACTATGGACCATCCCTAATGTACTATGGACCATCCCTGATGTACTGTGGATCATCACTGATGTACTGTGGATCATCACTGATGTACTATGGACCATCACTGATGTACTGTGGATCACTGATGTACTATAGATCATCACTGATGTACTATGGATCATCACTGATGTACTGTGGATCATCACTGATGTACTATAGATCATCACTGATGTACCGTGGATCATCACTGATGTACTATGTATCATCACTGATGTACTGAGGATCATCACTAATGTACTGTGGATCATCACTGATGTACTGTGGATAATCACTGATGTACTATGGATCATCACTGATGTACTGAGGATCATCACTGATGTACTGTGGATCATCACTGATGTACTGTGGATCATCACTGATGTACTATGAGCCATCACTGATGTACTATGGATCATCACTGGTGTACTATGGATCATCACTGATGTACTATGGACCATCCCTGATGTACTATGGACCATCCCTGATGTACTATGGATCATCCCTGATGAACTGAGGATCATCACTGATGTACTATAGATCATCACTGGTGTACTATGGATCATCACTGATGTACTGTGGATCATCACTGATGTACTATGAGCCATCACTGATGTACTATGGGCCATCACTGGTGTACTATGGACCATCCCTGATGTACTGTGGATCATCACTGATGTGCTATGGAACATCACTTGTGTACTATGGATCATCACTGATGTACTATGGATCATCACTGATGTACTATGGACCATCCCTGATGTACTGTGGATCATTACTGATGTACTATGGACCATCCCTGATGTACTGTGGATCATCACTGATGTACTGTGGATTATCACTGATGTACTGGGGATCATCACTGATGTACTGTGGATCATCACTGATGTACTGTGGATCATCACTGATGTACTGTGGATCATCACTGGTGTACTATGGATCATCACTGATGTACTATGGATCATCACTGATGTACTGTGGATCATCACTGATGTACTGTGGATCACTGATGTACTATAGATCATCACTGATGTACTGTGCATCATCACTAATGTACTGTGGATCATCACTGATGTACTATAGATCATCACGGATGTACTGTGGATCATCACTGATGTACTGTGGATCATCACTGATGTACTATAGATCATCACTGATGTACTATGGACCATCACTGATGTACTATGGATTATCACTGGTGTACTATGGATCATCACTGTTGTACTATGGATCATCACTGGTGTACTTTGGACCATCCCTGATGTACTGTGGATCATCACTGATGTACTGTGGATCATCACTGATGTACTATAGATCATCACTGATGTACTATGGGCCATCACTGGTGTATAGTGATGAGCCGAACACCCCCGGGTTCGGTTCGCACCAGAACCCGCGAACGGACCGAAAGTTCGAACGAACATTAGAACCCTATTAAATACAATGGATGCGAACGTTCGAATTCTAAAGTGCTAATTATAACAACTATTATGCATGTTATTGTCCTAAAAAGGGTTTGGGAACCCGGGTTCTGCACCAGGGGACATGTATCAATGCAAAAAGAAGTTTTAAAAACGGTCGTTTTTCGGGAGCAGTCATTTTAATGATGCATAAAGTGAAAAAAAAAAAGTCAAATATTCCTTTAAATATCGTACCTGGGGGGTGTCTAAAGTATGCCTGTGAAGTGCCACGTGTTTCCCGTGTTTAGAACTGTCCCTGCACAAAATGACACTTCTAAAGGAAAAAAAAGCCATTTAAAACTGCTTGCGGCTTTAATGTAATGTCTGGTCCCGGTAATATGGATGAAATTCTTTAAGAAAAATGGCATAGCTACCCCATGACCCCCCCCCTACCCCAGCCCATTACCAGCCCCTTTGGGTCTTGTATGGATATTAAGGGGAACCCCGCACATAAAATAAAAAAGGCCCTATATACTCTGAACAGCCCTATACAGGCGGTGCATACAAGACAGGGACTGTAGGTTTGTTCTTATGTAGAGTCTGTTTGTAATTTTGAACAGGTACATTGTTGAAGTGTAGCTCCAGACCAAAAATCTATTTTTAAACTTTTTGGAAAACATAGGTAAGGGTTATCACCCCTGTAACATTTGTTTTGCTGTCTGTGCCCCTGTTCAGAACATTTCACCTCACTTTCCGTCCCAATGACAACTGTTTTTGAAATGTGGTGTTTTTCTTGAAACAAGGATTGCTGATAAAGCATCAGTACAGAGGAGACACCTTTCTCCCATATTTATTCTTACAGGAGAGAATTTTCCTTCCTAGTGGTAGATTTCCTCTCACTTCCTGTTGTCTTCTTGCGTTTGCAAGTAGGAGTCGTTTGTAAGTTGGATGTTTGAAAGTAGGGACCTGCCGTATATACTCTGCAGAAATAGGCCCCTTAGTTGTTGGTGTTGGCACAACACTGTAAGCACTCACAGTTACTCTTGGTTGGTGCTGGAACGCCCTGCTGTCAACTATTATATCAGGAATTTTAATTACATATAATTGTTGAACAGTGGTAGTAAAAATTGGGCCTTTGATGGTGGTGCTGGTGCCACAACACTGTAAGCCCTGACAGTTACTCTTGGTGGGTGCAGCAATGGGCCCTGCTGTGAATTATTAGATCAAGAATTGTAATTACATGCCCCTGTTGAACAGGGGCTGAAAAATTGGGCCTTAGGCACTGGTGGCACAACACTGCAACCCCTCACAGCAACTGTACTTGGAGCACAGCAATGAGCCCTGTTGCAAAGTATTGCTTCAAAAATTGTAATGACACGCCCCTGTTAAACAGGGGCTGAAAAATTGGGCCTTAGGCACTGGTGGCACAACACTGCAACTCCTCACAGATACTGTACTTGGAGCACACCAATGAGCCCTGTTGCAAAGTATTGCTTCAAAAATTGTAATGACACGCCCCTGTTAAACAGGGGCTGAAAAATTGGGCCTTAGGCACTGGTGGCACAACACTGCAACTCCTCACAGATACTGTACTTGGAGCACAGCAATGAGCCCTGTTGCAAAGTATTGCTTCAAAAATTGTAATTACACGCCCCTGTTAAACAGGGGCTGAAAAATTGGGCGTTAGGCACTGGTGGCACAACACTGCAACTCCTCACAGATACTGTACTTGGAGCACAGCAATGAGCCCTGTTGCAAAGTATTGCTTCAAAAATTGTAATTACACGCCCCTGTTAAACAGGGGCTGAAAAATTGGGCGTTAGGCACTGGTGGCGGCACCCATAAACAAAAATGATCTTACAAGCTATCATCATCAATCGTATCATTGAGGACTCGGAGGAGGAGGATAGCCAGTCAACATAACAGCACAGGCACTCAGCATCAGCATCAGTCTTGAAGGGATGTGACATGTTAAAATCAATTAGTCTGTTATATCAGCATCAGGTGTGTGGTAGCTGGTGGTGATCCAAGACTGGTTCATCTTGATGAAAGTCAGTCGATCAACCGAGTCGGTGGACAGGCGCACCCTGTGATCCGTGACAAATCCTCCAGCAGCACTGAATGTGCGTTCCGAAAGAACGCTGGATGCAGGACAGGCCAGTAGCTCAATTGCATACTGTGCAAGCTCTGGCCAGTGATCCATCCTCAAGACCCAGTAAGCCAGAGGATTTTCGGTGGGGAAGGTGTCCAAGTCTGACCTTGCCCCTAGATATTCCTGCACCATGTTTATCAGACGCTGGCGATGGTTGCTGGAACCGATCATACTTTGGGGCTGCGGACTAAAGAATTGTCTGAACGCATCGGTCAGACGGCCACCTTCCCCACCGCTCCTTCTTTGACTGGCCGAAGCCTCAGCAACTCGTTGTCCAGGACCAGGAGTTTGCAACCTCCCAGTCTCTGGGAACGCGTTGCACAGACCTTTCTGCAAGGCCTCCCGGAGTTGTCTCATCCTCTGCTCCCTCTGCGACGGTAACATAAGGTCCGCAACCTTACCCTTGTACCGTGGATCAAGGAGAGTGGCCAGCCAGTAATGGTCCCTCTCCTTGATCCGAAGAATACGAGGATCCTTCCGCAGACTTTGCAGGATCAGGGAGGCCATGCAGCGTAGGTTTGCTGAGGCATTCGCTCCGGAGTCCTCTGGGTCACTAAGGACGACATGATCCGCAGCCACCTCCTCCCAGCCACGTACAAGTCCACTGGTTTCTTGGGACTGTAAATCATCCCTAAAAGACTGCTGCTGATGATGCTGAGTGCCAGCCTCCACCTCCATGCTGACACAATCCTCCTCCTCCTCCTCCTCCTCCTCCTCCTCCTCCTCTTCCTGTGCGATGGGTGGGACAGAAGGAACACTGTCTGGGTAAAGGGGGCCTTGAGAGGCAAGGAAGTCCTCCTCTTCCTGCCTCTGTTCTGCCTCAAGTGCCCTGTCCATTATTCCACGCAGCGTGTGCTCCAACAGGTGGACAAGAGGTACAGTGTCACTGATGCATGCACTGTCACTGCTCACCATCCTCGTGGCCTCCTCAAATGGTGCCAGGACAGTGCATGCATCCCTGATCATGCCCCACTGGCGTGGAGAAAAAAACCAAGCTCCCCTGACCCTGTCCTGGTGCCGTAGTCGCACAGGTACTCATTGATGGCCCTCTGCTGCGTGTGCAGCCGCTGCAGCATGGCCAACGTTGAGTTCCACCTGGTGGGCATGTCACATATAAGGCGGTTCTTGGGCAGGTTCAACTCCTTTTGCAGCTCAGCCAGGCGAGCACTGGCATTATAAGATCTGCGGAAATGCACACAGACTTTCCTGGCCTGCCTCAGGACATCCTGTAAGCCCGGGTACCTGCCCAAGAAGCGCTGCACCACCAGGTTAAGGACGTGAGCCACACAGGGCACATGGGTCAGTTGTCCCTGTCGGAGGGCGGAGAGGAGGTTGGTGCCATTGTCGCAAACCACCATTCCTGGCTTAAGCTGGCGTGGCGTCAACCACCTCTCGGCCTGGCCCTGCAGAGCAGACAGGACCTCTGCCCCAGTGTGGCTTCTGTCCCCCAAACACACCAGCGCAAGCACGGCATGGCATCTTTTTGCCTGCGTACTTGCGTAGCCCCGTGAACGGCTACGGAGCACCGCTGGTTCATAGGACAAACCACAGGAAGAGGCCATGGAGGAAGAAGAAGAGGAGGGGGTGGAGGAGAGAGGTGTGTCACAACCAGTAGTAGCATTTTGGAGGCGTGGCGGTGGGACAACCTCCAACACTACTGCACCTTGTCCTGAATCCTTCCCAGCTGCCAAAAGAGTGACCCAATGGGCCGTGAAAGAAAGGTAACGTCCCTGTCCATGCCTGCTGGACCATGAGTCAGCGGTAATATGCACCTTACCGCTGACCGCCCTGTCCAGCGAGGCCAAGACATTGCCTTCCACATGCCGGTAGAGAGCCGGAATAGCCTTCCGTGAGAAAAAGTGGCGTTTGGGAACCTGCCACTGAGGAACTGCACATTGCACAAACTCACGGAAGGGGGCCGAGTCTACCAACTGAAAAGGCAGCAGTTGAAGCGCTAGCAATTTAGCCAAGCTAGCATTCAACCGCTGGGCATGTGGATGGCTGGGAGTGAACTTCTTTCGACGGTCCAGCAGCTGGGGCAGGGAAATTTGCCTGCTAGAATCGGACGTCGGTGTACTGCTAGCAGAGTGGGCGCAAGTACTTGGCTGTGACACACCTAATTCTACACCTTCATTCCTCTCAGTGCATGTTTCAGAGAGGACTGAAGTTATAGTGGGGTTGGAGATCCCAGCTGATGCGGTGCAAGGAGAGGTCCGCTTTGTTCTTTGGTGTGGGTCTTTGAGGTAGGCTTGCCAACGAGCTGCATGGCAGGTCAACATATGTCTGGTCAGGCATGTGGTACCCAAGCGGATGATGTTTTGGCCACGCGATATACGCTTGAGACATATGTTGCAAACAGCAGCTGTGCGATCTGATGCACTAGCCTCAAAAAAGGCCCACACCAAAGAACTTTTTGAATGACGGGCAGAGGCAGCGCCCTGCACAGGCGGAGCTCTGCGGTGTGATTCCGTCGGTGTACTGCCCTTACGCTGGCCACCAAAGGGCATCCTGCCTCGTTGGAGATGTGCCTCCTCCTCATCCTCCTCCTCCTCCTCTCTCCTATTAGGCACCCACGTGGAGTCAGTGACCTCATCATCCCCTCCCTCCTCATCACTGGAGCCAATCTGGCAGTATGCTGCAGCTGCTGGAACATGACTGCCAGATTGGTGTCCTTCTTGAGCATCCCCTCTGTCTGCTCTCACGCTACTGCCTTCCTCTAGCTGGGTTTCATCATCAGACCCTTCGAAACGCTGGGCATCCTCCTGGAGCATGTACCCAACACTGTGCTGAAACAGTTCGGGGGACTCCTCAGGAGGAGGACATGGTGGGTCTAGGGAAGGAGTGACTGATGATTTGTCTGACATTGATACCAGGGAAGACGACGCTTTGGCAGCTGCTTTTCCAGTACCCTGAGCCTGGGTGAGAGAGGATGAGGAGGAGGAGGAGGGCTTGGTCATCCACTCTACCAAGTCTTCGGCATGATGTGGCTCAACATGTCCAGCTGCCGAAAAGAAGGACAAGCGTGTCCCATGGCCATGTGCTGATGACAATGCACCGCGTCCACGACCAGCACTGTTGCCCCCAGACACAGAGCCTGCTTGCCCTCTTTTATTGCCTCCTGACTGTCTGCCTCTCCTTGTTTGCCTTCCAGACATTCTAATAGATGGCCTGCAGGGAGATGGGAAAAAAGCAATAAGGGCTACCTTCAGGTGTCCTTCTCTGTCCCTTGAAACAAGGACTTGCAGAGTGAAATAAACTGACACTCTCCCTACCTACAGTTTTCTGTCCCTAGAATAAATGTTTTTTTTAATCACAATATAGCACAAGGACAATTCAGTCACTGTCCTTCCAGGTCCCTGGAAACAAGGACTTGCAGAGTGAAATAAACTGACACTCTCCCTACCTACAGTTTTCTGTCCCTAGAATAAATGTTTTTTTTAAGCACAATATAGCACAAGGACAATTCACTCACTGTCCTTACAGGTCCCTGGAAACAAGGACTTGCAGAGTGAAAGAAAAAAAACACTCTCCCTACCTACAGTTTTCTGTCCCTAGAAAAAATGTTTTTTTTAATCACAATATAACACAAGGACAATTCACTCACTGTCCTTCCAGGTCCCTGGAAACAAGGACTTGCAGAGTGAAATAAACTGACACTCTCCCTACCTACAGTTTTCTGTCCCTAGAATAAATGTTTTTTTTAAGCACAATATAGCACAAGGACAATTCACTCACTGTCCTTACAGGTCCCTGGAAACAAGGACTTGCAGAGTGAAAGAAAAAAAACACTCTCCCTACCTACAGTTTTCTGTCCCTAGAAAAAATGTTTTTTTAATCACAATATAACACAAGGACAATTCACTCACTGTCCTTCCAGGTCCCTGGAAACAAGGACTTGCAGAGTGAAATAAACTGACACTCTCCCTACCTACAGTTTTCTGTCCCTAGAATAAATGTTTTTTTTAAGCACAATATAGCACAAGGACAATTCACTCACTGTCCTTACAGGTCCCTGGAAACAAGGACTTGCAGAGTGAAAGAAAAAAAACACTCTCCCTACCTACAGTTTTCTGTCCCTAGAAAAAATGTTTTTTTTAATCACAATATAACACAAGGACAATTCACTCACTGTCCTTCCAGGTCCCTGGAAACAAGGACTTGCAGAGTGAAATAAACTGACACTCTCCCTACCTACAGTTTTCTGTCCCTAGAATAAATGTTTTTTTTAATCACAATATAGCACAAGGACAATTCAGTCACTGTCCTTCCAGGTCCCTGGAAACAAGGACTTGCAGAGTGAAATAAACTGACACTCTCCCTACCTACAGTTTTCTGTCCCTAGAATAAATGTTTTTTTTAATCACAATATAGCACAAGGACAATTCAGTCACTGTCCTTCCAGGTCCCTGGAAACAAGGACTTGCAGAGTGAAATAAACTGACACTCTCCCTACCTACAGTTTTCTGTCCCTAGAATAAATGTTTTTTTTAATCACAATATAGCACAAGGACAATTCAGTCACTGTCCTTCCAGGTCCCTGGAAACAAGGACTTGCAGAGTGAAATAAACTGACACTCTCCCTACCTACAGTTTTCTGTCCCTAGAATAAATGTTTTTTTTAATCACAATATAGCACAAGGACAATTCAGTCACTGTCCTTCCAGGTCCCTGGAAACAAGGACTTGCAGAGTGAAATAAACTGACACTCTCCCTACCTACAGTTTTCTGTCCCTAGAATAAATGTTTTTTTTAATCACAATATAGCACAAGGACAATTCAGTCACTGTCCTTCCAGGTCCCTGGAAACAAGGACTTGCAGAGTGAAATAAACTGACACTCTCCCTACCTACAGTTTTCTGTCCCTAGAATAAATGTTTTTTTTAATCACAATATAGCACAAGGACAATTCAGTCACTGTCCTTCCAGGTCCCTGGAAACAAGGACTTGCAGAGTGAAATAAACTGACACTCTCCCTACCTACAGTTTTCTGTCCCTAGAATAAATGTTTTTTTTAATCACAATATAGCACAAGGACAATTCAGTCACTGTCCTTCCAGGTCCCTGGAAACAAGGACTTGCAGAGTGAAATAAACTGACACTCTCCCTACCTACAGTTTTCTGTCCCTAGAATAAATGTTTTTTTTAAGCACAATATAGCACAAGGACAATTCACTCACTGTCCTTACAGGTCCCTGGAAACAAGGACTTGCAGAGTGAAAGAAAAAAAACACTCTCCCTACCTACAGTTTTCTGTCCCTAGAAAAAATGTTTTTTTTAATCACAATATAACACAAGGACAATTCACTCACTGTCCTTCCAGGTCCCTGGAAACAAGGACTTGCAGAGTGAAATAAACTGACACTCTCCCTACCTACAGTTTTCTGTCCCTAGAATAAATGTTTTTTTTAAGCACAATATAGCACAAGGACAATTCACTCACTGTCCTTACAGGTCCCTGGAAACAAGGACTTGCAGAGTGAAAGAAAAAAAACACTCTCCCTACCTACAGTTTTCTGTCCCTAGAAAAAATGTTTTTTTTAATCACAATATAACACAAGGACAATTCACTCACTGTCCTTCCAGGTCCCTGGAAACAAGGACTTGCAGAGTGAAATAAACTGACACTCTCCCTACCTACAGTTTTCTGTCCCTAGAATAAATGTTTTTTTTAATCACAATATAGCACAAGGACAATTCAGTCACTGTCCTTCCAGGTCCCTGGAAACAAGGACTTGCAGAGTGAAATAAACTGACACTCTCCCTACCTACAGTTTTCTGTCCCTAGAATAAATGTTTTTTTTAAGCACAATATAGCACAAGGACAATTCACTCACTGTCCTTACAGGTCCCTGGAAACAAGGACTTGCAGAGTGAAAGAAAAAAAACACTCTCCCTACCTACAGTTTTCTGTCCCTAGAAAAAATGTTTTTTTTAATCACAATATAACACAAGGACAATTCACTCACTGTCCTTCCAGGTCCCTGGAAACAAGGACTTGCAGAGTGAAATAAACTGACACTCTCCCTACCTACAGTTTTCTGTCCCTAGAATAAATGTTTTTTTTAAGCACAATATAGCACAAGGACAATTCACTCACTGTCCTTACAGGTCCCTGGAAACAAGGACTTGCAGAGTGAAAGAAAAAAAACACTCTCCCTACCTACAGTTTTCTGTCCCTAGAAAAAATGTTTTTTTTAATCACAATATAACACAAGGACAATTCACTCACTGTCCTTCCAGGTCCCTGGAAACAAGGACTTGCAGAGTGAAATAAACTGACACTCTCCCTACCTACAGTTTTCTGTCCCTAGAATAAATGGTTTTTTTAATCACAATATAGCACAAGGACAATTCAGTCACTGTCCTTCCAGGTCCCTGGAAACAAGGACTTGCAGAGTGAAATAAACTAACACTCTCCCTACCTACAGTTTTCTGTCCCTAGAATAAATGTTTTTTTTAATCACAATATAGCACAAGGACAATTCAGTCACTGTCCTTCCAGGTCCCTGGAAACAAGGACTTGCAGAGTGAAATAAACTGACACTCTCCCTACCTACAGTTTTCTGTCCCTAGAATAAATGTTTTTTTTAATCACAATATAGCACAAGGACAATTCAGTCACTGTCCTTCCAGGTCCCTGGAAACAAGGACTTGCAGAGTGAAATAAACTGACACTCTCCCTACCTACAGTTTTCTGTCCCTAGAATAAATGTTTTTTTTAATCACAATATAGCACAAGGACAATTCAGTCACTGTCCTTCCAGGTCCCTGGAAACAAGGACTTGCAGAGTGAAATAAACTGACACTCTCCCTACCTACAGTTTTCTGTCCCTAGAATAAATGTTTTTTTTAATCACAATATAGCACAAGGACAATTCAGTCACTGTCCTTCCAGGTCCCTGGAAACAAGGACTTGCAGAGTGAAATAAACTGACACTCTCCCTACCTACAGTTTTCTGTCCCTAGAATAAATGTTTTTTTAATCACAATATAGCACAAGGACAATTCAGTCACTGTCCTTCCAGGTCCCTGGAAACAAGGACTTGCAGAGTGAAATAAACTGACACTCTCCCTACCTACAGTTTTCTGTCCCTAGAATAAATGTTTTTTTTAAGCACAATATAGCACAAGGACAATTCACTCACTGTCCTTACAGGTCCCTGGAAACAAGGACTTGCAGAGTGAAAGAAAAAAAACACTCTCCCTACCTACAGTTTTCTGTCCCTAGAAAAAATGTTTTTTTTAATCACAATATAACACAAGGACAATTCACTCACTGTCCTTCCAGGTCCCTGGAAACAAGGACTTGCAGAGTGAAATAAACTGACACTCTCCCTACCTACAGTTTTCTGTCCCTAGAATAAATGTTTTTTTTAAGCACAATATAGCACAAGGACAATTCACTCACTGTCCTTACAGGTCCCTGGAAACAAGGACTTGCAGAGTGAAAGAAAAAAAACACTCTCCCTACCTACAGTTTTCTGTCCCTAGAAAAAATGTTTTTTTTAATCACAATATAACACAAGGACAATTCACTCACTGTCCTTCCAGGTCCCTGGAAACAAGGACTTGCAGAGTGAAATAAACTGACACTCTCCCTACCTACAGTTTTCTGTCCCTAGAATAAATGTTTTTTTTAATCACAATATAGCACAAGGACAATTCAGTCACTGTCCTTCCAGGTCCCTGGAAACAAGGACTTGCAGAGTGAAATAAACTGACACTCTCCCTACCTACAGTTTTCTGTCCCTAGAATAAATGTTTTTTTTAATCACAATATAGCACAAGGACAATTCAGTCACTGTCCTTCCAGGTCCCTGGAAACAAGGACTTGCAGAGTGAAATAAACTGACACTCTCCCTACCTACAGTTTTCTGTCCCTAGAATAAATGTTTTTTTTAATCACAATATAGCACAAGGACAATTCAGTCACTGTCCTTCCAGGTCCCTGGAAACAAGGACTTGCAGAGTGAAATAAACTGACACTCTCCCTACCTACAGTTTTCTGTCCCTAGAATAAATGTTTTTTTTAAGCACAATATAGCACAAGGACAATTCACTCACTGTCCTTACAGGTCCCTGGAAACAAGGACTTGCAGAGTGAAAGAAAAAAAACACTCTCCCTACCTACAGTTTTCTGTCCCTAGAAAAAATGTTTTTTTTAATCACAATATAACACAAGGACAATTCACTCACTGTCCTTCCAGGTCCCTGGAAACAAGGACTTGCAGAGTGAAATAAACTGACACTCTCCCTACCTACAGTTTTCTGTCCCTAGAATAAATGTTTTTTTTAATCACAATATAGCACAAGGACAATTCAGTCACTGTCCTTCCAGGTCCCTGGAAACAAGGACTTGCAGAGTGAAATAAACTGACACTCTCCCTACCTACAGTTTTCTGTCCCTAGAATAAATGTTTTTTTTAATCACAATATAGCACAAGGACAATTCAGTCACTGTCCTTCCAGGTCCCTGGAAACAAGGACTTGCAGAGTGAAATAAACTGACACTCTCCCTACCTACAGTTTTCTGTCCCTAGAATAAATGTTTTTTTTAATCACAATATAGCACAAGGACAATTCAGTCACTGTCCTTCCAGGTCCCTGGAAACAAGGACTTGCAGAGTGAAATAAACTGACACTCTCCCTACCTACAGTTTTCTGTCCCTAGAATAAATGTTTTTTTTAAGCACAATATAGCACAAGGACAATTCACTCACTGTCCTTCCAGGTCCCTGGAAACAAGGACTTGCAGAGTGAAAGAAACTGACACTCTCCCTACCTACAGTTTTCTGTCCCTAGAATAAATGTTTTTTTAAGCACAATATTGCACAAGGACAATTCACTCACTGTCCTTCCAGGTCCCTGGAAACAAGGACTTGCAGAGTGAAAGAAACTGACACTGTCCCTACCTACAGTTTTCTGTCCCTAGAATAAATGTTTTTTTTAAGCACACTATAGCACAAGCACAAAACACACTGACACTCTCCCTACCTATCCTTCTCTTTCCCTAAACTAAAGGAATCCAGGTTAAGCAAGAAAGAAATAACAGTCACTGTCCCTGCCTATGCTGCTCTATCCCTGCTCCGGAACACACTACACTAGGCCGCCGTGCTGGCGGCCTTTTATAGTGTGGGGCGTGTACTAAACACCCTCAGCAATAATTGGCCACAGGCATCCTGCCTGTGGCCAATCATTGCTCTCCTCGCTGCCGGCGCTGTGATTGGCCAAGCATGCGGGGTCACAGTGCATGCTTGGCCAATCACAGCGCCTGGATGACACTGCGATGGCGTAGTGCATTGTGGGCCGTTCGCGTCACTCGAATTTGGCGCGAACGGCCCAAATCGTTCGATCTTCGTCGAACGATCGAACAGCCGATGTTCGAGTCGAACGTATGTTCGACTCGAACACGAAGCTCATCCCTACTGGTGTACTATGGATCATCACTGGTGTACTATGGATCATCACTGATGTACTATGGACCATCCCTGATGTACTGTGGACCATCCCTGATGTACTATGGACCATCCCTGATGTACTGTGGATCATCACTGATGTACTGTGGACCATCCCTGATGTACTGTGGATCATCACTGATGTACTATAGATCATCACTGATGTACTGTGGATCATCACTGATGTACTGTGGATCATCACTGATGTACTGTGGATCATCCCTGATGTACTATAGATCATCACTGATGTACTATGGGCCATCACTGGTGTACTATGGATCATCACTGGTGTACTATGGATCATCACTGATGTACTATGGACCATCCCTGATGTACTGTGGACCATCCCTGATGTACTATGGATCATCACTGATGTACTGTGGACCATCCCTGATGTACTGTGGATCATCACTGATGTACTGTGGATCATCACTGATGTACTGTGGATCATCACTGATGTACTGTGGACCATCCCTGATGTACTGTGGATCATCACTGATGTACTATAGATCATCACTGATGTACTATGGGCCATCACTGGTGTACTATAGATCATCACTGATGTACTATGGGCCATCACTGGTGTACTATGGATCATCACTGTTGTACTATGGATCATCACTGATGTACTATGGATCATCACTGATGTACTATAGATCATCACTGATGTACTGTGGATCATCACTGATGTACTGTGGATCATCACTGATGTACTATAGATCATCACTGATGTACTATGGGCCATCACTGGTGTACTATGGATCATCACTGGTGTACTATGGATCATCACTGTTGTACTATGGACCATCCCTGATGTACTATGGACCTTCCCTGATGTACTATGGACCATCCCTGATGTACTGTGGATCATCACTGATGTGCTATGGAACATCACTGGTGTACTATGGATCATCACTGATGTACTATGGATCATCACTGATGTACTATGGACCATCCCTGATGTACTGTGGATCATCACTGATGTACTGTGGATCATCACTGATGTACTGTGGATCATCACTGATGTACTATGGGCCATCACAGGTGTACTATGGATCATCACTGATGTACTATGGATCATCACTGATGTACTATGGATCATCACTGATGTACTATGGACCATCCCTGATGTACTGTGAATCATCACTGATGTACTGTGGATCATCACTGATGTACTATGGACCATCACTGATGTACTGTGGATCACTGATGTACTATAGATCATCACTGATGTACTGTGGATCATCACTGATGTACTGTGGATCATCACTGATGTACTATAGATCATCACTGATGTACCGTGGATCATCACTGATGTGCTATGTATCATCACTGATGTACTGAGGATCATCACTAATGTACTGTGGATCATCACTGATGTACTGTGGATAATCACTGATGTACTGTGGATCATCACTGATGTACTATAGATCATCACTGTTGTACTATGGGCCATCACTGGTGTACTATGGACCATCACTGGTGTACTATGGATAATCACTGGTGTACTATGGATCATCACTGGTGTACTATGGACCATCCCTGATGTACTGTGGACCATCCCTGATGTACTATGGACCATACGTGATGTACTATGGATCATCCCTGATGTACTATGGACCATCCCTGATGTACTGTGGATCATCCTTGATGTACTGTGGATCATCACTGATGTACTATAGATCATCACTGATGTACTATGGGCCATCACTGGTGTACTATGGGCCATCACTGGTGTACTATGGATCATCACTGGTGTACTATGGATCATCACTGGTGTACTATGGACCATCACTGATGTACTGTGGATCATCACTGATGTACTGTGGATCATCCCTGGTGTACTATGGATCATCACTGGTGTACTATGAATCATCACTGATGTACTATGGGCCATCACTGATGTACTATGGGTCATCACTGATGTACTATGGATCATCACTGATGTACTGTGGACCATCCCTGATGTACTGTGGATCATCACTGATGTACTGTGGATCATCACTGATGTACTGTGGATCATCACTGATGTACAGTGGATCATCACTGATGTACTGTGGATCATCACTGATGTACTATGGGCCATCACTGATGTACTATGGGCCATCACTGATGTACTATGGGCCATCATTGGTGTACTATGGGCCATCACTGGAGTACTATGGATCATCACTGATGTACTATGGATCATCACTTATGTACTATAGATCATCACTGATGTACTATAGGCCATCACTGGTGTACTATGGATCATCACTGATGTAGTGTGGACCATCCCTGATGTACTGTGGATCATCCCTGATGTACTGTGGATCATCACTGATGTACTGTGGATCATCACTGATGTACTGTGGATCATCACTGATGTACTGTGGATCATCACTGATGTACTGTGGATCATCACTGATGTACTATAGATCATCACTGAAGTACTGTGGGCCATCACTGGTGTACTATGGATCATCACTGGTGTACTATGGATCATCACTGATGTACTATGGATCATCACTGATGTACTATGGATCATCACTGATGAATTATGGATCATCACTGATGTACTATGAGCCATCACTGATGTACTATGGATCATCAATGGTGTACTATGGATCATCACTGATGTACTATGGATCATCACTGATGTACTATGGATCATCACTGATGTACTATGAGCCATCAATGATGTACTGTGGACCATCCCTGATGTACTGTGGATCATCACTGATGTACTGTGGATCATCACTGATGTACCGTGGATCATCACTGATGTACCGTGGATCATCACTGATGTACTGAGGATCATCCCTGATGTACTGTGGATCATCACTGATGTACTGTGGATCATCACTGATGTACCGTGGATCATCACTGATGTACCGTGGATCATCACTGATGTACTGAGGATCATCACTGATGTACTGTGGATCATCACTGATGTACTATGGGCCATCACAGGTGTACTATGGATCATCACTGGTGTACTATGGATCATCACTGGTGTACTATGGATCATCACTGATGTACTATGGACCATCCCTGATGTACTGTGGATCATCACTGATGTACTGTGGATCATCACTGATGTACTGTGGATCATCACTGATATACTGTGGATCATCACTGATGTACTGTGGACCATCACTGATGTACTGTGGATCATCACTGATGTTCTATGGACCATCAGTGATGTACTGTGGATCATCACTGATATACTGTGGATCATCACTGATGTACTGTGGATCATCACTGATGTACTATAGATCATCACTGATGTACTATGGACCATCACTGGTGTACTATGGATCATCACTGGTGTACTATGGATCATCAATGGTGTACTATGGACCATCCCTGATGTACTGTGGATCATCACTGATGTACTGTGGATCATCACTGATGTACTATAGTTCATCACTGATGTACTATGGGCCATTACTGGTGTATGATGGATCATCACTGATGTACTATGGATCATCACTGATGTACTATGGACCATCCCTGATGTACTGTGGATCATCACTGATGTACTATGGACCATCCCTGATGTACTGTGGATCATCACTGATGTACTGTGGATTAGTGATGAGCCGAACACCCCCCTGTTCGGTTCGCACCAGAACCCGCGAACGGACCGAAAGTTCGAACGAACATTAGAACCCTATTAAATAGAATGGATGCGAACGTTCGAATTCTAAAGTGCTAATTATAACAACTATTATGCATGTTATTGTCCTAAAAAGGGTTTGGGAACCCGGGTTCTGCACCAGGGGACATGTATCAATGCAAAAAGAAGTTTTAAAAACGGTCGTTTTTCGGGAGCAGTCATTTTAATGATGCATAAAGTGAAAAAAAAAAGTCAAATATTCCTTTAAATATCGTACCTGGGGGGTGTCTAAAGTATGCCTGTGAAGTGCCACGTGTTTCCCGTGTTTAGAACTGTCCCTGCACAAAATGACACTTCTAAAGGAAAAAAAAGCCATTTAAAACTGCTTGCGGCTTTAATGTAATGTCTGGTCCCGGTAATATGGATGAAATTCTTTAAGAAAAATGGCATAGCTACCCCATGACCCCCCCCCCCTACCCCAGCCCATTACCAGCCCCTTTGGGTCTTGTATGGATATTAAGGGGAACCCCGCACATAAAATAAAAAAGGCCCTATATACTCTGAACAGCCCTATACAGGCGGTGCATACAAGACAGGGACTGTAGGTTTGTTCTTATGTAGAATCTGTTTGTAATTTTGAACAGGTACATTGTTGAAGTGTAGCTCCAGACCAAAAATCTATTTTTAAACTTTTTGGAAAACATAGGTAAGGGTTATCACCCCTGTAACATTTGTTTTGCTGTCTGTGCCCCTGTTCAGAACATTTCACCTCACTTTCCGTCCCAATGACAACTGTTTTTGAAATGTGGTGTTTTTCTTGAAACAAGGATTGCTGATAAAGCATCAGTACAGAGGAGACACCTTTCTCCCATATTTATTCTTACAGGAGAGAATTTTCCTTCCTAGTGGTAGATTTCCTCTCACTTCCTGTTGTCTTCTTGCGTTTGCAAGTAGGAGTCGTTTGTAAGTTGGATGTTTGAAAGTAGGGACCTGCCGTATATACTCTGCAGAAATAGGCCCCTTAGTTGTTGGTGTTGGCACAACACTGTAAGCACTCACAGTTACTCTTGGTTGGTGCTGGAACGCCCTGCTGTCAACTATTATATCAGGAATTTTAATTACATATAATTGTTGAACAGTGGTAGTAAAAATTGGGCCTTTGATGGTGGTGCTGGTGCCACAACACTGTAAGCCCTGACAGTTACTCTTGGTGGGTGCAGCAATGGGCCCTGCTGTGAATTATTAGATCAAGAATTGTAATTACATGCCCCTGTTGAACAGGGGCTGAAAAATTGGGCCTTAGGCACTGGTGGCACAACACTGCAACCCCTCACAGATACTGTACTTGGAGCACAGCAATGAGCCCTGTTGCAAAGTATTGCTTCAAAAATTGTAATGACACGCCCCTGTTAAACAGGGGCTGAAAAATTGGGCCTTAGGCACTGGTGGCACAACACTGCAACTCCTCACAGATACTGTACTTGGAGTACAGCAATGAGCCCTGTTGCAAAGTATTGCTTCAAAAATTGTAATTACACGCCCCTGTTAAACAGGGGCTGAAAAATTGGGCGTTAGGCACTGGTGGCGGCACCCATAAACAAAAATGATCTTCCAAGCTATCATCATCAATCGTATCATTGAGGACTCGGAGGAGGAGGATAGCCAGTCAACATAACAGCACAGGCACTCAGCATCAGCATCAGTCTTGAAGGGATGTGACATGTTAAAATCAATTAGTCTGTTATATCAGCATCAGGTGTGTGGTAGCTGGTGGTGATCCAAGACTGGTTCATCTTGATGAAAGTCAGTCGATCAACCGAGTCGGTGGACAGGCGCACCCTGTGATCCGTGACAAATCCTCCAGCAGCACTGAATGTGCATTCCGAAAGAACGCTGGATGCAGGACAGGCCAGTAGCTCAATTGCATACTGTGCAAGCTCTGGCCAGTGATCCATCCTCAAGACCCAGTAAGCCAGAGGATTTTCGGTGGGGAAGGTGTCCAAGTCTGACCTTGCCCCTAGATATTCCTGCACCATGTTTATCAGACGCTGGCGATGGTTGCTGGAACCGATCATACTTTGGGGCTGCGGACTAAAGAATTGTCTGAACGCATCGGTCAGACGGCCACCTTCCCCACCGCTCCTTCTTTGACTGGCCGAAGCCTCAGCAACTCGTTGTCCAGGACCAGGAGTTTGCAACCTCCCAGTCTCTGGGAACGCGTTGCACAGACCTTTCTGCAAGGCCTCCCGGAGTTGTCTCATCCTCTGCTCCCTCTGCGACGGTAACATAAGGTCCGCAACCTTACCCTTGTACCGTGGATCAAGGAGAGTGGCCAGCCAGTAATGGTCCCTCTCCTTGATCCGAAGAATACGAGGATCCTTCCGCAGACTTTGCAGGATCAGGGAGGCCATGCAGCGTAGGTTTGCTGAGGCATTCGCTCCGGAGTCCTCTGGGTCACTAAGGACGACATGATCCGCAGCCACCTCCTCCCAGCCACGTACAAGTCCACTGGTTTCTTGGGACTGTAAATCATCCCTAAAAGACTGCTGCTGATGATGCTGAGTGCCAGCCTCCACCTCCATGCTGACACAATCCTCCTCCTCCTCCTCCTCCTCCTCCTCCTCTTCCTGTGCGATGGGTGGGACAGAAGTAACACTGTCTGGGTAAAGGGGGCCTTGAGAGGCAAGGAAGTCCTCCTCTTCCTGCCTCTGTTCTGCCTCAAGTGCCCTGTCCATTATTCCACGCAGCGTGTGCTCCAACAGGTGGACAAGAGGTACAGTGTCACTGATGCATGCACTGTCACTGCTCACCATCCTCATGGCCTCCTCAAATGGTGCCAGGACAGTGCATGCATCCCTGATCATGCCCCACTGGCGTGGAGAAAAAAAACCAAGCTCCCCTGACCCTGTCCTGGTGCCGTAGTCGCACAGGTACTCATTGATGGCCCTCTGCTGCGTGTGCAGCCGCTGCAGCATGGCCAACGTTGAGTTCCACCTGGTGGGCATGTCACATATAAGGCGGTTCTTGGGCAGGTTCAACTCCTTTTGCAGCTCAGCCAGGCGAGCACTGGCATTATAAGATCTGCGGAAATGCACACAGACTTTCCTGGCCTGCCTCAGGACATCCTGTAAGCCCGGGTACCTGCCCAAGAACCGCTGCACCACCAGGTTAAGGACGTGAGCCACACAGGGCACATGGGTCAGTTGTCCCTGTCGGAGGGCGGAGAGGAGGTTGGTGCCATTGTCGCAAACCACCATTCCTGGCTTAAGCTGGCGTGGCGTCAACCACCTCTCGGCCTGGCCCTGCAGAGCAGACAGGACCTCTGCCCCAGTGTGGCTTCTGTCCCCCAAACACACCAGCGCAAGCACGGCATGGCATCTTTTTGCCTGCGTACTTGCGTAGCCCCGTGAACGGCTACGGAGCACCGCTGGTTCATAGGACAAACCACAGGAAGAGGCCATGGAGGAAGAAGAAGAGGAGGGGGTGGAGGAGAGAGGTGTGTCACAACCAGTAGTAGCATTTTGGAGGCGTGGCGGTGGGACAACCTCCAACACTACTGCACCTTGTCCTGAATCCTTCCCAGCTGCCAAAAGAGTGACCCAATGGGCCGTGAAAGAAAGGTAACGTCCCTGTCCATGCCTGCTGGACCATGAGTCAGCGGTAATATGCACCTTACCGCTGACCGCCCTGTCCAGCGAGGCCAAGACATTGCCTTCCACATGCCGGTAGAGAGCCGGAATAGCCTTCCGTGCGAAAAAGTGGCGTTTGGGAACCTGCCACTGAGGAACCGCACATTGCACAAACTCACGGAAGGGGGCCGAGTCTACCAACTGAAAAGGCAGCAGTTGAAGCGCTAGCAATTTAGCCAAGCTAGCATTCAACCGCTGGGCATGTGGATGGCTGGGAGTGAACTTCTTTCGACGGTCCAGCAGCTGGGGCAGGGAAATTTGCCTGCTAGAATCGGACGTCGGTGTACTGCTAGCAGAGTGGGCGCAAGTACTTGGCTGTGACACACCTAATTCTACACCTTCATTCCTCTCAGTGCATGTTTCAGAGAGGACTGAAGTTATAGTGGGGTTGGAGATCCCAGCTGATGCGGTGCAAGGAGAGGTCCGCTTTGTTCTTTGGTGTGGGTCTTTGAGGTAGGCTTGCCAACGAGCTGCATGGCAGGTCAACATATGTCTGGTCAGGCATGTGGTACCCAAGCGGCTGATGTTTTGGCCACGCGATATACGCTTGAGACATATGTTGCAAACAGCAGCTGTGCGATCTGATGCACTAGCCTCAAAAAAGGCCCACACCAAAGAACTTTTTGAATGACGGGCAGAGGCAGCGCCCTGCACAGGCGGAGCTCTGCGGTGTGATTCCGTCGGTGTACTGCCCTTACGCTGGCCACCAAAGGGCATCCTGCCTCGTTGGAGATGTGCCTCCTCCTCCTCCTCCTCCTCTCTCCTATTAGGCACCCACGTGGAGTCAGTGACCTCATCATCCCCTCCCTCCTCATCACTGGAGCCAATCTGGCAGTATGCTGCAGCTGCTGGAACATGACTGCCAGATTGGTGTCCTTCTTGAGCATCCCCTCTGTCTGCTCTCACGCTACTGCCTTCCTCTAGCTGGGTTTCATCATCAGACCCTTCGAAACGCTGGGCATCCTCCTGGAGCATGTACCCAACACTGTGCTGAAACAGTTCGGGGGACTCCTCAGGAGGAGGACATGGTGGGTCTAGGGAAGGAGTGACTGATGATTTGTCTGACATTGATACCAGGGAAGACGACGCTTTGGCAGCTGCTTTTCCAGTACCCTGAGCCTGGGTGAGAGAGGATGAGGAGGAGGAGGAGGGCTTGGTCATCCACTCTACCAAGTCTTCGGCATGATGTGGCTCAACATGTCCAGCTGCCGAAAAGAAGGACAAGCGTGTCCCATGGCCATGTGCTGATGACAATGCACCGCGTCCACGACCAGCACTGTTGCCCCCAGACACAGAGCCTGCTTGCCCTCTTTTATTGCCTCCTGACTGTCTGCCTCTCCTTGTTTGCCTTCCAGACATTCTAATAGATGGCCTGCACGGAGATGGGAAAAAAGCAATAAGGGCTACCTTCAGGTGTCCTTCTCTGTCCCTTGAAACAAGGACTTTCACAGTGAAAGAAACTGACACTCTCCCTACCTACAGTTTTCTGTCCCTAGAAAAAATGTTTTTTTTAATCACAATATAGCACAAGAAAAATTCACTCACTGTCCTTACAGGTCCCTGGAAACAAGGACTTGCAGAGTGAAAGAAAAAAAACACTCTCCCTACCTACAGTTTTCTGTCCCTAGAAAAAATGTTTTTTTTAATCACAATATAGCACAAGAAAAATTCACTCACTGTCCTTACAGGTCCCTGGAAACAAGGACTTGCAGAGTGAAAGAAAAAAAACACTCTCCCTACCTACAGTTTTCTGTCCCTAGAAAAAATGTTTTTTTTAATCACAATATAGCACAAGAAAAATTCACTCACTGTCCTTACAGGTCCCTGGAAACAAGGACTTGCAGAGTGAAAGAAAAAAAACACTCTCCCTACCTACAGTTTTCTGTCCCTAGAAAAAATGTTTTTTTTAATCACAATATAGCACAAGAAAAATTCACTCACTGTCCTTACAGGTCCCTGGAAACAAGGACTTGCAGAGTGAAAGAAAAAAAACACTCTCCCTACCTACAGTTTTCTGTCCCTAGAAAAAATGTTTTTTTTAATCACAATATAGCACAAGAAAAATTCACTCACTGTCCTTACAGGTCCCTGGAAACAAGGACTTGCAGAGTGAAAGAAAAAAAACACTCTCCCTACCTACAGTTTTCTGTCCCTAGAAAAAATGTTTTTTTTAATCACAATATAGCACAAGAACAATTCACTCACTGTCCTTACAGGTCCCTGGAAACAAGGACTTGCAGAGTGAAAGAAAAAAAACACTCTCCCTACCTACAGTTTTCTGTCCCTAGAAAAAATGTTTTTTTTAATCACAATATAGCACAAGAAAAATTCACTCACTGTCCTTACAGGTCCCTGGAAACAAGGACTTGCAGAGTGAAAGAAAAAAAACACTCTCCCTACCTACAGTTTTCTGTCCCTAGAAAAAATGTTTTTTTTAATCACAATATAGCACAAGAAAAATTCACTCACTGTCCTTACAGGTCCCTGGAAACAAGGACTTGCAGAGTGAAAGAAAAAAAACACTCTCCCTACCTACAGTTTTCTGTCCCTAGAAAAAATGTTTTTTTTAATCACAATATAGCACAAGAAAAATTCACTCACTGTCCTTACAGGTCCCTGGAAACAAGGACTTGCAGAGTGAAAGAAAAAAAACACTCTCCCTACCTACAGTTTTCTGTCCCTAGAAAAAATGTTTTTTTTAATCACAATATAGCACAAGAAAAATTCACTCACTGTCCTTACAGGTCCCTGGAAACAAGGACTTGCAGAGTGAAAGAAAAAAAAACACTCTCCCTACCTACAGTTTTCTGTCCCTAGAAAAAATGTTTTTTTTAATCACAATATAGCACAAGAAAAATTCACTCACTGTCCTTACAGGTCCCTGGAAACAAGGACTTGCAGAGTGAAAGAAAAAAAACACTCTCCCTACCTACAGTTTTCTGTCCCTAGAAAAAATGTTTTTTTTAATCACAATATAGCACAAGAAAAATTCACTCACTGTCCTTACAGGTCCCTGGAAACAAGGACTTGCAGAGTGAAAGAAAAAAAACACTCTCCCTACCTACAGTTTTCTGTCCCTAGAAAAAATGTTTTTTTTAATCACAATATAGCACAAGAAAAATTCACTCACTGTCCTTACAGGTCCCTGGAAACAAGGACTTGCAGAGTGAAAGAAAAAAAACACTCTCCCTACCTACAGTTTTCTGTCCCTAGAAAAAATGTTTTTTTTAATCACAATATAGCACAAGAACAATTCACTCACTGTCCTTACAGGTCCCTGGAAACAAGGACTTATAGAGTGAAAGAAAAAAAACACTCTCCCTACCTACAGTTTTCTGTCCCTAGAAAAAATGTTTTTTTTAATCACAATATAGCACAAGAACAATTCACTCACTGTCCTTACAGGTCCCTGGAAACAAGGACTTGCAGAGTGAAAGAAAAAAAACACTCTCCCTACCTACAGTTTTCTGTCCCTAGAAAAAATGTTTTTTTTAATCACAATATAGCACAAGAAAAATTCACTCACTGTCCTTACAGGTCCCTGGAAACAAGGACTTGCAGAGTGAAAGAAAAAAAACACTCTCCCTACCTACAGTTTTCTGTCCCTAGAAAAAATGTTTTTTTTAATCACAATTTAGCACAAGAAAAATTCACTCACTGTCCTTACAGGTCCCTGGAAACAAGGACTTGCAGAGTGAAAGAAAAAAAACACTCTCCCTACCTACAGTTTTCTGTCCCTAGAAAAAATGTTTTTTTTAATCACAATATAGCACAAGAAAAATTCACTCACTGACCTTACAGGTCCCTGGAAACAAGGACTTGCAGAGTGAAAGAAAAAAAACACTCTCCCTACCTACAGTTTTCTGTCCCTAGAAAAAATGTTTTTTTTAATCACAATATAGCACAAGAAAAATTCACTCACTGTCCTTACAGGTCCCTGGAAACAAGGACTTGCAGAGTGAAAGAAAAAAAACACTCTCCCTACCTACAGTTTTCTGTCCCTAGAAAAAATGTTTTTTTTAATCACAATATAGCACAAGAACAATTCACTCACTGTCCTTACAGGTCCCTGGAAACAAGGACTTGCAGAGTGAAAGAAAAAAAACACTCTCCCTACCTACAGTTTTCTGTCCCTAGAAAAAATGTTTTTTTTAATCACAATATAGCACAAGAAAAATTCACTCACTGTCCTTACAGGTCCCTGGAAACAAGGACTTGCAGAGTGAAAGAAAAAAAACACTCTCCCTACCTACAGTTTTCTGTCCCTAGAAAAAATGTTTTTTTTAATCACAATATAGCACAAGAACAATTCACTCACTGTCCTTACAGGTCCCTGGAAACAAGGACTTGCAGAGTGAAAGAAAAAAAACACTCTCCCTACCTACAGTTTTCTGTCCCTAGAAAAAATGTTTTTTTTAATCACAATATAGCACAAGAAAAATTCACTCACTGTCCTTACAGGTCCCTGGAAACAAGGACTTGCAGAGTGAAAGAAAAAAAACACTCTCCCTACCTACAGTTTTCTGTCCCTAGAAAAAATGTTTTTTTTAATCACAATATAGCACAAGAAAAATTCACTCACTGTCCTTACAGGTCCCTGGAAACAAGGACTTGCAGAGTGAAAGAAAAAAAACACTCTCCCTACCTACAGTTTTCTGTCCCTAGAAAAAATGTTTTTTTTAATCACAATATAGCACAAGAAAAATTCACTCACTGTCCTTACAGGTCCCTGGAAACAAGGACTTGCAGAGTGAAAGAAAAAAAACACTCTCCCTACCTACAGTTTTCTGTCCCTAGAAAAAATGTTTTTTTTAATCACAATATAGCACAAGGACAATTCACTCACTGTCCTTACAGGTCCCTGGAAACAAGGACTTGCAGAGTGAAATAAACTGACACTCTCCCTACCTACAGTTTTCTGTCCCTAGAATAAATGTTTTTTTAAGCACAATATAGCACAAGGACAATTCACTCACTGTCCTTCCAGGTCCCTGGAAACAAGGACTTGCAGAGTGAAAGAAAAAAAACACTCTCCCTACCTACAGTTTTCTGTCCCTAGAAAAAATGTTTTTTTTAATCACAATATAGCACAAGAAAAATTCACTCACTGTCCTTACAGGTCCCTGGAAACAAGGACTTGCAGAGTGAAAGAAAAAAAACACTCTCCCTACCTACAGTTTTCTGTCCCTAGAAAAAATGTTTTTTTTAATCACAATATAGCACAAGGACAATTCACTCACTGTCCTTACAGGTCCCTGGAAACAAGGACTTGCAGAGTGAAATAAACTGACACTCTCCCTACCTACAGTTTTCTGTCCCTAGAATAAATGTTTTTTTAAGCACAATATAGCACAAGGACAATTCACTCACTGTCCTTCCAGGTCCCTGGAAACAAGGACTTGCAGAGTGAAAGAAAAAAAACACTCTCCCTACCTACAGTTTTCTGTCCCTAGAAAAAATGTTTTTTTTAATCACAATATAGCACAAGAACAATTCACTCACTGTCCTTACAGGTCCCTGGAAACAAGGACTTGCAGAGTGAAAGAAAAAAAACACTCTCCCTACCTACAGTTTTCTGTCCCTAGAAAAAATGTTTTTTTTAATCACAATATAGCACAAGGACAATTCACTCACTGTCCTTCCAGGTCCCTGGAAACAAGGACTTGCAGAGTGAAAGAAACTGACACTCTCCCTACCTACAGTTTTCTGTCCCTAGAATAAATGTTTTTTTAAGCACAATATAGCACAAGGACAATTCACTCACTGTCCTTCCAGGTCCCTGGAAACAAGGACTTGCAGAGTGAAAGAAACTGACACTGTCCCTACCTACAGTTTTCTGTCCCTAGAATAAATGTTTTTTTTAAGCACACTATAGCACAAGCACAAAACACACTGACACTCTCCCTACCTATCCTTCTCTTTCCCTAAACTAAAGGAATCCAGGTTAAGCAAGAAAGAAATAACAGTCACTGTCCCTGCCTATGCTGCTCTATCCCTGCTCCGGAACACACTACACTAGGCCGCCGTGCTGGCGGCCTTTTATAGTGTGGGGCGTGTACTAAACACCCTCAGCAATAATTGGCCACAGGCATCCTGCCTGTGGCCAATCATTGCTCTCCTCGCTGCCGGCGCTGTGATTGGCCAAGCATGCGGGGTCACAGTGCATGCTTGGCCAATCACAGCGCCTGGATGACACTGCGATGGCGTAGTGCATTGTGGGCCGTTCGCGTCACTCGAATTTGGCGCGAACGGCCCAAATCGTTCGATCTTCGTCGAACGATCGAACAGCCGATGTTCGAGTCGAACGTATGTTCGACTCGAACACGAAGCTCATCCCTACTGTGGATTATCACTGATGTACTGTGGATCATCACTGATGTACTGTGGATCATCACTGATGTACTGTGGATCATCACTGGTGTACTATAGATCATCACTGATGTACTGTGGATCATCACTGATGTACTGTGGATCATCACTGATGTACTATAGATCATCACTGATGTACTGTAGATCATCACTGATGTACTGTGGATCATCAGTGATGTACTATAGATCATCACTGATGTACTGTGGATCATCACTGATGTACTGTGGATCATCACTGATGTACTATAGATCATCACTGATGTACTATGGACCATCCCTGATGTACTGTGGATCATCACTGATGTACTATAGATCATCACTGATGTACTATGGACCATCACTGGTGTACTTTGGACCATCCCTGATGTACTGTGGATCATCACTGATGTACTGTGGCTCATCACTGATGTACTATGGATCATCACTGATGTACTATAGATCATCACTGATGTACTATTGGCCATCACTGGTGTACTATAGATCATCACTGATGTACTATGGGCCATCACTGGTGTACTATGGATCATCACTGATGTACTATGGGCCATCACTGGTGTACTATGGATCATCACTGATGTACTGTGGACCATCCCTGATGTACTGTGGATCATCACTGATGTACTGTGGATCATCACTGATGTACTGTGGATCATCACTGATATACTGTGGATCATCACTGATGTACTGTGGACCATCACTGATGTACTGTGGATCATCACTGATGTTCTATGGACCATCACTGATGTACTGTGGATCATCACTGATGTACTATAGATCATCACTGATGTACTGTGGATCATCACTGATGTACTGTGGATCATCACTGATGTACTATAGATCATCACTGATGTACTATGGACCATCACTGGTGTACTATGGATCATCACTGGTGTACTATGGATCATCACTGGTGTACTATGGACCATCCCTGATGTACTGTGGATCATCACTAATGTACTGTGGATCATCACTGATGTACTATAGTTCATCACTGATGTACTATGGGCCATTACTGGTGTACTATGGAACATCACTGGTGTACTATGGATCATCCCTGATGTACTATGGACCATCACTGATGTACTATGGATCATCACTGGTGTACTATGGATCATCACTGATGTACTATGGACCATCCCTGATGTACTGTGGACCATCCCTGATGTACTATGGACCATCCCTGATGTACTGTGGATCATCACTGATGTACTGTGGACCATCCCTGATGTACTGTGGATCATCACTGATGTACTGTGGATCATCACTGATGTACTATGGATCATCACTGATGTACTATAGATCATCACTGATGTACTATGGGCCATCACTGGTGTACTATATATCATCACTGATGTACTATCGGCCATCACTGGTGTACTATGGATCATCACTGATGTACTATGGGCCATCACTGGTGTACTATGGATCATCACTGATGTACTGTGGACCATCCCTGATGTACTGTGGATCATCACTGATGTACTGTGGATCATCACTGATGTACTGTGGATCATCACTCATATACTGTGGATCATCACTGATGTACTGTGGATCATCACTTATATACTGTGGATCATCACTGATGTACTGTGGACCATCACTGATGTACTGTGGATCATCACTGATGTTCTATGGACCATTACTGATGTACTATGGGCCATCACTGGTGTACTATGGATCATCACTGGTGTAATATGGATCATCCCTGATGTACTATGGACCATCCCTGATGTACTATGGACTATCCCTGATGTACTATGGACCATCCCTGATGTACTGTGGATCATCACTGATGTACTGTGGATCATCACTGATGTACTGTGGATCATCACTGATGTACTATGGGCCATCACAGGTGTACTATGGATCATCACTGGTGTACTATGGATCATCACTGATGTACTATGCTTCATCACTGATGTACTATGGATCATCACTGATGTACTATGGATCATCACTGATGTACTATGGACAATCCTTGATGTACTATGGACCATCCCTGATGTACTGTGAATCATCACTGATGTACTGTGGATCATCACTGATGTACTATGGACCATCACTGATGTACTGTGGATCACTGATGTACTATAGATCATCACTGATATACTGTGGATCATCACTGATGTACTGTGGATCATCACTGATGTACTATAGATCATCACTGATGTACCGTGGATCATCACTGATGTACTATGTATCATCACTGATGTACTGGGGATCATCACTAATGTACTGTGGATCATCACTGATGTACTGTGGATAATCACTGATGTACTGTGGATCATCACTGATGTACTATGGATCATCACTGATGTACTGAGGATCATCACTGATGTACTGTAAATCATCACTGATGTACTGTGGATCATCACTGATGTACTATGAGCCATCACTGATGTACTATGGATCATCACTGGTGTACTATGGAGCATCACTGATGTACTATGGACCATCCCTGATGTACTATGGACCATCCCTGATGTACTATGGACCATCCCTGATGTACTGAGGATCATCACTGATGTACTATAGATCATCACTGGTGTACTATGGATCATCACTGATGTACTGTGGATCATCACTGATGTACTATGGATCATCACTGATGTACTATGGATCATCACTGATGTACTGTGGATCATCACTGATGTACTATGGATCATCACTGATGTACTATGGATCATCACTGATGTACTATGAGCCATCACTGATGTACTATGGGCCATCACTGATGTACTGTGGATCATACCTGGTATACTATGGATCATCTCTGATGTACTATGGATCATCACTGATGTACTATGGATCATCACTGATGTACTATGGATCATCACTGGTGTACTATGGATCATCACTGATGTACTGTGGATCATCACTGATGTACTGAGGATCATCACTGATGTACTATGGGCCATCACTGGTGTACTATGGATCATCACTGATGTACTGTGGACCATCCCTGATGTACTGTGGATCATCACTGATGTGCTGTGGATCATCACTGATGTACTGTGGATCATCACTGATGTACTGAGGACCATCCCTGATGTAATGTGGACCATCACTGATGTACTGTGGACCATCACTGATGTACTGTGGATCATCACTCATGTTCTATTGACCATCACTGATGTACTGTGGATCATCACTGATGTACTATAGATCATCACTGATGTACTGTGGATCATCACTGATGTACTGTGGATCATCACTGATGTACTATGGATCATCACTGATGTACTATAGATCATCACTGGTGTACTATGGACCATCACTGGTGTACTATGGATAATCACTGGTGTACTATGGATCATCACTGGTGTACTATGGACCATCCCTGATGTACTGTGGACCATCCCTGATGTACTATGGACCATACGTGATGTACTATGGATCATCCCTGATGTACTATGGACCATCCCTGATGTACTGTGGATCATCCCTGATGTACTGTGGATCATCACTGATGTACTATAGATCATCACTGATGTACTATGGGCCATCACTGGTGTACTATGGGCCATCACTGGTGTACTATGGATCATCACTGGTGTACTATGGATCATCACTGGTGTACTATGGACCATCACTGATGTACTGTGGATCATCACTGATGTACTGTGGATCATCCCTGGTGTACTATGGATCATCACTGGTGTACTATGGATCATCACTGATGTACTATGGGCCATCACTGATGTACTATGGGTCATCACTGATATACTGTGGATCATCACTGATGTACTGTGGACCATCACTGATGTACTGTGGATCATCACTGATGTTCTATGGACCATCACTGATGTACTGTGGATCATCACTGATGTACTATAGATCATCACTGATGTACTGTGGATCATCACTGATGTACTGTGGATCATCACTGATGTACTATAGATCATCACTGATGTACTATGGACCATCACTGGTGTACTATGGATCATCACTGGTGTACTATGGATCATCACTGGTGTACTATGGACCATCCCTGATGTACTGTGGATCATCACTAATGTACTGTGGATCATCACTGATGTACTATAGTTCATCACTGATGTACTATGGGCCATTACTGGTGTACTATGGAACATCACTGGTGTACTATGGATCATCCCTGATGTACTATGGACCATCACTGATGTACTATGGATCATCACTGGTGTACTATGGATCATCACTGATGTACTATGGACCATCCCTGATGTACTGTGGACCATCCCTGATGTACTATGGACCATCCCTGATGTACTGTGGATCATCACTGATGTACTGTGGACCATCCCTGATGTACTGTGGATCATCACTGATGTACTGTGGATCATCACTGATGTACTATGGATCATCACTGATGTACTATAGATCATCACTGATGTACTATGGGCCATCACTGGTGTACTATATATCATCACTGATGTACTATCGGCCATCACTGGTGTACTATGGATCATCACTGATGTACTATGGGCCATCACTGGTGTACTATGGATCATCACTGATGTACTGTGGACCATCCCTGATGTACTGTGGATCATCACTGATGTACTGTGGATCATCACTGATGTACTGTGGATCATCACTCATATACTGTGGATCATCACTGATGTACTGTGGATCATCACTTATATACTGTGGATCATCACTGATGTACTGTGGACCATCACTGATGTACTGTGGATCATCACTGATGTTCTATGGACCATTACTGATGTACTATGGGCCATCACTGGTGTACTATGGATCATCACTGGTGTAATATGGATCATCCCTGATGTACTATGGACCATCCCTGATGTACTATGGACTATCCCTGATGTACTATGGACCATCCCTGATGTACTGTGGATCATCACTGATGTACTGTGGATCATCACTGATGTACTGTGGATCATCACTGATGTACTATGGGCCATCACAGGTGTACTATGGATCATCACTGGTGTACTATGGATCATCACTGATGTACTATGCTTCATCACTGATGTACTATGGATCATCACTGATGTACTATGGATCATCACTGATGTACTATGGACAATCCTTGATGTACTATGGACCATCCCTGATGTACTGTGAATCATCACTGATGTACTGTGGATCATCACTGATGTACTACGGACCATCACTGATGTACTGTGGATCACTGATGTACTATAGATCATCACTGATATACTGTGGATCATCACTGATGTACTGTGGATCATCACTGATGTACTATAGATCATCACTGATGTACCGTGGATCATCACTGATGTACTATGTATCATCACTGATGTACTGGGGATCATCACTAATGTACTGTGGATCATCACTGATGTACTGTGGATAATCACTGATGTACTGTGGATCATCACTGATGTACTATGGATCATCACTGATGTACTGAGGATCATCACTGATGTACTGTAAATCATCACTGATGTACTGTGGATCATCACTGATGTACTATGAGCCATCACTGATGTACTATGGATCATCACTGGTGTACTATGGAGCATCACTGATGTACTATGGACCATCCCTGATGTACTATGGACCATCCCTGATGTACTATGGACCATCCCTGATGTACTGAGGATCATCACTGATGTACTATAGATCATCACTGGTGTACTATGGATCATCACTGATGTACTGTGGATCATCACTGATGTACTATGGATCATCACTGATGTACTATGGATCATCACTGATGTACTGTGGATCATCACTGATGTACTATGGATCATCACTGATGTACTATGGATCATCACTGATGTACTATGAGCCATCACTGATGTACTATGGGCCATCACTGATGTACTGTGGATCATACCTGGTGTACTATGGATCATCTCTGATGTACTATGGATCATCACTGATGTACTATGGATCATCACTGATGTACTATGGATCATCACTGGTGTACTATGGATCATCACTGGTGTACTATGGATCATCACTGATGTACTGTGGATCATCACTGATGTACTGAGGATCATCACTGATGTACTATGGGCCATCACTGGTGTACTATGGATCATCACTGATGTACTGTGGACCATCCCTGATGTACTGTGGATCATCACTGATGTGCTGTGGATCATCACTGATGTACTGTGGATCATCACTGATGTACTGAGGACCATCCCTGATGTAATGTGGACCATCACTGATGTACTGTGGACCATCACTGATGTACTGTGGATCATCACTGATGTTCTATTGACCATCACTGATGTACTGTGGATCATCACTGATGTACTATAGATCATCACTGATGTACTGTGGATCATCACTGATGTACTGTGGATCATCACTGATGTACTATGGATCATCACTGATGTACTATAGATCATCACTGGTGTACTATGGACCATCACTGGTGTACTATGGATAATCACTGGTGTACTATGGATCATCACTGGTGTACTATGGACCATCCCTGATGTACTGTGGACCATCCCTGATGTACTATGGACCATACGTGATGTACTATGGATCATCCCTGATGTACTATGGACCATCCCTGATGTACTGTGGATCATCCCTGATGTACTGTGGATCATCACTGATGTACTATAGATCATCACTGATGTACTATGGGCCATCACTGGTGTACTATGGGCCATCACTGGTGTACTATGGATCATCACTGGTGTACTATGGATCATCACTGGTGTACTATGGACCATCACTGATGTACTGTGGATCATCACTGATGTACTGTGGATCATCCCTGGTGTACTATGGATCATCACTGGTGTACTATGGATCATCACTGATGTACTATGGGCCATCACTGATGTACTATGGGTCATCACTGATGTACTATGGATCATCACTGATGTACTGTGGACCATCCCTGATGTACTGTGGATCATCACTGATGTACTGTGGATCATCACTGATGTACTGTGGATCATCACTGATGTACAGTGGATCATCACTGATGTACTGTGGATCATCACTGATGTACTATGGGCCATCACTGATGTACTATGGGCCATCACTGATGTACTATGGGCCATCATTGGTGTACTATGGGCCATCACTGGAGTACTATGGATCATCACTGATGTACTATGGATCATCACTTATGTACTATAGATCATCACTGATGTACTATAGGCCATCACTGGTGTACTATGGATCATCACTGATGTAGTGTGGACCATCCCTGATGTACTGTGGATCATCCCTGATGTACTGTGGATCATCACTGATGTACTGTGGATCATCACTGATGTACTGTGGATCATCACTGATGTACTGTGGATCATCACTGATGTACTGTGGATCATCACTGATGTACTATAGATCATCACTGAAGTACTGTGGGCCATCACTGGTGTACTATGGATCATCACTGGTGTACTATGGATCATCACTGATGTACTATGGATCATCACTGATGTACTATGGATCATCACTGATGAATTATGGATCATCACTGATGTACTATGAGCCATCACTGATGTACTATGGATCATCAATGGTGTACTATGGATCATCACTGATGTACTATGGATCATCACTGATGTACTATGGATCATCACTGATGTACTATGAACCATCAATGATGTACTGTGGACCATCCCTGATGTACTGTGGATCATCACTGATGTACTGTGGATCATCACTGATGTACCGTGGATCATCACTGATGTACCGTGGATCATCACTGATGTACTGAGGATCATCACTGATGTACTGTGGATCATCACTGATGTACTATGGGCCATCACAGGTGTACTATGGATCATCACTGGTGTACTATGGATCATCACTGGTGTACTATGGATCATCACTGATGTACTATGGACCATCCCTGATGTACTATGGATCATCACTGATGTACTATGGATCATTACTGATGTACTATAGATCATCACTGATGTACTGTGGATGATCACTGATGTACTGTGGATCATCACTTATGTACTATAGATCATCACTGATGTACTATGGGCCATCACTGGTGTACTATGGATCATCACTGGTGTACTATGGATCATCACTGATGTACTATGGACCATCCCTGATGTACTATGGACCTTCCCATATGTACTATGGACCATCCCTGATGTACTGTGGATCATCACTGATGTGCAGTGGATCATCACTGATGTACTGTGGATCATCACTGATGTACTATGGGCCATCACTGGTGTACTATGGATCATCACTGGTGTACTATGGACCATCCCTGATGTACTGTGGTTTATCACTGATGTACTGTGGATCATCACTGATGTACTATAGTTCATCACTGATGTACTATGGGCCATCACTGGTGTACTATGGATCATCACTGGTGTACTATGGACCATCCCTGATGTACTATGGACCATCCCTGATGTACTATGGATCATCACTGGTGTACTATGGATCATCACTGATGTACTATGGACCATCCCTGATGTACTGTGGACCATCCCTGATGTACTATGGACCATCCCTGATGTACTGTGGATCATCACTGATGTACTGTGGACCATCCCTGATGTACTGTGGATCATCACTGATGTACTGTGAATCATCACTGATGTACTGTGGATCATCACTGATGTACTATGGATCATCACTGATGTACTATAGATCATCACTGATGTACTATGGGCCATCACTGGTGTACTATAGATCATCACTGATGGACTATGGGCCATCACTGGTGTACTATGGATCATCACTGATGTACTATGGGCCATCACTGGTGTACTATGGATCATCACTGATGTACTGTGGACCATCCCTGATGTACTGTGGATCATCACTGATGTACTGTGGATCATCACTGATGTACTGTGGATCATCACTGATATACTGTGGATCATCACTGATGTACTGTGGACCATCACTGATGTACTGTGGATCATCACTGATGTTCTATGGACCATCACTGATGTACTGTGGATCATCACTGATGTACTATAGATCATCACTGATGTACTGTGGATCATCACTGATGTACTATG
This sequence comes from Rana muscosa, assembly GCA_029206835.1. Lineage (NCBI taxonomy): Eukaryota > Metazoa > Chordata > Amphibia > Anura > Ranidae > Rana > Rana muscosa. Next base: position 284,944,194 of record CM055117.1, read on the forward strand.
GACCATCACTGGTGTACTATGGATCATCACTGGTGTACTATGGATCATCACTGGTGTACTATGGACCATCCCTGATGTACTGTGGATCATCACTGATGTACTGTGGATCATCACTGATGTACTATAGTTCATCACTGATGTACTATGGGCCATCACTGGTGTACTATGGATCATCACTGGTGTGCTATGGATCATCCCTGATGTACTATGGACCATCCCTGATGTACTATGGACAATCCCTGATGTACTATGGACCATCCCTGATGTACTGTGGATCATCACTGATGTACTGCGGATGATCACTGATGTACTGTGGATCATCACTAATGTACTATGGGCCATCACAGGTGTACTATGGATCATCACTGGTGTACTATGGATCATCACTGATGTACTATGCATCATCAATGATGTACTATGGATCATCACTGATGTACTATGGATCATCACTAATGTACTATGGACCATCCCTAATGTACTATGGACCATCCCTGATGTACTGTGGATCATCACTGATGTACTGTGGATCATCACTGATGTACTATGGACCATCACTGATGTACTGTGGATCACTGATGTACTATAGATCATCACTGATGTACTGTGGATCATCACTGATGTACTGTGGATCATCACTGATGTACTATAGATCATCACTGATGTACCGTGGATCATCACTGATGTACTATGTATCATCACTGATGTACTGAGGATCATCACTAATGTACTGTGGATCATCACTGATGTACTGTGGATAATCACTGATGTACTATGGATCATCACTGATGTACTGAGGATCATCACTGATGTACTGTGGAACATCACTGATGTACTGTGGATCATCACTGATGTACTATGAGCCATCACTGATGTACTATGGATCATCACTGGTGTACTATGGATCATCACTGATGTACTATGGACCATCCCTGATGTACTATGGACCATCCCTGATGTACTATGGATCATCCCTGATGTACTGAGGATCATCACTGATGTACTATAGATCATCACTGGTGTACTATGGATCATCACTGATGTACTGTGGATCATCACTGATGTACTATGAGCCATCACTGATGTACTATGGGCCATCACTGGTGTACTATGGATCATCACTGATGTACTATGGACCATCCCTGATGTACTATGGACCTTCCCATATGTACTATGGACCATCCGTGATGTACTGTGGATCATCACTGATGTGCTATGGAACACCACTTGTGTACTATGGATCATCACTGATGTACTATGGATCATCACTGATGTACTATGGACCATCCCTGATGTACTGTGGATCATCACTGATGTACTATGGACCATCCCTGATGTACTGTGGATCATCACTGATGTACTGTGGATTATCACTGATGTACTGTGGATCATCACTGATGTACTGTGGATCATCACTGATGTACTGTGGATCATCACTGATGTACTGTGGATCATCACTGGTGTACTATGGATCATCACTGATGTACTATGGATCATCACTGATGTACTGTGGATCATCACTGATGTACTGTGGATCACTGATGTACTATAGATCATCACTGATGTACTGTGGATCATCACTGATGTACTGTGGATCATCACTGATGTACTATAGATCATCACTGATGTACTGTGGATCATCACTGATGTACTGTGGATCATCACTGATGTACTATAGATCATCACTGATGTACTATGGACCATCACTGATGTACTATGGATCATCACTGGTGTACTTTGGACCATCCCTGATGTACTGTGGATCATCACTGATGTACTGTGGATCATCACTGATGTACTATAGATCATCACTGATGTACTATGGGCCATCACTGGTGTACTATGGATCATCACTGGTGTACTATGGATCATCACTGATGTACTATGGACCATCCCTGATGTACTGTGGACCATCCCTGATGTACTATGGACCATCCCTGATGTACTGTGGATCATCACTGATGTACTGTGGACCATCCCTGATGTACTGTGGATCATCACTGATGTACTATAGATCATCACTGATGTACTGTGGATCATCACTGATGTACTGTGGATCATCACTGATGTACTGTGGATCATCACTGATGTACTGTGGATCATCACTGATGTACTATGGGACATCACTGGTGTACTATGGATCATCACTGGTGTACTATGGATCATCACTGATGTACTATGGACCATCCATGATGTACTGTGGACCATCCCTGATGTACTATGGATCATCACTGATGTACTGTGGACCATCCCTGATGTACTGTGGATCATCACTGATGTACTGTGGATCATCACTGATGTACTGTGGATCATCACTGATGTACTATAGATCATCACTGATGTACTATTGGCCATCACTGGTGTACTATAGATCATCACTGATGTACTATGGGCCATCACTGGTGTACTATGGATCATCACTGATGTACTGTGGACCATCCCTGATGTACTGTGGATCATCACTGATGTACTGTGGATCATCACTGATGTACTGTGGATCATCACTGTTGTACTGTGGACCATCCCTGATGTACTGTGGATCATCACTGATGTACTATAGATCATCACTGATGTACTATTGGCCATCACTGGTGTACTATAGATCATCACTGATGTACTATGGGCCATCACTGGTGTACTATGGATCATCACTGATGTACTATGGGCCATCACTGGTGTACTATGGATCATCACTGATGTACTGTGGACCATCCCTGATGTACTGTGGATCATCACTGATGTACTGTGGATCATCACTGATGTACTGTGGATCATCACTGATATACTGTGGATCATCACTGATGTACTGTGGACCATCACTGATGCACTGTGGATCATCACTGATGTTCTATGGACCATCAGTGATGTACTGTGGATCATCACTGATGTACTATAGATCATCACTGATATACTGTGGATCATCACTGATGTACTGTGGATCATCACTGGTGTACTATGGATCATCACTGGTGTACTATGGATCATCAATGGTGTACTATGGACCATCCCTGATGTACTGTGGATCATCACTGATGTACTGTGGATCATCACTGATGTACTATAGTTCATCACTGATGTACTATGGGCCATTACTGGTGTACTATGGATCATCACTGATGTACTATGGATCATCACTGATGTACTATGGACCATCCCTGATGTACTGTGGATCATCACTGATGTACTATGGACCATCCCTGATGTACTGTGGATCATCACTGATGTACTGTGGATTATCACTGATGTACTGTGGATCATCACTGATGTACTGTGGATCATCACTGATGTACTGTGGATCATCACTGGTGTACTATGGATCATCACTGATGTACTATGGATCATCACTGATGTACTGTGGATCATCACTGATGTACTGTGGATCACTGATGTACTATAGATCATCACTGATGTACTGTGGATCATCACTGATGTACTATAGATCATCACTGATGTACTGTGGATCATCACTGATGTACTGTGGATCATCACTGATGTACTATAGATCATCACTGATGTACTATGGACCATCCCTGATGTACTATGGATTATCACTGGTGTACTATGGATCATCACTGTTGTACTATGGATCATCACTGGTGTACTTTGGACCATCCCTGATGTACTGTGGATCATCACTGATGTACTGTGGCTCATCACTGATGTACTATGGATCATCACTGATGTACTATAGATCATCACTGATGTACTATGGGCCATCACAGGTGTACTATAGATCATCACTGATGTACTATGGGCCATCACTGGTGTACTATGGATCATCACTGATGTACTATGGGCCATCACTGGTGTACTATGGATCATCACTGATGTACTGTGGACCATCCCTGATGTACTGTGGATCATCACTGATGTACTGTGGATCATCACTGATGTACTGCGGATCATCACTGATATACTGTGGATCATCACTGATGTACTGTGGACCATCACTGATGTACTGTGGATCATCACTGATGTTCTATGGACCATCACTGATGTACTGTGGATCATCACTGATGTACTATAGATCATCACTGATGTACTGTGGATCATCACTGATGTACTGTGGATCATCACTGATGTACTATAGATCATCACTGATGTACTATGGACCATCACTGGTGTACTATGGATCATCACTGGTGTACTATGGATCATCACTGGTGTACTATGGACCATCCCTGATGTACTGTGGATCATCACTAATGTACTGTGGATCATCACTGATGTACTATAGTTCATCACTGATGTACTATGGGCCATTACTGGTGTACTATGGAACATCACTGGTGTACTATGGATCATCCCTGATGTACTATGGACCATCCCTGATGTACTATGGATCATCACTGGTGTACTATGGATCATCACTGATGTACTGTGGACCATCCCTGATGTACTGTGGATCATCACTGATGTACTGTGGATCATCACTGATGTACTGTGGATCATCACTGATGTACTATGGATCATCACTGATGTACTATAGATCATCACTGATGTACTATGGGCCATCACTGGTGTACTATATATCATCACTGATGTACTATGGGCCATCACTGGTGTACTATGGATCATCACTGATGTACTATGGGCCATCACTGGTGTACTATGGATCATCACTGATGTACTGTGGACCATCCCTGATGTACTGTGGATCATCACTGATGTACTGTGGATCATCACTGATGTACTGTGGATCATCACTCATATACTGTGGATCATCACTGATGTACTGTGGACCATCACTGATGTACTGTGGATCATCACTGATGTTCTATGGATCATCACTGATGTACTGTGGATCATCACTGATGTACTATAGATCATCACTGATGTACTGTGGATCATCACTGATGTACTGTGGATCATCACTGAAGTACTATAGATCATCACTGATGTACTATGGACCATCACTGGTGTACTATGGATCATCACTGGTGTACTATGGATCATCACTGGTGTACTATGGACCATCCCTGATGTACTGTGGATCATCACTGATGTACTGTGGATCATCACTGATGTACTATAGTTCATCACTGATGTACTATGGGCCATCACTGGTGTACTATGGATCATCACTGGTGTAATATGGATCATCCCTGATGTACTATGGACCATCCCTGATGTACTATGGACCATCCCTGATGTACTATGGACCATCCCTGATGTACTGTGGATCATCACTGATGTACTGTGGATCATCACTGATGTACTGTGGATCATCACTGATGTACTATGGGCCATCACAGGTGTACTATGGATCATCACTGGTGTACTATGGATCATCACTGGTGTACTATGGACCATCCCTGATGTACTGTGGATCATCACTGATGTACTGTGGATCATCACTGATGTACTATAGTTCATCACTGATGTACTATGGGCCATCACTGGTGTACTATGGATCATCACTGGTGTACTATGGACCATCCCTGATGTACTATGGACCATCCCTGATGTACTATGGATCATCACTGGTGTACTATGGATCATCACTGATGTACTATGGACCATCCCTGATGTACTGTGGACCATCCCTGATGTACTATGGACCATCCCTGATGTACTGTGGATCATCACTGATGTACTGTGGACCATCCCTGATGTACTGTGGATCATCACTGATGTACTGTGAATCATCACTGATGTACTGTGGATCATCACTGATGTACTATGGATCATCACTGATGTACTATAGATCATCACTGATGTACTATGGGCCATCACTGGTGTACTATAGATCATCACTGATGGACTATGGGCCATCACTGGTGTACTATGGATCATCACTGATGTACTATGGGCCATCACTGGTGTACTATGGATCATCACTGATGTACTGTGGACCATCCCTGATGTACTGTGGATCATCACTGATGTACTGTGGATCATCACTGATGTACTGTGGATCATCACTGATATACTGTGGATCATCACTGATGTACTGTGGACCATCACTGATGTACTGTGGATCATCACTGATGTTCTATGGACCATCACTGATGTACTGTGGATCATCACTGATGTACTATAGATCATCACTGATGTACTGTGGATCATCACTGATGTACTATGGACCATCACTGGTGTACTATGGATCATCACTGGTGTACTATGGATCATCACTGGTGTACTATGGACCATCCCTGATGTACTGTGGATCATCACTGATGTACTGTGGATCATCACTGATGTACTATAGTTCATCACTGATGTACTATGGGCCATCACTGGTGTACTATGGATCATCACTGGTGTACTATGGATCATCCCTGATGTACTATGGACCATCCCTGATGTACTATGGACAATCCCTGATGTACTATGGACCATCCCTGATGTACTGTGGATCATCACTGATGTACTGCGGATGATCACTGATGTACTGTGGATCATCACTAATGTACTATGGGCCATCACAGGTGTACTATGGATCATCACTGGTGTACTATGGATCATCACTGATGTACTATGCATCATCAATGATGTACTATGGATCATCACTGATGTACTATGGATCATCACTAATGTACTATGGACCATCCCTAATGTACTATGGACCATCCCTGATGTACTGTGGATCATCACTGATGTACTGTGGATCATCACTGATGTACTATGGACCATCACTGATGTACTGTGGATCACTGATGTACTATAGATCATCACTGATGTACTGTGGATCATCACTGATGTACTGTGGATCATCACTGATGTACTATAGATCATCACTGATGTACCGTGGATCATCACTGATGTACTATGTATCATCACTGATGTACTGAGGATCATCACTAATGTACTGTGGATCATCACTGATGTACTGTGGATAATCACTGATGTACTATGGATCATCACTGATGTACTGAGGATCATCACTGATGTACTGTGGAACATCACTGATGTACTGTGGATCATCACTGATGTACTATGAGCCATCACTGATGTACTATGGATCATCACTGGTGTACTATGGATCATCACTGATGTACTATGGACCATCCCTGATGTACTATGGACCATCCCTGATGTACTATGGATCATCCCTGATGTACTGAGGATCATCACTGATGTACTATAGATCATCACTGGTGTACTATGGATCATCACTGATGTACTGTGGATCATCACTGATGTACTATGAGCCATCACTGATGTACTATGGGCCATCACTGGTGTACTATGGATCATCACTGATGTACTATGGACCATCCCTGATGTACTATGGACCTTCCCATATGTACTATGGACCATCCGTGATGTACTGTGGATCATCACTGATGTGCTATGGAACACCACTTGTGTACTATGGATCATCACTGATGTACTATGGATCATCACTGATGTACTATGGACCATCCCTGATGTACTGTGGATCATCACTGATGTACTATGGACCATCCCTGATGTACTGTGGATCATCACTGATGTACTGTGGATTATCACTGATGTACTGTGGATCATCACTGATGTACTGTGGATCATCACTGATGTACTGTGAATCATCACTGATGTACTGTGGATCATCACTGGTGTACTATGGATCATCACTGATGTACTATGGATCATCACTGATGTACTGTGGATCATCACTGATGTACTGTGGATCACTGATGTACTATAGATCATCACTGATGTACTGTGGATCATCACTGATGTACTGTGGATCATCACTGATGTACTATAGATCATCACTGATGTACTGTGGATCATCACTGATGTACTGTGGATCATCACTGATGTACTATAGATCATCACTGATGTACTATGGACCATCACTGATGTACTATGGATCATCACTGGTGTACTTTGGACCATCCCTGATGTACTGTGGATCATCACTGATGTACTGTGGATCATCACTGATGTACTATAGATCATCACTGATGTACTATGGGCCATCACTGGTGTACTATGGATCATCACTGGTGTACTATGGATCATCACTGATGTACTATGGACCATCCCTGATGTACTGTGGACCATCCCTGATGTACTATGGACCATCCCTGATGTACTGTGGATCATCACTGATGTACTGTGGACCATCCCTGATGTACTGTGGATCATCACTGATGTACTATAGATCATCACTGATGTACTGTGGATCATCACTGATGTACTGTGGATCATCACTGATGTACTGTGGATCATCACTGATGTACTGTGGATCATCACTGATGTACTATGGGACATCACTGGTGTACTATGGATCATCACTGGTGTACTATGGATCATCACTGATGTACTATGGACCATCCATGATGTACTGTGGACCATCCCTGATGTACTATGGATCATCACTGATGTACTGTGGACCATCCCTGATGTACTGTGGATCATCACTGATGTACTGTGGATCATCACTGATGTACTGTGGATCATCACTGATGTACTATAGATCATCACTGATGTACTATTGGCCATCACTGGTGTACTATAGATCATCACTGATGTACTATGGGCCATCACTGGTGTACTATGGATCATCACTGATGTACTGTGGACCATCCCTGATGTACTGTGGATCATCACTGATGTACTGTGGATCATCACTGATGTACTGTGGATCATCACTGTTGTACTGTGGACCATCCCTGATGTACTGTGGATCATCACTGATGTACTATAGATCATCACTGATGTACTATTGGCCATCACTGGTGTACTATAGATCATCACTGATGTACTATGGGCCATCACTGGTGTACTATGGATCATCACTGATGTACTATGGGCCATCACTGGTGTACTATGGATCATCACTGATGTACTGTGGACCATCCCTGATGTACTGTGGATCATCACTGATGTACTGTGGATCATCACTGATGTACTGTGGATCATCACTGATATACTGTGGATCATCACTGATGTACTGTGGACCATCACTGATGCACTGTGGATCATCACTGATGTTCTATGGACCATCAGTGATGTACTGTGGATCATCACTGATGTACTATAGATCATCACTGATATACTGTGGATCATCACTGATGTACTGTGGATCATCACTGGTGTACTATGGATCATCACTGGTGTACTATGGATCATCAATGGTGTACTATGTACCATCCCTGATGTACTGTGGATCATCACTGATGTACTGTGGATCATCACTGATGTACTATAGTTCATCACTGATGTACTATGGGCCATTACTGGTGTACTATGGATCATCACTGATGTACTATGGATCATCACTGATGTACTATGGACCATCCCTGATGTACTGTGGATCATCACTGATGTACTATGGACCATCCCTGATGTATTGTGGATCATCACTGATGTACTGTGGATTATCACTGATGTACTGTGGATCATCACTGATGTACTGTGGATCATCACTGATGTACTGTGGATCATCACTGATGTACTGTGGATCATCACTGGTGTACTATGGATCATCACTGATGTACTATGGATCATCACTGATGTACTGTGGATCATCACTGATGTACTGTGGATCACTGATGTACTATAGATCATCACTGATGTACTGTGGATCATCACTGATGTACTATAGATCATCACTGATGTACTGTGGATCATCACTGATGTACTGTGGATCATCACTGATGTACTATAGATCATCACTGATGTACTATGGACCATCCCTGATGTACTATGGATTATCACTGGTGTACTATGGATCATCACTGTTGTACTATGGATCATCACTGGTGTACTTTGGACCATCCCTGATGTACTGTGGATCATCACTGATGTACTGTGGCTCATCACTGATGTACTATGGATCATCACTGATGTACTATAGATCATCACTGATGTACTATGGGCCATCACAGGTGTACTATAGATCATCACTGATGTACTATGGGCCATCACTGGTGTACTATGGATCATCACTGATGTACTATGGGCCATCACTGGTGTACTATGGATCATCACTGATGTACTGTGGACCATCCCTGATGTACTGTGGATCATCACTGATGTACTGTGGATCATCACTGATGTACTGCGGATCATCACTGATATACTGTGGATCATCACTGATGTACTGTGGACCATCACTGATGTACTGTGGATCATCACTGATGTTCTATGGACCATCACTGATGTACTGTGGATCATCACTGATGTACTATAGATCATCACTGATGTACTGTGGATCATCACTGATGTACTGTGGATCATCACTGATGTACTATGGACCATCACTGGTGTACTATGGATCATCACTGGTGTACTATGGATCATCACTGGTGTACTATGGACCATCCCTGATGTACTGTGGATCATCACTAATGTACTGTGGATCATCACTGATGTACTATAGTTCATCACTGATGTACTATGGGCCATTGCTGGTGTACTATGGAACATCACTGGTGTACTATGGATCATCCCTGATGTACTATGGACCATCCCTGATGTACTATGGATCATCACTGGTGTACTATGGATCATCACTGATGTACTGTGGACCATCCCTGATGTACTGTGGATCATCACTGATGTACTGTGGATCATCACTGATGTACTGTGGATCATCACTGATGTACTATGGATCATTACTGATGTACTATAGATCATCACTGATGTACTATGGGCCATCACTGGTGTACTATATATCATCACTGATGTACTATGGGCCATCACTGGTGTACTATGGATCATCACTGATGTACTATGGGCCATCACTGGTGTACTATGGATCATCACTGATGTACTGTGGACCATCCCTGATGTACTGTGGATCATCACTGATGTACTGTGGATCATCACTGATGTACTGTGGATCATCACTCATATACTGTGGATCATCACTGATGTACTGTGGACCATCACTGATGTACTGTGGATCATCACTGATGTTCTATGGACCATCACTGATGTACTGTGGATCATCACTGATGTACTATAGATCATCACTGATGTACTGTGGATCATCACTGATGTACTGTGGATCATCACTGAAGTACTATAGATCATCACTGATGTACTATGGACCATCACTGGTGTACTATGGATCATCACTGGTGTACTATGGATCATCACTGGTGTACTATGGACCATCCCTGATGTACTGTGGATCATCACTGATGTACTGTGGATCATCACTGATGTACTATAGTTCATCACTGATGTACTATGGGCCATCACTGGTGTACTATGGATCATCACTGGTGTAATATGGATCATCCCTGATGTACTATGGACCATCCCTGATGTACTATGGACCATCCCTGATGTACTATGGACCATCCCTGATGTACTGTGGATCATCACTGATGTACTGTGGATCATCACTGATGTACTGTGGATCATCACTGATGTACTATGGGCCATCACAGGTGTACTATGGATCATCACTGGTGTACTATGGATCATCACTGATGTACTATGCATCATCACTGATGTACTATGGATCATCACTGATGTACTATGGATCATCACTGATGTACTATGGACCATCCCTGATGTACTATGGACCATCCCTGATGTACTATGGACCATCCCTGATGTACTGTGAATCATCACTGATGTACTGTGGATCATCACTGATGTACTATGGACCATCACTGATGTACTGTGGATCACTGATGTACTATAGATCATCACTGATGTACTGTGGATCATCACTGATGTACTGTGGATCATCACTGATGTACTATAGATCATCACTGATGTACCGTGGATCATCACTGATGTACTATGTATCATCACTGATGTACTGAGGATCATCACTAATGTACTGTGGATCATCACTGATGTACTGTGGATAATCACTGATGTACTGTGGATCATCACTGATGTACTATGGATCATCACTGATGTACTGTAAATCATCACTGATGTACTGTGGATCATCACTGATGTACTATGAGCCATCACTGATGTACTATGGATCATCACTGGTGTACTATGGAGCATCACTGATGTACTATGGACCATCCCTGATGTACTATGGACCATCCCTGATGTACTGAGGATCATCACTGATGTACTATAGATCATCACTGGTGTACTATGGATCATCACTGATGTACTGTGGATCATCACTGATGTACTATGGATCATCACTGATGTACTATGGATCATCACTGATGTACTGTGGATCATCACTGATGTACTATGGATCATCACTGATGTACTATGGATCATCACTGATGTACTATGAGCCATCACTGATGTACTATGGGCCATCACTGATGTACTGTGGATCATCACTGGTGTACTATGGATCATCTCTGATGTACTATGGATCATCACTGATGTACTATGGATCATCACTGATGTACTATGGATCATCACTGGTGTACTATGGATCATCACTGATGTACTATGGATCATCACTGATGTACTGTGTACCATCCCTGATGTACTGTGGATCATCACGGATGTACTGTGGATCATCACTGATGTACTGAGGATCATCACTGATGTACTATGGATCATCACTGATGTACTGTGGATCATCACTGATGTACTATAGATCATCACTGATGTACTGTGGATCATCACTGATGTACTGTGGATCATCACTGATGTACTGTGGATCATCACTGATGTACTGAGGATCATCACTGATGTACTATGGGCCATCACTGGTGTACTATGGATCATCACTGATGTACTGTGGACCATCCCTGATGTACTGTGGATCATCACTGATGTGCTGTGGATCATCACTGATGTACTGTGGATCATCACTGATGTACTGAGGACCATCCCTGATGTAATGTGGACCATCACTGATGTACTGTGGACCATCACTGATGTACTGTGGATCATCACTGATGTTCTATTGACCATCACTGATGTACTGTGGATCATCACTGATGTACTATAGATCATCACTGATGTACTGTGGATCATCACTGATGTACTATGGATCATCACTGATGTACTATAGATCATCACTGGTGTACTATGGACCATCACTGGTGTACTATGGATAATCACTGGTGTACTATGGATCATCACTGGTGTACTATGGACCATCACTGATGTACTATGGGCCATCACAGGTGTACTATGGATCATCACTGATGTACTGTGGATTATCACTGATGTACTGAGGATCATCACTGATGTACTATGGATCATCACTGATGTACTATGGATCATCACTAATGTACTATGAGCCATCACTGATGTACTATGGATCATCACTGGTGTACTATGGATCATCACTGATGTACTGTGGACCATCCCTGATGTACTGAGGAACATCACTGATGTACCATGGATCATCACTTGTACTGTGGATCATCACTGATGTACTGTGGATCATCACTGATGTACTGTGGATCATCACTGATGTACTATAGGCCATCACAGGTGTACTATGGATCATCACTGGTGTACTATGGATCATCACTGATATACTATGGACCATCCCTGATGTACTATGGACCATCCCTGATGTACTGTGGATCATCACTGATGTACTGTGGATCATCTCTGATGTACTATAGATCATCACTGATGTACTGTGGATCATCACTGATGTACTATGGGCCATCACTGGTGTACTATGGATCATCACTGATGTACTATGGATCATCACTGATGTACTATAGATCATCACTGATGTACTATGGGCCATCACTGGTGTACTATGGATCATCACTGATGTACTATGGATCATCACTGATGTACTGTGGATCATCACTGATGTACTGTGGATCATCACTGATGTACTATAGATCATCACTGATGTACTATGGGCCATCACTGGTGTACTATGGATCATCACTGGTGTACTATAGATCATCACTGATGTACTATGGGCCATCACTGGTGTACTATGGATCATCACTGGTGTACTATGGATCATCACTGATGTACTATGGACCATCCCTGATGTACTATGGACTTTCCCATATGTACTATGGACCATCCCTGATGTACTGTGGATCATCACTGATGTGCTATGGAACATCACTTGTGTACTATGGATCATCACTGATGTACTATGGATCATCACTGATGTACTATGGACCATCCCTGATGTACTGTGGATCATCACTGATGTACTATGGACCATCCCTGATGTACTGTGGATCATCACTGATGTACCGTGGATCATCACTGATGTACCGTGGATCATCACTGATGTACTGAGGATCATCACTGATGTACTGTGGATCATCACTGCTGCACTATGGGCCATCACAGGTGTACTATGGATCATCACTGGTGTACTATGGATCATCACTGGTGTACTATGGATCATCACTGATGTACTATGGACCATCCCTGATGTACTATGGATCATCACTGATGTACTATGGATCATCACTGATGTACTATAGATCATCACTGATGTACTGTGGATGATCACTGATGTACTGTGGATCATCACTTATGTACTATAGATCATCACTGATGTACTATGGGCCATCACTGGTGTACTATGGATCATCACTGGTGTACTATGGATCATCACTGATGTACTATGGAGCATCCCTGATGTACTATGGACCTTCCCATATGTACTATGGACCATCCCTGATGTACTGTGGATCATCACTGATGTGCAGTGGATCATCACTGATGTACTGTGGATCATCACTGATGTACTATGGGCCATCACTGGTGTACTATGGATCATCACTGATGTAGTGTGGACCATCCCTTATGTACTGTGGATCATACCTGATGTACTGTGGATCATCACTGATGTACTGTGGATCATCACTGATGTACTGAGGATCATCACTGATGTACTGTAGATCATCACTGATGTACTGTGGATCATCACTGATGTACTGTGGATCATCACTGATGTACTGTGGGCCATCACTGGTGTACTATGGATCATCACTGGTGTACTATGGATCATCACTGATGTACTATGGATCATCACTGATGTACTATGGATCATCACTGATGAATTATGGATCATCACTGATGTACTATGAGCCATCACTGATGTACTATGGATCATCAATGGTGTACTATGGATCATCACTGATGTACTATGGATCATCACTGATGTACTATGAGCCATCAATGATGTACTGTGGACCATCCCTGATGTACTGTGGATCATCACTGATGTACTGAGGATCATCACTGATGTACCGTGGATCATCACTGATGTACCGTGGATCATCACTGATGTACTGAGGATCATCACTGATGTACTGTGGATCATCACTGATGTACTATGGGCCATCACAGGTGTAATATGGATCATCACTGGTGTACTATGGATCATCACTGGTGTATTATGGATCATCACTGATGTACTATGGACCATCCCTGATGTACTATGGATCATCACTGATGTACTATGGATCATCACTGATGTACTATAGATCATCACTGATGTACTGTGGATGATCACTGATGTACTGTGGATCATCACTGATGTACTATAGATCATCACTGATGTACTATGGGCCATCACTGGTGTACTATGGATCATCACTGGTGTACTATGGATCATCACTGATGTACTATGGACCATCCCTGATGTACTATGGACCTTCCCATATGTACTATGGACCATCCCTGATGGACTGTGGATCATCACTGATGTGCTATGGAACATCACTGGTGTACTATGGATCATCACTGATGTACTATGGATCATCACTGATGTACTATGGACCATCCCTGGTGTACTGTGGATCATCACTGATGTACTATGGACCATCCCTGATGTACTGTGGATCATCACTGATGTACTGTGGATTATCACTGATGTACTGTGGATCATCACTGATGTACTGTGGATCATCACTGATGTACTGAGGATCATCACTGATGTACTGTGGATCATCACTGATGTACTGTGGATCATCACTGGTGTACTATGGATCATCACTGATGTACTATGGACCATCCCTGATGTACTGTGGATCATCACTGATGTACTGTGGACCATCCCCGATGTACTGTGGATCATCACTGATGTACTGAGGATCATCACTGATGTACTGTGGCTCATCACTGATGTACAGTGGCTCATCACTGATGTACAGTGGATCATCGCTGATTTACTGTGGATCATCACTGATGTACTGTGGATCATCACTGATGTACTGAGGATCATCACTGATGTACTATGGATCATCACTGATGTACTATGGATCATCACTAATGTACTATGGATCATCACTGGTGTACTATGGATCATCACTGATGTACTGTTGACCATCCCTGATGTACTGTGGATCATCACTGATGTACTGTGGATCATCACTGATGTACTGTGGATCATCACTGATGTACTGTGGATCATCACTGATATACTGTGGATCATCACTCATGTACTATGGGCCATCACTGGTGTACTATAGATCATCACTGATGTACTATGGGCCATCACTGGTGTACTATGGATCATCACTGATGTACTATGGGCCATCACTGGTGTACTGTGGATCATCACTGATGTACTGTGGACCATCCCTGATGTACTGTGGATCATCACTGATGTACTGTGGATCATCACTGATGTACTGTGGATCATCACTGATATACTGTGGACCATCACTGATGTACTGTGGACCATCACTGATGTACTGTGGATCATCACTGATGTTCTATGGACCATCACTGATGTACTGTGGATCATCACTGATGTACTATAGATCATCACTGATGTACTGTGGATCATCACTGATGTACTGTGGATCATCACTCATATACTGTGGATCATCACTGATGTACTGTGGATCATCACTCATATACTGTGGATCATCACTGATGTACTGTGGACCATCACTGATGTACTGTGGATCATCACTGATGTTCTATGGACCATCACTGATGTACTGTGGATCATCACTGATGTACTATAGATCATCACTGATGTACTGTGGATCATCACTGATGTACTGTGGATCATCACTGAAGTACTATAGATCATCACTGATGTACTATGGACCATCACTGGTGTACTATGGATCATCACTGGTGTACTATGGATCATCACTGGTGTACTATGGACCATCCCTGATGTACTGTGGATCATCACTGATGTACTGTGGATCATCACTGATGTACTATAGTTCATCACTGATGTACTATGGGCCATCACTGGTGTACTATGGATCATCACTGGTGTAATATGGATCATCCCTGATGTACTATGGACCATCCCTGATGTACTATGGACCATCCCTGATGTACTATGGACCATCCCTGATGTACTGTGGATCATCACTGATGTACTGTGGATCATCACTGATGTACTGTGGATCATCACTGATGTACTATGGGCCATCACAGGTGTACTATGGATCATCACTGGTGTACTATGGATCATCACTGATGTACTATGCATCATCACTGATGTACTATGGATCATCACTGATGTATTATGGATCATCACTGATGTACTATGGACCATCCCTGATGTACTATGGACCATCCCTGATGTACTATGGACCATCCCTGATGTACTGTGAATCATCACTGATGTACTGTGGATCATCACTGATGTACTATGGACCATCACTGATGTACTGTGGATCACTGATGTACTATAGATCATCACTGATGTACTGTGGATCATCACTGATGTACTGTGGATCATCACTGATGTACTATAGATCATCACTGATGTACCGTGGATCATCACTGATGTACTATGTATCATCACTGATGTACTGAGGATCATCACTAATGTACTGTGGATCATCACTGATGTACTGTGGATAATCACTGATGTACTGTGGATCATCACTGATGTACTATGGATCATCACTGATGTACTGTAAATCATCACTGATGTACTGTGGATCATCACTGATGTACTATGAGCCATCACTGATGTACTATGGATCATCACTGGTGTACTATGGAGCATCACTGATGTACTATGGACCATCCCTGATGTACTATGGACCATCCCTGATGTACTGAGGATCATCACTGATGTACTATAGATCATCACTGGTGTACTATGGATCATCACTGATGTACTGTGGATCATCACTGATGTACTATGGATCATCACTGATGTACTATGGATCATCACTGATGTACTGTGGATCATCACTGATGTACTATGGATCATCACTGATGTACTATGGATCATCACTGATGTACTATGAGCCATCACTGATGTACTATGGGCCATCACTGATGTACTGTGGATCATCACTGGTGTACTATGGATCATCTCTGATGTACTATGGATCATCACTGATGTACTATGGATCATCACTGATGTACTATGGATCATCACTGATGTACTATGGATCATCACTAGGGATGAGCCGAACACCCCCGGGTTCGGTTCGCACCAGAACCTTCGAACGGACCGAAAGTTCGCGCAAATTTTCGAACCCTATTCGTTATAATGGACGCGAACGTTCGAAATCAAAATTGCTAATTACAACGGCCAATATGCATGTTAATGTTATAAAACAGGTTTGGGGACCCGGGTCCTGCCCCAGGGGACATATATCAATGCAAAAAGAAATTTTAAAAACTAAAGTTTTTTCGGGAGCAGTCATTTTAATGATGCATAAAGTGAAAAAAAAAAGTGAAATTTTCCTTTAAATATGGTACCTGGGGGGTGTCTAAAGTATACCTGTGAAGTGGCATGTGTTTCCCGTGTTTAGAACTGTCCTTGCACAAAATGACATTTGTAAAGGAAAAAAAGAAGCCATTTAAAACCACTTGCGGCTTTAATGTCATGTCTTGTCCTGGCCGCCATATGGCTGAAAATCCTTGAGAAAAATGGCATGGCTACCCCATCACCCCCCCCCCCCCCCACCCCAGCCCCTTTGGGTCTTGTATGGATACTAAGGGGGACCCCGCACCCAAAATAAAACCCTATACCTACAACCCTATATACTCTGAACAGCAGTATATAGGTGGTGCAAACAAGACATGGACTGTAGGTTTGTTCTTAAGTAGAATCTGAACAGGTACATTATGAAGTGTAGCTACATCCCAAAAAAATCAATTTTTAAGCTTTTTGGAGAACATAGGGAGGGGTTATCACCCCTGTAACATTTGCTGTCTTTGCACATCTGTTCAGAACATGTCACCTCACTTTCCGTCCCAATGACAAATGTTTTTGGAAAAGTGGGGTTTTAATTGAAACAAGGATTGGTGATAAAGCATCAGTAGAGAGGAGATACCTTTTTCCCAAATTAAATCTAACAGGATAGAATTTTCCTTCCTAGGGGTAGATTTCCTCTCACTTCCTGTTTTCTCTTGCCGTTTGCAAGTAGGAGTCGTTTGTAAGTTGGATGTTTGAAAGTAGGGGCCTGCCGTATATACTCTGCAGAAATTTGCCCTATTAGATGTTGGTGTAGCCACAAGACTGGTGGGCACAGGAATGGGCCCTGCTGTGAGTTAATAGATCAAGATTTGTACTTGCATGCACCTGTTGAACCGGGCAGAAAAATTGGGCCTTTGGTGGTGGTGGTGGTGGACGGTGTTGCCACAAGACTGTAAGCCCTCACAGTTACTCTTGGTGGGTGCAGGAATGGGCCCTGCTGTGAGTTATTAGATCAAGATTTGTAATTGCATGCACCTGTTGAACAGGGTAGAAAAATTGGGCCTTTGGTGGTGGTGGTGGTGGTGGACGGTGTTGCCACAAGACTGTAGGCCCTCATAGTTACTCTTGGTGGGCGCAGGAATGGGCCCTGCTGTGAACTATTAGATCAAGATTTGTAATTACACGCCCCTGTTAAACAGGGGCTGAAAAATTGTGCCTTAGGCATTGGTGCTGGTGCCACAACACTGCAACCCCTCACAGATACTGTACTTGGAGCACAGCAGTCACACCTGTTGCGAAGCATCTTTTTAAAAAATTGTAATTACACGCCCCTGTTATACAGGGGCTGAAAAATTGTGCCTTAGGCACTGGTGCTGGTGCCACAACACTGCAACCCCTCACAGATACTGTACTCTGAGCACAGCAATGAGACCTGTTGCAAAGCATTGCCTAAAAATTGTAATTACACGCCCCAACAGGGGCTGAAAAATTGTGCCTTAGGCACTGGTGCTGGTTCCACAACACTGCAACCCCTCACAGATACTGTACTCTGAGCACAGCAGTCACACCTGTTGCGAAGCATCTTTTTAAAAAATTTTAATTACACGCCCCTGTTATACAGGGGCTGAAAAATTGTGCCTTAGGCACTGGTGCTGGTGCCACAACACTGCAACCCCTCACAGATACTGTACTCTGAGCACAGCAATGAGACCTGTTGCAAAGCATTGCCTAAAAATTGTAATTACACGCCCCAACAGGGGCTGAAAAATTGTGCCTTAGGCACTGGTGCTGGTGCCACAACACTGCAACCCCTCACAGATACTGTACTCTGAGCACAGCAGTCACACCTGTTGCGAAGCATCTTTTTAAAAAATTGCAATTACACGCCCCTGTTATACAGGGGCTGAAAAATTGTGCCTTAGGCACTGGTGTGGTGGCATGGATCATTGAGGAGGAGGAAGAGGATAGTCAGTGAACATAACAGGACAGTCACTCAGCATCAGCATAGGCAGTCTTGAAGGGATGTGACATTATAAATTATTCCGTTATATCCGCTTCAGGTGTCTGGTAGCTGGTGGTGATCCAAGACTGATTCATTTTTATGAAGGTCAGTCGATCAACCGAGTCGGTGGACAGGCGCACCCTATGATCGGTGACAAATCCTCCAGCAGCACTGAATGTGCGTTCGGAAAGAACGCTGGATGCAGGACAGGCCAGTAGCTCAATTGCATACTGTGCAAGCTCTGGCCAGTGATCCATCCTCAGGACCCAGTAAGCCAGAGGATTTTCGGTGGGAAAGGTGTCCAAGTCTGACCTTGCCCCTAGGTATTCCTGCACCATGTATATCAGACGCTGGCGATGGTTGCTGGAACCGATTATACCTTGGGGCTGCGGACTAAAAAATTGTCTGAACGCATCGGTCAGACGTCCACCTTCCCCACCGCTCCTTCTGCTACTGACCGAAGCCTCAGCAACTCGTCGTCCAGGACCAGGAGTTTGTAACCTCCCAGTTTCTGGGAACGCGTTGCACAGACCTTTCTGCAAGGCCTCCCTGAGATGTCTCATCCTCTGCTCCCTCTGCGACGGCAAGATAAGGTCCGCAACCTTACCCTTGTACCGTGGATCAAGGAGAGTGGCCAGCCAGTAATGGTCACTCTCCTTGATCCGAAGAACACGAGGATCCTTCCGCAGGCTTTGCAGGATCAGGGAGGCCATGCAGCGTAGGTTAGCTGAGGCATTCGGTCCGGAGTCTTCTGGGTCACTGAGGATGACATGATCGCCAGCCACCTCCTCCCAGCCACGTACAAGTCCACTGGTTTGTTGGGACTGTACATCATCCCTAAAAGACTGCTGCTGCTGATGCTGAGTGCCAGGCTCCACCTCCATGCTCACACAATCCTCCTCCTCCTCCTCCTCCTCCTCCTCTTCCTGTGTGATGGGTGGGACAGAAGGAACATTGTCTGGATAAAGGGGGCCTTGAGAGACAAGGAAGTCCTCCTCTTCCTGCCTCTGTTCTGCCTCAAGTGCCCTGTCCATTATCCCACGCAGCGTATGCTCCAACAGGTGGACAAGAGGTACAGTGTCACTGATGCATGCACTGTCACTGCTCACCATCCTTGTGGCCTCCTCAAATGGTGAGAGGACAGTGCATGCATCCCTGATCATGCTCCACTGGCGTGGGAAAAAAAAGCCAAGCTCCCCTGCCGTAGTCGCAAAGGTACTCATTGATGGCCCTCTGCTGCGTGTGCAGTCGCTGCAGCATGGCCAACGTTGAGTTCCACCTGGTGGGCATGTCACATATTAGGCGGTTCTTGGGCAGGTTCAGCTCCTTTTGCAGCTCAGTCAGCCGAGCACTGGCATTATAAGATCGGCGGAAATGCACACAGACTTTCCTGGCCTGCCTCAGGACATCCTGTAAGCCTGGGAACCTGCCCAAGAACCGCTGCACCACCAGGTTGAGGACGTGAGCCATACAGGGCACATGGGTGAGCTGCCCCTGTCGCAGGGCGGAGAGGAGGTTGAAGCCATTATCAGAAACGACCATTCCTGGCTTAAGCTGGCGTGGCGTCAACCACCTCTCGGCCTGCCCCTGCAGAGCTGCCAGAACCTCTGGCCCAGTGTGGCTCCTGTCCCCCAAACACACCAGCGCAAGCACGGCATGGCATCTTTTTGCCTGCGTACTCGCGTAGCCCCTTGTACGCCTACGGAGCACCGCTGGTTCCGAGGACAGTGCACTCGAAGAGGACATGGAGGAAGAAGAAGAGGAGGGGGTGGAGGAGAGAGGTGTGTCACAACCAGTAGTAGCATTTTGGAGGCGTGGTGGCGGAACAACCTCCAACACTACTGCACCTTGTCCTGCATCCCTCCCAGCTACCAATAGAGTGACCCAATGGGCCGTGAAAGAAAGATAACGTCCCTGTCCATGCCTGCTGGACCATGAGTCAGCGGTAATATGCACCTTACCGCTGACCGCCCTGTCCAGCGAGGCATGGACATTGCCTTCCACATGCCAGTAGAGAGACGGAATCGCCTTCCGTGAGAAAAAGTGGCGTTTGGGAACCTGCCACTGAGGAACCGCACATTGAACAAACTCACGGAAGGGGGCCGAGTCTATCAACTGAAAAGGCAGCAGTTGAAGTGCTAGCAATTTAGCCAAGCTAGCATTCAACCGCTGGGCATGTGGATGGCTGGGAGTATACTTCTTTCGACGGTCCAGCAGCTGGGGCAGGGAAATTTGCCTGCTACAATCGGACGTCGGTGTACTGCAAGTACTTGGTTGTGACACACCTAATTCTACACCTTCAGTCCTCTCAGAGCAGCTTTCAGAGAGGACTGAAGATATAGTGGGGATGGAGATCCCAGCTGATGAGGAGCAAGGAGAGGTCCGCTTTGTTCTTTGGTGTGGGTCTTTTATGTGTGCTTGCCAAAGAGCTGCATGGCAGGTCGACATATGTCTGCTCATGCTTGTGGTGCCCAAGCGGCTGATGTTTTGGCCACGCGAGATACGTTTGAGACAAATATTGCAAATAGCAGTGGTGCGATCTGATGCACTCGTCTCAAAAAAGGCCCACACCAAAGAACTTTTGTGATAACGTGCAGAGGCAGCGCCCTGCACAGGCGGAGCTCTGCGGTGTGGTACAGTTGCTGTGCTGGCCTCTAGCTGGCCTCCAGGGGGCATCCTGCCTCGTTGGACATGTGACGCTGCATCCTCCTCCTCCTCCTCCTCTCTCCCTTCAGGCACCCACGTGGAGTCAGTGACCTCATCATCCCCTCCCTCTTCACCACTAGAGCAAACCTGGCAGTAAGCTGCAGCTGGTGGAACACTACTGCCAGATTGCTGTCCTTCAGCATCCCCTCTCTCTGCGCGCACACTACTGACTTCCTCAAGCTGGGTATCATCATCCGAGCCTTCGAATCGTTGGGCATCCTCCTGGAGCATGTACCCAACACTGTGCTCAAACAGTTCGGGGGACTCCTCAGGAGGACATGGTGGGTCTAGGGAAGGGGTGGCTGATGATGCCATTGAGTACGCGTTGGCAGCTGCTCTGCCAGTACCCTGAGCCTGCGTGAGAGAGGATGAGGAGGATGAGGAGGGCTTGGTCATCCATTCTACCAAGCCTTATGCATGATGCGGCTCCACATGTCCAGCTGCCGAAAACAAAAACAAGCGTGTCCCATGGCCACGTGCTGATGACGATGCACGACCACGTCCACGGCCAGCACTGTTGTCTCTAGAAACAGAGCCTGCCTGCCCTGTGTTCTTGCCTCGGCACGCTCTGCCTCTCCTTGGCGGTCTTCCAGCCATTGTAGTCGGTAGTGTATATAGTATAAAAAATAGAACTCCTATGTGTGCTCACAACACACTGTAGGTCCTATGGGTGCTGACACTAACACACTATAGGTACTATGTGTGCTGCTGACAAGAAAATATAGGAGCTCTGTTTGCTGCCACTAACACACTAGAAGTCCTATGGGTGCTGCTGAGAAGAAAATATAGGAGCTCTGTTTGCTGCCACTAACACACTAGAAGTCCTATGGGTGCTGCTGAGAAGAAAATATAGGAGCTCTGTTTGCTGCCACTAACACACTAGAAGTCCTATGGGTGCTGCTGAGAAGAAAATATAGGAGCTCTGTTTGCTGCCACTAACACACTAGAAGTCCTATGGGTGCTGCTGAGAAGAAAATATAGGAGCTCTGTTTGCTGCCACTAACACACTAGAAGTCCTATGGGTGCTGCTGAGAAGAAAATATAGGAGCTCTGTGTGATGCCACTAACACACTAGAAGTCCTATGGGTGCTGCTGAGAAGAAAATATAGGAGCTCTGTTTGCTGCCACTAACACACTAGAAGTCCTATGGGTGCTGCTGAGAAGAAAATATAGGAGCTCTGTTTGCTGCCACTAACACACTAGAAGTCCTATGGGTGCTGCTGAGAAGAAAATATAGGAGCTCTGTTTGCTGCCACTAACACACTAGAAGTCCTATGGGTGCTGCTGAGAAGAAAATATAGGAGCTCTGTGTGATGCCACTAACACACTAGAAGTCCTATGGGTGCTGCTGAGAAGAAAATATAGGAGCTCTGTTTGCTGCCACTAACACACTAGAAGTCCTATGGGTGCTGCTGAGAAGAAAATATAGGAGCTCTGTTTGCTGCCACTAACACACTAGAAGTCCTATGGGTGCTGCTGAGAAGAAAATATAGGAGCTCTGTTTGCTGCCACTAACACACTAGAAGTCCTATGGGTGCTGCTGAGAAGAAAATATAGGAGCTCTGTGTGATGCCACTAACACACTAGAAGTCCTATGGGTGCTGCTGAGAAGAAAATATAGGAGCTCTGTTTGCTGCCACTAACACACTAGAAGTCCTATGGGTGCTGCTGAGAAGAAAATATAGGAGCTCTGTGTGATGCCACTAACACACTAGAAGTCCTATGGGTGCTGCTGAGAAGAAAATATAGGAGCTCTGTTTGCTGCCACTAACACACTAGAAGTCCTATGGGTGCTGCTGAGAAGAAAATATAGGAGCTCTGTTTGCTGCCACTAACACACTAGAAGTCCTATGGGTGCTGCTGAGAAGAAAATATAGGAGCTCTGTTTGCTGCCACTAACACACTAGAAGTCCTATGGGTGCTGCTGAGAAGAAAATATAGGAGCTCTGTTTGCTGCCACTAACACACTAGAAGTCCTATGGGTGCTGCTGAGAAGAAAATATAGGAGCTCTGTTTGCTGCCACTAACACACTAGAAGTCCTATGGGTGCTGCTGAGAAGAAAATATAGGAGCTCTGTTTGCTGCCACTAACACACTAGAAGTTCTATGGGTGCTGCTGAGAAGAAAATATAGGAGCTCTGTGTGATGCCACTAACACACTAGAAGTCCTATGGGTGCTGCTGAGAAGAAAATATAGGAGCTCTGTTTGCTGCCACTAACACACTAGAAGTCCTATGGGTGCTGCTGAGAAGAAAATATAGGAGCTCTGTTTGCTGCCACTAACACACTAGAAGTCCTATGGGTGCTGCTGAGAAGAAAATATAGGAGCTCTGTGTGATGCCACTAACACACTAGAAGTCCTATGGGTGCTGCTGAGATGAAAATATAGGAACTCTGTGTGATGCCACTAACACATTAGAAGTCCTATGGGTGCTGCTGAGAAGAAAATATAGGAGCTCTGTTTGCTGCCACTAACACACTAGAAGTCCTATGGGTGCTGCTGAGAAGAAAATATAGGAGCTATGTGTGATGCCACTAACACACTAGAAGTCCTATGGGTGCTGCTGAGAAGAAAATATAGGAGCTCTGTTTGCTGCCACTAACACACTAGAAGTCCTATGGGTGCTGCTGAGAAGAAAATATAGGAGCTCTGTTTGCTGCCACTAACACACTAGAAGTCCTATGGGTGCTGCTGAGAAGAAAATATAGGAGCTCTGTTTGCTGCCACTAACACACTAGAAGTCCTATGGGTGCTGCTGAGAAGAAAATATAGGAGCTCTGTTTGCTGCCACTAACACACTAGAAGTCCTATGGGTGCTGCTGAGAAGAAAATATAGGAGCTCTGTGTGATGCCACTAACACACTAGAAGTCCTATGGGTGCTGCTGAGAAGAAAATATAGGAGCTCTGTTTGCTGCCACTAACACACTAGAAGTCCTATGGGTGCTGCTGAGAAGAAAATATAGGAGCTCTGTTTGCTGCCACTAACACACTAGAAGTCCTATGTAGGGATGAGCTTCGTGTTCGAGTCGAACATACGTTCGACTCGAACATTGGCTGTTCGATCGTTCGACGAAGATCGAACGATTTGGGCCGTTCGCGCCAAATTCGAGTGACGCGAACGGCCCACAATGCACTACGCCATCGCAGTGTCATCCAGGCGCTGTGATTGGCCAAGCATGCACTGTGACCCCGCATGCTTGGCCAATCACAGCGCCGGCAGCGAGGAGAGCAATGATTGGCCACAGGCAGGATGCCTGTGGCCAATTATTGCTGAGGGTGTTTAGTACACGCCCCACACTATAAAAGGCCGCCAGCACGGCGGCCTAGTGTAGTGTGTTCCGGAGCAGGGATAGAGTAGCATAGGCAGGGACAGTGACTGTTATTTCTTTCTTGCTTAACCTGGATTCCTTTAGTTTAGGGAAAGAGAAGGATAGGTAGGGAGAGTGTCAGTGTGTTTTGTGCTTCTGCTATAGTGTGCTTAAAAAAAACATTTATTCTAGGGACAGAAAACTCTAGGTAGGGACAGTGTCAGTTTCTTTCACTCTGCAAGTCCTTGTTTCCAGGGACCTGTAAGGACAGTGAGTTAATTGTCCTTGTGCTATATTGTGCTTAAAAAAAACATTTATTCTAGGGACAGAAAACTCTAGGTAGGGACAGTGTCAGTTTCTTTCACTCTGCAAGTCCTTGTTTCCAGGGACCTGTAAGGACAGTGAGTTAATTGTCCTTGTGCTATATTGTGATTAAAAAAAACATTTATTCTAGGGACAGAAAACTCTAGGTAGGGACAGTGTCAGTTTCTTTCACTCTGCAAGTCCTTGTTTCCAGGGACCTGTAAGGACAGTGAGTTAATTTTCCTTGTGCTATATTGTGATTAAAAAAAACATTTTTTCTAGGGACAGAAAACTGTAGGTAGGGAGAGTGTTTTTTTTCTTTCACTCTGCAAGTCCTTGTTTCCAGGGACCTGTAAGGACAGTGAGTTAATTGTCCTTGTGCTATATTGTGCTTAAAAAAAACATTTATTCTAGGGACAGAAAACTCTAGGTAGGGACAGTGTCAGTTTCTTTCACTCTGCAAGTCCTTGTTTCCAGGGACCTGTAAGGACAGTGAGTTAATTGTCCTTGTGCTATATTGTGATTAAAAAAAACATTTATTCTAGGGACAGAAAACTCTAGGTAGGGACAGTGTCAGTTTCTTTCACTCTGCAAGTCCTTGTTTCCAGGGACCTGTAAGGACAGTGAGTTAATTTTCCTTGTGCTATATTGTGATTAAAAAAAACATTTTTTCTAGGGACAGAAAACTGTAGGTAGGGAGAGTGTTTTTTTTCTTTCACTCTGCAAGTCCTTGTTTCCAGGGACCTGTAAGGACAGTGAGTTAATTGTCCTTGTGCTATATTGTGCTTAAAAAAAACATTTATTCTAGGGACAGAAAACTCTAGGTAGGGACAGTGTCAGTTTCTTTCACTCTGCAAGTCCTTGTTTCCAGGGACCTGTAAGGACAGTGAGTTAATTGTCCTTGTGCTATATTGTGATTAAAAAAAACATTTATTCTAGGGACAGAAAACTCTAGGTAGGGACAGTGTCAGTTTCTTTCACTCTGCAAGTCCTTGTTTCCAGGGACCTGTAAGGACAGTGAGTTAATTTTCCTTGTGCTATATTGTGTTTAAAAAAAACATTTTTTCTAGGGACAGAAAACTGTAGGTAGGGAGAGTGTTTTTTTTCTTTCACTCTGCAAGTCCTTGTTTCCAGGGACCTGTAAGGACAGTGAGTTAATTGTCCTTGTGCTATATTGTGCTTAAAAAAAACATTTATTCTAGGGACAGAAAACTCTAGGTAGGGACAGTGTCAGTTTCTTTCACTCTGCAAGTCCTTGTTTCCAGGGACCTGTAAGGACAGTGAGTTAATTTTCCTTGTGCTATATTGTGATTAAAAAAAACATTTATTCTAGGGACAGAAAACTCTAGGTAGGGACAGTGTCAGTTTCTTTCACTCTGCAAGTCCTTGTTTCCAGGGACCTGTAAGGACAGTGAGTTAATTTTCCTTGTGCTATATTGTGATTAAAAAAAACATTTATTCTAGGGACAGAAAACTCTAGGTAGGGACAGTGTCAGTTTCTTTCACTCTGCAAGTCCTTGTTTCCAGGGACCTGTAAGGACAGTGAGTTAATTGTCCTTGTGCTATATTGTGCTTAAAAAAAACATTTATTCTAGGGACAGAAAACTCTAGGTAGGGACAGTGTCAGTTTCTTTCACTCTGCAAGTCCTTGTTTCCAGGGACCTGTAAGGACAGTGAGTTAATTGTCCTTGTGCTATATTGTGATTAAAAAAAACATTTATTCTAGGGACAGAAAACTCTAGGTAGGGACAGTGTCAGTTTCTTTCACTCTGCAAGTCCTTGTTTCCAGGGACCTGTAAGGACAGTGAGTTAATTTTCCTTGTGCTATATTGTGATTAAAAAAAACATTTTTTCTAGGGACAGAAAACTGTAGGTAGGGAGAGTGTTTTTTTTCTTTCACTCTGCAAGTCCTTGTTTCCAGGGACCTGTAAGGACAGTGAGTTAATTGTCCTTGTGCTATATTGTGCTTAAAAAAAACATTTATTCTAGGGACAGAAAACTCTAGGTAGGGACAGTGTCAGTTTCTTTCACTCTGCAAGTCCTTGTTTCCAGGGACCTGTAAGGACAGTGAGTTAATTGTCCTTGTGCTATATTGTGATTAAAAAAAAACATTTATTCTAGGGACAGAAAACTCTAGGTAGGGACAGTGTCAGTTTCTTTCACTCTGCAAGTCCTTGTTTCCAGGGACCTGTAAGGACAGTGAGTTAATTTTCCTTGTGCTATATTGTGATTAAAAAAAACATTTTTTCTAGGGACAGAAAACTGTAGGTAGGGAGAGTGTTTTTTTTCTTTCACTCTGAAAGTCCTTGTTTCCAGGGACCTGTAAGGACAGTGAGTTAATTGTCCTTGTGCTATATTGTGCTTAAAAAAAACATTTATTCTAGGGACAGAAAACTCTAGGTAGGGACAGTGTCAGTTTCTTTCACTCTGCAAGTCCTTGTT
The DNA here is from genome assembly GCA_029206835.1 of Rana muscosa. NCBI lineage: Eukaryota > Metazoa > Chordata > Amphibia > Anura > Ranidae > Rana > Rana muscosa. Next base: position 284,973,414 of record CM055117.1, read on the forward strand.
TCCAGGGACCTGTAAGGACAGTGAGTTAATTGTCCTTGTGCTATATTGTGATTAAAAAAAACATTTATTCTAGGGACAGAAAACTCTAGGTAGGGACAGTGTCAGTTTCTTTCACTCTGCAAGTCCTTGTTTCCAGGGACCTGTAAGGACAGTGAGTTAATTTTCCTTGTGCTATATTGTGATTAAAAAAAACATTTTTTCTAGGGACAGAAAACTGTAGGTAGGGAGAGTGTTTTTTTTCTTTCACTCTGCAAGTCCTTGTTTCCAGGGACCTGTAAGGACAGTGAGTTAATTGTCCTTGTGCTATATTGTGCTTAAAAAAAACATTTATTCTAGGGACAGAAAACTCTAGGTAGGGACAGTGTCAGTTTCTTTCACTCTGCAAGTCCTTGTTTCCAGGGACCTGTAAGGACAGTGAGTTAATTGTCCTTGTGCTATATTGTGATTAAAAAAAACATTTATTCTAGGGACAGAAAACTCTAGGTAGGGACAGTGTCAGTTTCTTTCACTCTGCAAGTCCTTGTTTCCAGGGACCTGTAAGGACAGTGAGTTAATTTTCCTTGTGCTATATTGTGATTAAAAAAAACATTTTTTCTAGGGACAGAAAACTGTAGGTAGGGAGAGTGTTTTTTTTCTTTCACTCTGCAAGTCCTTGTTTCCAGGGACCTGTAAGGACAGTGAGTTAATTGTCCTTGTGCTATATTGTGCTTAAAAAAAACATTTATTCTAGGGACAGAAAACTCTAGGTAGGGACAGTGTCAGTTTCTTTCACTCTGCAAGTCCTTGTTTCCAGGGACCTGTAAGGACAGTGAGTTAATTTTCCTTGTGCTATATTGTGATTAAAAAAAACATTTATTCTAGGGACAGAAAACTCTAGGTAGGGACAGTGTCAGTTTCTTTCACTCTGCAAGTCCTTGTTTCCAGGGACCTGTAAGGACAGTGAGTTAATTGTCCTTGTGCTATATTGTGATTAAAAAAAACATTTATTCTAGGGACAGAAAACTCTAGGTAGGGACAGTGTCAGTTTCTTTCACTCTGCAAGTCCTTGTTTCCAGGGACCTGTAAGGACAGTGAGTTAATTTTCCTTGTGCTATATTGTGATTAAAAAAAACATTTTTTCTAGGGACAGAAAACTGTAGGTAGGGAGAGTGTTTTTTTTCTTTCACTCTGCAAGTCCTTGTTTCCAGGGACCTGTAAGGACAGTGAGTTAATTGTCCTTGTGCTATATTGTGCTTAAAAAAAACATTTATTCTAGGGACAGAAAACTCTAGGTAGGGACAGTGTCAGTTTCTTTCACTCTGCAAGTCCTTGTTTCCAGGGACCTGTAAGGACAGTGAGTTAATTTTCCTTGTGCTATATTGTGATTAAAAAAAACATTTTTTCTAGGGACAGAAAACTGTAGGTAGGGAGAGTGTTTTTTTTCTTTCACTCTGCAAGTCCTTGTTTCCAGGGACCTGTAAGGACAGTGAGTTAATTGTCCTTGTGCTATATTGTGCTTAAAAAAAACATTTATTCTAGGGACAGAAAACTCTAGGTAGGGACAGTGTCAGTTTCTTTCACTCTGCAAGTCCTTGTTTCCAGGGACCTGTAAGGACAGTGAGTTAATTTTCCTTGTGCTATATTGTGATTTAAAAAAACATTTATTCTAGGGACAGAAAACTCTAGGTAGGGACAGTGTCAGTTTCTTTCACTCCGCAAGTCCTTGTTTCCAGGGACCTGTAAGGACAGTGAGTTAATTGTCCTTGTGCTATATTGTGATTAAAAAAAACATTTATTCTAGGGACAGAAAACTCTAGGTAGGGACAGTGTCAGTTTCTTTCACTCTGCAAGTCCTTGTTTCCAGGGACCTGTAAGGACAGTGAGTTAATTTTCCTTGTGCTATATTGTGATTAAAAAAAACATTTTTTCTAGGGACAGAAAACTGTAGGTAGGGAGAGTGTTTTTTTTCTTTCACTCTGCAAGTCCTTGTTTCCAGGGACCTGTAAGGACAGTGAGTTAATTGTCCTTGTGCTATATTGTGCTTAAAAAAAACATTTATTCTAGGGACAGAAAACTCTAGGTAGGGACAGTGTCAGTTTCTTTCACTCTGCAAGTCCTTGTTTCCAGGGACCTGTAAGGACAGTGAGTTAATTTTCCTTGTGCTATATTGTGATTAAAAAAAACATTTATTCTAGGGACAGAAAACTCTAGGTAGGGACAGTGTCAGTTTCTTTCACTCTGCAAGTCCTTGTTTCCAGGGACCTGTAAGGACAGTGAGTTAATTGTCCTTGTGCTATATTGTGATTAAAAAAAACATTTATTCTAGGGACAGAAAACTCTAGGTAGGGACAGTGTCAGTTTCTTTCACTCTGCAAGTCCTTGTTTCCAGGGACCTGTAAGGACAGTGAGTTAATTTTCCTTGTGCTATATTGTGATTAAAAAAAACATTTTTTCTAGGGACAGAAAACTGTAGGTAGGGAGAGTGTTTTTTTTCTTTCACTCTGCAAGTCCTTGTTTCCAGGGACCTGTAAGGACAGTGAGTTAATTGTCCTTGTGCTATATTGTGCTTAAAAAAAACATTTATTCTAGGGACAGAAAACTCTAGGTAGGGACAGTGTCAGTTTCTTTCACTCTGCAAGTCCTTGTTTCCAGGGACCTGTAAGGACAGTGAGTTAATTTTCCTTGTGCTATATTGTGATTAAAAAAAACATTTTTTCTAGGGACAGAAAACTGTAGGTAGGGAGAGTGTTTTTTTTCTTTCACTCTGCAAGTCCTTGTTTCCAGGGACCTGTAAGGACAGTGAGTTAATTTTCCTTGTGCTATATTGTGATTAAAAAAAACATTTTTTCTAGGGACAGAAAACTGTAGGTAGGGAGAGTGTTTTTTTTCTTTCACTCTGCAAGTCCTTGTTTCCAGGGACCTGTAAGGACAGTGAGTTAATTGTCCTTGTGCTATATTGTGCTTAAAAAAAACATTTTTTCTAGGGACAGAAAACTGTAGGTAGGGAGAGTGTTTTTTTTTTTTCACTCTGCAAGTCCTTGTTTCCAGGGACCTGTAAGGACAGTGAGTTAATTGTCCTTGTGCTATATTGTGCTTAAAAAAAACATTTATTCTAGGGACAGAAAACTCTAGGTAGGGACAGTGTCAGTTTCTTTCACTCTGCAAGTCCTTGTTTCCAGGGACCTGTAAGGACAGTGAGTTAATTTTCCTTGTGCTATATTGTGATTAAAAAAAACATTTATTCTAGGGACAGAAAACTCTAGGTAGGGACAGTGTCAGTTTCTTTCACTCTGCAAGTCCTTGTTTCCAGGGACCTGTAAGGACAGTGAGTTAATTGTCCTTGTGCTATATTGTGATTAAAAAAAACATTTATTCTAGGGACAGAAAACTCTAGGTAGGGACAGTGTCAGTTTCTTTCACTCTGCAAGTCCTTGTTTCCAGGGACCTGTAAGGACAGTGAGTTAATTTTCCTTGTGCTATATTGTGATTAAAAAAAACATTTTTTCTAGGGACAGAAAACTGTAGGTAGGGAGAGTGTTTTTTTTCTTTCACTCTGCAAGTCCTTGTTTCCAGGGACCTGTAAGGACAGTGAGTTAATTGTCCTTGTGCTATATTGTGCTTAAAAAAAACATTTATTCTAGGGACAGAAAACTCTAGGTAGGGACAGTGTCAGTTTCTTTCACTCTGCAAGTCCTTGTTTCCAGGGACCTGTAAGGACAGTGAGTTAATTTTCCTTGTGCTATATTGTGATTAAAAAAAACATTTTTTCTAGGGACAGAAAACTGTAGGTAGGGAGAGTTTTTTTTTTCTTTCACTCTGCAAGTCCTTGTTTCCAGGGACCTGTAAGGACAGTGAGTTAATTTTCCTTGTGCTATATTGTGATTAAAAAAAACATTTTTTCTAGGGACAGAAAACTGTAGGTAGGGAGAGTGTTTTTTTTCTTTCACTCTGCAAGTCCTTGTTTCCAGGGACCTGTAAGGACAGTGAGTTAATTGTCCTTGTGCTATATTGTGCTTAAAAAAAACATTTTTTCTAGGGACAGAAAACTGTAGGTAGGGAGAGTGTTTTTTTTTTTTCACTCTGCAAGTCCTTGTTTCCAGGGACCTGTAAGGACAGTGAGTTAATTGTCCTTGTGCTATATTGTGCTTAAAAAAAACATTTATTCTAGGGACAGAAAACTCTAGGTAGGGACAGTGTCAGTTTCTTTCACTCTGCAAGTCCTTGTTTCCAGGGACCTGGAGAGACATTGAGTGAATTGTCCTTGTGCTATATTGTGATTAAAAAAAACATTTATTCTAGGGACAGAAAACTCTAGGTAGGGACAGTGTCAGTTTCTTTCACTGTGAAAGTCCTTGTTTCAAGGGACAGAGAAGGACACCTGAAGGTAGCCCTTATTGCTTTTTTCCCATCTCCCTGCAGGCCATCTATTAGAATGTCTGGAAGGCAAACAAGGAGAGGCAGACAGTCAGGAGGCAATAAAAGAGGGCAAGCAGGCTCTGTGTCTGGGGGCAACAGTGCTGGTCGTGGACGCGGTGCATTGTCATCAGCACATGGCCATGGGACACGCTTGTCCTTCTTTTCGGCAGCTGGACATGTTGAGCCACATCATGCCGAAGACTTGGTAGAGTGGATGACCAAGCCCTCCTCCTCCTCCTCATCCTCTCTCACCCAGGCTCAGGGTACTGGAAAAGCAGCTGCCAAAGCGTCGTCTTCCCTGGTATCAATGTCAGACAAATCATCAGTCACTCCTTCCCTAGACCCACCATGTCCTCCTCCTGAGGAGTCCCCCGAACTGTTTCAGCACAGTGTTGGGTACATGCTCCAGGAGGATGCCCAGCGTTTCGAAGGGTCTGATGATGAAACCCAGCTAGAGGAAGGCAGTAGCGTGAGAGCAGACAGAGGGGATGCTCAAGAAGGACACCAATCTGGCAGTCATGTTCCAGCAGCTGCAGCATACTGCCAGATTGGCTCCAGTGATGAGAAGGGAGGGGATGATGAGGTCAATGACTCCACGTGGGTGCCTAATAGGAGAGAGGAGGAGGAGGAGGATGAGGAGGAGGCACATCTCCAACGAGGCAGGATGCCCTTTGGTGGCCAGCGTAAGGGCAGTACACCGACGGAATCACACCGCAGAGCTCCGCCTGTGCAGGGCGCTGCCTCTGCCCGTCATTCAAAAAGTTCTTTGGTGTGGGCCTTTTTTGAGGCTAGTGCATCAGATCGCACAGCTGCTGTTTGCAACATATGTCTCAAGCGTATATCGCGTGGCCAAAACATCAGCCGCTTGGGTACCACATGCCTGACCAGACATATGTTGACCTGCCATGCAGCTCGTTGGCAAGCCTACCTCAAAGACCCACACCAAAGAACCAAGCGGACCTCTCCTTGCACCGCATCAGCTGGGATCTCCAACCCCACTATAACTTCAGTCCTCTCTGAAACATGCACTGAGAGGAATGAAGGTGTAGAATTAGGTGTGTCACAGCCAAGTACTTGCGCCCACTCTGCTAGCAGTACACCGACGTCCGATTCTAGCAGGCAAATTTCCCTGCCCCAGCTGCTGGACCGTCGAAAGAAGTTCACTCCCAGCCATCCACATGCCCAGCGGTTGAATGCTAGCTTGGCTAAATTGCTAGCGCTTCAACTGCTGCCTTTTCAGTTGGTAGACTCGGCCCCCTTCCGTGAGTTTGTGCAATGTGCGGTTCCTCAGTGGCAGGTTCCCAAACGCCACTTTTTCTCACGGAAGGCTATTCCGGCTCTCTACCGGCATGTGGAAGGCAATGTCTTGGCCTCGCTGGACAGGGCGGTCAGCGGTAAGGTGCATATTACCGCTGACTCATGGTCCAGCAGGCATGGACAGGGACGTTACCTTTCTTTCACGGCCCATTGGGTCACTCTTTTGGCAGCTGGGAAGGATTCAGGACAAGGTGCAGTAGTGTTGGAGGTTGTCCCACCGCCACGCCTCCAAAATGCTACTACTGGTTGTGACACACCTCTCTCCTCCACCCCCTCCTCTTCTTCTTCCTCCATGGCCTCTTCCTGTGGTTTGTCCTATGAACCAGCGGTGCTCCGTAGCCGTTCACGGGGCTACGCAAGTACGCAGGCAAAAAGATGCCATGCCGTGCTTGCGCTGGTGTGTTTGGGGGACAGAAGCCACACTGGGGCAGAGGTCCTGTCTGCTCTGCAGGGCCAGGCCGAGAGGTGGTTGACGCCACGCCAGCTTAAGCCAGGAATGGTGGTTTGCGACAATGGCACCAACCTCCTCTCCGCCCTCCGACAGGGACAACTGACCCATGTGCCCTGTGTGGCTCACGTCCTTAACCTGGTGGTGCAGCGCTTCTTGGGCAGGTACCCGGGCTTACAGGATGTCCTGAGGCAGGCCAGGAAAGTCTGTGTGCATTTCCGCAGATCTTATAATGCCAGTGCTCGCCTGGCTGAGCTGCAAAAGGAGTTGAACCTGCCCAAGAACCGCCTTATATGTGACATGCCCACCAGGTGGAACTCAACGTTGGCCATGCTGCAGCGGCTGCACACGCAGCAGAGGGCCATCAATGAGTACCTGTGCGACTACGGCACCAGGACAGGGTCAGGGGAGCTTGGTTTTTTTTCTCCACGCCAGTGGGGCATGATCAGGGATGCATGCACTGTCCTGGCACCATTTGAGGAGGCCACGAGGATGGTGAGCAGTGACAGTGCATGCATCAGTGACACTGTACCTCTTGTCCACCTGTTGGAGCACACGCTGCGTGGAATAATGGACAGGGCACTTGAGGCAGAACAGAGGCAGGAAGAGGAGGACTTCCTTGCCTCTCAAGGCCCCCTTTACCCAGACAGTGTTCCTTCTGTCCCACCCATCGCACAGGAAGAGGAGGAGGAGGAGGAGGAGGAGGAGGAGGAGGATTGTGTCAGCATGGAGGTGGAGGCTGGCACTCAGCATCATCAGCAGCAGTCTTTTAGGGATGATTTACAGTCCCAAGAAACCAGTGGACTTGTACGTGGCTGGGAGGAGGTGGCTGCGGATCATGTCGTCCTTAGTGACCCAGAGGACTCCGGAGCGAATGCCTCAGCAAACCTACGCTGCATGGCCTCCCTGATCCTGCAAAGTCTGCGGAAGGATCCTCGTATTCTTCGGATCAAGGAGAGGGACCATTACTGGCTGGCCACTCTCCTTGATCCACGGTACAAGGGTAAGGTTGCGGACCTTATGTTACCGTCGCAGAGGGAGCAGAGGATGAGACAACTCCGGGAGGCCTTGCAGAAAGGTCTGTGCAACGCGTTCCCAGAGACTGGGAGGTTGCAAACTCCTGGTCCTGGACAACGAGTTGCTGAGGCTTCGGCCAGTCAAAGAAGGAGCGGTGGGGAAGGTGGCCGTCTGACCGATGCGTTCAGACAATTCTTTAGTCCGCAGCCCCAAAGTATGATCGGTTCCAGCAACCATCGCCAGCGTCTGATAAACATGGTGCAGGAATATCTAGGGGCAAGGTCAGACTTGGACACCTTCCCCACCGAAAATCCTCTGGCTTACTGGGTCTTGAGGATGGATCACTGGCCAGAGCTTGCACAGTATGCAATTGAGCTACTGGCCTGTCCTGCATCCAGCGTTCTTTCGGAACGCACATTCAGTGCTGCTGGAGGATTTGTCACGGATCACAGGGTGCGCCTGTCCACCGACTCGGTTGATCGACTGACTTTCATCAAGATGAACCAGTCTTGGATCACCACCAGCTACCACACACCTGATGCTGATATAACAGACTAATTGATTTTAAAATGTCACATCCCTTCAAGACTGATGCTGATGCTGAGTGCCTGTGCTGTTATGTTGACTGGCTATCCTCCTCCTCCGAGTCCTCAATGATACGATTGATGATGATAGCTTGGAAGATCATTTTTGTTTATGGGTGCCGCCACCAGTGCCTAACGCCCAATTTTTCAGCCCCTGTTTAACAGGGGCGTGTAATTACAATTTTTGAAGCAATACTTTGCAACAGGGCTCATTGCTGTGCTCCAAGTACAGTATCTGTGAGGAGTTGCAGTGTTGTGCCACCAGTGCCTAAGGCCCAATTTTTCAGCCCCTGTTTAACAGGGGCGTGTCATTACAATTTTTGAAGCAATACTTTGCAACAGGGCTCATTGCTGTGCTCCAAGTACAGTATCTGTGAAGGGTTGCAGTGTTGTGCCACCAGTGCCTAAGGCCCAATTTTTCAGCCCCTGTTCAACAGGGGCATGTAATTACAATTCTTGATCTAATAATTCACAGCAGGGCCCATTGCTGCACCCACCAAGAGTAACTGTCAGGGCTTACAGTGTTGTGGCACCAGCACCACCATCAAAGGCCCAATTTTTACTACCACTGTTCAACAATTATATGTAATTAAAATTCCTGATATAATAGTTGACAGCAGGGCGTTCCAGCACCAACCAAGAGTAACTGTGAGTGCTTACAGTGTTGTGCCAACACCAACAACTAAGGGGCCTATTTCTGCAGAGTATATACGGCAGGTCCCTACTTTCAAACATCCAACTTACAAACGACTCCTACTTGCAAACGCAAGAAGACAACAGGAAGTGAGAGGAAATCTACCACTAGGAAGGAAAATTCTCTCCTGTAAGAATAAATATGGGAGAAAGGTGTCTCCTCTGTACTGATGCTTTATCAGCAATCCTTGTTTCAAGAAAAACACCACATTTCAAAAACAGTTGTCATTAGGACGGAAAGTGAGGTGAAATGTTCTGAACAGGGGCACAGACAGCAAAACAAATGTTACAGGGGTGATAACCCTTACCTATGTTTTCCAAAAAGTTTAAAAATAGATTTTTGGTCTGGAGCTACACTTCAACAATGTACCTGTTCAAAATTACAAACAGATTCTACATAAGAACAAACCTACAGTCCCTGTCTTGTATGCACCGCCTGTATACGGCTGTTCTGAGTATATAGGGCCTTTTTTATTTTATGTGCGGGGTTCCCCTTAATATCCATACAAGACCCAAAGGGGCTGGTAATGGGCTGGGGTAGGGGGGGGGTCATGGGGTAGCTATGCCATTTTTCTTAAAGATTTTCATCCATATTACCGGGACCAGACATTACATTAAAGCCGCAAGCAGTTTTAAATGGCTTTTTTTTCCTTTAGAAGTGTCATTTTGTGCAGGGACAGTTCTAAACACGGGAAACACGTGGCACTTCACAGGCATACTTTAGACACCCCCCAGGTACGATATTTAAAGGAATATTTGACTTTTTTTTTTTCACTTTATGCATCATTAAAATGACTGCTCCCGGAAAACGACCGTTTTTAAAACTTATTTTTGCATTGATACATGTCCCCTGGTGCAGAACCCGGGTTCCCAAACCCTTTTTAGGACAATAACATGCATAATAGTTTTTATAATTAGCACTTTAGAATTCGAACGTTCGCATCCATTGTATTTAATAGGGTTCTAATGTTCGTTCGAACTTTCGGTCCGTTCGCGGGTTCTGGTGCGAACCGAACCCGGGGGTGTTCGGCTCATCACTAGTCCTATGGGTGCTGCTGAGAAGAAAATATAGGAGCTCTGTTTGCTGCCACTAACACACTAGAAGTCCTATGGGTGCTGCTGAGAAGAAAATATAGGAGCTCTGTTTGCTGCCACTAACACACTAGAAGTCCTATGGGTGCTGCTGAGAAGAAAATATAGGAGCTCTGTTTGCTGCCACTAACACACTAGAAGTCGTATGGGTGCTGCTGAGAAGAAAATATAGGAGCTCTGTGTGATGCCACTAACACACTAGAAGTCCTATGGGTGCTGCTGAGAAGAAAATATAGGAGCTCTGTTTGCTGCCACTAACACACTAGAAGTCCTATGGGTGCTGCTGAGAAGAAAATATAGGAGCTCTGTGTGATGCCACTAACACACTAGAAGTCCTATGGGTGCTGCTGAGAAGAAAATATAGGAGCTCTGTTTGCTGCCACTAACACACTAGAAGTCCTATGGGTGCTGCTGAGAAGAAAATATAGGAGCTCTGTTTGCTGCCACTAACACACTAGAAGTCCTATGGGTGCTGCTGAGAAGAAAATATAGGAGCTCTGTGTGATGCCACTAACACACTAGAAGTCCTATGGGTGCTGCTGAGAAGAAAATATAGGAGCTCTGTTTGCTGCCACTAACACACTAGAAGTCCTATGGGTGCTGCTGAGAAGAAAATATAGGAGCTCTGTGTGATGCCACTAACACACTAGAAGTCCTATGGGTGCTGCTGAGAAGAAAATATAGGAGCTCTGTTTGCTGCCACTAACACACTAGAAGTCCTATGGGTGCTGCTGAGAAGAAAATATAGGAGCTCTGTTTGCTGCCACTAACACACTAGAAGTCCTATGGGTGCTGCTGAGAAGAAAATATAGGAGCTCTGTTTGCTGCCACTAACACACTAGAAGTCCTATGGGTGCTGCTGAGAAGAAAATATAGGAGCTCTGTTTGCTGCCACTAACACACTAGAAGTCCTATGGGTGCTGCTGAGAAGAAAATATAGGAGCTCTGTTTGCTGCCACTAACACACTAGAAGTCCTATGGGTGCTGCTGAGAAGAAAATATAGGAGCTCTGTTTGCTGCCACTAACACACTAGAAGTCCTATGGGTGCTGCTGAGAAGAAAATATAGGAGCTCTGTGTGATGCCACTAACACACTAGAAGTCCTATGGGTGCTGCTGAGAAGAAAATATAGGAGCTCTGTTTGCTGCCACTAACACACTAGAAGTCCTATGGGTGCTGCTGAGAAGAAAATATAGGAGCTCTGTTTGCTGCCACTAACACACTAGAAGTCCTATGGGTGCTGCTGAGAAGAAAATATAGGAGCTCTGTGTGATGCCACTAACACACTAGAAGTCCTATGGGTGCTGCTGAGATGAAAATATAGGAACTCTGTGTGATGCCACTAACACATTAGAAGTCCTATGGGTGCTGCTGAGAAGAAAATATAGGAGCTCTGTTTGCTGCCACTAACACACTAGAAGTCCTATGGGTGCTGCTGAGAAGAAAATATAGGAGCTATGTGTGATGCCACTAACACACTAGAAGTCCTATGGGTGCTGCTGAGAAGAAAATATAGGAGCTCTGTTTGCTGCCACTAACACACTAGAAGTCCTATGGGTGCTGCTGAGAAGAAAATATAGGAGCTCTGTTTGCTGCCACTAACACACTAGAAGTCCTATGGGTGCTGCTGAGAAGAAAATATAGGAGCTCTGTTTGCTGCCACTAACACACTAGAAGTCCTATGGGTGCTGCTGAGAAGAAAATATAGGAGCTCTGTTTGCTGCCACTAACACACTAGAAGTCCTATGGGTGCTGCTGAGAAGAAAATATAGGAGCTCTGTGTGATGCCACTAACACACTAGAAGTCCTATGGGTGCTGCTGAGAAGAAAATATAGGAGCTCTGTTTGCTGCCACTAACACACTAGAAGTCCTATGGGTGCTGCTGAGAAGAAAATATAGGAGCTCTGTTTGCTGCCACTAACACACTAGAAGTCCTATGGGTGCTGCTGAGAAGAAAATATAGGAGCTCTGTTTGCTGCCACTAACACACTAGAAGTCCTATGGGTGCTGCTGAGAAGAAAATATAGGAGCTCTGTTTGCTGCCACTAACACACTAGAAGTCCTATGGGTGCTGCTGAGAAGAAAATATAGGAGCTCTGTTTGCTGCCACTAACACACTAGAAGTCGTATGGGTGCTGCTGAGAAGAAAATATAGGAGCTCTGTGTGATGCCACTAACACACTAGAAGTCCTATGGGTGCTGCTGAGAAGAAAATATAGGAGCTCTGTTTGCTGCCACTAACACACTAGAAGTCCTATGGGTGCTGCTGAGAAGAAAATATAGGAGCTCTGTGTGATGCCACTAACACACTAGAAGTCCTATGGGTGCTGCTGAGAAGAAAATATAGGAGCTCTGTTTGCTGCCACTAACACACTAGAAGTCCTATGGGTGCTGCTGAGAAGAAAATATAGGAGCTCTGTTTGCTGCCACTAACACACTAGAAGTCCTATGGGTGCTGTTGGGGTGCAATGCTGTGCTAACAGCACTGCGGTTGGTACTACTGCAATACTGTACTAACAGTAAGCACGCACCAGACTAATCCCCAGCAGCAGCTAATAACACACTAACTGTGCAATCAGCAGCAATGAACGATCAATGACTTAGGTAGCAATGGTTTAGCAAAGAAATAGCCAATGGTTTAGCAAAGAAGAGCAAATCTTTCAGTATCAAGCAAAGACAGAATCAGCAGACTAATCTCTCCTAAAGCCGGAACTCATGTGACCGGGGCCGATGGCGTGGCGGCCTTTTAAATGGTGGGGCGTGTACTAAAGCCCCTGAGCTGTAATTGGCTACAGCCGTCCTGCCTGTAGCCAATTATTGCTCTCCGAGTTTCGGGCGCTGTGATTGGCCAAGCATGCAGGGTCACAGTGCATTCTTGGCCAATCATCAGCCAGCAATGCACTGCGCCGGCCGCGCCGGCCGCAATGCATTGCGGGGCCGCTCGCATCACACGAATGTGATGCGAACGGCCCAAATAGTTCTGGGCTCGACGAGCGAGCGAACGCCCGATGCTCGATTCGAACATGGGTTCGAATCGAGCACCGGGCCCATCCCTAATCATCACTGGTGTACTATGGATCATCACTGATGTACTATGGATCATCACTGATGTACTGTGTACCATCCCTGATGTACTGTGGATCATCACGGATGTACTGTGGATCATCACTGATGTACTGAGGATCATCACTGATGTACTATGGATCATCACTGATGTACTGTGGATCATCACTGATGTACTATAGATCATCACTGATGTACTGTGGATCATCACTGATGTACTGTGGATCATCACTGATGTACTGTGGATCATCACTGATGTACTGAGGATCATCACTGATGTACTATGGGCCATCACTGGTGTACTATGGATCATCACTGATGTACTGTGGACCATCCCTGATGTACTGTGGATCATCACTGATGTGCTGCGGATCATCACTGATGTACTGTGGATCATCACTGATGTACTGAGGACCATCCCTGATGTAATGTGGACCATCACTGATGTACTGTGGACCATCACTGATGTACTGTGGATCATCACTGATGTTCTATTGACCATCACTGATGTACTGTGGATCATCACTGATGTACTGTGGATCATCACTGATGCACTATAGATCATCACTGATGTACTGTGGATCATCACTGATGTACTGTGGATCATCACTGATGTACTATGGATCATCACTGATGTACTATAGATCATCACTGGTGTACTATGGACCATCACTGGTGTACTATGGATAATCACTGGTGTACTATGGATCATCACTGGTGTACTATGGACCATCACTGATGTACTATGGGCCATCACAGGTGTACTATGGATCATCACTGATGTACTGTGGATTATCACTGATGTACTGAGGATCATCACTGATGTACTATGGATCATCACTGATGTACTATGGATCATCACTAATGTACTATGAGCCATCACTGATGTACTATGGATCATCACTGGTGTACTATGGATCATCACTGATGTACTGTGGACCATCCCTGATGTACTGAGGAACATCACTGATGTACCATGGATCATCACTTGTACTGTGGATCATCACTGATGTACTGTGGATCATCACTGATGTACTATAGGCCATCACAGGTGTACTATGGATCATCACTGGTGTACTATGGATCATCACTGATATACTATGGACCATCCCTGATGTACTATGGACCATCCCTGATGTACTGTGGATCATCACTGATGTACTGTGGATCATCTCTGATGTACTATAGATCATCACTGATGTACTGTGGATCATCACTGATGTACTGTGGATCATCACTGATGTACTATAGATCATCACTGATGTACTATGGGCCATCACTGGTGTACTATGGATCATCACTGATGTACTATGGATCATCACTGATGTACTGTGGATCATCACTGATGTACTGTGGATCATCACTGATGTACTATAGATCATCACTGATGTACTATGGGCCATCACTGGTGTACTATGGATCATCACTGGTGTACTATAGATCATCACTGATGTACTATGGGCCATCACTGGTGTACTATGGATCATCACTGGTGTACTATGGATCATCACTGATGTACTATGGACCATCCCTGATGTACTATGGACTTTCCCATATGTACTATGGACCATCCCTGATGTACTGTGGATCATCACTGATGTGCTATGGAACATCACTTGTGTACTATGGATCATCACTGATGTACTATGGATCATCACTGATGTACTATGGACCATCCCTGATGTACTGTGGATCATCACTGATGTACTATGGACCATCCCTGATGTACTGTGGATCATCACTGATGTACCGTGGATCATCACTGATGTACCGTGGATCATCACTGATGTACTGAGGATCATCACCGATGTACTGTGGATCATCACTGATGCACTATGGGCCATCACAGGTGTACTATGGATCATCACTGGTGTACTATGGATCATCACTGGTGTACTATGGATCATCACTGATGTACTATGGACCATCCCTGATGTACTATGGATCATCACTGATGTACTATGGATCATCACTGATGTACTATAGATCATCACTGATGTACTGTGGATGATCACTGATGTACTGTGGATCATCACTTATGTACTATAGATCATCACTGATGTACTATGGGCCATCACTGGTGTACTATGGATCATCACTGGTGTACTATGGATCATCACTGATGTACTATGGAGCATCCCTGATGTACTATGGACCTTCCCATATGTACTATGGACCATCCCTGATGTACTGTGGATCATCACTGATGTGCAGTGGATCATCACTGATGTACTGTGGATCATCACTGATGTACTATGGGCCATCACTGGTGTACTATGGATCATCACTGATGTAGTGTGGACCATCCCTTATGTACTGTGGATCATACCTGATGTACTGTGGATCATCACTGATGTACTGTGGATCATCACTGATGTACTGAGGATCATCACTGATGTACTGTAGATCATCACTGATGTACTGTGGATCATCACTGATGTACTGTGGATCATCACTGATGTACTGTGGGCCATCACTGGTGTACTATGGATCATCACTGGTGTACTATGGATCATCACTGATGTACTATGGATCATCACTGATGTACTATGGATCATCACTGATGAATTATGGATCATCACTGATGTACTATGAGCCATCACTGATGTACTATGGATCATCAATGGTGTACTATGGATCATCACTGATGTACTATGGATCATCACTGATGTACTATGGATCATCACTGATGTACTATGAGCCATCAATGATGTACTGTGGACCATCCCTGATGTACTGTGGATCATCACTGATGTACTGTGGATCATCACTGATGTACCGTGGATCATCACTGATGTACCGTGGATCATCACTGATGTACTGAGGATCATCACTGATGTACTGTGGATCATCACTGATGTACTATGGGCCATCACAGGTGTAATATGGATCATCACTGGTGTACTATGGATCATCACTGGTGTACTATGGATCATCACTGATGTACTATGGACCATCCCTGATGTACTATGGATCATCACTGATGTACTATGGATCATCACTGATGTACTATAGATCATCACTGATGTACTGTGGATGATCACTGATGTACTGTGGATCATCACTGATGTACTATAGATCATCACTGATGTACTATGGGCCATCACTGGTGTACTATGGATCATCACTGGTGTACTATGGATCATCACTGATGTACTATGGACCATCCCTGATGTACTATGGACCTTCCCATATGTACTATGGACCATCCCTGATGGACTGTGGATCATCACTGATGTGCTATGGAACATCACTGGTGTACTATGGATCATCACTGATGTACTATGGATCATCACTGATGTACTATGGACCATCCCTGGTGTACTGTGGATCATCACTGATGTACTATGGACCATCCCTGATGTACTGTGGATCATCACTGATGTACTGTGGATTATCACTGATGTACTGTGGATCATCACTGATGTACTGTGGATCATCACTGATGTACTGAGGATCATCACTGATGTACTGTGGATCATCACTGATGTACTGTGGATCATCACTGGTGTACTATGGATCATCACTGATGTATTATGGATCATCACTGATGTACTATGGACCATCCCTGATGTACTGTGGATCATCACTGATGTACTGTGGACCATCCCCGATGTACTGTGGATCATCACTGATGTACTGAGGATCATCACTGATGTACTGTGGCTCATCACTGATGTACAGTGGCTCATCACTGATGTACAGTGGATCATCGCTGATTTACTGTGGATCATCACTGATGTACTGTGGATCATCACTGATGTACTGAGGATCATCACTGATGTACTATGGATCATCACTGATGTACTATGGATCATCACTAATGTACTATGGATCATCACTGGTGTACTATGGATCATCACTGATGTACTGTTGACCATCCCTGATGTACTGTGGATCATCACTGATGTACTGTGGATCATCACTGATGTACTGTGGATCATCACTGATGTACTGTGGATCATCACTGATATACTGTGGATCATCACTCATGTACTATGGGCCATCACTGGTGTACTATAGATCATCACTGATGTACTATGGGCCATCACTGGTGTACTATGGATCATCACTGATGTACTATGGGCCATCACAGGTGTACTGTGGATCATCACTGATGTACTGTGGACCATCCCTGATGTACTGTGGATCATCACTGATGTACTGTGGATCATCACTGATGTACTGTGGATCATCACTAGGGATGAGCTTCGTGTTCGAGTCGAACATACGTTCGACTCGAACATCGGCTGTTCGATCGTTCGACGAAGATCGAACGATTTGGGCCGTTCGCGCCAAATTCGAGTGACGCGAACGGCCCACAATGCACTACGCCATCGCAGTGTCATCCAGGCGCTGTGATTGGCCAAGCATGCACTGTGACCCCGCATGCTTGGCCAATCACAGCGCCGGCAGCGAGGAGAGCAATGATTGGCCACAGGCAGGATGCCTGTGGCCAATTATTGCTGAGGGTGTTTAGTACACGCCCCACACTATAAAAGGCCGCCAGCACGGCGGCCTAGTGTAGTGTGTTCCGGAGCAGGGATAGAGCAGCATAGGCAGGGACAGTGACTGTTATTTCTTTCTTGCTTAACCTGGATTCCTTTAGTTTAGGGAAAGAGAAGGATAGGTAGGGAGAGTGTCAGTGTGTTTTGTGCTTGTGCTATAGTGTGCTTAAAAAAAACATTTATTCTAGGGACAGAAAACTGTAGGTAGGGACAGTGTCAGTTTCTTTCACTCTGCAAGTCCTTGTTTCCAGGGACCTGGAAGGACAGTGAGTGAATTGTCCTTGTGCTATATTGTGCTTAAAAAAACATTTATTCTAGGGACAGAAAACTGTAGGTAGGGAGAGTGTCAGTTTCTTTCACTCTGCAAGTCCTTGTTTCCAGGGACCTGGAAGGACAGTGAGTGAATTGTCCTTGTGCTATATTGTGCTTAAAAAAAAACATTTTTTCTAGGGACAGAAAACTGTAGGTAGGGAGAGTGTTTTTTTTTTTCACTCTGCAAGTCCTTGTTTCCAGGGACCTGTAAGGACAGTGAGTGAATTGTCCTTGTGCTATATTGTGCTTAAAAAAAACATTTATTCTAGGGACAGAAAACTGTAGGTAGGGAGAGTGTCAGTTTATTTCACTCTGCAAGTCCTTGTTTCCAGGGACCTGTAAGGACAGTGAGTGAATTGTCCTTGTGCTATATTGTGATTAAAAAAAAAAATTTTTCTAGGGACAGAAAACTGTAGGTAGGGAGAGTGTTTTTTTTCTTTCACTCTGCAAGTCCTTGTTTCCAGGGACCTGTAAGGACAGTGAGTGAATTGTCCTTGTGCTATATTGTGCTTAAAAAAAACATTTATTCTAGGGACAGAAAACTGTAGGTAGGGAGAGTGTCAGTTTATTTCACTCTGCAAGTCCTTGTTTCCAGGGACCTGTAAGGACAGTGAGTGAATTGTCCTTGTGCTATATTGTGATTAAAAAAAACATTTTTTCTAGGGACAGAAAACTGTAGGTAGGGAGAGTGTTTTTTTTCTTTCACTCTGCAAGTCCTTGTTTCCAGGGACCTGTAAGGACAGTGAGTGAATTGTCCTTGTGCTATATTGTGATTAAAAAAAACATTTTTTCTAGGGACAGAAAACTGTAGGTAGGGAGAGTGTTTTTTTTCTTTCACTCTGCAAGTCCTTGTTTCCAGGGACCTGGAAGGACAGTGAGTGAATTGTCCTTGTGCTATATTGTGCTTAAAAAAAACATTTATTCTAGGGACAGAAAACTGTAGGTAGGGAGAGTGTCAGTTTATTTCACTCTGCAAGTCCTTGTTTCCAGGGACCTGTAAGGACAGTGAGTGAATTGTCCTTGTGCTATATTGTGATTAAAAAAAACATTTTTTCTAGGGACAGAAAACTGTAGGTAGGGAGAGTGTTTTTTTTCTTTCACTCTGCAAGTCCTTGTTTCCAGGGACCTGGAAGGACAGTGAGTGAATTGTCCTTGTGCTATATTGTGCTTAAAAAAAACATTTATTCTAGGGACAGAAAACTGTAGGTAGGGAGAGTGTCAGTTTATTTCACTCTGCAAGTCCTTGTTTCCAGGGACCTGCAAGGACAGTGAGTGAATTGTCCTTGTGCTATATTGTGATTAAAAAAAACATTTTTTCTAGGGACAGAAAACTGTAGGTAGGGAGAGTGTTTTTTTTCTTTCACTCTGCAAGTCCTTGTTTCCAGGGACCTGTAAGGACAGTGAGTGAATTGTCCTTGTGCTATATTGTGCTTAAAAAAAACATTTATTCTAGGGACAGAAAACTGTAGGTAGGGAGAGTGTCAGTTTATTTCACTCTGCAAGTCCTTGTTTCCAGGGACCTGTAAGGACAGTGAGTGAATTGTCCTTGTGCTATATTGTGATTAAAAAAAACATTTTTTCTAGGGACAGAAAACTGTAGGTAGGGAGAGTGTTTTTTTTCTTTCACTCTGCAAGTCCTTGTTTCCAGGGACCTGTAAGGACAGTGAGTGAATTGTCCTTGTGCTATTTTGTGATTAAAAAAAACATTTTTTCTAGGGACAGAAAACTGTAGGTAGGGAGAGTGTTTTTTTTCTTTCACTCTGCAAGTCCTTGTTTCCAGGGACCTGTAAGGACAGTGAGTGAATTGTCCTTGTGCTATATTGTGCTTAAAAAAAACATTTATTCTAGGGACAGAAAACTGTAGGTAGGGAGAGTGTCAGTTTATTTCACTCTGCAAGTCCTTGTTTCCAGGGACCTGTAAGGACAGTGAGTGAATTGTCCTTGTGCTATATTGTGATTAAAAAAAACATTTTTTCTAGGGACAGAAAACTGTAGGTAGGGAGAGTGTTTTTTTTCTTTCACTCTGCAAGTCCTTGTTTCCAGGGACCTGGAAGGACAGTGAGTGAATTGTCCTTGTGCTATATTGTGATTAAAAAAAACATTTTTTCTAGGGACAGAAAACTGTAGGTAGGGAGAGTGTCAGTTTATTTCACTCTGCAAGTCCTTGTTTCCAGGGACCTGTAAGGACAGTGAGTGAATTGTCCTTGTGCTATATTGTGATTAAAAAAAACATTTTTTCTAGGGACAGAAAACTGTAGGTAGGGAGAGTGTTTTTTTTCTTTCACTCTGCAAGTCCTTGTTTCCAGGGACCTGTAAGGACAGTGAGTGAATTGTCCTTGTGCTATATTGTGCTTAAAAAAAACATTTATTCTAGGGACAGAAAACTGTAGGTAGGGAGAGTGTCAGTTTATTTCACTCTGCAAGTCCTTGTTTCCAGGGACCTGTAAGGACAGTGAGTGAATTGTCCTTGTGCTATATTGTGATTAAAAAAAACATTTTTTCTAGGGACAGAAAACTGTAGGTAGGGAGAGTGTTTTTTTTCTTTCACTCTGCAAGTCCTTGTTTCCAGGGACCTGTAAGGACAGTGAGTGAATTGTCCTTGTGCTATATTGTGATTAAAAAAAACATTTTTTCTAGGGACAGAAAACTGTAGGTAGGGAGAGTGTTTTTTTTCTTTCACTCTGCAAGTCCTTGTTTCCAGGGACCTGGAAGGACAGTGAGTGAATTGTCCTTGTGCTATATTGTGCTTAAAAAAAACATTTATTCTAGGGACAGAAAACTGTAGGTAGGGAGAGTGTCAGTTTATTTCACTCTGCAAGTCCTTGTTTCCAGGGACCTGTAAGGACAGTGAGTGAATTGTTCTTGTGCTATATTGTGATTAAAAAAAACATTTTTTCTAGGGACAGAAAACTGTAGGTAGGGAGAGTGTCAGTTTATTTCACTCTGCAAGTCCTTGTTTCCAGGGACCTGTAAGGACAGTGAGTGAATTGTTCTTGTGCTATATTGTGATTAAAAAAAACATTTTTTCTAGGGACAGAAAACTGTAGGTAGGGAGAGTGTTTTTTTTCTTTCACTCTGCAAGTCCTTGTTTCCAGGGACCTGTAAGGACAGTGAGTGAATTGTCCTTGTGCTATATTGTGCTTAAAAAAAACATTTATTCTAGGGACAGAAAACTGTAGGTAGGGAGAGTGTCAGTTTCTTTCACTGTGAAAGTCCTTGTTTCAAGGGACAGAGAAGGACACCTGAAGGTAGCCCTTATTGCTTTTTTCCCATCTCCCTGCAGGCCATCTATTAGAATGTCTGGAAGGCAAACAAGGAGAGGCAGACAGTCAGGAGGCAATAAAAGAGGGCAAGCAGGCTCTGTGTCTGGGGGCAACAGTGCTGGTCGTGGACGCGGTGCATTGTCATCAGCACATGGCCATGGGACACGCTTGTCCTTCTTTTCGGCAGCTGGACATGTTGAGCCACATCATGCCGAAGACTTGGTAGAGTGGATGACCAAGCCCTCCTCCTCCTCCTCATCCTCTCTCACCCAGGCTCAGGGTACTGGAAAAGCAGCTGCCAAAGCGTCGTCTTCCCTGGTATCAATGTCAGACAAATCATCAGTCACTCCTTCCCTAGACCCACCATGTCCTCCTCCTGAGGAGTCCCCCGAACTGTTTCAGCACAGTGTTGGGTACATGCTCCAGGAGGATGCCCAGCGTTTCGAAGGGTCTGATGATGAAACCCAGCTAGAGGAAGGCAGTAGCGTGAGAGCAGACAGAGGGGATGCTCAAGAAGGACACCAATCTGGCAGTCATGTTCCAGCAGCTGCAGCATACTGCCAGATTGGCTCCAGTGATGAGGAGGGAGGGGATGATGAGGTCACTGACTCCACGTGGGTGCCTAATAGGAGAGAGGAGGAGGAGGAGGATGAGGAGGAGGCACATCTCCAACGAGGCAGGATGCCCTTTGGTGGCCAGCGTAAGGGCAGTACACCGACGGAATCACACCGCAGAGCTCCGCCTGTGCAGGGCGCTGCCTCTGCCCGTCATTCAAAAAGTTCTTTGGTGTGGGCCTTTTTTGAGGCTAGTGCATCAGATCGCACAGCTGCTGTTTGCAACATATGTCTCAAGCGTATATCGCGTGGCCAAAACATCAGCCGCTTGGGTACCACATGCCTGACCAGACATATGTTGACCTGCCATGCAGCTCGTTGGCAAGCCTACCTCAAAGACCCACACCAAAGAACAAAGCGGACCTCTCCTTGCACCGCATCAGCTGGGATCTCCAACCCCACTATAACTTCAGTCCTCTCTGAAACATGCACTGAGAGGAATGAAGGTGTAGAATTAGGTGTGTCACAGCCAAGTACTTGCGGCCACTCTGCTAGCAGTACACCGACGTCCGATTCTAGCAGGCAAATTTCCCTGCCCCAGCTGCTGGACCGTCGAAAGAAGTTCACTCCCAGCCATCCACATGCCCAGCGGTTGAATGCTAGCTTGGCTAAATTGCTAGCGCTTCAACTGCTGCCTTTTCAGTTGGTAGACTCGGCCCCCTTCCGTGAGTTTGTGCAATGTGCGGTTCCTCAGTGGCAGGTTCCCAAACGCCACTTTTTCTCACGGAAGGCTATTCCGGCTCTCTACCGGCATGTGGAAGGCAATGTCTTGGCCTCGCTGGACAGGGCGGTCAGCGGTAAGGTGCATATTACCGCTGACTCATGGTCCAGCAGGCATGGACAGGGACGTTACCTTTCTTTCACGGCCCATTGGGTCACTCTTTTGGCAGCTGGGAAGGATGCAGGACAAGGTGCAGTAGTGTTGGAGGTTGTCCCACCGCCACGCCTCCAAAATGCTACTACTGGTTGTGACACACCTCTCTCCTCCACCCCCTCCTCTTCTTCTTCCTCCATGGCCTCTTCCTGTGGTTTGTCCTATGAACCAGCGGTGCTCCGTAGCCGTTCACGGGGCTACGCAAGTACGCAGGCAAAAAGATGCCATGCCGTGCTTGCGCTGGTGTGTTTGGGGGACAGAAGCCACACTGGGGCAGAGGTCCTGTCTGCTCTGCAGGGCCAGGCCGAGAGTTGGTTGACGCCACGCCAGCTTAAGCCAGGAATGGTGGTTTGCGACAATGGCACCAACCTCCTCTCCGCCCTCCGACAGGGACAACTGACCCATGTGCCCTGTGTGGCTCACGTCCTTAACCTGGTGGTGCAGCGGTTCTTGGGCAGGTACCCGGGCTTACAGGATGTCCTGAGGCAGGCCAGGAAAGTCTGTGTGCATTTCCGCAGATCTTATAATGCCAGTGCTCGCCTGGCTGAGCTGCAAAAGGAGTTGAACCTGCCCAAGAACCGCCTTATATGTGACATGCCCACCAGGTGGAACTCAACGTTGGCCATGCTGCAGCGGCTGCACACGCAGCAGAGGGCCATCAATGAGTACCTGTGCGACTACGGCACCAGGACAGGGTCAGGGGAGCTTGGTTTTTTTTCTCCACGCCAGTGGGGCATGATCAGGGATGCATGCACTGTCCTGGCACCATTTGAGGAGGCCACGAGGATGGTGAGCAGTGACAGTGCATGCATCAGTGACACTGTACCTCTTGTCCACCTGTTGGAGCACACGCTGCGTGGAATAATGGACAGGGCACTTGAGGCAGAACAGAGGCAGGAAGAGGAGGACTTCCTTGCCTCTCAAGGCCCCCTTTACCCAGACAGTGTTCCTTCTGTCCCACCCATCGCACAGGAAGAGGAGGAGGAGGAGGAGGAGGAGGAGGAGGATTGTGACAGCATGGAGGTGGAGGCTGGCACTCAGCATCATCAGCAGCAGTCTTTTAGGGATGATTTACAGTCCCAAGAAACCAGTGGACTTGTACGTGGCTGGGAGGAGGTGGCTGCGGATCATGTCGTCCTTAGTGACCCAGAGGACTCCGGAGCGAATGCCTCAGCAAACCTACGCTGCATGGCCTCCCTGATCCTGCAAAGTCTGCGGAAGGATCCTCGTATTCTTCGGATCAAGGAGAGGGACCATTACTGGCTGGCCACTCTCCTTGATCCACGGTACAAGGGTAAGGTTGCGGACCTTATGTTACCGTCGCAGAGGGAGCAGAGGATGAGACAACTCCGGGAGGCCTTGCAGAAAGGTCTGTGCAACGCATTCCCAGAGACTGGGAGGTTACAAACTCCTGGTCCTGGACAACGAGTTGCTGAGGCTTCGGCCAGTCAAAGAAGGAGCGGTGGGGAAGGTGGCCGTCTGACCGATGCGTTCAGACAATTCTTTAGTCCGCAGCCCCAAAGTATGATCGGTTCCAGCAACCATCGCCAGCGTCTGATAAACATGGTGCAGGAATATCTAGGGGCAAGGTCAGACTTGGACACCTTTCCCACCGAAAATCCTCTGGCTTACTGGGTCTTGAGGATGGATCACTGGCCAGAGCTTGCACAGTATGCAATTGAGCTACTGGCCTGTCCTGCATCCAGCGTTCTTTCGGAACGCACATTCAGTGCTGCTGGAGGATTTGTCACGGATCACAGGGTGCGCCTGTCCACCGACTCGGTTGATCGACTGACTTTCATCAAGATGAACCAGTCTTGGATCACCACCAGCTACCACACACCTGATGCTGATATAACAGACTAATTGATTTTAACATGTCACATCCCTTCAAGACTGATGCTGATGCTGAGTGCCTGTGCTGTTATGTTGACTGGCTATCCTCCTCCTCCGAGTCCTCAATGATACGATTGATGATGATAGCTTGGAAGATCATTTTTGTTTATGGGTGCCGCCACCAGTGGCTAAGGCCCAATTTTTCAGCCCCTGTTTTACAGGGGCGTGTAATTACAATTTTTTTTAGCAATAATTTGCCATAGGGCTCATTGCTGTGCTCCAAGTACAGTATCTGTGAGGGGTTGGAGTGTTGTGGCACCAGTGCTTAAGGCCCAATTTTTCAGCCCCTGTTTAACAGGGGCGTGTCATTACAATTTTTGAAGCAATACTTTGCAACAGGGCTCATTGCTGTGCTCCAAGTACAGTATCTGTGAGGGGTTGTAGTGTTGTGCCACCAGTGCCTAAGGCCCAATTTTTCAGCCCCTGTTCAACAGGGGCATGCAATTACAATTCTTGATCTACTAATTCACAGCAGGGTCCATTGCTGCACCCACCAAGAGTAACTCTGAGGGCTTACAGTCTTGTGGCAACGCCACCACCACCACCACCACGAAAGGCCCAATTTTTCAGCCCCTGTTCAAAAGGGGCATGTAATTACAATTCTTGATCTAATAATTCACAGCAGGGCCCATTGCTGCACCCACCAAGAGTAACTCTCAGGGCTTACAGTGTTGTGGCACCAGCACCACCATCAAAGCCCCAATTTTTACTACCACTGTTCAACAATTATATGTAATTAAAATTCCTGATATAATAGTTGACAGCAGAGCGTTCCAGCACCAACCAAGAGTAACTGAGTGCTTACAGTGTTGTGCCAACACCAACAACTAAGGGGCCTATTTCTGCAGAGTATATACGGCAGGTCCCTACTTTCAAACATCCAACTTACAAACGACTCCTACTTGCAAACGAAAGAAGACAACAGGAAGTGAGAGGAAATCTACCCCTAGAAAGGAAAATTCTCTCCTGTAAGAATAAATATGGGAGAAAGGGGTCTCATCTGTACTGATGCTTTATCAGCAATCCTTGTTTCAAGAAAAACACCACATTTCAAAAACAGTTGTCATTGGGACGGAAAGTGAGGTGAAATGTTCTGAACAGGGGCACAGACAGCAAAACAAATGTTACAGGGGTGATAACCCTTACCTATGTTTCCCAAAAAGTTTAAAAATAGATTTTTGGGCTGGAGCTACACTTCAACAATGTACCTGTTCAAAATTACAAACACATTCTACATAAGAACAAACCTACAGTCCCTGTCTTGTATGCACCGCCTGTATACGGCTGTTCAGAGTATATAGGGCCTTTTTTATTTTATGTGCGGGGTTCCCCTTAATATCCATACAAGACCCAAAGGGGCTGGTAATGGGCTGGGGTAGGGGGGGGGGTCATGGGGTAGCTATGCCATTTTTCTTAAAGAATTTCATCCATATTACCGGGACCAGACATTACATTAAAGCCGCAAGCAGTTTTAAATGGCTTTTTTTTCCTTTAGAAGTGTCATTTTGTGCAGGGACAGTTCTAAACACGGGAAACACGTGGCACTTCACAGGCATACTTTAGACACCCCCCAGGTACGATATTTAAAGGAATATTTGACTTTTTTTTTTTCACTTTATGCATCATTAAAATGACTGCTCCCGAAAAACGACCGTTTTTAAAACTTCTTTTTGCATTGATACATGTCCCCTGGTGCACAACCCGGGTTCCCAAACCCTATTTATGACAATAACATGCATAATAGTTGTTATAATTAGCACTTTAGAATTCGAACGTTCGCATCCATTGTATTTAATAGGGTTCTAATGTTCGTTCGAACTTTCGGTCCGTTCGCGGGTTCTGGTGCGAACCGAACCCGGGGGTGTTCGGCTCATCACTAATCATCACTGATATACTGTGGACCATCACTGATGTACTGTGGACCATCACTGATGTACTGTGGATCATCACTGATGTTCTATGGACCATCACTGATGTACTGTGGATCATCACTGATGTACTATAGATCATCACTGATGTACTGTGGATCATCACTGATGTACTGTGGATCATCACTAATGTACTGTGGATCATCACTGATGTACTATGGATCATCACTGATGTACTATCGACCATCACTGGTGTACTATGGATCATCACTGGTGTACTATGGATCATCCCTGATGTACTGTGGATCATCACTGATGTACTGTGGATCATCACTGATGTACTATAGTTCATCACTGATGTACTATGGGCCATCACTGGTATACTATGGATCATCACTGGTGTACTATGGATCATCCCTGATGTACTATGGACCATCCCTGATGTACTATGGACCATCCCTGATGTACTGTGGGTCATCACTGATGTACTGTGGACCATCCCTGATGTACTGTGTATCATCACTGATGTACTGTGGATCATCACTGATGTACTGTGGATCATCACTGATGTACTATGGATCATCACTGATGTACTATATATCATCACTGATGTACTATAGATCATCACTGATGTACTATGGGCCATCACTGGTGTACTATAGATCATCACTGATGTACTATGGGCCATCCCTGTGTACTATGGATCATCACTGATGTACTATGGATCATCACTGATGTACTATAGATCATCACTGATGTACTGTGGATCATCACTGATGTACTGTGGATCATCACTGATGTACTATAGATCATCACTGATGTACTATGGACCTTCCCTGATGTACTATGGACCATCCCTGATGTATTGTGGATCATCACTGATGTGCTATGGAACATCACTGGTGTACTATGGATCATCACTGATGTACTATGGATCATCACTGATGTACTATGGACCATCCCTGATGTACTGTGCATCATCACTGATGTACTGTGGACCATCCCTGATGTACTGTGGATCACCACTTGTACTGTGGATCATCACTGATGTACTGTGGATCATCACTGATGTACTATAGGCCATCACAGGTGTACTATGGATCATCACTGTTGTACTATGGATCATCACTGATGTACTGTGGATCATCTCTGATGTACTATAGATCATCACTGATGTACTGTGGATCATCACTGATGTACTGTGGATCATCACTGATGTACTATAGATCATCACTGATGTACTATGGGCCATCACTGATGTACTATGGATCATCACTGATGTACTATGGATCATCACTGATGTACTATGGATCATCACTGATGTACTGTGGATCATCACTGATGTACTGTGGATCATCACTGATGTACTATAGATCATCACTGATGTACTATGGGCCATCACTGGTGTACTATGGATCATCACTGGTGTACTATAGATCATCAATGATGTACTATGGGCCATCACTGGTGTACTATGGATCATCACTGGTGTACTATGGATCATCACTGATGTACTATGGACCATCCCTGATGTACTATGGACCTTCCCATATGTACTATGGACCATCCCTGATGTACTGTGGATCATCACTGATGTGCTATGGAACATCACTTGTGTACTATGAATCATCACTGATGTACTATGGATCATCACTGATGTACTATGGACCATCCCTGATGTACTGTGGATCATCACTGATGTACTATGGACCATCCCTGATGTACTGTGGATCATCACTGATGTACTGTGGATTATCACTGATGTACTGTGGATCATCACTGATGTACTGTGGATCATCACTGATGTACTATAGATCATCAAAGATGTACTGTGGATTATCACTGATGTACTGTGGATCATCACTGATGTACTATAGATCATCACTGATGTACTATGGACCATCACTGATGTACTATGGATCATCACTGGTGTACTATGGATCATCACTGATGTACTATAGATCATCACGGATGTACTATGGGCCATCACTGGTGTACTATGGATCATCACTGGTGTACTATGGATCATCACTGATGTACTATGGACCATCCCTGATGTACTATGGACCTTCCCATATGTACTATGGACCATCCCTGATGTACTGTGGATCATCACTGATGTACTGTGGACCATCCCTGATGTACTGTGGATCATCACTGATGTACTATAGATCATCACTGATGTACTGTGGATCATCACTGATGTACTGTGGATCATCACTGATGTACTATAGATCATCACTGATGTACAATGGGCCATCACTGGTGTACTATGGATCATCAATGATGTACTATGGATCATCACTGATGTACTATAGATCATCACTGATGTACTGTGGATCATCACTGATGTACTGTGGATCATCACTGATGTACTATAGATCATCACTGATGTACTATGGGCCATCACTGGTGTACTATGGATCATCACTGATGTACTATGGACCATCCCTGATGTACTATGGACCTTCCCATATGTACTATGGAAAATCCCTGATGTACTGTGGATCATCACTGATGTGCTATGGAACATCACTTGTGTACTATGGATCATCACTGATGTACTGTGGATTATCACTGATGTACTGTGGATCATCACTGATGTACTGTGGATCATCACTGATGTACTGTGGATTATCACTGATGTACTGTGGATCATCTCTGATGTACTGTGGATCATCACTGGTGTACTATGGATCATCACTGATGTACTATGGATCATCACTGATGTACTGTGGATCATCACTGATGTACTGTGGATCACTGATGTACTATAGATCATCACTGATGTACTGTGGATCATCACTGATGTACTGTGGATCATCACTGATGTACTATAGATCATCACTGATGTACTATGGACCATCACTGATGTACTATGGATCATCACTGGTGTACTATGGATCATCACTGTTGTACTATGGATCATCACTGGTGTACTTTGGACCATCCCTGATGTACTGTGGACCATCCCTGATGTACTATGGACCATCCCTTATGTACTGTGGATCATCACTGATGTACTGTGGACCATCCCTGATTTACTGTGGATCATCACTGATGTACTGTGGATCATCACTGATGTACTGTGGATCATCACTGATGTACTATGGATCATAACTGATGTACTATAGATCATCACTGATGTACTATGGGCCATCACTGGTGTACTATAGATCATCACTGATGTACTATGGGCCATCACTGGTGTACTATGGATCATCACTGATGTACTGTGGACCATCCCTGATGTACTGTGGATCATCACTGATGTACTGTGGATCATCACTGATGTACTGTGGATCATCACTGATATACTGTGGATCATCACTGATGTACTGTGGACCATCACTGATGTACTGTGGATCATCACTGATGTTCTATGGACCATCACTGATGTACTGTGGATCATCACTGATGTACTATAGATCATCACTGATGTACTGTGGATCATCACTGATGTACTGTGGATCATCACTGATGTACTATAGATCATCACTGATGTAGTATGGACCATCACTGATGTACTATGGATTATCACTGGTGTACTATGGATCATCCCTGATGTACTGTGGATCATCACTGATGTACTGTGGATCATCACTGATGTACTATAGTACATCACTGATGTACTATGGGCCATCACTGGTGTACTATGGATCATCACTGGTGTACTATGGATCATCCCTGATGTACTATGGACCATCCCTGATGTACTATGGACCATCCCTGATGTACTGTGGGTCATCACTGATGTACTGTGGACCATCCCTGATGTACTGTGGATCATCACTGATGTACTGTGGATCATCACTGATGTACTGTGGATCATCACTGATGTACTATGGATCATCACTGATGTACTATAGATCATCACTGATGTACTATAGATCATCACTGATGTACTATGGGCCATCACTGGTGTACTATAGATCATCACTGATGTACTATGGACCTTCCCTGATGGACTATGGACCATCCCTGATGTACTGTGGATCATCACTGATGTGCTATGGAACATCACTGGTGTACTATGGATCATCACTGATGTACTATGGATCATCACTGATGTACTGTGGATCATCACTGATGTACTGTGGACCATCCCTGATGTACTGTGGATCATCACTGATGTACTGTGGATTATCACTGATGTACTGAGGATCATCACTGATGTACTATGGATCATCACTGATGTACTATGGATCATCACTTATGTACTATGAGCCATCACTGATGTACTATGGATCATCACTGGTGTACTATGGATCATCACTGATGTACTGTGGACCATCCCTGATGTACTGAGGAACATCACTGATGTACCATGGATCATCACTTGTACTGTGGATCATCACTGATGTACTGTGGATCATCACTGATGTACTGTGGATCATCATTGATGTACTATAGGCCATCACAGGTGTACTATGGATCATCACTGGTGTACTATGGATCATCACTGATATACTATGGACCATCCCTGATGTACTATGGACCATCCCTGATGTACTGTGGATCATCACTGATGTACTGTGGATCATCTCTGATGTACTATAGATCATCACTGATGTACTGTGGATCATCACTGATGTACTGTGGATCATCACTGATGTACTATAGATCATCACTGATGTACTATGGGCCATCACTGGTGTACTATGGATCATCACTGATGTACTATGGATCATCACTGATGTACTATGGATCATCACTGATGTACTATAGATCATCACTGATGTACTGTGGATCATCAATGATGTACTGTGGATCATCAATGATGTACTGTGGATCATCACTGATGTACTATAGATCATCACTGATGTACTATGGGCCATCACTGGTGTACTATGGATCATCACTGGTGTACTATTGATCATCACTGATGTACTATGGGCCATCACTGGTGTACTATGGATCATCACTGGTGTACTATGGATCATCACTGATGTACTATGGACCATCCCTGATGTACTATGGACCTTCCCATATGTATTATGGACCATCCCTGATGTACTGTGGATCATCACTGATGTACTGTGGATCATCACTGGTGTACTATGGATCATCACTGATGTACTATGGATCATCACTGTTGTACTATGGATCATCACTGGTGTACTTTGGACCATCCCTGATGTACTGTGGATCATCACTGATGTACTGTGGCTCATCACTGATGTACTATGGATCATCACTGATGTACTATAGATCATCACTGATGTACTATGGGCCATCAAAGGTGTACTATAGATCATCACTGATGTACTATGGGCCATCACTGGTGTACTATGGATCATCACTGATGTACTATGGGCCATCACTGGTGTACTATGGATCATCACTGATGTACTGTGGACCATCCCTGATGTACTGTGGATCATCACTGATGTACTGTGGATCATCACTGATGTACTGTGGATCATCACTGATATACTGTGGATCATCACTGATGTACTGTGGACCATCACTGATGTACTGTGGATCATCACTGATGTACTATGGGTCATCACTGATGTACTGTGGATCATCACTGATGTACTGTGGATCATCACTGATGTACTATAGATCATCACTGATGTACTATGGACCATCACTGGTGTACTATGGATCATCACTGGTGTACTATGGATCATCACTGGTGTACTATGGACCATCCCTGATGTACTGTGGATCATCACTAATGTACTGTGGATCATCACTGATGTACTATAGTTCATCACTGATGTACTATGGGCCATTACTGGTGTACTATGGAACATCACTGGTGTACTATGGATCATCCCTGATGTACTATGGACCATCCCTGATGTACTATGGATCATCACTGGTGTACTATGGATCATCACTGATGTACTATGGACCATCCCTGATGTACTGTGGACCATCCCTGATGTACTATGGACCATCCCTGATGTACTGTGGATCATCACTGATGTACTGTGGACCATCCCTGATGTACTGTGGATCATCACTGATGTACTGTGGATCATCACTGATGTACTGTGGATCATCACTGATGTACTATGGATAATCACTGATGTACTATAGATCATCACTGATGTACTATGGGCCATCACTGGTGTACTATATATCATCACTGATGTACTATGGGCCATCACTGGTGTACTATGGATCATCACTGATGTACTATGGGCCATCACTGGTGTACTATGGATCATCACTGATGTACTGTGGACCATCCCTGATGTACTGTGGATCATCACTGATGTACTGTGGATCACCACTGATGTACTGTGGATCATCACTCATATACTGTGGATCATCACTGATGTACTGTGGATCATCACTCATATACTGTGGATCATCACTGATGTACTGTGGACCATCACTGATGTACTGTGGATCATCACTAATGTTCTATGGATCATCACTGATGTACTATAGATCATCACTGATGTACTATGGGCCATCACTGGTGTACTATGGATCATCACTGGTGTACTATGGATCATCACTGATGTACTATGGACCATCCCTGATGTACTATGGACCTTCCCATATGTACTATGGACCATCCCTGATGTACTGTGGATCATCACTGATGTACTGTGGACCATCCCTGATGTACTGTGGATCATCACTGATGTACTATAGATCATCACTGATGTACTGTGGATCATCACTGATGTACTGTGGATCATCACTGATGTACTATAGATCATCACTGATGTACAATGGGCCATCACTGGTGTACTATGGATCATCAATGATGTACTATGGATCATCACTGATGTACTATAGATCATCACTGATGTACTGTGGATCATCACTGATGTACTGTGGATCATCACTGATGTACTATAGATCATCACTGATGTACTATGGGCCATCACTGGTGTACTATGGATCATCACTGATGTACTATGGACCATCCCTGATGTACTATGGACCTTCCCATATGTACTATGGACCATCCCTGATGTACTGTGGATCATCACTGATGTGCTATGGAACATCACTTGTGTACTATGGATCATCACTGATGTACTGTGGATTATCACTGATGTACTGTGGATCATCACTGATGTACTGTGGATCATCACTGATGTACTGTGGATTATCACTGATGTACTGTGGATCATCTCTGATGTACTGTGGATCATCACTGGTGTACTATGGATCATCACTGATGTACTATGGATCATCACTGATGTACTGTGGATCATCACTGATGTACTGTGGATCACTGATGTACTATAGATCATCACTGATGTACTGTGGATCATCACTGATGTACTGTGGATCATCACTGATGTACTATAGATCATCACTGATGTACTATGGACCATCACTGATGTACTATGGATCATCACTGGTGTACTATGGATCATCACTGTTGTACTATGGATCATCACTGGTGTACTTTGGACCATCCCTGATGTACTGTGGATCATCACTGATGTACTGTGGATCATCACTGATGTACTATAGATCATCACTGATGTACTATGGGCCATCACTGGTGTACTATGGATCATCACTGGTGTACTATGGATCATCACTGATGTACTATGGACCATCCCTGATGTACTGTGGACCATCCCTGATGTACTATGGACCATCCCTTATGTACTGTGGATCATCACTGATGTACTGTGGACCATCCCTGATTTACTGTGGATCATCACTGATGTACTGTGGATCATCACTGATGTACTGTGGATCATCACTGATGTACTATGGATCATAACTGATGTACTATAGATCATCACTGATGTACTATGGGCCATCACTGGTGTACTATAGATCATCACTGATGTACTATGGGCCATCACTGGTGTACTATGGATCATCACTGATGTACTGTGGACCATCCCTGATGTACTGTGGATCATCACTGATGTACTGTGGATCATCACTGATGTACTGTGGATCATCACTGATATACTGTGGATC
Organism: Rana muscosa; assembly: GCA_029206835.1. Taxonomy (NCBI): domain Eukaryota; kingdom Metazoa; phylum Chordata; class Amphibia; order Anura; family Ranidae; genus Rana; species Rana muscosa. Next base: position 285,007,279 of record CM055117.1, read on the forward strand.
ATCACTGATGTACTGTGGACCATCACTGATGTACTGTGGATCATCACTGATGTTCTATGGACCATCACTGATGTACTGTGGATCATCACTGATGTACTATAGATCATCACTGATGTACTGTGGATCATCACTGATGTACTGTGGATCATCACTGATGTACTATAGATCATCACTGATGTACTATGGACCATCACTGATGTACTATGGATTATCACTGGTGTACTATGGATCATCCCTGATGTACTGTGGATCATCACTGATGTACTGTGGATCATCACTGATGTACTATAGTACATCACTGATGTACTATGGGCCATCACTGGTGTACTATGGATCATCACTGGTGTACTATGGATCATCCCTGATGTACTATGGACCATCCCTGATGTACTATGGACCATCCCTGATGTACTGTGGGTCATCACTGATGTACTGTGGACCATCCCTGATGTACTGTGGATCATCACTGATGTACTGTGGATCATCACTGATGTACTGTGGATCATCACTGATGTACTATGGATCATCACTGATGTACTATAGATCATCACTGATGTACTATAGATCATCACTGATGTACTATGGGCCATCACTGGTGTACTATAGATCATCACTGATGTACTATGGACCTTCCCTGATGGACTATGGACCATCCCTGATGTACTGTGGATCATCACTGATGTGCTATGGAACATCACTGGTGTACTATGGATCTTCACTGATGTACTATGGATCATCACTGATGTACTGTGGATCATCACTGATGTACTGTGGACCATCCCTGATGTACTGTGGATCATCACTGATGTACTGTGGATTATCACTGATGTACTGAGGATCATCACTGATGTACTATGGATCATCACTGATGTACTATGGATCATCACTAATGTACTATGAGCCATCACTGATGTACTATGGATCATCACTGGTGTACTATGGATCATCACTGATGTACTGTGGACCATCCCTGATGTACTGAGGAACATCACTGATGTACCATGGATCATCACTTGTACTGTGGATCATCACTGATGTACTGTGGATCATCACTGATGTACTGTGGATCATCATTGATGTACTATAGGCCATCACAGGTGTACTATGGATCATCACTGGTGTACTATGGATCATCACTGATATACTATGGACCATCCCTGATGTACTATGGACCATCCCTGATGTACTGTGGATCATCACTGATGTACTGTGGATCATCTCTGATGTACTATAGATCATCACTGATGTACTGTGGATCATCACTGATGTACTGTGGATCATCACTGATGTACTATAGATCATCACTGATGTACTATGGGCCATCACTGGTGTACTATGGATCATCACTGATGTACTATGGATCATCACTGATGTACTATGGATCATCACTGATGTACTATAGATCATCACTGATGTACTGTGGATCATCAATGATGTACTGTGGATCATCAATGATGTACTGTGGATCATCACTGATGTACTATAGATCATCACTGATGTACTATGGGCCATCACTGGTGTACTATGGATCATCACTGGTGTACTATTGATCATCACTGATGTACTATGGGCCATCACTGGTGTACTATGGATCATCACTGGTGTACTATGGATCATCACTGATGTACTATGGACCATCCCTGATGTACTATGGACCTTCCCATATGTATTATGGACCATCCCTGATGTACTGTGGATCATCACTGATGTACTGTGGATCATCACTGGTGTACTATGGATCATCACTGATGTACTATGGATCATCACTGTTGTACTATGGATCATCACTGGTGTACTTTGGACCATCCCTGATGTACTGTGGATCATCACTGATGTACTGTGGCTCATCACTGATGTACTATGGATCATCACTGATGTACTATAGATCATCACTGATGTACTATGGGCCATCAAAGGTGTACTATAGATCATCACTGATGTACTATGGGCCATCACTGGTGTACTATGGATCATCACTGATGTACTATGGGCCATCACTGGTGTACTATGGATCATCACTGATGTACTGTGGACCATCCCTGATGTACTGTGGATCATCACTGATGTACTGTGGATCATCACTGATGTACTGTGGATCATCACTGATATACTGTGGATCATCACTGATGTACTGTGGACCATCACTGATGTACTGTGGATCATCACTGATGTACTATGGGTCATCACTGATGTACTGTGGATCATCACTGATGTACTGTGGATCATCACTGATGTACTGTGGATCATCACTGATGTACTATAGATCATCACTGATGTACTATGGACCATCACTGATGTACTATGGATTATCACTGGTGTACTATGGATCATCCCTGATGTACTGTGGATCATCACTGATGTACTGTGGATCATCACTGATGTACTATAGTACATCACTGATGTACTATGGGCCATCACTGGTGTACTATGGATCATCACTGGTGTACTATGGATCATCCCTGATGTACTATGGACCATCCCTGATGTACTATGGACCATCCCTGATGTACTGTGGGTCATCACTGATGTACTGTGGACCATCCCTGATGTACTGTGGATCATCACTGATGTACTGTGGATCATCACTGATGTACTGTGGATCATCACTGATGTACTATGGATCATCACTGATGTACTATAGATCATCACTGATGTACTATAGATCATCACTGATGTACTATGGGCCATCACTGGTGTACTATAGATCATCACTGATGTACTATGGACCTTCCCTGATGGACTATGGACCATCCCTGATGTACTGTGGATCATCACTGATGTGCTATGGAACATCACTGGTGTACTATGGATCTTCACTGATGTACTATGGATCATCACTGATGTACTGTGGATCATCACTGATGTACTGTGGACCATCCCTGATGTACTGTGGATCATCACTGATGTACTGTGGATTATCACTGATGTACTGAGGATCATCACTGATGTACTATGGATCATCACTGATGTACTATGGATCATCACTAATGTACTATGAGCCATCACTGATGTACTATGGATCATCACTGGTGTACTATGGATCATCACTGATGTACTGTGGACCATCCCTGATGTACTGAGGAACATCACTGATGTACCATGGATCATCACTTGTACTGTGGATCATCACTGATGTACTGTGGATCATCACTGATGTACTGTGGATCATCATTGATGTACTATAGGCCATCACAGGTGTACTATGGATCATCACTGGTGTACTATGGATCATCACTGATATACTATGGACCATCCCTGATGTACTATGGACCATCCCTGATGTACTGTGGATCATCACTGATGTACTGTGGATCATCTCTGATGTACTATAGATCATCACTGATGTACTGTGGATCATCACTGATGTACTGTGGATCATCACTGATGTACTATAGATCATCACTGATGTACTATGGGCCATCACTGGTGTACTATGGATCATCACTGATGTACTATGGATCATCACTGATGTACTATGGATCATCACTGATGTACTATAGATCATCACTGATGTACTGTGGATCATCAATGATGTACTGTGGATCATCAATGATGTACTGTGGATCATCACTGATGTACTATAGATCATCACTGATGTACTATGGGCCATCACTGGTGTACTATGGATCATCACTGGTGTACTATTGATCATCACTGATGTACTATGGGCCATCACTGGTGTACTATGGATCATCACTGGTGTACTATGGATCATCACTGATGTACTATGGACCATCCCTGATGTACTATGGACCTTCCCATATGTATTATGGACCATCCCTGATGTACTGTGGATCATCACTGATGTACTGTGGATCATCACTGGTGTACTATGGATCATCACTGATGTACTATGGATCATCACTGTTGTACTATGGATCATCACTGGTGTACTTTGGACCATCCCTGATGTACTGTGGATCATCACTGATGTACTGTGGCTCATCACTGATGTACTATGGATCATCACTGATGTACTATAGATCATCACTGATGTACTATGGGCCATCAAAGGTGTACTATAGATCATCACTGATGTACTATGGGCCATCACTGGTGTACTATGGATCATCACTGATGTACTATGGGCCATCACTGGTGTACTATGGATCATCACTGATGTACTGTGGACCATCCCTGATGTACTGTGGATCATCACTGATGTACTGTGGATCATCACTGATGTACTGTGGATCATCACTGATATACTGTGGATCATCACTGATGTACTGTGGACCATCACTGATGTACTGTGGATCATCACTGATGTACTATGGGTCATCACTGATGTACTGTGGATCATCACTGATGTACTGTGGATCATCACTGATGTACTATAGATCATCACTGATGTACTATGGACCATCACTGGTGTACTATGGATCATCACTGGTGTACTATGGATCATCACTGGTGTACTATGGACCATCCCTGATGTACTGTGGATCATCACTAATGTACTGTGGATCATCACTGATGTACTATAGTTCATCACTGATGTACTATGGGCCATTACTGGTGTACTATGGAACATCACTGGTGTACTATGGATCATCCCTGATGTACTATGGACCATCCCTGATGTACTATGGATCATCACTGGTGTACTATGGATCATCACTGATGTACTATGGACCATCCCTGATGTACTGTGGACCATCCCTGATGTACTATGGACCATCCCTGATGTACTGTGGATCATCACTGATGTACTGTGGACCATCCCTGATGTACTGTGGATCATCACTGATGTACTGTGGATCATCACTGATGTACTGTGGATCATCACTGATGTACTATGGATAATCACTGATGTACTATAGATCATCACTGATGTACTATGGGCCATCACTGGTGTACTATATATCATCACTGATGTACTATGGGCCATCACTGGTGTACTATGGATCATCACTGATGTACTATGGGCCATCACTGGTGTACTATGGATCATCACTGATGTACTGTGGACCATCCCTGATGTACTGTGGATCATCACTGATGTACTGTGGATCATCACTGATGTACTGTGGATCATCACTCATATACTGTGGATCATCACTGATGTACTGTGGATCATCACTCATATACTGTGGATCATCACTGATGTACTGTGGACCATCACTGATGTACTGTGGATCATCACTAATGTTCTATGGACCATCACTGATGTACTGTGGATCATCACTGATGTACTATAGATCATCACTGATGTACTGTGGATAATCACTGATGTACTGTGGATCATCACTGAAGTACTATAGATCATCACTGATGTACTATGGACCATCACTGGTGTACTATGGATCATCACTGGTGTACTATGGATCATCACTGGTGTACTATGGACCATCCCTGATGTACTGTGGATCATCACTGATGTACTGTGGATCATCACTGATGTACTATAGTTCATCACTGATGTACTATGGGCCATCACTGGTGTACTATGGATCATCACTGGTGTAATATGGATCATCCCTGATGTACTATGGACCATCCCTGATGTACTATGGACCATCCCTGATGTACTATGGACCATCCCTGATGTACTGTGGATCATCACTGATGTACTGTGGATCATCACTGATGTACTGTGGATCATCACTGATGTACTATGGGCCATCACAGGTGTACTATGGATCATCACTGGTGTACTATGGATCATCACTGATGTACTATGCATCATCACTGATGTACTATGGATCATCACTGATGTACTATGGATCATCACTGATGTACTATGGACCATCCCTGATGTACTATGGACCATCCCTGATGTACTATGGACCATCCCTGATGTACTGTGAATCATCACTGATGTACTGTGGATCATCACTGATGTACTATGGACCATCACTGATGTACTGTGGATCACTGATGTACTATAGATCATCACTGATGTACTGTGGATCATCACTGATGTACTGTGGATCATCACTGATGTACTATAGATCATCACTGATGTACCATGGATCATCACTGATGTACTATGTATCATCACTGATGTACTGAGGATCATCACTAATGTACTATGGATCATCACTGATGTACTGTGGATAATGACTGATGTACTGTGGATCATCACTGATGTACTATGGATCATCACTGATGTACTGAGGATCATCACTGATGTACTGTAAATCATCACTGATGTACTGTGGATCATCACTGATGTACTATGGGCCATCACTGGTGTACTATAGATCATCATTGATGTACTATGGGCCATCACTGGTGTACTATGGATCATCACTGATGTACTGTGGACCATCCCTGATGTACTGTGGATCATCACTGATGTACTGTGGATCATCACTGATGTACTGTGGATCATCACTGATATACTGTGGATCATCACTGATGTACTGTGGACCATCACTGATGTACTGTGGATCATCACTGATGTTCTATGGACCATCACTGATGTACTGTGGATCATCACTGATGTACTATAGATCATCACTGATGTACTGTGGATCATCACTGATGTACTGTGGATCATCACTGATGTACTATAGATCATCACTGATGTACTATGGACCATCACTGATGTACTATGGATTATCACTGGTGTACTATGGATCATCCCTGATGTACTGTGGATCATCACTGATGTACTGTGGATCATCACTGATGTACTATAGTACATCACTGATGTACTATGGGCCATCACTGGTGTACTATGGATCATCACTGGTGTACTATGGATCATCCCTGATGTACTATGGACCATCCCTGATGTACTATGGACCATCCCTGATGTACTGTGGGTCATCACTGATGTACTGTGGACCATCCCTGATGTACTGTGGATCATCACTGATGTACTGTGGATCATCACTGATGTACTGTGGATCATCACTGATGTACTATGGATCATCACTGATGTACTATAGATCATCACTGATGTACTATAGATCATCACTGATGTACTATGGGCCATCACTGGTGTACTATAGATCATCACTGATGTACTATGGACCTTCCCTGATGGACTATGGACCATCCCTGATGTACTGTGGATCATCACTGATGTGCTATGGAACATCACTGGTGTACTATGGATCATCACTGATGTACTATGGATCATCACTGATGTACTGTGGATCATCACTGATGTACTGTGGACCATCCCTGATGTACTGTGGATCATCACTGATGTACTGTGGATTATCACTGATGTACTGAGGATCATCACTGATGTACTATGGATCATCACTGATGTACTATGGATCATCACTAATGTACTATGAGCCATCACTGATGTACTATGGATCATCACTGGTGTACTATGGATCATCACTGATGTACTGTGGACCATCCCTGATGTACTGAGGAACATCACTGATGTACCATGGATCATCACTTGTACTGTGGATCATCACTGATGTACTGTGGATCATCACTGATGTACTGTGGATCATCATTGATGTACTATAGGCCATCACAGGTGTACTATGGATCATCACTGGTGTACTATGGATCATCACTGATATACTATGGACCATCCCTGATGTACTATGGACCATCCCTGATGTACTGTGGATCATCACTGATGTACTGTGGATCATCTCTGATGTACTATAGATCATCACTGATGTACTGTGGATCATCACTGATGTACTGTGGATCATCACTGATGTACTATAGATCATCACTGATGTACTATGGGCCATCACTGGTGTACTATGGATCATCACTGATGTACTATGGATCATCACTGATGTACTATGGATCATCACTGATGTACTATAGATCATCACTGATGTACTGTGGATCATCAAATATGTACTGTGGATCATCAATGATGTACTGTGGATCATCACTGATGTACTATAGATCATCACTGATGTACTATGGGCCATCACTGGTGTACTATGGATCATCACTGGTGTACTATTGATCATCACTGATGTACTATGGGCCATCACTGGTGTACTATGGATCATCACTGGTGTACTATGGATCATCACTGATGTACTATGGACCATCCCTGATGTACTATGGACCTTCCCATATGTATTATGGACCATCCCTGATGTACTGTGGATCATCACTGATGTACTGTGGATCATCACTGGTGTACTATGGATCATCACTGATGTACTATGGATCATCACTGTTGTACTATGGATCATCACTGGTGTACTTTGGACCATCCCTGATGTACTGTGGATCATCACTGATGTACTATGGATCATCACTGATGTACTATGGATCATCACTAATGTACTATGAGCCATCACTGATGTACTATGGATCATCACTGGTGTACTATGGATCATCACTGATGTACTGTGGACCATCCCTGATGTACTGAGGAACATCACTGATGTACCATGGATCATCACTTGTACTGTGGATCATCACTGATGTACTGTGGATCATCACTGATGTACTGTGGATCATCATTGATGTACTATAGGCCATCACAGGTGTACTATGGATCATCACTGGTGTACTATGGATCATCACTGATATACTATGGACCATCCCTGATGTACTATGGACCATCCCTGATGTACTGTGGATCATCACTGATGTACTGTGGATCATCTCTGATGTACTATAGATCATCACTGATGTACTGTGGATCATCACTGATGTACTGTGGATCATCACTGATGTACTATAGATCATCACTGATGTACTATGGGCCATCACTGGTGTACTATGGATCATCACTGATGTACTATGGATCATCACTGATGTACTATGGATCATCACTGATGTACTATAGATCATCACTGATGTACTGTGGATCATCAAATATGTACTGTGGATCATCAATGATGTACTGTGGATCATCACTGATGTACTATAGATCATCACTGATGTACTATGGGCCATCACTGGTGTACTATGGATCATCACTGGTGTACTATTGATCATCACTGATGTACTATGGGCCATCACTGGTGTACTATGGATCATCACTGGTGTACTATGGATCATCACTGATGTACTATGGACCATCCCTGATGTACTATGGACCTTCCCATATGTATTATGGACCATCCCTGATGTACTGTGGAGCATCACTGATGTACTGTGGATCATCACTGGTGTACTATGGATCATCACTGATGTACTATGGATCATCACTGTTGTACTATGGATCATCACTGGTGTACTTTGGACCATCCCTGATGTACTGTGGATCATCACTGATGTACTGTGGCTCATCACTGATGTACTATGGATCATCACTGATGTACTATAGATCATCACTGATGTACTATGGGCCATCAAAGGTGTACTATAGATCATCACTGATGTACTATGGGCCATCACTGGTGTACTATGGATCATCACTGATGTACTATGGGCCATCACTGGTGTACTATGGATCATCACTGATGTACTGTGGACCATCCCTGATGTACTGTGGATCATCACTGATGTACTGTGGATCATCACTGATGTACTGTGGATCATCACTGATATACTGTGGATCATCACTGATGTACTGTGGACCATCACTGATGTACTGTGGATCATCACTGATGTACTATGGGTCATCACTGATGTACTGTGGATCATCACTGATGTACTGTGGATCATCACTGATGTACTATAGATCATCACTGATGTACTATGGACCATCACTGGTGTACTATGGATCATCACTGGTGTACTATGGATCATCACTGGTGTACTATGGACCATCCCTGATGTACTGTGGATCATCACTAATGTACTGTGGATCATCACTGATGTACTATAGTTCATCACTGATGTACTATGGGCCATTACTGGTGTACTATGGAACATCACTGGTGTACTATGGATCATCCCTGATGTACTATGGACCATCCCTGATGTACTATGGATCATCACTGGTGTACTATGGATCATCACTGATGTACTATGGACCATCCCTGATGTACTGTGGACCATCCCTGATGTACTATGGACCATCCCTGATGTACTGTGGATCATCACTGATGTACTGTGGACCATCCCTGATGTACTGTGGATCATCACTGATGTACTGTGGATCATCACTGATGTACTGTGGATCATCACTGATGTACTATGGATAATCACTGATGTACTATAGATCATCACTGATGTACTATGGGCCATCACTGGTGTACTATATATCATCACTGATGTACTATGGGCCATCACTGGTGTACTATGGATCATCACTGATGTACTATGGGCCATCACTGGTGTACTATGGATCATCACTGATGTACTGTGGACCATCCCTGATGTACTGTGGATCATCACTGATGTACTGTGGATCATCACTGATGTACTGTGGATCATCACTCATATACTGTGGATCATCACTGATGTACTGTGGATCATCACTCATATACTGTGGATCATCACTGATGTACTGTGGACCATCACTGATGTACTGTGGATCATCACTAATGTTCTATGGACCATCACTGATGTACTGTGGATCATCACTGATGTACTATAGATCATCACTGATGTACTGTGGATAATCACTGATGTACTGTGGATCATCACTGAAGTACTATAGATCATCACTGATGTACTATGGACCATCACTGGTGTACTATGGATCATCACTGGTGTACTATGGATCATCACTGGTGTACTATGGACCATCCCTGATGTACTGTGGATCATCACTGATGTACTGTGGATCATCACTGATGTACTATAGTTCATCACTGATGTACTATGGGCCATCACTGGTGTACTATGGATCATCACTGGTGCAATATGGATCATCCCTGATGTACTATGGACCATCCCTGATGTACTATGGACCATCCCTGATGTACTATGGACCATCCCTGATGTACTGTGGATCATCACTGATGTACTGTGGATCATCACTGATGTACTGTGGATCATCACTGATGTACTATGGGCCATCACAGGTGTACTATGGATCATCACTGGTGTACTATGGATCATCACTGATGTACTATGCATCATCACTGATGTACTATGGATCATCACTGATGTACTATGGATCATCACTGATGTACTATGGACCATCCCTGATGTACTATGGACCATCCCTGATGTACTATGGACCATCCCTGATGTACTGTGAATCATCACTGATGTACTGTGGATCATCACTGATGTACTATGGACCATCACTGATGTACTGTGGATCACTGATGTACTATAGATCATCACTGATGTACTGTGGATCATCACTGATGTACTGTGGATCATCACTGATGTACTATAGATCATCACTGATGTACCATGGATCATCACTGATGTACTATGTATCATCACTGATGTACTGAGGATCATCACTAATGTACTATGGATCATCACTGATGTACTGTGGATAATGACTGATGTACTGTGGATCATCACTGATGTACTATGGATCATCACTGATGTACTGAGGATCATCACTGATGTACTGTAAATCATCACTGATGTACTGTGGATCATCACTGATGTGCTATGAGCCATCACTGATGTACTATGGATCATCACTGGTGTACTATGGAGCATCACTGATGTACTATGGACCATCACTGATGTACTATGGACCATCCCTGATGTACTATGGACCATCCCTGATGTACTGAGGATCATCACTGATGTACTATAGATCAACACTGGTGTACTATGGATCATCACTGATGTACTGTGGATCATCACTGATGTACTATGGATCATCACTGATGTACTATGGATCATCACTGATGTACTGTGGATCATCACTGATGTACTATGGATCATCACTGATGTACTATGGATCATCACTGATGTACTATGAGCCATCACTGATGTACTATGGGCCATCACTGATGTACTGTGGATCATCACTGGTGTACTATGGATCATCTCTGATGTACTATGGATCATCACTGATGTACTATGGATCATCACTGATGTACTATGGATCATCACTGGTGTACTATGGATCATCACTGATGTACTATGGATCATCACTGATGTACTGTGTACCATCCCTGATGTACTGTGGATCATCACGGATGTACTGTGGATCATCACTGATGTACTGAGGATCATCACTGATGTACTATGGATCATCACTGATGTACTGTGGATCATCACTGATGTACTATAGATCATCACTGATGTACTGTGGATCATCACTGATGTACTGTGGATCATCACTGATGTACTGTGGATCATCAGTGATGTACTGAGGATCATCACTGATGTACTATGGGCCATCACTGGTGTACTATGGATCATCACTGATGTACTGTGGACCATCCCTGATGTACTGTGGATCATCACTGATGTGCTGTGGATCATCACTGATGTACTGTGGATCATCACTGATGTACTGAGGACCATCCCTGATGTAATGTGGACCATCACTGATGTACTGTGGACCATCACTGATGTACTGTGGATCATCACTGATGTTCTATTGACCATCACTGATGTACTATAGATCATCACTGGTGTACTATGGACCATCACTGGTGTACTATGGATAATCGCTGGTGTACTATGGATCATCACTGGTGTACTATGGACCATCCCTGATGTACTGTGGACCATCCCTGATGTACTATGGACCATACGTGATGTACTATGGATCATCCCTGATGTACTATTAACCATCCCTGATGTACTGTGGATCATCCCTGATGTACTGTGGATCATCACTGATGTACTATAGATCATCACTGATGTACTATGGGCCATCACTGGTGTACTATGGGCCATCACTGGTGTACTATGGATCATCACTGGTGTACTATGGATCATCACTGGTGTACTATGGACCATCACTGATGTACTGTGGATCATCACTGATGTACTGTGGATCATCCCTGGTGTACTATGGATCATCACTGGTGTACTATGGATCATCACTGATGTACTATGGGCCATCACTGATGTACTATGGGTCATCACTGATGTACTATGGATCATCACTGATGTACTGTGGACCATCCCTGATGTACTGTGGATCATCACTGATGTACTGTGGATCATCACTGATGTAATGTGGATCATCACTGATGTACAGTGGATCATCACTGATGTACTGTGGATCATCACTGATGTACTATGGGCCATCACTGATGTACTATGGGCCATTACTGATGTACTATGGGCCATCATTGGTGTACTATAGGCCATCACTGGAGTACTATGGATCATCACTGATGTACTATGGATCATCACTTATGTACTATAGATCATCACTGATGTACTATGGGCCATCACTGGTGTACTATGGATCATCACTGATGTAGTGTGGACCATCCCTGATGTACTGTGGATCATCCCTGATGTACTGTGGATCATCACTGATGTACTGTGGATCATCACTGATGTACTGAGGATCATCACTGATGTACTGTGGATCATCACTGATGTACTGTGGATCATCACTGATGTACTGTGGATCATCACTGATGTACTATAGATCATCACTGAAGTACTGTGGGCCATCACTGGTGTACTATGGATCATCACTGGTGTACTATGGATCATCACTGATGTACTATGGATCATCACTGATGAATTATGGATCATCACTGATGTACTATGAGCCATCACTGATGTACTATGGATCATCAATGGTGTACTATGGATCATCACTGATGTACTATGGATCATCACTGATGTACTATGGATCATCACTGATGTACTATGAGCCATCAATGATGTACTGTGGACCATCCCTGATGTACTGTGGATCATCACTGATGTACTGTGGATCATCACTGATGTACCGTGGATCATCACTGATGTACCGTGGATCATCACTGATGTACTGAGGATCATCACTGATGTACTGTGGATCATCACTGATGTACTATGGGCCATCACAGGTGTACTATGGATCATCACTGGTGTACTATGGATCATCACTGGTGTACTATGGATCATCACTGATGTACTATGGACCATCCCTGATGTACTATGGATCATCACTGATGTACTATGGATCATCACTGATGTACTATAGATCATCACTGATGTATTGTGGATGATCACTGATGTACTGTGGATCATCACTTATGTACTATAGATCATCACTGATGTACTATGGGCCATCACTGGTGTACTATGGATCATCACTGGTGTACTATGGATCATCACTGATGTACTATGGAGCATCCCTGATGTACTATGGACCTTCCCTGATGTACTATGGACCATCCCTGATGTACTGTGGATCATCACTGATGTGCTATGGAACATCACTGGTGTACTATGGATCATCACTGATGTACTATGGATCATCACTGATGTACTGTGGATCATCACTGATGTACTGTGGACCATCCCTGATGTACTGTGGATCATCACTGATGTACTGTGGATTATCACTGGTGTACTATGGATCATCACTGGTGTACTATGGATCATCACTGATGTACTATGGACCATCCCTGATGTACTATGGATCATCACTGATGTACTATGGATCATCACTGATGTACTATAGATCATCACTGATGTACTGTGGATGATCACTGATGTACTGTGGATCATCACTGGTGTACTATGGATCATCACTGATGTACTATGGACCATCCCTGATGTACTATGGACCTTCCCATATGTACTATGGACCATCCCTGATGTACTGTGGATCATCACTGATGTGCTATGGAACATCACTGGTGTACTATGGATCATCACTGATGTACTATGGATCATCACTGATGTACTATGGGCCATCCCTGGTGTACTGTGGATCATCACTGATGTACTATGGACCATCCCTGATGTACTGTGGATCATCACTGATGTACTGTGGATTATCACTGATGTACTGTGGATTATCTCTGATGTACTGTGGATCATCACTGATGTACTGAGGATCATCACTGATGTACTGTGGATCATCACTGATGTACTGTGGATCATCACTGGTGTACTATGGATCATCACTGATGTACTATGGATCATCACTGATGTACTATGGACCATCCCTGATGTACTGTGGATCATCACTGATGTACTCTGGACCATCCCTGATGTACTGTGGATCATCACTGATGTACTGAGGATCATCACTGATGTACTGTGGCTCATCACTGATGTACAGTGGCTCATCACTGATGTACAGTGGATCATCGCTGATTTACTGTGGATCATCGCTGATGTACTGTGGATCATCACTGATGTACTGAGGATCATCACTGATGTACTATGGATCATCACTGATGTACTATGGATCATCACTAATGTACTATGGATCATCACTGGTGTACTATGGATCATCACTGATGTACTGTGGACCATCCCTGATGTACTGTGGATCATCACTGATGTACTGTGGATCATCACTGATGTACTGTGGATCATCACTGATGTACTGTGGATCATCACTGATATACTGTGGATCATCACTGATGTACTATGGGCCATCACTGGTGTACTATAGATCATCACTGATGTACTATGGGCCATCACTGGTGTACTATGGATCATCACTGATGTACTATGGGCCATCACTGGTGTACTATAGATCATCACTGATGTACTATGGACCTTCCCTGATGTACTATGGACCATCCCTGATGTACTGTGGATCATCACTGATGTGCTATGGAACATCACTGGTGTACTATGGATCATCACTGATGTACTATGGATCATCACTGATGTACTGTGGATCATCACTGATGTACTGTGGACCATCCCTGATGTACTGTGGATCATCACTGATGTACTGTGGATTATCACTGATGTACTGAGGATCATCACTGATGTACTATGGATCATCACTGATGTACTATGGATCATCACTAGGGATGAGCCGAACACCCCCGGGTTCGGTTCGCACCAGAACCTTCGAACGGACCGAAAGTTCGCGCGAATTTTCGAACCCTATTCGTTATAATGGACGCGAACGTTCGAAATCAAAATTGCTAATTACAACGGCCAATATGCATGTTAATGTTATAAAACAGGTTTGGGGACCCGGGTCCTGCCCCAGGGAACATATATCAATGCAAAAAGAAATTTTAAAAACTAAAGTTTTTTCGGGAGCAGTCATTTTAATGATGCATAAAGTGAAAAAAAAAAAGTGAAATTTTCCTTTAAATATGGTACCTGGGGGGTGTCTAAAGTATGCCTGTGAAGTGGCATGTGTTTCCCGTGTTTAGAACTGTCCTTGCACAAAATGACATTTGTAAAGGAAAAAAAGAAGCCATTTAAAACCACTTGCGGCTTTAATGTCATGTCTTGTCCTGGCCGCCATATGGCTGAAAATCCTTGAGAAAAATGGCATGGCTACCCCATCACCCCCCCCCCCCCCACCCCAGCCCCTTTGGGTCTTGTATGGATACTAAGGGGGACCCCGCACCCAAAATAAAACCCTATACCTACAACCCTATATACTCTGAACAGCAGTATATAGGTGGTGCAAACAAGACATGGACTGTAGGTTTGTTCTTAAGTAGAATCTGAACAGGTACATTATGAAGTGTAGCTACATCCCAAAAAAATCAATTTTTAAGCTTTTTGGAGAACATAGGGAGGGGTTATCACCCCTGTAACATTTGCTGTCTTTGCACATCTGTTCAGAACATGTCACCTCACTTTCCGTCCCAATGACAAATGTTTTTGGAAAAGTGGGGTTTTAATTGAAACAAGGATTGGTGATAAAGCATCAGTAGAGAGGAGATACCTTTTTCCCAAATTAAATCTAACAGGATAGAATTTTCCTTCCTAGGGGTAGATTTCCTCTCACTTCCTGTTTTCTCTTGCCGTTTGCAAGTAGGAGTCGTTTGTAAGTTGGATGTTTGAAAGTAGGGGCCTGCCGTATATACTCTGCAGAAATTTGCCCTATTAGATGTTGGTGTAGCCACAAGACTGGTGGGCACAGGAATGGGCCCTGCTGTGAGTTAATAGATCAAGATTTGTACTTGCATGCACCTGTTGAACCGGGCAGAAAAATTGGGCCTTTGGTGGTGGTGGTGGTGGTGGTGGACGGTGTTGCCACAAGACTGTAAGCCCTCACAGTTACTCTTGGTGGGTGCAGGAATGGGCCCTGCTGTGAGTTATTAGATCAAGATTTGTAATTGCATGCACCTGTTGAACAGGGCAGAAAAATTGGGCCTTTGGTGGTGGTGGTGGTGGTGGACGGTGTTGCCACAAGACTGTAGGCCCTCATAGTTACTCTTGGTGGGCGCAGGAATGGGCCCTGCTGTGAACTATTAGATCAAGATTTGTAATTACACGCCCCTGTTAAACAGGGGCTGAAAAATTGTGCCTTAGGCATTGGTGCTGGTGCCACAACACTGCAACCCCTCACAGATACTGTACTTGGAGCACAGCAGTCACACCTGTTGCGAAGCATCTTTTTAAAAAATTGTAATTACACGCCCCTGTTATACAGGGGCTGAAAAATTGTGCCTTAGGCACTGGTGCTGGTGCCACAACACTGCAACCCCTCACAGATACTGTACTCTGAGCACAGCAATGAGACCTGTTGCAAAGCATTGCCTAAAAATTGTAATTACACGCCCCAACAGGGGCTGAAAAATTGTGCCTTAGGCACTGGTGCTGGTGCCACAACACTGCAACCCCTCACAGATACTGTACTCTGAGCACAGCAGTCACACCTGTTGCGAAGCATCTTTTTAAAAAAATTTAATTACACGCCCCTGTTATACAGGGGCTGAAAAATTGTGCCTTAGGCACTGGTGCTGGTGCCACAACACTGCAACCCCTCACAGATACTGTACTCTGAGCACAGCAATGAGACCTGTTGCAAAGCATTGCCTAAAAATTGTAATTACACGCCCCAACAGGGGCTGAAAAATTGTGCCTTAGGCACTGGTGCTGGTGCCACAACACTGCAACCCCTCACAGATACTGTACTCTGAGCACAGCAGTCACACCTGTTGCGAAGCATCTTTTTAAAAAATTGTAATTACACGCCCCTGTTATACAGGGGCTGAAAAATTGTGCCTTAGGCACTGGTGTGGTGGCATGGATCATTGAGGAGGAGGAAGAGGATAGTCAGTGAACATAACAGGACAGTCACTCAGCATCAGCATAGGCAGTCTTGAAGGGATGTGACATTATAAATTATTCCGTTATATCCGCTTCAGGTGTCTGGTAGCTGGTGGTGATCCAAGACTGATTCATTTTTATGAAGGTCAGTCGATCAACCGAGTCGGTGGACAGGCGCACCCTATGATCGGTGACAAATCCTCCAGCAGCACTGAATGTGCGTTCGGAAAGAACGCTGGATGCAGGACAGGCCAGTAGCTCAATTGCATACTGTGCAAGCTCTGGCCAGTGATCCATCCTCAGGACCCAGTAAGCCAGAGGATTTTCGGTGGGAAAGGTGTCCAAGTCTGACCTTGCCCCTAGGTATTCCTGCACCATGTATATCAGACGCTGGCGATGGTTGCTGGAACCGATCATACCTTGGGGCTGCGGACTAAAAAATTGTCTGAACGCATCGGTCAGACGTCCACCTTCCCCACCGCTCCTTCTGCTACTGACCGAAGCCTCAGCAACTCGTCGTCCAGGACCAGGAGTTTGTTACCTCCCAGTTTCTGGGAACGCGTTGCACAGACCTTTCTGCAAGGCCTCCCTGAGATGTCTCATCCTCTGCTCCCTCTGCAACGGCAAGATAAGGTCCGCAACCTTACCCTTGTACCGTGGATCAAGGAGAGTGGCCAGCCAGTAATGGTCACTCTCCTTGATCCGAAGAACACGAGGATCCTTCCGCAGGCTTTGCAGGATCAGGGAGGCCATGCAGCGTAGGTTAGCTGAGGCATTCGGTCCGGAGTCTTCTGGGTCACTGAGGATGACATGATCGCCAGCCACCTCCTCCCAGCCACGTACAAGTCCACTGGTTTGTTGGGACTGTACATCATCCCTAAAAGACTGCTGCTGCTGATGCTGAGTGCCAGGCTCCACCTCCATGCTCACACAATCCTCCTCCTCCTCCTCCTCCTCCTCTTCCTGTGTGATGGGTGGGACAGAAGGAACATTGTCTGGATAAAGGGGGCCTTGAGAGACAAGGAAGTCCTCCTCTTCCTGCCTCTGTTCTGCCTCAAGTGCCCTGTCCATTATCCCACGCAGCGTATGCTCCAACAGGTGGACAAGAGGTACAGTGTCACTGATGCATGCACTGTCACTGCTCACCATCCTCGTGGCCTCCTCAAATGGTGAGAGGACAGTGCATGCATCCCTGATCATGCTCCACTGGCGTGGGGAAAAAAAGCCAAGCTCCCCTGACCCTGTCCTGGTGCCGTAGTCGCAAAGGTACTCATTGATGGCCCTCTGCTGCGTGTGCAGTCGCTGCAGCATGGCCAACGTTGAGTTCCACCTGGTGGGCATGTCACATATTAGGCGGTTCTTGGGCAGGTTCAGCTCCTTTTGCAGCTCAGTCAGCCGAGCACTGGCATTATAAGATCGGCGGAAATGCACACAGACTTTCCTGGCCTGCCTCAGGACATCCTGTAAGCCTGGGAACCTGCCCAAGAACCGCTGCACCACCAGGTTGAGGACGTGAGCCATACAGGGCACATGGGTGAGCTGCCCCTGTCGCAGGGCGGAGAGGAGGTTGGTGCCATTATCAGAAACGACCATTCCTGGCTTAAGCTGGCGTGGCATCAACCACCTCTCGGCCTGCCCCTGCAGAGCTGCCAGAACCTCTGGCCCAGTGTGGCTCCTGTCCCCCAAACACACCAGCGCAAGCACGGCATGGCATCTTTTTGCCTGCGTACTCGCGTAGCCCCTTGTACGCCTACGGAGCACCGCTGGTTCCGAGGACAGAGCACTCGAAGAGGACATGGAGGAAGAAGAGGAGGGGGTGGAGGAGAGAGGTGTGTCACAACCAGTAGTAGCATTTTGGAGGCGTGGTGGCGGAACAACCTCCAACACTACTGCACCTTGTCCTGCATCCCTCCCAGCTACCAATAGAGTGACCCAATGGGCCGTGAAAGAAAGATAACGTCCCTGTCCATGCCTGCTGGACCATGAGTCAGCGGTAATATGCACCTTACCGCTGACCGCCCTGTCCAGCGAGGCATGGACATTGCCTTCCACATGCCAGTAGAGAGACGGAATCGCCTTCCGTGAGAAAAAGTGGCGTTTGGGAACCTGCCACTGAGGAACCGCACATTGAACAAACTCACGGAAGGGGGCCGAGTCTATCAACTGAAAAGGCAGCAGTTGAAGTGCTAGCAATTTAGCCAAGCTAGCATTCAACCGCTGGGCATGTGGATGGCTGGGAGTATACTTCTTTCGACGGTCCAGCAGCTGGGGCAGGGAAATTTGCCTGCTACAATCGGACGTCGGTGTACTGCAAGTACTTGGTTGTGACACACCTAATTCTACACCTTCAGTCCTCTCAGAGCAGCTTTCAGAGAGGACTGAAGATATAGTGGGGATGGAGATCCCAGCTGATGAGGAGCAAGGAGAGGTCCGCATTGTTCTTTGGTGTGGGTCTTTTATGTGTGCTTGCCAACGAGCTGCATGGCAGGTCGACATATGTCTGCTCATGCTTGTGGTGCCCAAGCGGCTGATGTTTTGGCCACGCGAGATACGCTTGAGACAAATATTGCAAATAGCAGTGGTGCGATCTGATGCACTCGTCTCAAAAAAGGCCCACACCAAAGAACTTTTGTGATAACGTGCAGAGGCAGCGCCCTGCACAGGCGGAGCTCTGCGGTGTGGTACAGTTGCTGTGCTGGCCTCTAGCTGGCCTCCAGGGGGCATCCTGCCTCGTTGGACATGTGACGCTGCATCCTCCTCCTCCTCCTCCTCTCTCCCTTCAGGCACCCACGTGGAGTCAGTGACCTCATCATCCCCTCCCTCTTCACCACTAGAGCAAACCTGGCAGTAAGCTGCAGCTGGTGGAACACTACTGCCAGATTGCTGTCCTTCAGCATCCCCTCTCTCTGCGCGCACACTACTGACTTCCTCAAGCTGGGTATCATCATCCGAGCCTTCGAATCGTTGGGCATCCTCCTGGAGCATGTACCCAACACTGTGCTCAAACAGTTCGGGGGACTCCTCAGGAGGACATGGTGGGTCTAGGGAAGGGGTGGCTGATGATGCCATTGAGTACGCGTTGGCAGCTGCTCTGCCAGTACCCTGAGCCTGGGTGAGAGAGGATGAGGAGGATGAGGAGGGCTTGGTCATCTATTCTACCAAGCCTTCGGCATGATGCGGCTCCACATGTCCAGCTGCCGAAAACAAAGACAAGCGTGTCCCATGGCCACGTGCTGATGACGATGCACGACCACGTCCACGGCCAGCACTGTTGTCTCTAGAAACAGAGCCTGCCTGCCCTGTGTTCTTGCCTCGGCACGCTCTGCCTCTCCTTGGCGGTCTTCCAGCCATTGTAGTCGGTAGTGTATATAGTATAAAAAATAGAACTCCTATGTGTGCTCACAACACACTGTAGGTCCTATGGGTGCTGACACTAACACACTATAGGTACTATGTGTGCTGCTGGAAAGAAAATATAGGAGCTCTGTTTGCTGCCACTAACACACTAGAAGTCCTATGGGTGCTGCTGAGAAGAAAATATAGGAGCTCTGTTTGCTGCCACTAACACACTAGAAGTCCTATGGGTGCTGCTGAGAAGAAAATATAGGAGCTCTGTTTGCTGCCACTAACACACTAGAAGTCCTATGGGTGCTGCTGAGAAGAAAATATAGGAGCTCTGTTTGCTGCCACTAACACACTAGAAGTCCTATGGGTGCTGCTGAGAAGAAAATATAGGAGCTCTGTTTGCTGCCACTAACACACTAGAAGTCCTATGGGTGCTGCTGAGAAGAAAATATAGGAGCTCTGTGTGATGCCACTAACACACTAGAAGTCCTATGGGTGCTGCTGAGAAGAAAATATAGGAGCTCTGTTTGCTGCCACTAACACACTAGAAGTCCTATGGGTGCTGCTGAGAAGAAAATATAGGAGCTCTGTTTGCTGCCACTAACACACTAGAAGTCCTATGGGTGCTGCTGAGAAGAAAATATAGGAGCTCTGTGTGATGCCACTAACACACTAGAAGTCCTATGGGTGCTGCTGAGAAGAAAATATAGGAGCTCTGTTTGCTGCCACTAACACACTAGAAGTCCTATGGGTGCTGCTGAGAAGAAAATATAGGAGCTCTGTGTGATGCCACTAACACACTAGAAGTCCTATGGGTGCTGCTGAGAAGAAAATATAGGAGCTCTGTTTGCTGCCACTAACACTAGAAGTCCTATGGGTGCTGCTGAGAAGAAAATATAGGAGCTCTGTTTGCTGCCACTAACACACTAGAAGTCCTATGGGTGCTGCTGAGAAGAAAATATAGGAGCTCTGTTTGCTGCCACTAACACACTAGAAGTCCTATGGGTGCTGCTGAGAAGAAAATATAGGAGCTCTGTGTGATGCCACTAACACACTAGAAGTCCTATGGGTGCTGCTGAGAAGAAAATATAGGAGCTCTGTTTGCTGCCACTAACACACTAGAAGTCCTATGGGTGCTGCTGAGAAGAAAATATAGGAGCTCTGTTTGCTGCCACTAACACACTAGAAGTCCTATGGGTGCTGCTGAGAAGAAAATATAGGAGCTCTGTTTGCTGCCACTAACACACTAGAAGTCCTATGGGTGCTGCTGAGAAGAAAATATAGGAGCTCTGTTTGCTGCCACTAACACACTAGAAGTCCTATGGGTGCTGCTGAGAAGAAAATATAGGAGCTCTGTTTGCTGCCACTAACACACTAGAAGTCCTATGGGTGCTGCTGAGAAGAAAATATAGGAGCTCTGTGTGATGCCACTAACACACTAGAAGTCCTATGGGTGCTGCTGAGAAGAAAATATAGGAGCTCTGTTTGCTGCCACTAACACACTAGAAGTCCTATGGGTGCTGCTGAGAAGAAAATATAGGAGCTCTGTTTGCTGCCACTAACACACTAGAAGTCCTATGGGTGCTGCTGAGAAGAAAATATAGGAGCTCTGTGTGATGCCACTAACACACTAGAAGTCCTATGGGTGCTGCTGAGATGAAAATATAGGAACTCTGTGTGATGCCACTAACACATTAGAAGTCCTATGGGTGCTGCTGAGAAGAAAATATAGGAGCTCTGTTTGCTGCCACTAACACACTAGAAGTCCTATGGGTGCTGCTGAGAAGAAAATATAGGAGCTCTGTGTGATGCCACTAACACACTAGAAGTCCTATGGGTGCTGCTGAGAAGAAAATATAGGAGCTCTGTTTGCTGCCACTAACACACTAGAAGTCCTATGGGTGCTGCTGAGAAGAAAATATAGGAGCTCTGTTTGCTGCCACTAACACACTAGAAGTCCTATGGGTGCTGCTGAGAAGAAAATATAGGAGCTCTGTTTGCTGCCACTAACACACTAGAAGTCCTATGGGTGCTGCTGAGAAGAAAATATAGGAGCTCTGTTTGCTGCCACTAACACACTAGAAGTCCTATGGGTGCTGCTGAGAAGAAAATATAGGAGCTCTGTTTGCTGCCACTAACACACTAGAAGTCCTATGGGTGCTGCTGAGAAGAAAATATAGGAGCTCTGTGTGATGCCACTAACACACTAGAAGTCCTATGGGTGCTGCTGAGAAGAAAATATAGGAGCTCTGTTTGCTGCCACTAACACACTAGAAGTCCTATGGGTGCTGTTGGGGTGCAATGCTGTGCTAACAGCACTGCGGTTGGTACTACTGCAATACTGTACTAACAGTAAGCACGCACCAGACTAATCCCCAGCAGCAGCTAATAACACACTAACTGTGCAATCAGCAGCAATGAACGATCAATGACTTAGGTAGCAATGGTTTAGCAAAGAAATAGCCAATGGTTTAGCAAAGAAGAGCAAATCTTTCAGTATCAAGCAAAGACAGAATCAGCAGACTAATCTCTCCTAAAGCCGGAACTCATGTGACCGGGGCCGATGGCGTGGCGGCCTTTTAAATGGTGGGGCGTGTACTAAAGCCCCTGAGCTGTAATTGGCTACAGCCGTCCTGCCTGTAGCCAATTATTGCTCTCCGAGTTTCGGGCGCTGTGATTGGCCAAGCATGCGGGGTCACAGTGCATGCTTGGCCAATCATCAGCCAGCAATGCACTGCGCCGGCCGCGCCGGCCGCAATGCATTGCGGGGCCGCTCGCATCACACGAATGTGATGCGAACGGCCCAAATAGTTCTGGGCTCGACGAGCGAGCGAACGCCCGATGCTCGATTCGAACATGGGTTCGAATCGAGCACCGGGCCCATCCCTAATCATCACTAATGTACTATGAGCCATCACTGATGTACTATGGATCATCACTGGTGTACTATGGATCATCACTGATGTACTGTGGACCATCCCTGATGTACTGAGGAACATCACTGATGTACCATGGATCATCACTTGTACTGTGGATCATCACTGATGTACTGTGGATCATCACTGATGTACTGTGGATCATCACTGATGTACTATAGGCCATCACAGGTGTACTATGGATCATCACTGGTGTACTATGGATCATCACTGATATACTATGGACCATCCCTGATGTACTATGGACTATCCCTGATGTACTGTGGATCATCACTGATGTACTGTGGATCATCTCTGATGTACTATAGATCATCACTGATGTACTGTGGATCATCACTGATGTACTGTGGATCATCACTGATGTACTATAGATCATCACTGATGTACTATGGGCCATCACTGGTGTACTATGGATCATCACTGATGTACTATGGATCATCACTGATGTACTATGGATCATCACTGATGTACTATAGATCATCACTGATGTACTGTGGATCATCAATGATGTACTGTGGATCATCAATGATGTACTGTGGATCATCACTGATGTACTATAGATCATCACTGATGTACTATGGGCCATCACTGGTGTACTATGGATCATCACTGGTGTACTATTGATCATCACTGATGTACTATGGGCCATCACTGGTGTACTATGGATCATCACTGGTGTACTATGGATCATCACTGATGTACTATGGACCATCCCTGATGTACTATGGACCTTCCCATATGTATTATGGACCATCCCTGATGTACTGTGGATCATCACTGATGTACTGTGGATCATCACTGGTGTACTATGGATCATCACTGATGTACTATGGATCATCACTGTTGTACTATGGATCATCACTGGTGTACTTTGGACCATCCCTGATGTACTGTGGATCATCACTGATGTACTGTGGCTCATCACTGATGTACTATGGATCATCACTGATGTACTATAGATCATCACTGATGTACTATGGGCCATCACAGGTGTACTATAGATCATCACTGATGTACTATGGGCCATCACTGGTGTACTATGGATCATCACTGATGTACTATGGGCCATCACTGGTGTACTATGGATCATCACTGATGTACTGTGGACCATCCCTGATGTACTGTGGATCATCACTGATGTACTGTGGATCATCACCGATGTACTGTGGATCATCACTGATATACTGTGGATCATCACTGATGTACTGTGGACCATCACTGATGTACTGTGGATCATCACTGATGTACTATGGGTCATCACTGATGTACTGTGGATCATCACTGATGTACTGTGGATCATCACTGATGTACTATAGATCATCACTGATGTACTATGGACCATCACTGGTGTACTATGGATCATCACTGGTGTACTATGGATCATCACTGGTGTACTATGGACCATCCCTGATGTACTGTGGATCATCACTGATGTACTATAGTTCATCACTGATGTACTATGGGCCATTACTGGTGTACTATGGAACATCACTGGTGTACTATGGATCATCCCTGATGTACTATGGACCATCCCTGATGTACTATGGATCATCACTGGTGTACTATGGATCATCACTGATGTACTATGGACCATCCCTGATGTACTGTGGACCATCCCTGATGTACTATGGACCATCCCTGATGTACTGTGGATCATCACTGATGTACTGTGGACCATCCCTGATGTACTGTGGATCATCACTGATGTACTGTGGATCATCACTGATGTACTGTGGATCATCACTGATGTACTATGGATCATCACTGATGTACTATAGATCATCACTGATGTACTATGGGCCATCACTGGTGTACTATATATCATCACTGATGTACTATGGGCCATCACTGGTGTACTATGGATCATCACTGATGTACTATGGGCCATCACTGGTGTACTATGGATCATCACTGATGTACTGTGGACCATCCCTGATGTACTGTGGATCATCACTGATGTACTGTGGATCATCACTGATGTACTGTGGATCATCACTCATATACTGTGGATCATCACTGATGTACTGTGGATCATCACTCATATACTGTGGATCATCACTGATGTACTGTGGACCATCACTGATGTACTGTGGATCATCACTGATGTTCTATGGACCATCACTGATGTACTGTGGATCATCACTGATGTACTATAGATCATCACTGATGTACTGTGGATCATCACTGATGTACTGTGGATCATCACTGAAGTACTATAGATCATCACTGATGTACTATGGACCATCACTGGTGTACTATGGATCATCACTGGTGTACTATGGATCATCACTGGTGTACTATGGACCATCCCTGATGTACTGTGAATCATCACTGATGTACTGTGGATCATCACTGATGTACTATAGTTCATCACTGATGTACTATGGGCCATCACTGGTGTACTATGGATCATCACTGGTGTAATATGGATCATCCCTGATGTACTATGGACCATCCCTGATGTACTATGGACCATCCCTGATGTACTGTGGATCATCACTGATGTACTGTGGATCATCACTGATGTACTGTGGATCATCACTGATGTACTATGGGCCATCACAGGTGTACTATGGATCATCACTGGTGTACTATGGATCATCACTGATGTACTATGCATCATCACTGATGTACTATGGATCATCACTGATGTACTATGGATCATCACTGATGTACTATGGACCATCCCTGATGTACTATGGACCATCCCTGATGTACTATGGACCATCCCTGATGTACTGTGAATCATCACTGATGTACTGTGGATCATCACTGATGTACTATGGACCATAACTGATGTACTGTGGATCACTGATGTACTATAGATCATCACTGATGTACTGTGGATCATCACTGATGTACTGTGGATCATCACTGATGTACTATAGATCATCACTGATGTACCATGGATCATCACTGATGTACTATGTATCATCACTGATGTACTGAGGATCATCACTAATGTACTGTGGATCATCACTGATGTACTGTGGATAATCACTGATGTACTGTGGATCATCACTGATGTACTATGGATCATCACTGATGTACTGAGGATCATCACTGATGTACTGTAAATCATCACTGATGTACTGTGGATCATCACTGATGTACTATGAGCCATCACTGATGTACTATGGATCATCACTGGTGTACTATGGAGCATCACTGATGTACTATGGACCATCCCTGATGTACTATGGACCATCCCTGATGTACTGAGGATCATCACTGATGTACTATAGATCATCACTGGTGTACTATGGATCATCACTGATGTACTGTGGATCATCACTGATGTACTATGGATCATCACTGATGTACTATGGATCATCACTGATGTACTGTGGATCATCACTGATGTACTATGGATCATCACTGATGTACTATGGACCATCCCTGATGTACTATGGACCATCCCTGATGTACTATGGACCATCCCTGATGTACTGTGAATCATCACTGATGTACTGTGGATCATCACTGATGTACTATGGACCATAACTGATGTACTGTGGATCACTGATGTACTATAGATCATCACTGATGTACTGTGGATCATCACTGATGTACTGTGGATCATCACTGATGTACTATAGATCATCACTGATGTACCATGGATCATCACTGATGTACTATGTATCATCACTGATGTACTGAGGATCATCACTAATGAACTGTGGATCATCACTGATGTACTGTGGATAATCACTGATGTACTGTGGATCATCACTGATGTACTATGGATCATCACTGATGTACTGAGGATCATCACTGATGTACTGTAAATCATCACTGATGTACTGTGGATCATCACTGATGTACTATGAGCCATCACTGATGTACTATGGATCATCACTGGTGTACTATGGAGCATCACTGATGTACTATGGACCATCCCTGATGTACTATGGACCATCCCTGATGTACTATGGACCATCCCTGATGTACTGAGGATCATCACTGATGTACTATAGATCATCACTGGTGTACTATGGATCATCACTGATGTACTGTGGATCATCACTGATGTACTATGGATCATCACTGATGTACTATGGATCATCACTGATGTACTGTGGATCATCACTGATGTACTATGGATCATCACTGATGTACTATGGATCATCACTGATGTACTATGAGCCATCACTGATGTACTATGGGCCATCACTGATGTACTGTGGATCATCACTGGTGTACTATGGATCATCTCTGATGTACTATGGATCATCACTGATGTACTATGGATCATCACTGATTTACTATGGATCATCACTGATGTACTATGGATCATCACTGGTGTACTATGGATCATCACTGATGTACTATGGATCATCACTGATGTACTGTGTACCATCCCTGATGTACTGTGGATCATCACGGATGTACTGTGGATCATCACTGATGTACTGAGGATCATCACTGATGTACTATGGATCATCACTGATGTACTGTGGATCATCACTGATGTACTATAGATCATCACTGATGTACTGTGGATCATCACTGATGTACTGTGGATCATCACTGATGTACTGAGGATCATCACTGATGTACTATGGGCCATCACTGCTGTACTATGGATCATCACTGATGTACTGTGGACCATCCCTGATGTACTGTGGATCATCACTGATGTGCTGTGGATCATCACTGATGTACTGTGGATCATCACTGATGTACTGAGGACCATCCCTGATGTAATGTGGACCATCACTGATGTACTGTGGACCATCACTGATGTACTGTGGATCATCACTGATGTTCTATTGACCATCACTGATGTACTGTGGATCATCACTGATGTACTGTGGATCATCACTGATGTACTATAGATCATCACTGATGTACTGTGGATCATCACTGATGTACTGTGGATCATCACTGATGTACTGTGGATCATCACTGGTGTACTATGGATCATCACTGATGTACTATGGATCATCACTGTTGTACTATGGATCATCACTGGTGTACTTTGGACCATCCCTGATGTACTGTGGATCATCACTGATGTACTGTGGCTCATCACTGATGTACTATGGATCATCACTGATGTACTATAGATCATCACTGATGTACTATGGCCCATCACAGGTGTACTATAGATCATCACTGATGTACTATGGGCCATCACTGGTGTACTATGGATCATCACTGATGTACTATGGGCCATCACTGGTGTACTATGGATCATCACTGATGTACTGTGGACCATCCCTGATGTACTGTGGATCATCACTGATGTACTGTGGATCATCACTGATGTACTGTGGATCATCACTGATATACTGTGGATCATCACTGATGTACTGTGGACCATCACTGATGAACTGTGGATCATCACTGATGTACTATGGGTCATCACTGATGTACTGTGGATCATCACTGATGTACTGTGGATCATCACTGATGTACTATAGATCATCACTGATGTACTATGGACCATCACTGGTGTACTATGGATCATCACTGGTGTACTATGGATCATCACTGGTGTACTATGGACCATCCCTGATGTACTGTGGATCATCACTAATGTACTGTGGATCATCACTGATGTACTATAGTTCATCACTGATGTACTATGGGCCATTACTGGTGTACTATGGAACATCACTGGTGTACTATGGATCATCACTGGTGTACTATGGATCATCACTGATGTACTATGGACCATCCCTGATGTACTGTGGACCATCCCTGATGTACTATGGACCATCCCTGATGTACTGTGGATCATCACTGATGTACTGTGGACCATCCCTGATGTACTGTGGATCATCACTGATGTACTGTGGATCATCACTGATGTACTGTGGATCATCACTGATGTACTATGGATCATCACTGATGTACTATAGATCATCACTGATGTACTATGGGCCATCACTGGTGTACTATATATCATCACTGATGTACTATGGGCCATCACTGGTGTACTATGGATCATCACTGATGTACTATGGGCCATCACTGGTGTACTATGGATCATCACTGATGTACTGTGGACCATCCCTGATGTACTGTGGATCATCACTGATGTACTGTGGATCATCACTGATGTACTGTGGATCATCACTCATATACTGTGGATCATCACTGATGTACTGTGGATCATCACTCATATACTGTGGATCATCACTGATGTACTGTGGACCATCACTGATGTACTGTGGATCATCACTGATGTTCTATGGACCATCACTGATGTACTGTGGATCATCACTGATGTACTATAGATCATCACTGATGTACTGTGGATCATCACTGATGTACTGTGGATCATCACTGAAGTACTATAGATCATCACTGATGTACTATGGACCATCACTGGTGTACTATGGATCATCACTGGTGTACTATGGATCATCACTGGTGTACTATGGACCATCCCTGATGTACTGTGAATCATCACTGATGTACTGTGGATCATCACTGATGTACTATAGTTCATCACTGATGTACTATGGGCCATCACTGGTGTACTATGGATCATCACTGGTGTAATATGGATCATCCCTGATGTACTATGGACCATCCCTGATGTACTATGGACCATCCCTGATGTACTGTGGATCATCACTGATGTACTGTGGATCATCACTGATGTACTGTGGATCATCACTGATGTACTATGGGCCATCACAGGTGTACTATGGATCATCACTGGTGTACTATGGATCATCACTGATGTACTATGCATCATCACTGATGTACTATGGATCATCACTGATGTACTATGGATCATCACTGATGTACTATGGACCATCCCTGATGTACTATGGACCATCCCTGATGTACTGTGGACCATCCCTGATGTACTGTGAATCATCACTGATGTACTGTGGATCATCACTGATGTACTATGGACCATCACTGATGTACTGTGGATCACTGATGTACTATAGATCATCACTGATGTACTGTGGATCATCACTGATGTACTGTGGATCATCACTGATGTACTATAGATCATCACTGATGTACCATGGATCATCACTGATGTACTATGTATCATCACTGATGTACTGAGGATCATCACTAATGTACTGTGGATCATCACTGATGTACTGTGGATAATCACTGATGTACTGTGGATCATCACTGATGTACTATGGATCATCACTGATGTACTGAGGATCATCACTGATGTACTGTAAATCATCACTGATGTACTGTGGATCATCACTGATGTACTATGAGCCATCACTGATGTACTATGGATCATCACTGGTGTACTATGGAGCATCACTGATGTACTATGGACCATCCCTGATGTACTATGGACCATCCCTGATGTACTATGGACCATCCCTGATGTACTGAGGATCATCACTGATGTACTATAGATCATCACTGGTGTACTATGGATCATCACTGATGTACTGTGGATCATCACTGATGTACTATGGATCATCACTGATGTACTATGGATCATCACTGATGTACTGTGGATCATCACTGATGTACTATGGATCATCACTGATGTACTATGGATCATCACTGATGTACTATGAGCCATCACTGATGTACTATGGGCCATCACTGATGTACTGTGGATCATCACTGGTGTACTATGGATCATCTTTGATGTACTATGGATCATCACTGATGTACTATGGATCATCACTGATTTACTATGGATCATCACTGATGTACTATGGATCATCACTGGTGTACTATGGATCATCACTGATGTACTATGGATCATCACTGATGTACTGTGTACCATCCCTGATGTACTGTGGATCATCACGGATGTACTGTGGATCATCACTGATGTACTGAGGATCATCACTGATGTACTATGGATCATCACTGATGTACTGTGGATCATCACTGATGTACTATAGATCATCACTGATGTACTGTGGATCATCACTGATGTACTGTGGATCATCACTGATGTACTGAGGATCATCACTGATGTACTATGGGCCATCACTGCTGTACTATGGATCATCACTGATGTACTGTGGACCATCCCTGATGTACTGTGGATCATCACTGATGTGCTGTGGATCATCACTGATGTACTGTGGATCATCACTGATGTACTGAGGACCATCCCTGATGTAATGTGGACCATCACTGATGTACTGTGGACCATCACTGATGTACTGTGGATCATCACTGATGTTCTATTGACCATCACTGATGTACTGTGGATCATCACTGATGTACTGTGGATCATCACTGATGTACTATAGATCATCACTGATGTACTGTGGCTCATCACTGATGTACTATGGATCATCACTGATGTACTATAGATCATCACTGATGTACTATGGGCCATCACAGGTGTACTATAGATCATCACTGATGTACTATGGGCCATCACTGGTGTACTATGGATCATCACTGATGTACTATGGGCCATCACTGGTGTACTATGGATCATCACTGATGTACTGTGGACCATCCCTGATGTACTGTGGATCATCACTGATGTACTGTGGATCATCACTGATGTACTGTGGATCATCACTGATATACTGTGGATCATCACTGATGTACTGTGGACCATCACTGATGTACTGTGGATCATCACTGATGTACTATGGGTCATCACTGATGTACTGTGGATCATCACTGATGTACTGTGGATCATCACTGATGTACTATAGATCATCACTGATGTACTATGGACCATCACTGGTGTACTATGGATCATCACTGGTGTACTATGGATCATCACTGGTGTACTATGGACCATCCCTGATGTACTGTGGATCATCACTAATGTACTGTGGATCATCACTGATGTACTATAGTTCATCACTGATGTACTATGGGCCATTACTGGTGTACTATGGAACATCACTGGTGTACTATGGATCATCACTGGTGTACTATGGATCATCACTGATGTACTATGGACCATCCCTGATGTACTGTGGACCATCCCTGATGTACTATGGACCATCCCTGATGTACTGTGGATCATCACTGATGTACTGTGGACCATCCCTGATGTACTGTGGATCATCACTGATGTACTGTGGATCATCACTGATGTACTGTGGATCATCACTGATGTACTATGGATCATCACTGATGTACTATAGATCATCACTGATGTACTATGGGCCATCACTGGTGTACTATATATCATCACTGATGTACTATGGGCCATCACTGGTGTACTATGGATCATCACTGATGTACTATGGGCCATCACTGGTGTACTATGGATCATCACTGATGTACTGTGGACCATCCCTGATGTACTGTGGATCATCACTGATGTACTGTGGATCATCACTGATGTGCTGTGGATCATCACTCATATACTGTGGATCATCACTGATGTACTGTGGATCATCACTCATATACTGTGGATCATCACTGATGTACTGTGGACCATCACTGATGTACTGTGGATCATCACTGATGTTCTATGGACCATCACTGATGTACTGTGGATCATCACTGATGTACTATAGATCATCACTGATGTACTGTGGATCATCACTGATGTACTGTGGATCATCACTGAAGTACTATAGATCATCACTGATGTACTATGGACCATCACTGGTGTACTATGGATCATCACTGGTGTACTATGGATCATCACTGGTGTACTATGGACCATCCCTGATGTACTGTGAATCATCACTGATGTACTGTGGATCATCACTGATGTACTATAGTTCATCACTGATGTACTATGGGCCATCACTGGTGTACTATGGATCATCACTGGTGTAATATGGATCATCCCTGATGTACTATGGACCATCCCTGATGTACTATGGACCATCCCTGATGTACTGTGGATCATCACTGATGTACTGTGGATCATCACTGATGTACTGTGGATCATCACTGATGTACTATGGGCCATCACAGGTGTACTATGGATCATTACTGGTGTACTATGGATCATCACTGATGTACTATGCATCATCACTGATGTACTATGGATCATCACTGATGTACTATGGATCATCACTGATGTACTATGGACCATCCCTGATGTACTGTGAATCATCACTGATGTACTGTGGATCATCACTGATGTACTATGGACCATCACTGATGTACTGTGGATCACTGATGTACTATAGATCATCACTGATGTACTGTGGATCATCACTGATGTACTGTGGATCATCACTGATGTACTATAGATCATCACTTATGTACAATGGATCATCACTGATGTACTATGTATCATCACTGATGTACTGAGGATCATCACTAATGTACTGTGGATCATCACTGATGTACTGTGGATAATCACTGATGTACTGTGGATCATCACTGATGTACTATGGATCATCACTGATGTACTGAGGATCATCACTGATGTACTGTAAATCATCACTGATGTACTGTGGATCATCACTGATGTACTATGAGCCATCACTGATGTACTATGGATCATCACTGGTGTACTATGGAGCATCACTGATGTACTATGGACCATCCCTGATGTACTATGGACCATCCCTGATGTACTATGGACCATCCCTGATGTACTGAAGATCATCACTGATGTACTATAGATCATCACTGGTGTACTATGGATCATCACTGATGTACTGTGGATCATCACTGATGTACTATGGATCATCACTGATGTACTATGGATCATCACTGATGTACTGTGGATCATCACTGATGTACTATGGATCATCACTGATGTACTATGGATCATCACTGATGTACTATGAGCCATCACTGATGTACTATGGGCCATCACTGATGTACTGTGGATCATCACTGGTGTACTATGGATCATCTCTGATGTACTATGGATCATCACTGATGTACTATGGATCATCACTGATGTACTATGGATCATCACTGGTGTACTATGGATCATCACTGATGTACTATGGATCATCACTGATGTACTGTGTACCATCCCTGATGTACTGTGGATCATCACGGATGTACTGTGGATAATCACTGATGTACTGAGGATCATCACTGATGTACTATGGATCATCACTGATGTACTGTGGATCATCACTGATGTACTATAGATCATCACTGATGTACTGTGGATCATCACTGATGTACTGTGGATCATCACTGATGTACTGAGGATCATCACTGATGTACTATGGGCCATCACTGCAGTACTATGGATCATCACTGATGTACTGTGGACCATCCCTGATGTACTGTGGATCATCACTGATGTGCTGTGGATCATCACTGATGTACTGTGGATCATCACTGATGTACTGAGGACCATCCCTGATGTAATGTGGACCATCACTGATGTACTGTGGACCATCACTGATGTACTGTGGATCATCACTGATGTTCTATTGACCATCACTGATGTACTGTGGATCATCACTGATGTACTGTGGATCATCACTGATGTACTATGGATCATCACTGATGTACTATAGATCATCACTGGTGTACTATGGACCATCACTGGTGTACTACGGATAATCACTGGTGTACTATGGATCATCACTGGTGTACTATGGACCATCCCTGATGTACTGTGGACCATCCCTGATGTACTATGGACCATACGTGATGTACTATGGATCATCCCTGATGTACTATTAACCATCCCTGATGTACTGTGGATCATCCCTGATGTACTGTGGATCATCACTGATGTACTATAGATCATCACTGATGTACTATGGGCCATCACTGGTGTACTATGGGCCATCACTGGTGTACTATGGATCATCACTGGTGTACTATGGATCATCACTGGTGTACTATATGGACCATCACTGATGTACTGTGGATCATCACTGATGTACTGTGGATCATCCCTGGTGTACTATGGATCATCACTGGTGTACTATGGATCATCACTGATGTACTATGGGCCATCACTGATGTACTATGGGTCATCACTGATGTACTATGGATCATCACTGATGTACTGTGGACCATACCTGATGTACTGTGGATCATCACTGATGTACTGTGGATCATCACTGATGTAATGTGGATCATCACTGATGTACAGTGGATCATCACTGATGTACTGTGGATCATCACTGATGTACTATGGGCCATCACTGATGTACTATGGATCATCACTGATGTACTATGGGCCATCATTGGTGTACTATAGGCCATCACTGGAGTACTATGGATCATCACTGATGTACTATGGATCATCACTTATGTACTATAGATCATCACTGATGTACTATGGGCCATCACTGGTGTACTATGGATCATCACTGATGTAGTGTGGACCATCCCTGATGTACTGTGGATCATCCCTGATGTACTGTGGATCATCACTGATGTACTGTGGATCATCACTGATGTACTGAGGATCATCACTGATGTACTGTGGATCATCACTGATGTACTGTGGATCATCACTGATGTACTGTGGATCATCACTGATGTACTGTGGATCATCACTGATTTACTATAGATCATCACTGAAGTACTGTGGGCCATCACTGGTGTACTATGGATCATCACTGGTGTACTATGGATCATCACTGATGTACTATGGATCATCACTGATGTACTATGGATCATCACTGATGAATTATGGATCATCACTGATGTACTATGAGCCATCACTGATGTACTATGGATCATCAATGGTGTACTATGGATCATCACTGATGTACTATGGATCATCACTGATGTACTATGGATCATCACTGATGTACTATGAGCCATCAATGATGTACAGTGGACCATCCCTGATGTACTGTGGATCATCACTGATGTACTGTGGATCATCACTGATGTACCGTGGATCATCACTGATGTACCGTGGATCATCACTGATGTACTGAGGATCATCACTGATGTACTGTGGATCATCACTGATGTACTATGGGCCATCACAGGTGTACTATGGATCATCACTGGTGTACTATCGATCATCACTGGTGTACTATGGATCATCACTGATGTACTATGGACCATCCCTGATGTACTATGGATCATCACTGATGTACTATGGATCATCACTGATGTACTATAGATCATCACTGATGTACTGTGGATGATCACTGATGTACTGTGGATCATCACTTATGTACTATAGATCATCACTGATGTACTATGGGCCATCACTGGTGTACTATGGATCATCACTGGTGTACTATGGATCATCACTGATGTACTATGGAGCATCCCTGATGTACTATGGACCTTCCCATATGTACTATGGACCATCCCTGATGTACTGTGGATCATCACTGATGTGCAGTGGATCATCACTGATGTACTGTGGATCATCACTGATGTACTATGGGCCATCACTGGTGTACTATGGATCATCACTGATGTAGTGTGGACCATCCCTGATGTACTGTGGATCATCCCTGATGTACTGTGGATCATCACTGATATACTGTGGATCATCACTGATGTACTGAGGATCATCACTGATGTACTGTAGATCATCACTGATGTACTGTGGATCATCACTGATGTACTGTGGATCATCACTGATGTACTGTGGGCCATCACTGGTGTACTATGGATCATCACTGGTGTACTATGGATCATCACTGATGTACTATGGATCATCACTGATGTACTATGGATCATCACTGATGAATTATGGATCATCACTGATGTACTATGAGCCATCACTGATGTACTATGGATCATCAATGGTGTACTATGGATCATCACTGATGTACTATGGATCATCACTGATGTACTATGGATCATCACTGATGTACTATGGATCATCACTGATGAATTATGGATCATCACTGATGTACTATGAGCCATCACTGATGTACTATGGATCATCACTGGTGTACTATGGATCATCACTGATGTACTATGGATCATCACTGATGTACTATGGGCCATCCCTGGTGTACTGTGGATCATCACTGATGTACTATGGACCATCCCTGATGTACTGTGGATCATCACTGATGTACTGTGGATTATCACTGATGTACTGTGGATCATCACTGATGTACTGTGGATCATCACTGATGTACTGAGGATCATCACTGATGTACTGTGGATCATCACTGGTGTACTATGGATCATCACTGATGTACTATGGATCATCACTGATGTACTATGGACCATCCCTGATGTACTGTGGATCATCACTGATGTACTCTGGACCATCCCTGATGTACTGTGGATCATCACTGATGTACTGAGGATCATCACTGATGTACTGTGGCTCATCACTGATGTACAGTGGCTCGTCACTGATGTACAGTGGATCATCGCTGATTTACTGTGGATCATTGCTGATGTACTGTGGATCATCACTGATGTACTGAGGATCATCACTGATGTACTATGGATCATCACTGATGTACTATGGATCATCACTAATGTACTATGGATCATCACTGGTGTACTATGGATCATCACTGATGTACTGTGGACCATCCCTGATGTACTGTGGATCATCACTGATGTACTGTGGATCATCACTGATGTACTGTGGATCATCACTGATGTACTGTGGATCATCACTGATATACTGTGGATCATCACTGATGTACTATGGGCCATCACTGGTGTACTATAGATCATCACTGATGTACTATTTTGGCCATCACTGGTGTACTATGGATCATCACTGATGTACTATGGGCCATCACTGGTGTACTATGGATCATCACTGATGTACTGTGGACCATCCCTGATGTACTGTGGATCATCACTGATGTACTGTGGATCATCACTGATGTACTGTGGATCATCACTGATGTACTGTGGATCATCACTGATATACTGTGGATCATCACTGATGTACTGTGGACCATCACTGATGTACTGTGGATCATCACTGATGTTCTATGGACCATCACTGATGTACTGTGGATCATCACTGATGTACTATAGATCATCACTGATGTACTGTGGATCATCAGTGATGTACTGTGGATCATCACTGATGTACTATAGATCATCACTGATGTACTATGGACCATCACTGGTGTACTATGGATCATCACTGGTGTACTATGGATCATCCCTGATGTACTGTGGATCATCACTGATGTACTGTGGATCATCACTGATGTACTATAGTTAATCACTGATGTACTATGGGCCATCACTGGTGTACTATGGATCATCAATGGTGTACTATGGATCATCCCTGATGTACTATGGACCATCCCTGATGTACTATGGACCATCCCTGATGTACTGTGGGTCATCACTGATGTACTGTGGACCATCCCTGATGTACTGTGTATCATCACTGATGTACTGTGGATCAACACTGATGTACTGTGGATCATCACTGATGTACTATGAATCATCACTGATGTACTATAGATCATCACTGATGTACTATAGATCATCACTGATGTACTGTGGATCATCACTGATGTACTATAGATCATCACTGATGTACTGTGGATCATCACTGATGTACTGTGGATCATCACTGATGTACTATAGATCATCACTGATGTACTATGGACCTTCCCTGATGTACTATGGACCATCCCTGATGTATTGTGGATCATCACTGATGTGCTATGGAACATCACTGGTGTACTATGGATCATCACTGATGTACTATGGATCATCACTGATGTACTATGGACCATCCCTGATGTACTGTGCATCATCACTGATGTACTGTGGACCATCCCTGATGTACTGTGGATCATCACTGATGTACTGTGGATTATCACTGATGTACTGAGGATCATCACTGATGTACTATGGATCATCACTGATGTACTATGGATCATCACTGATGTACTATGGATCATCACTAATGTACTATGAGCCATCACTGATGTACTATGGATCATCACTGGTGTACTATGGATCATTACTGATGTACTGTGGACCATCCCTGATGTACTGAGGAACATCACTTATGTACCATGGATCATCACTTGTACTGTGGATCATCACTGATGTACTGTGGATCATCACTGATGTACTGTGGATCATCACTGCTGTACTATAGGCCATTACAGGTGTACTATGGATCATCACTGGTATACTATGGATCATCACTGATATACTATGGACCATCCCTGATGTACTATGGACCATCCCTGATGTACTGTGGATCATCACTGATGTACTGTGGATCATCTCTGATGTACTATAGATCATCACTGATGTACTGTGGATCATCACTGATGTACTGTGGATCATCACTGATGTACTATAGATCATCACTGATGTACTATGGGCCATCACTGGTGTACTATGGATCATCACTGATGTACTATGGATCATCACTGATGTACTATGGATCATCACTGATGTACTATAGATCATCACTGATGTACTGTGTATCATCACTGATGTACTGTGGATCATCACTGATGTACTATAGATCATCACTGATGTACTATGGGCCATCACTGGTGTACTATGGATCATCACTGGTGTACTATAGATCATCACTGATGTACTATGGGCCATCACTGGTGTACTATGGATCATCACTGGTGTACTATGGATCATCACTGATGTACTATGGACCATCCCTGATGTACTATGGACCTTCCCATATGTACTATGGACCATCCCTGATGTACTGTGGATCATCACTGATGTGCTATGGAACATCACTTGTGTACTATGGATCATCACTGATTTACTATGGATCATCACTGATGTACTATGGACCATCCCTGATGTACTGTGGATCATCACTGATGTACTATGGACCATCCCTGATGTACTGTGGATCATCACTGATGTACTGTGGATTATCACTGATGTACTGTGGATCATCACTGATGTACTGTGGATCATCACTGATGTACTGTGGATCATCACTGGTGTACTATGGATCATCACTGATGTACTATGGATCATCACTGATGTACTGTGGATCATCACTGATGTACTGTGGATCACTGATGTACTATAGATCATCACTGATGTACTGTGGATCATCACTGATGTACTGTGGATCATCACTGATGTACTATAGATCATCACAGATGTACTGTGGATTATCACTGATGTACTGTGGATCATCACTGATGTACTATAGATCATCACTGATGTACTATGGACCATCACTGATGTACTATGGATCATCACTGGTGTACTATGGATCATCACTGATGTACTATAGATCATCAATGATGTACTATGGGCCATCACTGGTGTACTATGGATCATCACTGGTGTACTATGGATCATCACTGATGTACTATGGACCATCCCTGATGTACTATGGACCTTCCCATATGTACTATGGACCATCCCTGATGTACTGTGGATCATCACTGATGTACTGTGGACCATCCCTGATGTACTTTGGATCATCACTGATGTACTGAGGATCATCCCTGATGTACTGTGGATCATCACTGATGTACTATAGATCATCACTGATGTACTGTGGATCATCACTGATGTACTGTGGATCATCACTGATGTACTATAGATCATCACTGATGTACAATGGGCCATCACAGGTGTACTATGGATCATCAATGATGTACTATGGATCATCAATGATGTACTATGGATCATCACTGATGTACTATAGATCATCACTGATGTACTGTGGATCATCACTGATGTACTGTGGATCATCACTGATGTACTATAGATCATCACTGATGTACCATGGGTCATCACTGGTGTACTATGGATCATCACTGATGTACTATGGACCATCCCTGATGTACTATGGACCTTCCCATATGTACTATGGACCATCCCTGATGTACTGTGGATCATCACTGATGTGCTATGGAACATCACTTGTGTACTATGGATCATCACTGATGTACTGTGGATTATCACTGATGTACTGTGGATCATCACTGATGTACTGTGGATCATCACTGATGTACTGTGGATCATCTCTGATGTACTGTGGATCATCACTGGTGTACTATGGATCATCACTGATGTACTATGGATCATCACTGATGTACTGTGGATCATCACTGATGTACTGTGGATCACTGATGTACTATAGATCATCACTGATGTACTGTGGATCATCACTGATGTACTGTGGATCATCACTGATGTACTATAGATCATCACTGATGTACTATGGACCATCACTGATGTACTATGGATCATCACTGGTGTACTATGGATCATCACTGTTGTACTATGGATCATCACTGGTGTACTTTGGACCATCCCTGAGGTACTGTGGATCATCACTGATGTACTGTGGATCATCACTGATGTACTATAGATCATCACTGATGTACTATGGGCCATCACTGCTGTACTATGGATCATCACTGGTGTACTATGGATCATCACTGGTGTACTATGGATCATCACTGATGTACTATGGACCATCCCTGATGTACTGTGGACCATCCCTGATGTACTATGGACCATCCCTTATGTACTGTGGATCATCACTGATGTACTGTGGACCATCCCTGATGTACTGTGGATCATCACTGATGTACTGTGGATCATCACTGATGTACTGTGGATCATCACTGATGTACTATGGATCATAACTGATGTACTATAGATCATCACTGATGTACTATGGGCCATCGCTGGTGTACTATAGATCATCACTGATGTACTATGGGCCATCACTGGTGTACTATGGATCATCACTGATGTACTGTGGACCATCCCTGATGTACTGTGGATCATCACTGATGTACTGTGGATCATCACTGATGTACTGTGGATCATCACTGATATACTGTGGATCATCACTGATGTACTGTGGACCATCACTGATGTACTGTGGATCATCACTGATGTTCTATGGACCATCACTGATGTACTGTGGATCATCACTGATGTACTATAGATCATCACTGATGTACTGTGGATCATCACTGATGTACTGTGGATCATCACTGATGTACTATAGATCATCACTGATGTACTATGGACCATCACTGGTGTACTATGGATTATCACTGGTGTACTATGGATCATCCCTGATGTACTGTGGATCATCACTGATGTACTGTGGATCATCACTGATGTACTATAGTACATCACTGATGTACTATGGGCCATCACTGGTGTACTATGGATCATCACTGGTGTACTATGGATCATCCCTGATGTACTATGGACCATCCCCGATGTACTATGGACCATCCCTGATGTACTGTGGGTCATCACTGATGTACTGTGGACCATCCCTGATGTACTGTGGATCATCACTGATGTACTGTGGATCATCACTGATGTACTGTGGATCATCACTGATGTACTATGGATCATCACTGATGTACTATAGATCATCACTGATGTACTATAGATGATCACTGATGTACTATGGGCCATCACTGGTGTACTATAGATCATCACTGATGTACTATGGGCCATCACTGGTGTACTATGGATCATCACTGATGTACTATGGATCATCACTGATGTACTATAGATCATCACTGATGTACTGTGGATCATCACTGATGTACTGTGGATCATCACTGATGTACTATAGATCATCACTGATGTACTATGGACCTTCCCTGATGTACTATGGACCATCCCTGATGTACTGTGGATCATCACTGATGTGCTATGGAACATCACTGGTGTACTATGGATCATCACTGATGTACTATGGATCATCACTGATGTACTGTGGATCATCACTGATGTACTGTGGACCATCCCTGATGTACTGTGGATCATCACTGATGTACTGTGGATTATCACTGATGTACTGAGGATCATCACTGATGTACTATGGATCATCACTGATGTACTATGGATCATCACTAATGTACTATGAGCCATCACTGATGTACTATGGATCATCACTGGTGTACTATGGATCATCACTGATGTACTGTGGACCATCCCTGATGTACTGAGGAACATCACTGATGTACCATGGTTCATCACTTGTACTGTGGATCATCACTGATGTACTGTGGATCATCACTGATGTACTGTGGATCATCACTGATGTACTATAGGCCATCACAGGTGTACTATGGATCATCACTGGTGTACTATGGATCATCACTGATATACTATGGACCATCCCTGATGTACTATGGACCATCCCTGATGTACTGTGGATCATCACTGATG
The DNA here is from genome assembly GCA_029206835.1 of Rana muscosa. Classification (NCBI taxonomy): domain Eukaryota; kingdom Metazoa; phylum Chordata; class Amphibia; order Anura; family Ranidae; genus Rana; species Rana muscosa. Next base: position 285,051,453 of record CM055117.1, read on the forward strand.
TACTGTGGATCATCTCTGATGTACTATAGATCATCACTGATGTACTGTGGATCATCACTGATGTACTGTGGATCATCACTGATGTACTATAGATCATCACTGATGTACTATGGGCCATCACTGGTGTACTATGGATCATCACTGATGTACTATGGATCATCACTGATGTACTATGGATCATCACTGATGTACTATAGATCATCACTGATGTACTGTGGATCATCAATGATGTACTGTGGATCATCACTGATGTACTATAGATCATCACTGATGTACTATGGGCCATCACTGGTGTACTATGGATCATCACTGGTGTACTATTGATCATCACTGATGTACTGTGGGCCATCACTGGTGTACTATGGATCATCACTGGTGTACTATGGATCATCACTGATGTACTATGGACCATCCCTGATGTACTATGGACCTTCCCATATGTATTATGGACCATCCCTGATGTACTGTGGATCATCACTGATGTGCTATGGAACATCACTTGTGTACTATGGATCATCACTGATGTACTATGGATCATCACTGATGTACTATGGACCATCCCTGATGTACTGTGGATCATCACTGATGTACTATGGACCATCCCTGATGTACTGTGGATCATCACTGATGTACTGTGGATTATCACTGATGTACTGTGGATCATCACTGATGTACTGTGGATCATCACTGATGTACTGTGGATCATCACTGATGTACTGTGGATCATCACTGGTGTACTATGGATCATCACTGATGTACTATGGATCATCACTGATGTACTGTGGATCATCACTGATGTACTGTGGATCACTGATGTACTATAGATCATCACTGATGTACTGTGGATCATCACTGATGTACTGTGGATCATCACTGATGTACTGTGGATCATCACTGATGTACTATAGATCATCACTGATGTACTGTGGATCATCACTGATGTACTGTGGATCATCACTGATGTACTATAGATCATCACTGATGTACTATGGACCATCACTGATGTACTATGGATCATCACTGGTGTACTATGGATCATCACTGATGTACTATAGATCATCACTGATGTACTATGGGCCATCACTGGTGTACTATGGATCATCACTGGTGTACTATGGATCATCACTGATGTACTATGCACCATCCCTGATGTACTATGGACCTTCCCATATGTACTATGGACCATCCCTGATGTACTGTGGATCATCACTGATGTACTGTGGACCATCCCTGATGTACTTTGGATCATCACTGATGTACTGAGGATCATCACTGATGTACTGTGGATAATCACTGATGTACTATAGATCATCACTGATGTACTGTGGATCATCACTGATGTACTGTGGATCATCACTGATGTACTATAGATCATCACTGATGTACTATGGGCCATCACTGGTGTACTATGGATCATCACTGATGTACTATGGATTATCAATGATGTACTATGGATCATCACTGATGTACTATAGATCATCACTGATGTACTGTGGATCATCACTGATGTACTGTGGATCATCACTGATGTACTATAGATCATCACTGATGTACTATGAGCCATCACTGGTGTACTATGGATCATCACTGGTGTTCTATGGATCATCACTGATGTACTATGGACCATCCCTGATGTACTATGGACCTTCCCATATGTACTATGGACCATCCCTGATGTACTGTGAATCATCACTGATGTGCTATGGAACATCACTTGTGTACTATGGATCATCACTGATGTACTGTGGATTATCACTGATGTACTGTGGATCATCACTGATGTACTGTGGATCATCACTGATGTACTGTGGATCATCACTGATGTACTGTGGATCATCTCTGATGTACTGTGGATCATCACTGGTGTACTATGGATCATCACTGATGTACTATGGATCATCACTGATGTACTGTGGATCATCACTGATGTACTGTGGATCACTGATGTACTATAGATCATCACTGATGTACTGTGGATCATCACTGATGTACTGTGGATCATCACTGATGTACTATAGATCATCACTGATGGACTATGGACCATCACTGATGTACTATGGATCATCACTGGTGTACTATGGATCATCACTGTTGTACTATGGATCATCACTGGTGTACTTTGGACCATCCCTGATGTACTGTGGATCATCACTGATGTACTGTGGATCATCACTGATGTACTATAGATCATCACTGATGTACTATGGGCCATCACTGGTGTACTATGGATCATCACTGGTGTACTATGGATCATCACTGATGTACTATGGACCATCCCTGATGTACTGTGGACCATCCCTGATGTACTGTGGACCATCCCTTATGTACTGTGGATCATCACTGATGTACTGTGGACCATCCCTGATGTACTGTGGATCATCACTGATGTGCTGTGGATCATCACTGATGTACTGTGGATCATCACTGATGTACTATGGATCATCACTGATGTACTATAGATCATCACTGATGTACTATGGGCCATCACTGGTGTACTATAGATCATCACTGATGTACTATGGGCCATCACTGGTGTACTATGGATCATCACTGATGTACTATGGGCCATCACTGGTGTACTATGGATCATCACTGATGTACTGTGGACCATCCCTGATGTACTGTGGATCATCACTGATGTACTGTGGATCATCACTGATGTACTGTGAATCATCACTGATATACTGTGGATCATCACTGATGTACTGTGGACCATCACTGATGTACTGTGGATCATCACTGATGTTCTATGGACCATCACTGATGTACTGTGGATCATCACTGATGTACTATAGATCATCACTGATGTACTGTGGATCATCACTGATGTACTGTGGATCATCACTGATGTACTGTGGATCATCACTGATGTACTGTGGATCATCACTGATGTACTATGGACCATCACTGGTGTACTATGGATCATCACTGGTGTACTATGGATCATCACTGGTGTACTATGGACCATCCCTGATGTACTGTGGATCATCACTGATGTACTGTGGATCATCACTGATGTACTATAGTTCATCACTGATGTACTATGGGCCATCACTGATGTACTATGGGCCATCACTGGTGTACTATGGATCATCACTGGTGTACTATGGATCATCCCTGATGTACTATGGACCATCCCTGCGGATCATCACTGGTGTACTATGGATCATCACTGATGTACTATGGACCATCCCTAATGTACTGTGGACCATCCCTGATGTACTATGGACCATCCCTGATGTACTGTGGATCATCACTGATGTACTGTGGATCATCACTGATGTACTGTGGATCATCACTGATGTACTGTGGATCATCACTGATGTACTATGGATCATCACTGATGTACTATAGATCATCACTGATGTACTATAGATCATCACTGATGTACTATGGGCCATCAATGGTGTACTATAGATCATCACTGATGTACTATGGGCCATCACTGGTGTACTATGGATCATCACTGATGTACTGTGGATCATCACTGATGTACTATAGATCATCACTGATGTACTATGGGCCATCACTGATGTACTGTGGATCATCACTGGTGTACTATGGATCATCACTGATGTACTATGGGCCATCACTGGTGTACTATGGATCATCACTGGTGTACTATGGATCATCACTGTTGTACTATGGACCATCCCTGATGTACTATGGACCTTCCCTGATGTACTATGGACCTTCCCTGATGTACTATGGACCATCCCTGATGTACTGTGGATCATCACTGATGTGCTATGGAACATCACTGGTGTACTATGGATCATCACTGATGTACTATGGACCATCCCTGATGTACTATGGATCATCACTGATGTACTGTGGACCATCCCTGATGTACTGTGGATCATCACTGATGTACTGTGGATTATCACTGATGTACTGAGGATCATCACTGATGCACTGTGGATCATCACTGATGTACTGTGGATCATCACTGATGTGCTATGGAACATCACTGATGTACTATGGATCATCACTGATGTACTATGGATCATCACTAATGTACTATGAGCCATCACTGATGTACTATGGATCATCACTGGTGTACTATGGATCATCACTGATGTACTATGAACCATCCCTGATGTACTGAGGAACATCACTGATGTACCATGGATCATCACTTGTACTGTGGATCATCACTGATGTACTGTGGATCATCACTGATGTACTGTGGATCATCAATGATGTACTATAGGCCATCACAGGTGTACTATGGATCATCACTGGTGTACTATGGATCATCACTGATATACTATGGACCATCCCTGATGTACTATGGACCATCCCTGATGTACTGTGGATCATCACTGATGTACTGTGGATCATCACTGATGTACTATAGATCATCACTGATGTACTGTGGATCATCACTGATGTACTATAGATCATCACTGATGTACTATGGGCCATCACTGGTGTACTATGGATCATCACTGGTGTACTATAGATCATCACTGATGTACTATGGGCCATCACTGGTGTACTATGGATCATCAATGGTGTACTATGGATCATCACTGATGTACTATGGACCATCCCTGATGTACTATGGACCTTCCCATATGTTCTTTGGACCATCCCTGATGTACTGTGGATCATCACTGATGTGCTATGGAACATCACTTGTGTACTATGGATCATCACTGATGTACTATGGATCATCACTGATGTACTATGGACCATCCCTGATGTACTGTGGATCATCACTGATGTACTATGGACCATCCCTGATGTACTGTGGAACATCACTGATGTACTGTGGATTATCACTGATGTACTGTGGATCATCACTGATGTACTGTGGATCATCAATAATGTACTGTGGATCATCACTGATGTACTGTGGATCATCACTGATGTACTGTGGATCATCACTGGTGTACTATGGATCATCACTGATGTACTATGGATCATCACTGATGTACTGTGGATCATCACTGATATACTGTGGATCACTGATGTACTGTGGATCATCACTGATGTACTGTGGATCATCACTGATGTACTGTGGATCATCACTGATGTACTATAGATCATTACTGATGTACTGTGGATCATCACTGATGTACTATAGATCATCACTGATGTACTATGGACCATCACTGATGTACTATGGATCATCACTGGTGTACTATGGATCATCACTGATGTAGTATGGACCATCCCTGATGTACTATGGACCTTCCCATATGTACTATGGACCATCCCTGATGTACTGTGGATCATCACTGATGTACTGTGGACCATCCCTGATGTACTGTGGATCATCACTGATGTACTGAGGATCATCACTGATGTACTGTGGATCATCACTGATGTACTGTGGATCATCACTGATGTACTGAGGATCATCACTGATGTACTATGGATCATCACTGATGTACTATGGATCATCCCTGATGTACTGAGGAACATCACTGATGTACCATGGATCATCACTTGTACTGTGGATCATCACTGATGTACTGTGGATCATCACTGATGTACTGTGGATCATCACTGATGTACTATAGATCATCACTGATGTACTATGGGCGATCACTGGTGTACTATGGATCATCACTGGTGTACTATGGATCATCACTGATGTACTATGGACCATCCGTGATGTACTGTGGACAATCCCTGATGTACTATTGACCATCCCTGATGTACTGTGGATCATCACTGATGTACTGTGGACCATCCCTGATGTACTGTGGATCATCACTGATGTACTGTGGATCATCACTGATGTACTGTGGATCATCACTGATGTACTATGGATCATCACTGATGTACTATAGATCATCACTGATGTACTATGGGCCATCACTGGTGTACTATAGATCATCACTGATGTACTATGGGCCATCACTGGTGTACTATGGATCATCACTGATGTACTGTGGACCATCCCTGATGTACTGTGGATCATCACTGATGTACTGTGGATCATCACTGATGTACTGTGGATCATCACTGATATACTGTGGATCATCACTGATGTACTGTGGACCATCACTGATGTACTGTGGATCATCACTGATGTTCTATGGACCATCACTGATGTACTGTGGATCATCACTGATGTACTATAGATCATCACTGATGTACTGTTGATCATCACTGATGTACTGTGGATCATCACTGATGTACTATAGATCATCACTGATGTACTATGGACCATCACTGGTGTACTATGGATTATCACTGGTGTACTATGGATCATCCCTGATGTACTGTGGATCATCACTGATGTACTGTGGATCATCACTGATCTACTATAGTACATCACTGATGTACTATGGGCCATCACTGGTGTACTATGGATCATCACTGGTGTACTATGGATCATCCCTGATGTACTATGGACCATCCCTGATGTACTATGGACCATCCCTGATGTACTGTGGGTCATCACTGATGTACTGTGGACCATCCCTGATGTACTGTGGATCATCACTGATGTACTGTGGATCATCACTGATGTACTATGGATCATCACTGATGTACTATAGATCATCACTGATGTACTATAGATCATCACTGATGTACTATGGGCCATCACTGGTGTACTATAGATCATCACTGATGTACTATGGGCCATCACTGGTGTACTATGGATCATCACTGATGTACTATGGATCATCACTGATGTACTATAGATCATCACTGATGTACTGTGGATCATCACTGATGTACTGTGGATCATCATTGATGTACTATAGATCATCACTGATGTACTATGGACCTTCCCTGATGTACTATGGACCATCCCTGATGTACTGTGGATCATCACTGATGTGCTATGGAACATCACTGGTGTACTATGGATCATCACTGATGTACTATGGATCATCACTGATGTACTGTGGATCATCACTGATGTACTGTGGACCATCCCTGATGTACTGTGGATCATCACTGATGTACTGTGGATTATCACTGATGTACTGAGGATCATCACTGATGTACTATGGATCATCACTGATGTACTATGGATCATCACTAATGTACTATGAGCCATCACTGATGTACTATGGATCATCACTGGTGTACTATGGATCATCACTGATGTACTGTGGACCATCCCTGATGTACTGAGGAACATCACTGATGTACCATGGATCATCACTTGTACTGTGGATCATCACTGATGTACTGTGGATCATCACTGATGTACTGTGGATCATCACTGATGTACTATAGGCCATCACAGGTGTACTATGAATCATCATTGGTGTACTATGGATCATCACTGATATACTATGGACCATCCCTGATGTACTATGGACCATCCCTGATGTACTGTGGATCATCACTGATGTACTGTGGATCATCTCTGATGTACTATAGATCATCACTGATGTACTGTGGATCATCACTGATGTACTGTGGATCATCACTGATGTACTATAGATCATCACTGATGTACTATGGGCCATCACTGGTGTACTATGGATCATCACTGATGTACTATGGATCATCACTGATGTACTATGGATCATCACTGATGTACTATAGATCATCACTGATGTACTGTGGATCATCAATGATGTACTGTGGATCATCACTGATGTACTATAGATCATCACTGATGTACTATGGGCCATCACTGGTGTACTATGGATCATCACTGGTGTACTATTGATCATCACTGATGCACTATAGGCCATCACTGGTGTACTATGGATCATCACTGGTGTACTATGGATCATCACTGATGTACTATGGACCATCCCTGATGTACTATGGACCTTCCCATATGTATTATGGACCATCCCTGATGTACTGTGGATCATCACTGATGTGCTATGGAACATCACTTGTGTACTATGGATCATCACTGATGTACTATGGATCATCACTGATGTACTATGGACCATCCCTGATGTACTGTGGATCATCACTGATGTACTATGGACCATCCCTGATGTACTGTGGATCATCACTGATGTACTGTGGATTATCACTGATGTACTGTGGATCATCACTGATGTACTATGGACCATCCCTGATGTACTGTGGATCATCACTGATGTACTGTGGACCATCCCTGATGTACTGTGGATCATCACTGATGTACTGTGGATCATCACTGATGTACTGTGGATCATCACTGATGTACTATGGATCATCACTGATGTACTATAGATCATCACTGATGTACTATGGGCCATCACTGGTGTACTATAGATCATCACTGATGTACTATGGGCCATCACTGGTGTACTATGGATCATCACTGATGTACTGTGGACCATCCCTGATGTACTGTGGATCATCACTGATGTACTGTGGATCATCACTGATGTACTGTGGATCATCACTGATATACTGTGGATCATCACTGATGTACTGTGGACCATCACTGATGTACTGTGGATCATCACTGATGTTCTATGGACCATCACTGATGTACTGTGGATCATCACTGATGTACTATAGATCATCACTGATGTACTGTTGATCATCACTGATGTACTGTGGATCATCACTGATGTACTATAGATCATCACTGATGTACTATGGACCATCACTGGTGTACTATGGATTATCACTGGTGTACTATGGATCATCCCTGATGTACTGTGGATCATCACTGATGTACTGTGGATCATCACTGATGTACTATAGTACATCACTGATGTACTATGGGCCATCACTGGTGTACTATGGATCATCACTGGTGTACTATGGATCATCCCTGATGTACTATGGACCATCCCTGATGTACTATGGACCATCCCTGATGTACTGTGGGTCATCACTGATGTACTGTGGACCATCCCTGATGTACTGTGGATCATCACTGATGTACTGTGGATCATCACTGATGTACTGTGGATCATCACTGATGTACTATGGATCATCACTGATGTACTATAGATCATCACTGATGTACTATAGATCATCACTGATGTACTATGGGCCATCACTGGTGTACTATAGATCATCACTGATGTACTATGGGCCATCACTGGTGTACTATGGATCATCACTGATGTACTATGGATCATCACTGATGTACTATAGATCATCACTGATGTACTGTGGATCATCACTGATGTACTGTGGATCATCACTGATGTACTATAGATCATCACTGATGTACTATGGACCTTCCCTGATGTACTATGGACCATCCCTGATGTACTGTGGACCATCCCTGATGTACTGTGGATCATCACTGATGTACTGTGGATTATCACTGATGTACTGAGGATCATCACTGATGTACTATGGATCATCACTGATGTACCATGGATCATCACTAATGTACTATGAGCCATCACTGATGTACTATGGATCATCACTGGTGTACTATGGATCATCACTGATGTACTGTGGACCATCCCTGATGTACTGAGGAACATCACTGATGTACCATGGATCATCACTTGTACTGTGGATCATCACTGATGTACTGTGGATCATCACTGATGTACTGTGGATCATCACTGATGTACTATAGGCCATCACAGGTGTACTATGAATCATCATTGGTGTACTATGGATCATCACTGATATACTATGGACCATCCCTGATGTACTATGGACCATCCCTGATGTACTGTGGATCATCACTGATGTACTGTGGATCATCTCTGATGTACTATAGATCATCACTGATGTACTGTGGATCATCACTGATGTACTGTGGATCATCACTGATGTACTATAGATCATCACTGATGTACTATGGGCCATCACTGGTGTACTATGGATCATCACTGATGTACTATGGATCATCACTGATGTACTATGGATCATCACTGATGTACTATAGATCATCACTGATGTACTGTGGATCATCAATGATGTACTGTGGATCATCACTGATGTACTATAGATCATCACTGATGTACTATGGGCCATCACTGGTGTACTATGGATCATCACTGGTGTACTATTGATCATCACTGATGCACTATAGGCCATCACTGGTGTACTATGGATCATCACTGGTGTACTATGGATCATCACTGATGTACTATGGACCATCCCTGATGTACTATGGACCTTCCCATATGTATTATGGACCATCCCTGATGTACTGTGGATCATCACTGATGTGCTATGGAACATCATTGTGTACTATGGATCATCACTGATGTACTATGGATCATCACTGATGTACTATGGACCATCCCTGATGTACTGTGGATCATCACTGATGTACTATGGACCATCCCTGATGTACTGTGGATCATCACTGATGTACTGTGGATTATCACTGATGTACTGTGGATCATCACTGATGTACTATGGACCATCCCTGATGTACTGTGGATCATCACTGATGTACTGTGGACCATCCCTGATGTACTGTGGATCATCACTGATGTACTGTGGATCATCACTGATGTACTGTGGATCATCACTGATGTACTATGGATCATCACTGATGTACTATAGATCATCACTGATGTACTATGGGCCATCACTGGTGTACTATAGATCATCACTGATGTACTATGGGCCATCACTGGTGTACTATGGATCATCACTGATGTACTGTGGACCATCCCTGATGTACTGTGGATCATCACTGATGTACTGTGGATCATCACTGATGTACTGTGGATCATCACTGATATACTGTGGATCATCACTGATGTACTGTGGACCATCACTGATGTACTGTGGATCATCACTGATGTTCTATGGACCATCACTGATGTACTGTGGATCATCACTGATGTACTATAGATCATCACTGATGTACTGTTGATCATCACTGATGTACTGTGGATCATCACTGATGTACTATAGATCATCACTGATGTACTATGGACCATCACTGGTGTACTATGGATTATCACTGGTGTACTATGGATCATCCCTGATGTACTGTGGATCATCACTGATGTACTGTGGATCATCGCTGATGTACTATAGTACATCACTGATGTACTATGGGCCATCACTGGTGTACTATGGATCATCACTGGTGTACTATGGATCATCCCTGATGTACTATGGACCATCCCTGATGTACTATGGACCATCCCTGATGTACTGTGGACCATCCCTGATGTACTGTGGATCATCACTGATGTACTGTGGATCATCACTGATGTACTGTGGATCATCACTGATGTACTATGGATCATCACTGATGTACTATAGATCATCACTGATGTACTATGGGCCATCACTGGTGTACTATAGATCATCACTGATGTACTATGGGCCATCACTGGTGTACTATGGATCATCACTGATGTACTATGGATCATCACTGATGTACTATAGATCATCACTGATGTACTGTGGATCATCACTGATGTACTGTGGATCATCACTGATGTACTATAGATCATCACTGATGTACTATGTACCTTCCCTGATGTACTATGGACCATCCCTGATGTACTGTGGATCATCACTGATGTGCTATGGAACATCACTGGTGTACTATGGATCATCACTGATGTACTATGGATCATCACTGATGTACTGTGGATCATCACTGATGTACTGTGGACCATCCCTGATGTACTGTGGATCATCACTGATGTACTGTGGATTATCACTGATGTACTGAGGATCATCACTGATGTACTATGGATCATCACTGATGTACTATGGATCATCACTAATGTACTATGAGCCATCACTGATGTACTATGGATCATCACTGGTGTACTATGGATCATCACTGATGTACTGTGGACCATCCCTGATGTACTGAGGAACATCACTGATGTACCATGGATCATCACTTGTACTGTGGATCATCACTGATGTACTGTGGATCATCACTGATGTACTGTGGATCATCACTGATGTACTATAGGCCATCACAGGTGTACTATGAATCATCATTGGTGTACTATGGATCATCACTGATATACTATGGACCATCCCTGATGTACTATGGACCATCCCTGATGTACTGTGGATCATCACTGATGTACTGTGGATCATCTCTGATGTACTATAGATCATCACTGATGTACTGTGGATCATCACTGATGTACTGTGGATCATTACTGATGTACTATAGATCATCACTGATGTACTATGGGCCATCACTGGTGTACTATGGATCATCACTGATGTACTATGGATCATCACTGATGTACTATGGATCATCACTGATGTACTATAGATCATCACTGATGTACTGTGGATCATCAATGATGTACTGTGGATCATCACTGATGTACTATAGATCATCACTGATGTACTATGGGCCATCACTGGTGTACTATGGATCATCACTGGTGTACTATTGATCATCACTGATGCACTATAGGCCATCACTGGTGTACTATGGATCATCACTGGTGTACTATGGATCATCACTGATGTACTATGGACCATCCCTGATGTACTATGGACCTTCCCATATGTATTATGGACCATCCCTGATGTACTGTGGATCATCACTGATGTGCTATGGAACATCACTTGTGTACTATGGATCATCACTGATGTACTATGGATCATCACTGATGTACTATGGACCATCCCTGATGTACTGTGGATCATCACTGATGTACTATGGACCATCCCTGATGTACTGTGGATCATCACTGATGTACTGTGGATTATCACTGATGTACTGTGGATCATCACTGATGTACTATGGACCATCCCTGATGTACTGTGGATCATCACTGATGTACTGTGGACCATCCCTGATGTACTGTGGATCATCACTGATGTACTGTGGATCATCACTGATGTACTGTGGATCATCACTGATGTACTATGGATCATCACTGATGTACTATAGATCATCACTGATGTACTATGGGCCATCACTGGTGTACTATAGATCATCACTGATGTACTATGGGCCATCACTGGTGTACTATGGATCATCACTGATGTACTGTGGACCATCCCTGATGTACTGTGGATCATCACTGATGTACTGTGGATCATCACTGATGTACTGTGGATCATCACTGATATACTGTGGATCATCACTGATGTACTGTGGACCATCACTGATGTACTGTGGATCATCACTGATGTTCTATGGACCATCACTGATGTACTGTGGATCATCACTGATGTACTATAGATCATCACTGATGTACTGTTGATCATCACTGATGTACTGTGGATCATCACTGATGTACTATAGATCATCACTGATGTACTATGGACCATCACTGGTGTACTATGGATTATCACTGGTGTACTATGGATCATCCCTGATGTACTGTGGATCATCACTGATGTACTGTGGATCATCACTGATGTACTATAGTACATCACTGATGTACTATGGGCCATCACTGGTGTACTATGGATCATCACTGGTGTACTATGGATCATCCCTGATGTACTATGGACCATCCCTGATGTACTATGGACCATCCCTGATGTACTGTGGGTCATCACTGATGTACTGTGGACCATCCCTGATGTACTGTGGATCATCACTGATGTACTGTGGATCATCACTGATGTACTGTGGATCATCACTGATGTACTATGGATCATCACTGATGTACTATAGATCATCACTGATGTACTATAGATCATCACTGATGTACTATGGGCCATCACTGGTGTACTATAGATCATCACTGATGTACTATGGGCCATCACTGGTGTACTATGGATCATCACTGATGTACTATGGATCATCACTGATGTACTATAGATCATCACTGATGTACTGTGGATCATCACTGATGTACTGTGGATCATCACTGATGTACTATAGATCATCACTGATGTACTATGGACCTTCCCTGATGTACTATGGACCATCCCTGATGTACTGTGGATCATCACTGATGTGCTATGGAACATCACTGGTGTACTATGGATCATCACTGATGTACTATGGATCATCACTGATGTACTGTGGATCATCACTGATGTACTGTGGACCATCCTTGATGTACTGTGGATCATCACTGATGTACTGTGGATTATCACTGATGTACTGAGGATCATCACTGATGTACTATGGATCATCACTGATGTACTATGGATCATCACTAATGTACTATGAGCCATCACTGATGTACTATGGATCATCACTGGTGTACTATGGATCATCACTGATGTACTGTGGACCATCCCTGATGTACTGAGGAACATCACTGATGTACCATGGATCATCACTTGTACTGTGGATCATCACTGATGTACTGTGGATCATCACTGATGTACTGTGGATCATCACTGATGTACTATAGGCCATCACAGGTGTACTATGGATCATCACTGGTGTACTATGGATCATCACTGATATACTATGGACCATCCCTGATGTACTATGGACCATCCCTGATGTACTGTGGATCATCACTGATGTACTGTGGATCATCTCTGATGTACTATAGATCATCACTGATGTACTGTGGATCATCACTGATGTACTGTGGATCATCACTGATGTACTATAGATCATCACTGATGTACTATGGGCCATCACTGGTGTACTATGGATCATCACTGATGTACTATGGATCATCACTGATGTACTATGGATCATCACTGATGTACTATAAATCATCACTGATGTACTGTGGATCATCAATGATGTACTGTGGATCATCACTGATGTACTATAGATCATCACTGATGTACTATGGTCCATCACTGGTGTACTATGGATCATCACTGGTGTACTATTGATCATCACTGATGTACTTTGGGCCATCACTGGTGTACTATGGATCATCACTGGTGTACTATGGATCATCACTGATGTACTATGGACCATCCCTGATGTACTATGGACCTTCCCATATGTATTATGGACCATCCCTGATGTACTGTGGATCATCACTGATGTGCTATGGAACATCACTTGTGTACTATGGATCATCACTGATGTACTATGGATCATCACTGATGTACTATGGACCATCCCTGATGTACTGTGGATCATCACTGATGTACTATGGACCATCCCTGATGTACTGTGGATCATCACTGATGTACTGTGGATTATCACTGATGTACTGTGGATCATCACTGATGTACTGTGGATCATCACTGATGTACTGTGGATCATCACTGGTGTACTATGGATCATCACTGATGTACTATGGATCATCACTGATGTACTGTGGATCATCACTGATGTACTGTGAATCACTGATGTACTATAGATCATCACTGATGTACTGTGGATCATCACTGATGTACTGTGGATCATCACTGATGTACTGTGGATCATCACTGATGTACTATAGATCATCACTGATGTATTGTGGATTATCACTGATGTACTGTGGATCATCACTGATGTACTATAGATCATCACTGATGTACTATGGACCATCACTGATGTACTATGGATCATCACTGGTGTACTATGGATCATCACTGATGTACTATAGATCATCACTGATGTACTATGGGCCATCACTGGTGTACTATGGATCATCACTGGTGTACTATGGATCATCACTGATGTACTATGCACCATCCCTGATGTACTATGGACCTTCCCATATGTACTATGGACCATCCCTGATGTACTGTGGATCATCACTGATGTACTGTGGACCATCCCTGATGTACTTTGGATCATCACTGATGTACTGAGGATCATCACTGATGTACTGTGGATCATCACTGATGTACTATAGATCATCACTGATGTACTGTGGATCATCACTGATGTACTGTGGATCATCACTGATGTACTATAGATCATCACTGATGTACTATGGGCCATCACTGGTGTACTATGGATCATCACTGATGTACTATGGATCATCAATGATGTACTATGGATCATCACTGATGTACTATAGATCATCACTGATGTACTGTGGATCATCACTGATGTACTGTGGATCATCACTGATGTACTATAGATCATCACTGATGTACTATGGGCCATCACTGGTGTACTATGGATCATCACTGGTGTTCTATGGATCATCACTGATGTACTATGGACCATCCCTGATGTACTATGGACCTTCCCATATGTACTATGGACCATCCCTGATGTACTGTGGATCATCACTGATGTGCTATGGAACATCACTTGTGTACTATGGATCATCACTGATGTACTGTGGATTATCACTGATGTACTGTGGATCATCACTGATGTACTGTGGATCATCACTGATGTACTGTGGATCATCTCTGATGTACTGTGGATCATCACTGGTGTACTATGGATCATCACTGATGTACTATGGATCATCACTGATGTACTGTGGATCATCACTGATGTACTGTGGATCACTGATGTACTATAGATCATCACTGATGTACTGTGGATCATCACTGATATACTGTGGATCATCACTGATGTACTATAGATCATCACTGATGTACTATGGACCATCACTGATGTACTATGGATCATCACTGGTGTACTATGGATCATCACTGTTGTACTATGGATCATCACTGGTGTACTTTGGACCATCCCTGATGTACTGTGGATCATCACTGATGTACTGTGGATCATCACTGATGTACTATAGATCATCACTGATGTACTATGGGCCATCACTGGTGTACTATGGATCATCACTGGTGTACTATGGATCATCACTGATGTACTATGGACCATCCCTGATGTACTGTGGACCATCCCTGATGTACTATGGACCATCCCTTATGTACTGTGGATCATCACTGATGTACTGTGGACCATCCCTGATGTACTGTGGATCATCACTGATGTGCTGTGGATCATCACTGATGTACTGTGGATCATCACTGATGTACTATGGATCATCACTGATGTACTATAGATCATCACTGATGTACTATGGGCCATCACTGGTGTACTATAGATCATCACTGATGTACTATGGGCCATCACTGGTGTACTATGGATCATCACTGATGTACTATGGGCCATCACTGGTGTACTATGGATCATCACTGATGTACTGTGGACCATCCCTGATGTACTGTGGATCATCACTGATGTACTGTGGATCATCACTGATGTACTGTGAATCATCACTGATATACTGTGGATCATCACTGATGTACTGTGGACCATCACTGATGTACTGTGGATCATCACTGATGTTCTATGGACCATCACTGATGTACTGTGGATCATCACTGATGTACTATAGATCATCACTGATGTACTGTGGATCATCACTGATGTACTGTGGATCATCACTGATGTACTGTGGATCATCACTGATGTACTATGGACCATCACTGGTGTACTATGGATCATCACTGGTGTACTATGGATCATCACTGGTGTACTATGGACCATCCCTGATGTACTGTGGATCATCACTGATGTACTGTGGATCATCACTGATGTACTATAGTTCATCACTGATGTACTATGGGCCATCACTGATGTACTATGGGCCATCACTGGTGTACTATGGATCATCACTGGTGTACTATGGATCATCCCTGATGTACTATGGACCATCCCTGATGTACTATGGATCATCACTGGTGTACTATGGATCATCACTGATGTACTATGGACCATCCCTAATGTACTGTGGACCATCCCTGATGTACTATGGACCATCCCTGATGTACTGTGGATCATCACTGATGTACTGTGGATCATCACTGATGTACTGTGGATCATCACTGATGTACTGTGGATCATCACTGATGTACTATGGATCATCACTGATGTACTATAGATCATCACTGATGTACTATAGATCATCACTGATGTACTATGGGCCATCAATGGTGTACTATAGATCATCACTGATGTACTATGGGCCATCACTGGTGTACTATGGATCATCACTGATGTACTATGGATCATCACTGATGTACTATGGATCATCACTGATGTACTATAGATCATCACTGATGTACTGTGGATCATCACTGATGTACTATAGATCATCACTGATGTACTATGGGCCATCACTGGTGTACTATGGATCATCACTGGTGTACTATGGATCATCACTGTTGTACTATGGACCATCCCTGATGTACTATGGACCTTCCCTGATGTACTATGGACCTTCCCTGATGTACTATGGACCATCCCTGATGTACTGTGGATCATCACTGATGTGCTATGGAACATCACTGGTGTACTATGGATCATCACTGATGTACTATGGACCATCCCTGATGTACTGTGGATCATCACTGATGTACTGTGGACCATCCCTGATGTACTGTGGATCATCACTGATGTACTGTGGATTATCACTGATGTACTGAGGATCATCACTGATGCACTGTGGATCATCACTGATGTACTGTGGATCATCACTGATGTGCTATGGAACATCACTGATGTACTATGGATCATCACTGATGTACTATGGATCATCACTAATGTACTATGAGCCATCACTGATGTACTATGGATCATCACTGGTGTACTATGGATCATCACTGATGTACTATGGACCATCCCTGATGTACTGAGGAACATCACTGATGTACCATGGATCATCACTTGTACTGTGGATCATCACTGATGTACTGTGGATCATCACTGATGTACTGTGGATCATCACTGATGTACTATAGGCCATCACAGGTGTACTATGGATCATCACTGGTGTACTATGGATCATCACTGATATACTATGGACCATCCCTGATGTACTATGGACCATCCCTGATGTACTGTGGATCATCACTGATGTACTGTGGATCATCACTGATGTACTATAGATCATCACTGATGTACTGTGGATCATCACTGATGTACTGTGGATCATCACTGATGTACTATAGATCATCACTGATGTACTATGGATCATCACTGATGTACTATGGATCATCACTGATGTACTATGGATCATCACTGATATACTGTGGATCATCTCTGATGTACTGTGGATCATCACTGATGTACTATAGATCATCACTGATGTACTATGGCCCATCACTGGTGTACTATGGATCATCACTGGTGTACTATAGATCATCACTGATGTACTATGGGCCATCACTGGTGTACTATGGATCATCACTGGTGTACTATGGATCATCACTGATGTACTATGGACCATCCCTGATGTACTATGGACCTTCCCATATGTACTATGGACCATCCCTGATGTACTGTGGATCATCACTGATGTGCTATGGAACATCACTTGTGTACTATGGATCATCACTGATGTACTATGGATCATCACTGATGTACTATGGACCATCCCTGATGTACTGTGGATCATCACTGATGTACTATGGACCATCCCTGATGTACTGTGGAACATCACTGATGTACTGTGGATCATCACTGATGTACTGTGGATCATCAATAATGTACTGTGGATCATCACTGATGTACTGTGGATCATCACTGATGTACTGTGGATCATCACTGATGTGCTATGGAACATCACTGATGTACTATGGATCATCACTGATGTACTATGGATCATCACTAATGTACTATGAGCCATCACTGATGTACTATGGATCATCACTGGTGTACTATGGATCATCACTGATGTACTATGGACCATCCCTGATGTACTGAGGAACATCACTGATGTACCATGGATCATCACTTGTACTGTGGATCATCACTGATGTACTGTGGATCATCACTGATGTACTGTGGATCATCACTGATGTACTATAGGCCATCACAGGTGTACTATGGATCATCACTGGTGTACTATGGATCATCACTGATATACTATGGACCATCCCTGATGTACTATGGACCATCCCTGATGTACTGTGGATCATCACTGATGTACTGTGGATCATCACTGATGTACTATAGATCATCACTGATGTACTGTGGATCATCACTGATGTACTGTGGATCATCACTGATGTACTATAGATCATCACTGATGTACTATGGATCATCACTGATGTACTATGGATCATCACTGATGTACTATGGATCATCACTGATATACTGTGGATCATCTCTGATGTACTGTGGATCATCACTGATGTACTATAGATCATCACTGATGTACTATGGGCCATCACTGGTGTACTATGGATCATCACTGATGTACTATGGGCCATCACTGGTGTACTATGGATCATCACTGATGTACTGTGGACCATCCCTGATGTACTGTGGATCATCACTGATGTACTGTGGATCATCACTGATGTACTGTGAATCATCACTGATATACTGTGGATCATCACTGATGTACTGTGGACCATCACTGATGTACTGTGGATCATCACTGATGTTCTATGGACCATCACTGATGTACTGTGGATCATCACTGATGTACTATAGATCATCACTGATGTAATGTGGATCATCACTGATGTACTGTGGATCATCACTGATGTACTGTGGATCATCACTGATGTACTATGGACCATCACTGGTGTACTATGGATCATCACTGGTGTACTATGGATCATCACTGGTGTACTATGGACCATCCCTGATGTACTGTGGATCATCACTGATGTACTGTGGATCATCACTGATGTACTATAGTTCATCACTGATGTACTATGGGCCATCACTGATGTACTATGGGCCATCACTGGTGTACTATGGATCATCACTGGTGTACTATGGATCATCCCTGATGTACTATGGACCATCCCTGATGTACTATGGATCATCACTGGTGTACTATGGATCATCACTGATGTACTATGGACCATCCCTAATGTACTGTGGACCATCCCTGATGTACTATGGACCATCCCTGATGTACTGTGGATCATCACTGATGTACTGTGGATCATCACTGATGTACTGTGGATCATCACTGATGTACTGTGGATCATCACTGATGTACTATGGATCATCACTGATGTACTATAGATCATCACTGATGTACTATAGATCATCACTGATGTACTATGGGCCATCAATGGTGTACTATAGATCATCACTGATGTACTATGGGCCATCACTGGTGTACTATGGATCATCACTGATGTACTATGGATCATCACTGATGTACTATGGATCATCACTGATGTACTATAGATCATCACTGATGTACTGTGGATCATCACTGATGTACTATAGATCATCACTGATGTACTATGGGCCATCACTGGTGTACTATGGATCATCACTGGTGTACTATGGATCATCACTGTTGTACTATGGACCATCCCTGATGTACTATGGACCTTCCCTGATGTACTATGGACCTTCCCTGATGTACTATGGACCATCCCTGATGTACTGTGGATCATCACTGATGTGCTATGGAACATCACTGGTGTACTATGGATCATCACTGATGTACTATGGACCATCCCTGATGTACTGTGGATCATCACTGATGTACTGTGGACCATCCCTGATGTACTGTGGATCATCACTGATGTACTGTGGATTATCACTGATGTACTGAGGATCATCACTGATGCACTGTGGATCATCACTGATGTACTGTGGATCATCACTGATGTGCTATGGAACATCACTGATGTACTATGGATCATCACTGATGTACTATGGATCATCACTAATGTACTATGAGCCATCACTGATGTACTATGGATCATCACTGGTGTACTATGGATCATCACTGATGTACTATGGACCATCCCTGATGTACTGAGGAACATCACTGATGTACCATGGATCATCACTTGTACTGTGGATCATCACTGATGTACTGTGGATCATCACTGATGTACTGTGGATCATCACTGATGTACTATAGGCCATCACAGGTGTACTATGGATCATCACTGGTGTACTATGGATCATCACTGATATACTATGGACCATCCCTGATGTACTATGGACCATCCCTGATGTACTGTGGATCATCACTGATGTACTGTGGATCATCACTGATGTACTATAGATCATCACTGATGTACTGTGGATCATCACTGATGTACTGTGGATCATCACTGATGTACTATAGATCATCACTGATGTACTATGGATCATCACTGATGTACTATGGATCATCACTGATGTACTATGGATCATCACTGATATACTGTGGATCATCTCTGATGTACTGTGGATCATCACTGATGTACTATAGATCATCACTGATGTACTATGGCCCATCACTGGTGTACTATGGATCATCACTGGTGTACTATAGATCATCACTGATGTACTATGGGCCATCACTGGTGTACTATGGATCATCACTGGTGTACTATGGATCATCACTGATGTACTATGGACCATCCCTGATGTACTATGGACCTTCCCATATGTACTATGGACCATCCCTGATGTACTGTGGATCATCACTGATGTGCTATGGAACATCACTTGTGTACTATGGATCATCACTGATGTACTATGGATCATCACTGATGTACTATGGACCATCCCTGATGTACTGTGGATCATCACTGATGTACTATGGACCATCCCTGATGTACTGTGGAACATCACTGATGTACTGTGGATCATCACTGATGTACTGTGGATCATCAATAATGTACTGTGGATCATCACTGATGTACTGTGGATCATCACTGATGTACTGTGGATCATCACTGATGTGCTATGGAACATCACTGATGTACTATGGATCATCACTGATGTACTATGGATCATCACTAATGTACTATGAGCCATCACTGATGTACTATGGATCATCACTGGTGTACTATGGATCATCACTGATGTACTATGGACCATCCCTGATGTACTGAGGAACATCACTGATGTACCATGGATCATCACTTGTACTGTGGATCATCACTGATGTACTGTGGATCATCACTGATGTACTGTGGATCATCACTGATGTACTATAGGCCATCACAGGTGTACTATGGATCATCACTGGTGTACTATGGATCATCACTGATATACTATGGACCATCCCTGATGTACTATGGACCATCCCTGATGTACTGTGGATCATCACTGATGTACTGTGGATCATCACTGATGTACTATAGATCATCACTGATGTACTGTGGATCATCACTGATGTACTGTGGATCATCACGGATGTACTATAGATCATCACTGATGTACTATGGATCATCACTGATGTACTATGGATCATCACTGATGTACTATGGATCATCACTGATATACTGTGGATCATCTCTGATGTACTGTGGATCATCACTGATGTACTATAGATCATCACTGATGTACTATGGGCCATCACTGGTGTACTATGGATCATCACTGGTGTACTATATATCATCACTGATGTACTATGGGCCATCACTGGTGTACAATGGATCATCACTGGTGTACTATGGATCATCACTGATGTACTATGGACCATCCCTGATGTACTATGGACCTTCCCATATGTACTATGGACCATCCCTGATGTACTGTGGATCATCACTGATGTGCTATGGAACATCACTTGTGTACTATGGATCATCACTGATGTACTATGGATCATCACTGATGTACTATGGACCATCCCTGATGTACTGTGGATCATCACTGATGTACTATGGACCATCCCTGATGTACTGTGGAACATCACTGATGTACTGTGGATTATCACTGATGTACTGTGGATCATCACTGATGTACTGTGGATCATCAATAATGTAATGTGGATCATCACTGATGTACTGTGGATCATCACTGATGTACTGTGGATCATCACTGGTGTACTATGGATCATCACTGATGTACTATGGATCATCACTGATGTACTGTGGATCATCACTGATATACTGTGGATCACTGATGTACTGTGGATCATCACTGATGTACTGTGGATCATCACTGATGTACTGTGGATCATCACTGATGTACTATAGATCATCACTGATGTACTGTGGATCATCACTGATGTACTATAGATCATCACTGATGTACTATGGACCATCACTGATGTACTATGGATCATCACTGGTGTACTATGGATCATCACTGATGTAGTATGGACCATAACTGATGTACTATGGACCTTCCCATATGTACTATGGACCATCCCTGATGTACTGTGGATCATCACTGATGTACTGTGGACCATCCCTGATGTACTGTGGATCATCACTGATGTACTGAGGATCATCACTGATGTACTGTGGATCATCACTGATGTACTGTGGATCATCACTGATGTACTGAGGATCATCACTGATGTACTATGGATCATCACTGATGTACTATGGATCATCCCTGATGTACTGAGGAACATCACTGATGTACCATGGATCATCACTTGTACTGTGGATCATCACTGATGTACTGTGGATCATCACTGATGTACTGTGGATCATCACTGATGTACTATAGTCCATCACAGGTGTACTATGGATCATCACTGGTGTACTATGGATCATCACTGATATACTATGGACCATCCCTGATGTACTATGGACCATCCCTGATGTACTGTGGATCATCACTGATGTACTGTGGATCATCACTGATGTACTATAGATCATCACTGATGTACTGTGGATCATCACTGATGTACTGTGGATCATCACTGATGTACTATAGATCATCACTGATGTACTATGGGCCATCACTGGTGTACTATGGATCATCACTGATGTACTATGGATCATCACTGATGTATTATAGATCATCACTGATGTACTGTGGATCATCACTGATGTACTGTGGATCATCACTGATGTACTATAGATCATCACTGATGTACTATGGGCAATCACTGGTGTACTATGGATCATCACTGGTGTTCTATGGATCATCACTGATGTACTATGGACCATCCCTGATGTACTATGGACCTTCCCATATGTACTATGGACCATACCTGATGTACTGTGGATCATCACTGATGTGCTATGGAACATCACTTGTGTACTATGGATCATCACTGGTGTACTATGGATCATCACTGATGTACTATGGACCATCCCTGATGTACTGTGGACCATCCCTGATGTACTATGGACCATCCCTGATGTACTGTGGATCATCACTGATGTACTGTGGACCATCCCTGATGTACTGTGGATCATCACTGATGTACTGTGGATCATCACTGATGTACTGTGGATCATCACTGATGTACTATGGATCATCACTGATGTACTATAGATCATCACTGATGTACTATGGGCCATCACTGGTGTACTATAGATCATCACTGATGTACTATGGGCCATCACTGGTGTACTATGGATCATCACTGATGTACTGTGGACCATCCCTGATGTACTGTGGATCATCACTGATGTACTGTGGATCATCACTGATGTACTGTGGATCATCACTGATATACTGTGGATCATCACTGATGTACTGTGGACCATCACTGATGTACTGTGGATCATCACTGATGTTCTATGGACCATCACTGATGTACTGTGGATCATCACTGATGTACTATAGATCATCACTGATGTACTGTTGATCATCACTGATGTACTGTGGATCATCACTGATGTACTATAGATCATCACTGATGTACTATGGACCATCACTGGTGTACTATGGATTATCACTGGTGTACTATGGATCATCCCTGATGTACTGTGGATCATCACTGATGTACTGTGGATCATCACTGATGTACTATAGTACATCACTGATGTACTATGGGCCATCACTGGTGTACTATGGATCATCACTGGTGTACTATGGATCATCCCTGATGTACTATGGACCATCCCTGATGTACTATGGACCATCCCTGATGTACTGTGGGTCATCACTGATGTACTGTGGACCATCCCTGATGTACTGTGGATCATCACTGATGTACTGTGGATCATCACTGATGTACTATGGATCATCACTGATGTACTATAGATCATCACTGATGTACTATAGATCATCACTGATGTACTATGGGCCATCACTGGTGTACTATAGATCATCACTGATGTACTATGGGCCATCACTGGTGTACTATGGATCATCACTGATGTACTATGGATCATCACTGATGTACTATAGATCATCACTGATGTACTGTGGATCATCACTGATGTACTGTGGATCATCACTGATGTACTATAGATCATCACTGATGTACTATGGACCTTCCCTGATGTACTATGGACCATCCCTGATGTACTGTGGATCATCACTGATGTGCTATGGAACATCACTGGTGTACTATGGATCATCACTGATGTACTATGGATCATCACTGATGTACTGTGGATCATCACTGATGTATTGTGGACCATCCCTGATGTACTGTGGATCATCACTGATGTACTGTGGATTATCACTGATGTACTGAGGATCATCACTGATGTACTATGGATCATCACTGATGTACTATGGATCATCACTAATGTACTATGAGCCATCACTGATGTACTATGGATCATCACTGGTGTACTATGGATCATCACTGATGTACTGTGGACCATCCCTGATGTACTGAGGAACATCACTGATGTACCATGGATCATCACTTGTACTGTGGATCATCACTGATGTACTGTGGATCATCACTGATGTACTGTGGATCATCACTGATGTACTATAGGCCATCACAGGTGTACTATGAATCATCACTGGTGTACTATGGATCATCACTGATGTACTATGGATCATCACTGATGTACTATGGATCATCACTGATATACTGTGGATCATCTCTGATGTACTGTGGATCATCACTGATGTACTATAGATCATCACTGATGTACTATGGGCCATCACTGGTGTACTATGGATCATCACTGGTGTACTATATATCATCACTGATGTACTATGGGCCATCACTGGTGTACTATGGATCATCACTGGTGTACTATGGATCATCACTGATGTACTATGGACCATCCCTGATGTACTATGGACCTTCCCATATGTACTATGGACCATCCCTGATGTACTGTGGATCATCACTGATGTGCTATGGAACATCACTTGTGTACTATGGATCATCACTGATGTACTATGGATCATCACTGATGTACTATGGACCATCCCTGATGTACTGTGGATCATCACTGATGTACTATGGACCATCCCTGATGTACTGTGGAACATCACTGATGTACTGTGGATTATCACTGATGTACTGTGGATCATCACTGATGTACTGTGGATCATCAATAATGTAATGTGGATCATCACTGATGTACTGTGGATCATCACTGATGTACTGTGGATCATCACTGGTGTACTATGGATCATCACTGATGTACTATGGATCATCACTGATGTACTGTGGATCATCACTGATATACTGTGGATCACTGATGTACTGTGGATCATCACTGATGTACTGTGGATCATCACTGATTTACTGTGGATCATCACTGATGTACTATAGATCATCACTGATGTACTGTGGATCATCACTGATGTACTATAGATCATCACTGATGTACTATGGACCATCACTGATGTACTATGGATCATCACTGGTGTACTATGGATCATCACTGATGTAGTATGGACCATAACTGATGTACTATGGACCTTCCCATATGTACTATGGACCATCCCTGATGTACTGTGGATCATCACTGATGTACTGTGGACCATCCCTGATGTACTGTGGATCATCACTGATGTACTGAGGATCATCACTGATGTACTATGGATCATCCCTGATGTACTGAGGAACATCACTGATGTACCATGGATCATCACTTGTACTGTGGATCATCACTGATGTACTGTGGATCATCACTGATGTACTGTGGATCATCACTGATGTACTATAGTCCATCACAGGTGTACTATGGATCATCACTGGTGTACTATGGATCATCACTGATATACTATGGACCATCCCTGATGTACTATGGACCATCCCTGATGTACTGTGGATCATCACTGATGTACTGTGGATCATCACTGATGTACTATAGATCATCACTGATGTACTGTGGATCATCACTGATGTACTGTGGATCATCACTGATGTACTATAGATCATCACTGATGTACTATGGGCCATCACTGGTGTACTATGGATCATCACTGATGTACTATGGATCATCACTGATGTATTATAGATCATCACTGATGTACTGTGGATCATCACTGATGTACTGTGGATCATCACTGATGTACTATAGATCATCACTGATGTACTATGGGCAATCACTGGTGTACTATGGATCATCACTGGTGTTCTATGGATCATCACTGATGTACTATGGACCATCCCTGATGTACTATGGACCTTCCCATATGTACTATGGACCATACCTGATGTACTGTGGATCATCACTGATGTGCTATGGAACATCACTTGTGTACTATGGATCATCACTGGTGTACTATGGATCATCACTGATGTACTATGGACCATCCCTGATGTACTGTGGACCATCCCTGATGTACTATGGACCATCCCTGATGTACTGTGGATCATCACTGATGTACTGTGGACCATCCCTGATGTACTGTGGATCATCACTGATGTACTGTGGATCATCACTGATGTACTGTGGATCATCACTGATGTACTATGGATCATCACTGATGTACTATAGATCATCACTGATGTACTATGGGCCATCACTGGTGTACTATAGATCATCACTGATGTACTATGGGCCATCACTGGTGTACTATGGATCATCACTGATGTACTGTGGACCATCCCTGATGTACTGTGGATCATCACTGATGTACTGTGGATCATCACTGATGTACTGTGGATCATCACTGATATACTGTGGATCATCACTGATGTACTGTGGACCATCACTGATGTACTGTGGATCATCACTGATGTTCTATGGACCATCACTGATGTACTGTGGATCATCACTGATGTACTATAGATCATCACTGATGTACTGTTGATCATCACTGATGTACTGTGGATCATCACTGATGTACTATAGATCATCACTGATGTACTATGGACCATCACTGGTGTACTATGGATTATCACTGGTGTACTATGGATCATCCCTGATGTACTGTGGATCATCACTGATGTACTGTGGATCATCACTGATGTACTATAGTACATCACTGATGTACTATGGGCCATCACTGGTGTACTATGGATCATCACTGGTGTACTATGGATCATCACTGATGTACTATGGACCATCCCTGATGTACTGTGGACCATCCCTGATGTACTATGGACCATCCCTTATGTACTGTGGATCATCACTGATGTACTGTGGACCATCCCTGATGTACTGTGGATCATCACTGATGTGCTGTGGATCATCACTGATGTACTGTGGATCATCACTGATGTACTATGGCCCATCACTGGTGTACTATGGATCATCACTGGTGTACTATAGATCATCACTGATGTACTATGGGCCATCACTGGTGTACTATGGATCATCACTGGTGTACTATGGATCATCACTGATGTACTATGGACCATCCCTGATGTACTGTGGACCATCCCTGATGTACTATGGACCATCCCTTATGTACTGTGGATCATCACTGATGTACTGTGGACCATCCCTGATGTACTGTGGATCATCACTGATGTGCTGTGGATCATCACTGATGTACTGTGGATCATCACTGATGTACTATGGATCATCACTGATGTACTATAGATCATCACTGATGTACTATGGGCCATCACTGGTGTACTATAGATCATCACTGATGTACTATGGGCCATCACTGGTGTACTATGGATCATCACTGATGTACTATGGGCCATCACTGGTGTACTATGGATCATCACTGATGTACTGTGGACCATCCCTGATGTACTGTGGATCATCACTGATGTACTGTGGATCATCACTGATGTACTGTGAATCATCACTGATATACTGTGGATCATCACTGATGTACTGTGGACCATCACTGATGTACTGTGGATCATCACTGATGTTCTATGGACCATCACTGATGTACTGTGGATCATCACTGATGTACTATAGATCATCACTGATGTACTGTGGATCATCACTGATGTACTGTGGATCATCACTGATGTACTGTGGATCATCACTGATGTACTATGGACCATCACTGGTGTACTATGGATCATCACTGGTGTACTATGGATCATCACTGGTGTACTATGGACCATCCCTGATGTACTGTGGATCATCACTGATGTACTGTGGATCATCACTGATGTACTATAGTTCATCACTGATGTACTATGGGCCATCACTGATGTACTATGGGCCATCACTGGTGTACTATGGATCATCACTGGTGTACTATGGATCATCCCTGATGTACTATGGACCATCCCTGATGTACTATGGATCATCACTGGTGTACTATGGATCATCACTGATGTACTATGGACCATCCCTAATGTACTGTGGACCATCCCTGATGTACTATGGACCATCCCTGATGTACTGTGGATCATCACTGATGTACTGTGGATCATCACTGATGTACTGTGGATCATCACTGATGTACTGTGGATCATCACTGATGTACTATGGATCATCACTGATGTACTATAGATCATCACTGATGTACTATAGATCATCACTGATGTACTATGGGCCATCAATGGTGTACTATAGATCATCACTGATGTACTATGGGCCATCACTGGTGTACTATGGATCATCACTGATGTACTGTGGATCATCACTGATGTACTGTGGATCATCACTGATGTACTGTGGATCATCACTGATGTACTGTGAATCATCACTGATATACTGTGGATCATCACTGATGTACTGTGGACCATCACTGATGTACTGTGGATCATCACTGATGTTCTATGGACCATCACTGATGTACTGTGGATCATCACTGATGTACTATAGATCATCACTGATGTACTGTGGATCATCACTGATGTACTGTGGATCATCACTGATGTACTGTGGATCATCACTGATGTACTATGGACCATCACTGGTGTACTATGGATCATCACTGGTGTACTATGGATCATCACTGGTGTACTATGGACCATCCCTGATGTACTGTGGATCATCACTGATGTACTGTGGATCATCACTGATGTACTATAGTTCATCACTGATGTACTATGGGCCATCACTGATGTACTATGGGCCATCACTGGTGTACTATGGATCATCACTGGTGTACTATGGATCATCCCTGATGTACTATGGACCATCCCTGATGTACTATGGATCATCACTGGTGTACTATGGATCATCACTGATGTACTATGGACCATCCCTAATGTACTGTGGACCATCCCTGATGTACTATGGACCATCCCTGATGTACTGTGGATCATCACTGATGTACTGTGGATCATCACTGATGTACTGTGGATCATCACTGATGTACTGTGGATCATCACTGATGTACTATGGATCATCACTGATGTACTATAGATCATCACTGATGTACTATAGATCATCACTGATGTACTATGGGCCATCAATGGTGTACTATAGATCATCACTGATGTACTATGGGCCATCACTGGTGTACTATGGATCATCACTGATGTACTATGGATCATCACTGATGTACTATGGATCATCACTGATGTACTATAGATCATCACTGATGTACTGTGGATCATCACTGATGTACTATAGATCATCACTGATGTACTATGGGCCATCACTGGTGTACTATGGATCATCACTGGTGTACTATGGATCATCACTGTTGTACTATGGACCATCCCTGATGTACTATGGACCTTCCCTGATGTACTATGGACCTTCCCTGATGTACTATGGACCATCCCTGATGTACTGTGGATCATCACTGATGTGCTATGGAACATCACTGGTGTACTATGGATCATCACTGATGTACTATGGACCATCCCTGATGTACTGTGGATCATCACTGATGTACTGTGGACCATCCCTGATGTACTGTGGATCATCACTGATGTACTGTGGATTATCACTGATGTACTGAGGATCATCACTGATGCACTGTGGATCATCACTGATGTACTGTGGATCATCACTGATGTGCTATGGAACATCACTGATGTACTATGGATCATCACTGATGTACTATGGATCATCACTAATGTACTATGAGCCATCACTGATGTACTATGGATCATCACTGGTGTACTATGG
Organism: Rana muscosa; assembly: GCA_029206835.1. Taxonomy (NCBI): domain Eukaryota; kingdom Metazoa; phylum Chordata; class Amphibia; order Anura; family Ranidae; genus Rana; species Rana muscosa. The sequence continues at coordinate 285,083,199 of CM055117.1, forward strand.
ATCATCACTGATGTACTATGGACCATCCCTGATGTACTGAGGAACATCACTGATGTACCATGGATCATCACTTGTACTGTGGATCATCACTGATGTACTGTGGATCATCACTGATGTACTGTGGATCATCACTGATGTACTATAGGCCATCACAGGTGTACTATGGATCATCACTGGTGTACTATGGATCATCACTGATATACTATGGACCATCCCTGATGTACTATGGACCATCCCTGATGTACTGTGGATCATCACTGATGTACTGTGGATCATCACTGATGTACTATAGATCATCACTGATGTACTGTGGATCATCACTGATGTACTGTGGATCATCACTGATGTACTATAGATCATCACTGATGTACTATGGATCATCACTGATGTACTATGGATCATCACTGATGTACTATGGATCATCACTGATATACTGTGGATCATCTCTGATGTACTGTGGATCATCACTGATGTACTATAGATCATCACTGATGTACTATGGCCCATCACTGGTGTACTATGGATCATCACTGGTGTACTATAGATCATCACTGATGTACTATGGGCCATCACTGGTGTACTATGGATCATCACTGGTGTACTATGGATCATCACTGATGTACTATGGACCATCCCTGATGTACTATGGACCTTCCCATATGTACTATGGACCATCCCTGATGTACTGTGGATCATCACTGATGTGCTATGGAACATCACTTGTGTACTATGGATCATCACTGATGTACTATGGATCATCACTGATGTACTATGGACCATCCCTGATGTACTGTGGATCATCACTGATGTACTATGGACCATCACTGGTGTACTATGGATCATCACTGATGTACTATGGGCCATCACTGGTGTACTATGGATCATCACTGATGTACTGTGGACCATCCCTGATGTACTGTGGATCATCACTGATGTACTGTGGATCATCACTGATGTACTGTGAATCATCACTGATATACTGTGGATCATCACTGATGTACTGTGGACCATCACTGATGTACTGTGGATCATCACTGATGTTCTATGGACCATCACTGATGTACTGTGGATCATCACTGATGTACTATAGATCATCACTGATGTACTGTGGATCATCACTGATGTACTGTGGATCATCACTGATGTACTATGGACCATCACTGGTGTACTATGGATCATCACTGGTGTACTATGGATCATCACTGGTGTACTATGGACCATCCCTGATGTACTGTGGATCATCACTGATGTACTGTGGATCATCACTGATGTACTATAGTTCATCACTGATGTACTATGGGCCATCACTGATGTACTATGGGCCATCACTGGTGTACTATGGATCATCACTGGTGTACTATGGATCATCCCTGATGTACTATGGACCATCCCTGATGTACTATGGATCATCACTGGTGTACTATGGATCATCACTGATGTACTATGGACCATCCCTAATGTACTGTGGACCATCCCTGATGTACTATGGACCATCCCTGATGTACTGTGGATCATCACTGATGTACTGTGGATCATCACTGATGTACTGTGGATCATCACTGATGTACTGTGGATCATCACTGATGTACTATGGATCATCACTGATGTACTATAGATCATCACTGATGTACTATAGATCATCACTGATGTACTATGGGCCATCAATGGTGTACTATAGATCATCACTGATGTACTATGGGCCATCACTGGTGTACTATGGATCATCACTGATGTACTATGGATCATCACTGATGTACTATGGATCATCACTGATGTACTATAGATCATCACTGATGTACTGTGGATCATCACTGATGTACTATAGATCATCACTGATGTACTATGGGCCATCACTGGTGTACTATGGATCATCACTGGTGTACTATGGATCATCACTGTTGTACTATGGACCATCCCTGATGTACTATGGACCTTCCCTGATGTACTATGGACCTTCCCTGATGTACTATGGACCATCCCTGATGTACTGTGGATCATCACTGATGTGCTATGGAACATCACTGGTGTACTATGGATCATCACTGATGTACTATGGACCATCCCTGATGTACTGTGGATCATCACTGATGTACTGTGGACCATCCCTGATGTACTGTGGATCATCACTGATGTACTGTGGATTATCACTGATGTACTGAGGATCATCACTGATGCACTGTGGATCATCACTGATGTACTGTGGATCATCACTGATGTGCTATGGAACATCACTGATGTACTATGGATCATCACTGATGTACTATGGATCATCACTAATGTACTATGAGCCATCACTGATGTACTATGGATCATCACTGGTGTACTATGGATCATCACTGATGTACTATGGACCATCCCTGATGTACTGAGGAACATCACTGATGTACCATGGATCATCACTTGTACTGTGGATCATCACTGATGTACTGTGGATCATCACTGATGTACTGTGGATCATCACTGATGTACTATAGGCCATCACAGGTGTACTATGGATCATCACTGGTGTACTATGGATCATCACTGATATACTATGGACCATCCCTGATGTACTATGGACCATCCCTGATGTACTGTGGATCATCACTGATGTACTGTGGATCATCACTGATGTACTATAGATCATCACTGATGTACTGTGGATCATCACTGATGTACTGTGGATCATCACTGATGTACTATAGATCATCACTGATGTACTATGGATCATCACTGATGTACTATGGATCATCACTGATGTACTATGGATCATCACTGATATACTGTGGATCATCTCTGATGTACTGTGGATCATCACTGATGTACTATAGATCATCACTGATGTACTATGGCCCATCACTGGTGTACTATGGATCATCACTGGTGTACTATAGATCATCACTGATGTACTATGGGCCATCACTGGTGTACTATGGATCATCACTGGTGTACTATGGATCATCACTGATGTACTATGGACCATCCCTGATGTACTATGGACCTTCCCATATGTACTATGGACCATCCCTGATGTACTGTGGATCATCACTGATGTGCTATGGAACATCACTTGTGTACTATGGATCATCACTGATGTACTATGGATCATCACTGATGTACTATGGACCATCCCTGATGTACTGTGGATCATCACTGATGTACTATGGACCATCCCTGATGTACTGTGGAACATCACTGATGTACTGTGGATCATCACTGATGTACTGTGGATCATCAATAATGTACTGTGGATCATCACTGATGTACTGTGGATCATCACTGATGTACTGTGGATCATCACTGATGTGCTATGGAACATCACTGATGTACTATGGATCATCACTGATGTACTATGGATCATCACTAATGTACTATGAGCCATCACTGATGTACTATGGATCATCACTGGTGTACTATGGATCATCACTGATGTACTATGGACCATCCCTGATGTACTGAGGAACATCACTGATGTACCATGGATCATCACTTGTACTGTGGATCATCACTGATGTACTGTGGATCATCACTGATGTACTGTGGATCATCACTGATGTACTATAGGCCATCACAGGTGTACTATGGATCATCACTGGTGTACTATGGATCATCACTGATATACTATGGACCATCCCTGATGTACTATGGACCATCCCTGATGTACTGTGGATCATCACTGATGTACTGTGGATCATCACTGATGTACTATAGATCATCACTGATGTACTGTGGATCATCACTGATGTACTGTGGATCATCACGGATGTACTATAGATCATCACTGATGTACTATGGATCATCACTGATGTACTATGGATCATCACTGATGTACTATGGATCATCACTGATATACTGTGGATCATCTCTGATGTACTGTGGATCATCACTGATGTACTATAGATCATCACTGATGTACTATGGGCCATCACTGGTGTACTATGGATCATCACTGGTGTACTATATATCATCACTGATGTACTATGGGCCATCACTGGTGTACAATGGATCATCACTGGTGTACTATGGATCATCACTGATGTACTATGGACCATCCCTGATGTACTATGGACCTTCCCATATGTACTATGGACCATCCCTGATGTACTGTGGATCATCACTGATGTGCTATGGAACATCACTTGTGTACTATGGATCATCACTGATGTACTATGGATCATCACTGATGTACTATGGACCATCCCTGATGTACTGTGGATCATCACTGATGTACTATGGACCATCCCTGATGTACTGTGGAACATCACTGATGTACTGTGGATTATCACTGATGTACTGTGGATCATCACTGATGTACTGTGGATCATCAATAATGTAATGTGGATCATCACTGATGTACTGTGGATCATCACTGATGTACTGTGGATCATCACTGGTGTACTATGGATCATCACTGATGTACTATGGATCATCACTGATGTACTGTGGATCATCACTGATATACTGTGGATCACTGATGTACTGTGGATCATCACTGATGTACTGTGGATCATCACTGATGTACTGTGGATCATCACTGATGTACTATAGATCATCACTGATGTACTGTGGATCATCACTGATGTACTATAGATCATCACTGATGTACTATGGACCATCACTGATGTACTATGGATCATCACTGGTGTACTATGGATCATCACTGATGTAGTATGGACCATAACTGATGTACTATGGACCTTCCCATATGTACTATGGACCATCCCTGATGTACTGTGGATCATCACTGATGTACTGTGGACCATCCCTGATGTACTGTGGATCATCACTGATGTACTGAGGATCATCACTGATGTACTGTGGATCATCACTGATGTACTGTGGATCATCACTGATGTACTGAGGATCATCACTGATGTACTATGGATCATCACTGATGTACTATGGATCATCCCTGATGTACTGAGGAACATCACTGATGTACCATGGATCATCACTTGTACTGTGGATCATCACTGATGTACTGTGGATCATCACTGATGTACTGTGGATCATCACTGATGTACTATAGTCCATCACAGGTGTACTATGGATCATCACTGGTGTACTATGGATCATCACTGATATACTATGGACCATCCCTGATGTACTATGGACCATCCCTGATGTACTGTGGATCATCACTGATGTACTGTGGATCATCACTGATGTACTATAGATCATCACTGATGTACTGTGGATCATCACTGATGTACTGTGGATCATCACTGATGTACTATAGATCATCACTGATGTACTATGGGCCATCACTGGTGTACTATGGATCATCACTGATGTACTATGGATCATCACTGATGTATTATAGATCATCACTGATGTACTGTGGATCATCACTGATGTACTGTGGATCATCACTGATGTACTATAGATCATCACTGATGTACTATGGGCAATCACTGGTGTACTATGGATCATCACTGGTGTTCTATGGATCATCACTGATGTACTATGGACCATCCCTGATGTACTATGGACCTTCCCATATGTACTATGGACTATACCTGATGTACTGTGGATCATCACTGATGTGCTATGGAACATCACTTGTGTACTATGGATCATCACTGGTGTACTATGGATCATCACTGATGTACTATGGACCATCCCTGATGTACTGTGGACCATCCCTGATGTACTATGGACCATCCCTGATGTACTGTGGATCATCACTGATGTACTGTGGACCATCCCTGATGTACTGTGGATCATCACTGATGTACTGTGGATCATCACTGATGTACTGTGGATCATCACTGATGTACTATGGATCATCACTGATGTACTATAGATCATCACTGATGTACTATGGGCCATCACTGGTGTACTATAGATCATCACTGATGTACTATGGGCCATCACTGGTGTACTATGGATCATCACTGATGTACTGTGGACCATCCCTGATGTACTGTGGATCATCACTGATGTACTGTGGATCATCACTGATGTACTGTGGATCATCACTGATATACTGTGGATCATCACTGATGTACTGTGGACCATCACTGATGTACTGTGGATCATCACTGATGTTCTATGGACCATCACTGATGTACTGTGGATCATCACTGATGTACTATAGATCATCACTGATGTACTGTTGATCATCACTGATGTACTGTGGATCATCACTGATGTACTATAGATCATCACTGATGTACTATGGACCATCACTGGTGTACTATGGATTATCACTGGTGTACTATGGATCATCCCTGATGTACTGTGGATCATCACTGATGTACTGTGGATCATCACTGATGTACTATAGTACATCACTGATGTACTATGGGCCATCACTGGTGTACTATGGATCATCACTGGTGTACTATGGATCATCCCTGATGTACTATGGACCATCCCTGATGTACTATGGACCATCCCTGATGTACTGTGGGTCATCACTGATGTACTGTGGACCATCCCTGATGTACTGTGGATCATCACTGATGTACTGTGGATCATCACTGATGTACTATGGATCATCACTGATGTACTATAGATCATCACTGATGTACTATAGATCATCACTGATGTACTATGGGCCATCACTGGTGTACTATAGATCATCACTGATGTACTATGGGCCATCACTGGTGTACTATGGATCATCACTGATGTACTATGGATCATCACTGATGTACTATAGATCATCACTGATGTACTGTGGATCATCACTGATGTACTGTGGATCATCACTGATGTACTATAGATCATCACTGATGTACTATGGACCTTCCCTGATGTACTATGGACCATCCCTGATGTACTGTGGATCATCACTGATGTGCTATGGAACATCACTGGTGTACTATGGATCATCACTGATGTACTATGGATCATCACTGATGTACTGTGGATCATCACTGATGTATTGTGGACCATCCCTGATGTACTGTGGATCATCACTGATGTACTGTGGATTATCACTGATGTACTGAGGATCATCACTGATGTACTATGGATCATCACTGATGTACTATGGATCATCACTAATGTACTATGAGCCATCACTGATGTACTATGGATCATCACTGGTGTACTATGGATCATCACTGATGTACTGTGGACCATCCCTGATGTACTGAGGAACATCACTGATGTACCATGGATCATCACTTGTACTGTGGATCATCACTGATGTACTGTGGATCATCACTGATGTACTGTGGATCATCACTGATGTACTATAGGCCATCACAGGTGTACTATGAATCATCACTGGTGTACTATGGATCATCACTGATGTACTATGGATCATCACTGATGTACTATGGATCATCACTGATATACTGTGGATCATCTCTGATGTACTGTGGATCATCACTGATGTACTATAGATCATCACTGATGTACTATGGGCCATCACTGGTGTACTATGGATCATCACTGGTGTACTATATATCATCACTGATGTACTATGGGCCATCACTGGTGTACTATGGATCATCACTGGTGTACTATGGATCATCACTGATGTACTATGGACCATCCCTGATGTACTATGGACCTTCCCATATGTACTATGGACCATCCCTGATGTACTGTGGATCATCACTGATGTGCTATGGAACATCACTTGTGTACTATGGATCATCACTGATGTACTATGGATCATCACTGATGTACTATGGACCATCCCTGATGTACTGTGGATCATCACTGATGTACTATGGACCATCCCTGATGTACTGTGGAACATCACTGATGTACTGTGGATTATCACTGATGTACTGTGGATCATCACTGATGTACTGTGGATCATCAATAATGTAATGTGGATCATCACTGATGTACTGTGGATCATCACTGATGTACTGTGGATCATCACTGGTGTACTATGGATCATCACTGATGTACTATGGATCATCACTGATGTACTGTGGATCATCACTGATATACTGTGGATCACTGATGTACTGTGGATCATCACTGATGTACTGTGGATCATCACTGATTTACTGTGGATCATCACTGATGTACTATAGATCATCACTGATGTACTGTGGATCATCACTGATGTACTATAGATCATCACTGATGTACTATGGACCATCACTGATGTACTATGGATCATCACTGGTGTACTATGGATCATCACTGATGTAGTATGGACCATAACTGATGTACTATGGACCTTCCCATATGTACTATGGACCATCCCTGATGTACTGTGGATCATCACTGATGTACTGTGGACCATCCCTGATGTACTGTGGATCATCACTGATGTACTGAGGATCATCACTGATGTACTGTGGATCATCACTGATGTACTGTGGATCATCACTGATGTACTGAGGATCATCACTGATGTACTATGGATCATCACTGATGTACTATGGATCATCCCTGATGTACTGAGGAACATCACTGATGTACCATGGATCATCACTTGTACTGTGGATCATCACTGATGTACTGTGGATCATCACTGATGTACTGTGGATCATCACTGATGTACTATAGTCCATCACAGGTGTACTATGGATCATCACTGGTGTACTATGGATCATCACTGATATACTATGGACCATCCCTGATGTACTATGGACCATCCCTGATGTACTGTGGATCATCACTGATGTACTGTGGATCATCACTGATGTACTATAGATCATCACTGATGTACTGTGGATCATCACTGATGTACTGTGGATCATCACTGATGTACTATAGATCATCACTGATGTACTATGGGCCATCACTGGTGTACTATGGATCATCACTGATGTACTATGGATCATCACTGATGTATTATAGATCATCACTGATGTACTGTGGATCATCACTGATGTACTGTGGATCATCACTGATGTACTATAGATCATCACTGATGTACTATGGGCAATCACTGGTGTACTATGGATCATCACTGGTGTTCTATGGATCATCACTGATGTACTATGGACCATCCCTGATGTACTATGGACCTTCCCATATGTACTATGGACCATACCTGATGTACTGTGGATCATCACTGATGTGCTATGGAACATCACTTGTGTACTATGGATCATCACTGGTGTACTATGGATCATCACTGATGTACTATGGACCATCCCTGATGTACTGTGGACCATCCCTGATGTACTATGGACCATCCCTGATGTACTGTGGATCATCACTGATGTACTGTGGACCATCCCTGATGTACTGTGGATCATCACTGATGTACTGTGGATCATCACTGATGTACTGTGGATCATCACTGATGTACTATGGATCATCACTGATGTACTATAGATCATCACTGATGTACTATGGGCCATCACTGGTGTACTATAGATCATCACTGATGTACTATGGGCCATCACTGGTGTACTATGGATCATCACTGATGTACTGTGGACCATCCCTGATGTACTGTGGATCATCACTGATGTACTGTGGATCATCACTGATGTACTGTGGATCATCACTGATATACTGTGGATCATCACTGATGTACTGTGGACCATCACTGATGTACTGTGGATCATCACTGATGTTCTATGGACCATCACTGATGTACTGTGGATCATCACTGATGTACTATAGATCATCACTGATGTACTGTTGATCATCACTGATGTACTGTGGATCATCACTGATGTACTATAGATCATCACTGATGTACTATGGACCATCACTGGTGTACTATGGATTATCACTGGTGTACTATGGATCATCCCTGATGTACTGTGGATCATCACTGATGTACTGTGGATCATCACTGATGTACTATAGTACATCACTGATGTACTATGGGCCATCACTGGTGTACTATGGATCATCACTGGTGTACTATGGATCATCCCTGATGTACTATGGACCATCCCTGATGTACTATGGACCATCCCTGATGTACTGTGGGTCATCACTGATGTACTGTGGACCATCCCTGATGTACTGTGGATCATCACTGATGTACTGTGGATCATCACTGATGTACTATGGATCATCACTGATGTACTATAGATCATCACTGATGTACTATAGATCATCACTGATGTACTATGGGCCATCACTGGTGTACTATAGATCATCACTGATGTACTATGGGCCATCACTGGTGTACTATGGATCATCACTGATGTACTATGGATCATCACTGATGTACTATAGATCATCACTGATGTACTGTGGATCATCACTGATGTACTGTGGATCATCACTGATGTACTATAGATCATCACTGATGTACTATGGACCTTCCCTGATGTACTATGGACCATCCCTGATGTACTGTGGATCATCACTGATGTGCTATGGAACATCACTGGTGTACTATGGATCATCACTGATGTACTATGGATCATCACTGATGTACTGTGGATCATCACTGATGTATTGTGGACCATCCCTGATGTACTGTGGATCATCACTGATGTACTGTGGATTATCACTGATGTACTGAGGATCATCACTGATGTACTATGGATCATCACTGATGTACTATGGATCATCACTAATGTACTATGAGCCATCACTGATGTACTATGGATCATCACTGGTGTACTATGGATCATCACTGATGTACTGTGGACCATCCCTGATGTACTGAGGAACATCACTGATGTACCATGGATCATCACTTGTACTGTGGATCATCACTGATGTACTGTGGATCATCACTGATGTACTGTGGATCATCACTGATGTACTATAGGCCATCACAGGTGTACTATGAATCATCACTGGTGTACTATGGATCATCACTGATATACTATGGACCATCCCTGATGTACTATGGACCATCCCTGATGTACTGTGGATCATCACTGATGTACTGTGGATCATCTCTGATGTACTATAGATCATCACTGATGTACTGTGGATCATCACTGATGTACTGTGGATCATCACTGATGTACTATAGATCATCACTGATGTACTATGGGCCATCACTGGTGTACTATGGATCATCACTGATGTACTATGGATCATCACTGATGTACTATGGATCATCACTGATGTACTATAGATCATCACTGATGTACTGTGGATCATCAATGATGTACTGTGGATCATCACTGATGTACTATAGATCATCACTGATGTACTATGGGCCATCACTGGTGTACTATGGATCATCACTGGTGTACTATTGATCATCACTGATGTACTATAGGCCATCACTGGTGTACTATGGATCATCACTGGTGTACTATGGATCATCACTGATGTACTATGGACCATCCCTGATGTACTATGGACCTTCCCATATGTATTATGGACTATCCCTGATGTACTGTGGATCATCACTGATGTGCTATGGAACATCACTTGTGTACTATGGATCATCACTGATGTACTATGGATCATCACTGATGTACTATGGACCATCCCTGATGTACTGTGGATCATCACTGATGTACTATGGACCATCCCTGATGTACTGTGGATCATCACTGATGTACTGTGGATTATCACTGATGTACTGTGGATCATCACTGATGTACTATGGACCATCCCTGATGTACTGTGGATCATCACTGATGTACTGTGGACCATCCCTGATGTACTGTGGATCATCACTGATGTACTGTGGATCATCACTGATGTACTGTGGATCATCACTGATGTTCTATGGACCATCACTGATGTACTGTGGATCATCACTGATGTACTATAGATCATCACTGATGTACTGTTGATCATCACTGATGTACTGTGGATCATCACTGATGTACTATAGATCATCACTGATGTACTATGGACCATCACTGGTGTACTATGGATTATCACTGGTGTACTATGGATCATCCCTGATGTACTGTGGATCATCACTGATGTACTGTGGATCATCACTGATGTACTGTGGATCATCACTGATGTACTATAGTACATCACTGATGTACTATGGGCCATCACTGGTGTACTATGGATCATCACTGGTGTACTATGGATCATCCCTGATGTACTATGGACCATCCCTGATGTACTATGGACCATCCCTGATGTACTGTGGGTCATCACTGATGTACTGTGGACCATCCCTGATGTACTGTGGATCATCACTGATGTACTGTGGATCATCACTGATGTACTGTGGATCATCACTGATGTACTATGGATCATCACTGATGTACTATAGATCATCACTGATGTACTATAGATCATCACTGATGTACTATGGGCCATCACTGGTGTACTATAGATCATCACTGATGTACTATGGGCCATCACTGGTGTACTATGGATCATCACTGATGTACTATGGATCATCACTGATGTACTATAGATCATCACTGATGTACTGTGGATCATCACTGATGTACTGTGGATCATCACTGATGTACTATAGATCATCACTGATGTACTATGGACCTTCCCTGATGTACTATGGACCATCCCTGATGTACTGTGGATCATCACTGATGTGCTATGGAACATCACTGGTGTACTATGGATCATCACTGATGTACTATGGATCATCACTGATGTACTGTGGATCATCACTGATGTACTGTGGACCATCCCTGATGTACTGTGGATCATCACTGATGTACTGTGGATTATCACTGATGTACTGAGGATCATCAATGATGTACTATGGATCATCACTGATGTACTATGGATCATCACTAATGTACTATGAGCCATCACTGATGTACTATGGATCATCACTGGTGTACTATGGATCATCACTGATGTACTGTGGACCATCCCTGATGTACTGAGGAACATCACTGATGTACCATGGATCATCACTTGTACTGTGGATCATCACTGATGTACTGTGGATCATCACTGATGTACTGTGGATCATCACTGATGTACTATAGGCCATCACAGGTGTACTATGGATCATCACTGGTGTACTATGGATCATCACTGATATAATATGGACCATCCCTGATGTACTATGGACCATCCCTGATATACTGTGGATCATCACTGATGTACTGTGGATCATCTCTGATGTACTATAGATCATCACTGATGTACTGTGGATCATCACTGATGTACTGTGGATCATCACTGATGTACTATAGATCATCACTGATGTACTATGGGCCATCACTGGTGTACTATGGATCATCACTGATGTACTATGGATAATCACTGATGTACTATGGATCATCACTGATGTACTATAGATCATCACTGATGTACTGTGGATCATCAATGATGTACTGTGGATCATCACTGATGTACTATAGATCATCACTGATGTACTATGGGCCATCACTGGTGTACTATGGATCATCACTGGTGTACTATTGATCATCACTGATGTACTATGGGCCATCACTGGTGTACTATGGATCATCACTGGTGTACTATGGATCATCACTGATGTACTATGGACCATCCCTGATGTACTATGGACCTTCCCATATGTATTATGGACCATCCCTAATGTACTGTGGATCATCACTGATGTGCTATGGAACATCACTTGTGTACTATGGATCATCACTGATGTACTATGGATCATCACTGATGTACTATGGACCATCCCTGATGTACTGTGGATCATCACTGATGTACTATGGACCATCCCTGATGTACTGTGGATCATCACTGATGTACTGTGGATTATCACTGATGTACTGTGGATCATCACTGATGTACTTTGGATCATCACTGATGTACTGTGGATCATCACTGATGTACTGTGGATCATCACTGGTGTACTGTGGATCATCACTGATGTACTATGGATCATCACTGATGTACTGTGGATCATCACTGATGTACTGTGAATCACTGATGTACTATAGATCATCACTGATGTACTGTGGATCATCACTGATGTACTGTGGATCATCACTGATGTACTGTGGATCATCACTGATGTACTATAGATCATCACTGATGTACTGTGGATTATCACTGATGTACTGTGGATCAAGGATGAGCCGAACACCCCCCTGTTCGGTTCGCACCAGAACCTGCGAACAGACAAAATGTTCGTGTAAACTTTAGAACCCTATTAAATACAATGGACTCGAACGTTCGAAATCTAAAGTGTTAATTATAAAGGCTAATATGCAAGTTATTGTCCTAAAAAGTGTTTGGGGACCTGGGTCCTGCCCCAGGGGACATGTATCAATGCAAAAAGAAGTTTTAAAAACGGCCGTTTTTTCGGGAGCAGTGATTTTAATAATGCTTAAAATGAAAAAATAAAAGTGAAATATTCCTTTAAATTTCGTACCTGGGGGGTGTGTATGATATGCATGTAAAGTGGCGCATGTTTCCCGTGCTTAGAACTGTCCCTGCAAAAAATGTCATTTTTGAAAGAAAAAAAATGCATTTAAAACTGACTCGCGGCTATTAATGAATTGTCGGCTCCCGGCAATACATACAAAAGTCATTGAGAAAAAAAAAAAAAAAAGCGTGGGGGTTCCCCAGAATTCAATTACCAGGCCCTTCAGATCTGGCATGGATTTTAAGGGGAACTCCACCCCAAGTTTAAAAAAAAAATGGCGTGGAGTCCCCCTAAAAATCCATACCAGACCCCTTATCCGAGCACGCAACCTGGCCGGCCGCAGGGGAAAAGGGGGGGACGAGAGAGCGGCCCCCCCTCCCTCCTGAACCGTACCAGGCCACATGCCCTCAACATGGGGAGGATGTCCCCATGTTGATGGGGACAAGGGCCTCATCCCCACAACCCTTGCCCGGTGGTTGTGGGGGTCTGCGGGCGGGGGGCTTATCGGAATCTGGAAGACCCCTTTAACAAAGGGGACCCCCAGATCCCGCCCCCCCCCTATGTGAATTGGTAACGGGTACATTGTACCCCTACCATTTCACGAAGAAAGCGTAAAAAAAATGTTTAAAAAAACACACAAACACCTTGAAAAAGTCCTTTATTTAAAAAAATAAATAAATAAACATTCCAGCGGTGAAATCCAGTGTCCCGCGGCGATCCCGATGTCCAGCGCTGTCCTTCATTGGTTGTGCCTGAGCGGACCTGATGGGGAACTCCCTCTCAGTATTTTAAATGTATAGACCCGCCCCTTCTAAAGTTCCCCATCAGGTCCGCTCAGCGGACGAGATGCGGAACATGAGAAGGGGCGAGTCTATACATGTATTACCAAAGTGAGAGCAGTTCCCCATCAGGTCCGCCCCCTCGGTATGTCAGACCCGCCTACGTCATTGGCTTGAGCGGGGAACTTCCTTCACTATGTAAATTTAAATTTACATAGTGAAGGAAGTTCCCCGCTCAAGCCAATGACGTAGCCGGTCCGACATACCGAGGAGGCGGACCTGATGGGGAACTGCTCTCACTTTGGTAATACATGTATAGACCCGCCCCTTCTCATGTTCCGCATCTGGTCCGCTGAGCGGACCTGATGGGGAACTTTAGAAGGGGCGGGTCTATACATTTAAAATACTGAGAGGGAGTTCCCCATCAGGTCCGCTCAGGCACAACCAATGACGGACAGCGCTGGACATCGGGATCGCCGCGGGACACTGGATTTCACCGCTGGAATGTTTTTTGTTTTTTTTTTTAAATAAAGGACTTTTTCAAGGTGTTTGTGTGTTTTTTTAAACATTTTTTTACGCTTTCTTCGTGAAATGGTAGGGGTACAATGTACCCCTTACCAATTCACATAGGGGGGGGGCCGGGATCTGGGGGTCCTCTTTGTTAAAGGGGTCTTCCAGATTCCGATAAGCCCCCCGACCGCAGACCCCCACAACCACCGGGCAAGGGTTGTGGGGATGAGGCCCTTGTCCCCATCAACATGGGGACATCCTCCCCATGTTGAGGGCATGTGGCTTGGTACGGTTCAGGAGGGAGGGGGGGCCGCTCTCTCGTCCCCCCCTTTTCCCCTGCGGCCGGCCAGGTTGCATGCTCGGATAAGGGGTCTGGTATGGATTTTTAGGGGGACTCCACGCCATTTTTTTTTAATTTGGGGTGGAGTTCCCCTTAAAATCCATGCCAGATCTGAAGGGCCTGGAATGGATATTTGGGGGAACCCCACGTCAATTTTTTTTTTATTTGCGGCGGGGTTCCCCTTAATATCCATTCCAGACCTGAAGGGCCTGGTAATTGAATTCTGGGGAACCCCCACGCTTTTTTTTTTTTTTTTCTCAATGACTTTTGTATGTATTGCCGGGAGCCGACAATTCATTAATAGCCGCGAGTCAGTTTTAAATGCATTTTTTTCTTTCAAAAATGACACTTTTTGCAGGGACAGTTCTAAGCACGGGAAACATGCGCCACTTTACATGCATATCATACACACCCCCCAGGTACGAAATTTAAAGGAATATTTCACTTTTATTTTTTCATTTTAAGCATTATTAAAATCACTGCTCCCGAAAAAACGGCCGTTTTTAAAACTTCTTTTTGCATTGATACATGTCCCCTGGGGCAGGACCCGGGTCCCCAAACACTTTTTAGGACAATAACTTGCATATAAGCCTTTATAATTAGCACTTTAGATTTCTCCCATAGATTTTTCGAATTTGCCGCGAACACCCCAATTTGTTCGTTGTTCGGCGAACGGGCGAACAGGCAATGTTCGAGTCGAACATGAGTTCGACTCGAACTCGAAGCTCATCCCTACTGTGGATCATCACTGATGTACTATAGATCATCACTGATGTACTATGGACCATCACTGATGTACTATGGATCATCACTGGTGTACTATGGATCATCACTGATGTACTATAGATCATCACTGATGTACTATGGGCCATCACTGGTGTACTATGGATCATCACTGGTGTACTATGGATCATCACTGATGTACTATGCACCATCCCTGATGTACTATGGACCTTCCCATATGTACTATGGACCATCCCTGATGTACTGTGGATCATCACTGATGTACTGTGGACCATCCCTGATGTACTTTGGATCATCACTGATGTACTGAGGATCATCACTGATGTACTGTGGATCATCACTGATGTACTATAGATCATCACTGATGTACTGTGGATCATCACTGATGTACTGTGGATCATCACTGATGTACTATAGATCATCACTGATGTACTATGGGCCATCACTGGTGTACTATGGATCATCACTGATGTACTATGGATCATCAATGATGTACTATGGATCATCACTGATGTACTATAGATCATCACTGATGTACTGTGGATCATCACTGATGTACTGTGGATCATCACTGATGTACTATAGATCATCACTGATGTACTATGGGCCATCACTGGTGTACTATGGATCATCACTGGTGTTCTATGGTTCATCACTGATGTACTATGGACCATCCCTGATGTACTATGGACCTTCCCATATGTACTATGGACCATCCCTGATGTACTGTGGATCATCACTGATGTGCTATGTAACATCACTTGTGTACTATGGATCATCACTGATGTACTGTGGATTATCACTGATGTACTGTGGATCATCACTGATGTACTGTGGATCATCACTGATGTACTGTGGATCATCACTGATGTACTGTGGATCATCTCTGATGTACTGTGGATCATCACTGGTGTACTATGGATCATCACTGATGTACTATGGATCATCACTGATGTACTGTGGATCATCACTGATGTACTGTGGATCACTGATGTACTATAGATCATCACTGATGTACTGTGGATCATCACTGATATACTGTGGATCATCACTGATGTACTATAGATCATCACTGATGTACTATGGACCATCACTGATGTACTATGGATCATCACTGGTGAACTATGGATCATCACTGTTGTACTATGGATCATCACTGGTGTACTTTGGACCATCCCTGATGTACTGTGGATCATCACTGATGTACTGTGGATCATCACTGATGTACTATAGATCATCACTGATGTACTATGGGCCATCACTGGTGTACTATGGATCATCACTGGTGTACTATGGATCATCACTGATGTACTATGGACCATCCCTGATGTACTGTGGACCATCCCTGATGTACTATGGACCATCCCTTATGTACTGTGGATCATCACTGATGTACTGTGGACCATCCCTGATGTACTGTGGATCATCACTGATGTGCTGTGGATCATCACTGATGTACTGTGGATCATCACTGATGTACTATGGATCATCACTGATGTACTATAGATCATCACTGATGTACTATGGGCCATCACTGGTGTACTATAGATCATCACTGATGTACTATGGGCCATCACTGGTGTACTATGGATCATCACTGATGTACTATGGGCCATCACTGGTGTACTATGGATCATCACTGATGTACTGTGGACCATCCCTGATGTACTGTGGATCATGACTGATGTACTGTGGATCATCACTGATGTACTGTGAATCATCACTGATATACTGTGGATCATCACTGATGTACTGTGGACCATCACTGATGTACTGTGGATCATCACTGATGTTCTATGGACCATCACTGATGTACTGTGGATCATCACTGATGTACTATAGATCATCACTGATGTACTGTGGATCATCACTGATGTACTGTGGATCATCACTGATGTACTGTGGATCATCACTGATGTACTATGGACCATCACTGGTGTACTATGGATCATCACTGGTGTACTATGGATCATCACTGGTGTACTATGGACCATCCCTGATGTACTGTGGATCATCACTGATGTACTGTGGATCATCACTGATGTACTATAGTTCATCACTGATGTACTATGGGCCATCACTGATGTACTATGGGCCATCACTGGTGTACTATGGATCATCACTGGTGTACTATGGATCATCCCTGATGTACTATGGACCATCCCTGATGTACTATGGATCATCACTGGTGTACTATGGATCATCACTGATGTACTATGGACCATCCCTAATGTACTGTGGACCATCCCTGATGTACTATGGACCATCCCTGATGTACTGTGGATCATCACTGATGTACTGTGGATCATCACTGATGTACTGTGGATCATCACTGATGTACTGTGGATCATCACTGATGTACTATGGATCATCACTGATGTACTATAGATCATCACTGATGTACTATAGATCATCACTGATGTACTATGGGCCATCAATGGTGTACTATAGATCATCACTGATGTACTATGGGCCATCACTGGTGTACTATGGATCATCACTGATGTACTATGGATCATCACTGATGTACTATGGATCATCACTGATGTACTATAGATCATCACTGATGTACTGTGGACCATCCCTGATGTACTATGGACCATCCCTTATGTACTGTGGATCATCACTGATGTACTGTGGACCATCCCTGATGTACTGTGGATCATCACTGATGTGCTGTGGATCATCACTGATGTACTGTGGATCATCACTGATGTACTATGGATCATCACTGATGTACTATAGATCATCACTGATGTACTATGGGCCATCACTGGTGTACTATAGATCATCACTGATGTACTATGGGCCAGCACTGGTGTACTATGGATCATCACTGATGTACTATGGGCCATCACTGGTGTACTATGGATCATCACTGATGTACTGTGGACCATCCCTGATGTACTGTGGATCATCACTGATGTACTGTGGATCATCACTGATGTACTGTGAATCATCACTGATATACTGTGGATCATCACTGATGTACTGTGGACCATCACTGATGTACTGTGGATCATCACTGATGTTCTATGGACCATCACTGATGTACTGTGGATCATCACTGATGTACTATAGATCATCACTGATGTACTGTGGATCATCACTGATGTACTGTGGATCATCACTGATGTACTGTGGATCATCACTGATGTACTATGGACCATCACTGGTGTACTATGGATCATCACTGGTGTACTATGGATCATCACTGGTGTACTATGGACCATCCCTGATGTACTGTGGATCATCACTGATGTACTGTGGATCATCACTGATGTACTATAGTTCATCACTGATGTACTATGGGCCATCACTGATGTACTATGGGCCATCACTGGTGTACTATGGATCATCACTGGTGTACTATGGATCATCCCTGATGTACTATGGACCATCCCTGATGTACTATGGATCATCACTGGTGTACTATGGATCATCACTGATGTACTATGGACCATCCCTAATGTACTGTGGACCATCCCTGATGTACTATGGACCATCCCTGATGTACTGTGGATCATCACTGATGTACTGTGGATCATCACTGATGTACTGTGGATCATCACTGATGTACTGTGGATCATCACTGATGTACTATGGATCATCACTGATGTACTATAGATCATCACTGATGTACTATAGATCATCACTGATGTACTATGGGCCATCAATGGTGTACTATAGATCATCACTGATGTACTATGGGCCATCACTGGTGTACTATGGATCATCACTGATGTACTATGGATCATCACTGATGTACTATGGATCATCACTGATGTACTATAGATCATCACTGATGTACTGTGGATCATCACTGATGTACTATAGATCATCACTGATGTACTATGGGCCATCACTGGTGTACTATGGATCATCACTGGTGTACTATGGATCATCACTGTTGTACTATGGACCATCCCTGATGTACTATGGACCTTCCCTGATGTACTATGGACCTTCCCTGATGTACTATGGACCATCCCTGATGTACTGTGGATCATCACTGATGTGCTATGGAACATCACTGGTGTACTATGGATCATCACTGATGTACTATGGACCATCCCTGATGTACTGTGGATCATCACTGATGTACTGTGGACCATCCCTGATGTACTGTGGATCATTACTGATGTACTGTGGATTATCACTGATGTACTGAGGATCATCACTGATGCACTGTGGATCATCACTGATGTACTGTGGATCATCACTGATGTGCTATGGAACATCACTGATGTACTATGGATCATCACTGATGTACTATGGATCATCACTAATGTACTATGAGCCATCACTGATGTACTATGGATCATCACTGGTGTACTATGGATCATCACTGATGTACTATGGACCATCCCTGATGTACTGAGGAACATCACTGATGTACCATGGATCATCACTTGTACTGTGGATCATCACTGATGTACTGTGGATCATCACTGATGTACTGTGGATCATCACTGATGTACTATAGGCCATCACAGGTGTACTATGGATCATCACTGGTGTACTATGGATCATCACTGATATACTATGGACCATCCCTGATGTACTATGGACCATCCCTGATGTACTGTGGATCATCACTGATGTACTGTGGATCATCACTGATGTACTATAGATCATCACTGATGTACTGTGGATCATCACTGATGTACTGTGGATCATCACTGATGTACTATAGATCATCACTGATGTACTATGGATCATCACTGATGTACTATGGATCATCACTGATGTACTATGGATCATCACTGATATACTGTGGATCATCTCTGATGTACTGTGGATCATCACTGATGTACTATAGATCATCACTGATGTACTATGGGCCATCACTGGTGTACTATGGATCATCACTGGTGTACTATAGATCATCACTGATGTACTATGGGCCATCACTGGTGTACTATGGATCATCACTGGTGTACTATGGATCATCACTGATGTACTATGGACCATCCCTGATGTACTATGGACCTTCCCATATGTACTATGGACCATCCCTGATGTACTGTGGATCATCACTGATGTGCTATGGAACATCACTTGTGTACTATGGATCATCACTGATGTACTATGGATCATCACTGATGTACTATGGACCATCCCTGATGTACTGTGGATCATCACTGATGTACTATGGACCATCCCTGATGTACTGTGGAACATCACTGATGTACTGTGGATTATCACTGATGTACTGTGGATCATCACTGATGTACTGTGGATCATCAATAATGTACTGTGGATCATCACTGATGTACTGTGGATCATCACTGATGTACTGTGGATCATCACTGGTGTACTATGGATCATCACTGATGTACTATGGATCATCACTGATGTACTGTGGATCATCACTGATATACTGTGGATCACTGATGTACTGTGGATCATCACTGATGTACTATAGATCATCACTGATATACTGTGGATCATCACTGATGTACTATAGATCATCACTGATGTACTATGGACCATCACTGATGTACTATGGATCATCACTGGTGTACTATGGATCATCACTGATGTAGTATGGACCATAACTGATGTACTATGGACCTTCCCATATGTACTATGGACCATCCCTGATGTACTGTGGATCATCACTGATGTACTGTGGACCATCCCTGATGTACTGTGGATCATCACTGATGTACTGAGGATCATCACTGATGTACTGTGGATCATCACTGATGTACTGTGGATCATCACTGATGTACTGAGGATCATCACTGATGTACTATGGATCATCACTGATGTACTATGGATCATCCCTGATGTACTGAGGAACATCACTGATGTACCATGGATCATCACTTGTACTGTGGATCATCACTGATGTACTGTGGATCATCACTGATGTACTGTGGATCATCACTGATGTACTATAGTCCATCACAGGTGTACTATGGATCATCACTGGTGTACTATGGATCATCACTGATATACTATGGACCATCCCTGATGTACTATGGACCATCCCTGATGTACTGTGGATCATCACTGATGTACTGTGGATCATCACTGATGTACTATAGATCATCACTGATGTACTGTGGATCATCACTGATGTACTGTGGATCATCACTGATGTACTATAGATCATCACTGATGTACTATGGGCCATCACTGGTGTACTATGGATCATCACTGATGTACTGTGGATCATCACTGATGTACTATAGATCATCACTGATGTACTGTGGATCATCACTGATGTACTGTGGATCATCACTGATGTACTATAGATCATCACTGATGTACTATGGGCCATCACTGGTGTACTATGGATCATCACTGATGTACTATGGATCATCACTGATGTATTATAGATCATCACTGATGTACTGTGGATCATCACTGATGTACTGTGGATCATCACTGATGTACTATAGATCATCACTGATGTACTATGGGCAATCACTGGTGTACTATGGATCATCACTGGTGTTCTATGGATCATCACTGATGTACTATGGACCATCCCTGATGTACTATGGACCTTCCCATATGTACTATGGACCATACCTGATGTACTGTGGATCATCACTGATGTGCTATGGAACATCACTTGTGTACTATGGATCATCACTGATGTACTATGGATCATCACTGATGTACTATGGACCATCCCTGATGTACTGTGGATCATCACTGATGTACTATGGACAATCTCTGATGTACTGTGGATCATCACTGATGTACTGTGGATTATCACTGATGTACTGTGGATCATCACTGATGTACTGTGGATCATCACTGATGTACTGTGGATCATCACTGATGTACTGTTGATCATCACTGGTGTACTATGGATCATCACTGATGTACTATGGATCATCACTGATGTACTGTGGATCATCACTGATGTACTGTGGATCACTGGTGTACTATAGATCATCACTGATGTACTGTGGATCATCACTGATGTACTGTGGATCATCACTGATGTACTATAGATCATCACTGATGTACTATGGATCATCACTGATGTACTATGGATCATCACTGGTGTACTATGGATCATCACTGTTGCACTATGGATCATCACTGGTGTACTTTGGACCATCCCTGATGTACTGTGGATCATCACTGATGTACTGTGGATCATCACTGATGTACTATAGATCATCACTGATGTATTATGGGCCATCACTGGTGTACTATGGATCATCACTGGTGTACTATGGATCATCACTG
This sequence comes from Rana muscosa, assembly GCA_029206835.1. NCBI lineage: Eukaryota > Metazoa > Chordata > Amphibia > Anura > Ranidae > Rana > Rana muscosa. The sequence continues at coordinate 285,106,927 of CM055117.1, forward strand.
ATGTACTATGGACCATCCCTCATGTACTGTGGACCATCCCTGATGTACTATGGACCATCCCTGATGTACTGTGGATCATCACTGATGTACTGTGGACCATCCCTGATGTACTGTGGATCATCACTGATGTACTGTGGATCATCACTGATGTACTGTGGATCATCACTGATGTACTATGGATCATCACTGATGTACTATAGATCATCACTGATGTACTATGGGCCATCACTGGTGTACTATAGATCATCACTGATGTACTATGGGCCATCACTGGTGTACTATGGATCATCACTGATGTACTGTGGACCATCCCTGATGTACTGTGGATCATCACTGATGTACTGTGGATCATCACTGATGTACTGTGGATCATCACTGATATACTGTGGATCATCACTGATGTACTGTGGACCATCACTGATGTACTGTGGATCATCACTGATGTTCTATGGACCATCACTGATGTACTGTGGATCATCACTGATGTACTATAGATCATCACTGATGTACTGTTGATCATCACTGATGTACTGTGGATCATCACTGATATACTATAGATCATCACTGATGTACTATGGACCATCACTGGTGTACTATGGATTATCACTGGTGTACTATGGATCATCCCTGATGTACTGTGGATCATCACTGATGTACTGTGGATCATCACTGATGTACTATAGTACATCACTGATGTACTATGGGCCATCACTGGTGTACTATGGATCATCACTGGTGTACTATGGATCATCCCTGATGTACTATGGACCATCCCTGATGTACTATCGACCATCCCTGATGTACTGTGGGTCATCACTGATGTACTGTGGACCATCCCTGATGTACTGTGGATCATCACTGATGTACTGTGGATCATCACTGATGTACTATGGATCATCACTGATGTACTATAGATCATCACTGATGTACTATAGATCATCACTGATGTACTATGGGCCATCACTGGTGTACTATAGATCATCACTGATGTACTATGGGCCATCACTGGTGTACTATGGATCATCACTGATGTACTATGGATCATCACTGATGTACTATAGATCATCACTGATGTACTGTGGATCATCACTGATGTACTGTGGATCATCACTGATGTACTATAGATCATCACTGATGTACTATGGACCTTCCCTGATGTACTATGGACCATCCCTGATGTACTGTGGATCATCACTGATGTGCTATGGAACATCACTGGTGTACTATGGATCATCACTGATGTACTATGGATCATCACTGATGTACTGTGGATCATCACTGATGTATTGTGGACCATCCCTGATGTACTGTGGATCATCACTGATGTACTGTGGATTATCACTGATGTACTGAGGATCATCACTGATGTACTATGGATCATCACTGATGTACTATGGATCATCACTAATGTACTATGAGCCATCACTGATGTACTATGGATCATCACTGGTGTACTATGGATCATCACTGATGTACTGTGGACCATCCCTGATGTACTGAGGAACATCACTGATGTACCATGGATCATCACTTGTACTGTGGATCATCACTGATGTACTGTGGATCATCACTGATGTACTGTGGATCATCACTGATGTACTATAGGCCATCACAGGTGTACTATGAATCATCACTGGTGTACTATGGATCATCACTGATATACTATGGACCATCCCTGATGTACTATGGACCATCCCTGATGTACTGTGGATCATCACTGATGTACTGTGGATCATCTCTGATGTACTATAGATCATCACTGATGTACTGTGGATCATCACTGATGTACTGTGGATCATCACTGATGTACTATAGATCATCACTGATGTACTATGGGCCATCACTGGTGTACTATGGATCATCACTGATGTACTATGGATCATCACTGATGTACTATGGATTAGACATGTGCATTCGTTTTTGTCCGAATGCATTTTCGTCCGAATTTCAGCTATTTTCGTTATCGTTTTAACAAACGAAAACGAAAGCACAGAATCCGAAAACCGAAAGATCCGACATAAACAAATGCTTTATTTTCGTTTTCATTGCTACAACAGTTCGATATAGATAGGAGATTCGACGTGACGCTGACAATAACAATCTGTGTCTATCGAACCTGTGGTCGAATGTGCCTAACCTTAACTCTATTAGTCCAAGATTATTCTACATAGGAGAGAAAAGATTCGACATTATAGAGAGAAAAGATTCGACATAGGAGAGAAAAGATTTGACATTATAGAGAGAAAATATTCGACATAGGAGAGAAAAGATTCGACATAGGAGAGAAAAGATTTGTTATTATAGAGAGAAAAGATTCGACATAGGAGAGAAAAGATTCGACATAGGAGAGAAAAGATTCAACATAGGAGAGAAAAGATTTGACATTATAGAGAGAAAATATTCGACATAGGAGAGAAAAGATTCGACATAGGAGAGAAAAGATTTGTTATTATAGAGAGAAAAGATTCGACATAGAGAGAAAAGATCACTGCTGGAATTGGGTGGGGGAAGTAAAATAAAAATAAAGTTGATGATGAATGTTATTGGCTGATTGTAACCAAAGAGGAGGAGCAGTAAAATAGCTAGAATGACGAAGATTCGACAAAGCATCGAAAGTTAGAAGATTCGACGGTGCAGCAAAACTGTACAACGCTGCAATCGTACATTTCCGGTCAAATGCATCCGCCCATAGGCTATAGAAGAATTCTAATGTTGGTTGACTAGTAATAGTAATGAATAAATATAATTATTACTAGTCATACAACATTAGAATTCTTCTATAGCTTGTGGGCGGAACATTCGACCGGAAATGTATGATTGCAGCATCGTACAGTTTCACTGCTCCGTCAAATCTTCTTTGAACATTCGACAGACACCATAAGCCTTCAATGACAGATTCGACCTTAATTAATTCAGATTTTCGGACGAATGCAATTTCTAACGAAAAACGAAATAAATAAAAACGAATTTCGGGAGTAACTAAATAAATTTATTTTTCGGACGAAAACGAAATTCCGAAACGAAATATTTCAGTGTGCACATGTCTACTATGGATCATCACTGATGTACTATAGATCATCACTGATGTACTGTGGATCATCAATGATGTACTGTGGATCATCACTGATGTACTATAGATCATCACTGATGTACTATGGGCCATCACTGGTGTACTATGGATCATCACTGGTGTACTATTGATCATCACTAATGTACTATAGGCCATCACTGGTGTACTATGGATCATCACTGGTGTAGTATGGATCATCACTGATGTACTATGGACCATCCCTGATGTACTATGGACCTTCCCATATGTATTATGGACTATCCCTGATGTACTGTGGATCATCACTGATGTGCTATGGAACATCACTTGTGTACTATGGATCATCACTGATGTACTATGGATCATCACTGATGTACTATGGACCATCCCTGATGTACTGTGGATCATCACTGATGTACTATGGATCATCCCTGATGTACTGTGGATCATCACTGATGTACTGTGGATTATCACTGATGTACTGTGGATCATCACTGATGTACTATGGACCATCCCTGATGTACTGTGGATCATCACTGATGTACTGTGGACCATCCCTGATGTACTGTGGATCATCACTGATGTACTGTGGATCATCACTGATGTACTGTGGATCATCACTGATGTTCTATGGACCATCACTGATGTACTGTGGATCATCACTGATGTACTATAGATCATCACTGATGTACTGTTGATCATCACTGATGTACTGTGGATCATCACTGATGTACTATAGATCATCACTGATGTACTATGGACCATCACTGGTGTACTATGGATTATCACTGGTGTACTATGGATCATCCCTGATGTACTGTGGATCATCACTGATGTACTGTGGATCATCACTGATGTACTATAGTACATCACTGATGTACTATGGGCCATCACTGGTGTACTATGGATCATCACTGGTGTACTATGGATCATCCCTGATGTACTATGGACCATCCCTGATGTACTATGGACCATCCCTGATGTACTGTGGGTCATCACTGATGTACTGTGGACCATCCCTGATGTACTGTGGATCATCACTGATGTACTGTGGATCATCACTGATGTACTGTGGATCATCACTGATGTACTATGGATCATCACTGATGTACTATAGATCATCACTGATGTACTATAGATCATCACTGATGTACTATGGGCCATCACTGGTGTACTATAGATCATCACTGATGTACTATGGGCCATCACTGGTGTACTATGGATCATCACTGATGTACTATGGATCATCACTGATGTACTATAGATCATCACTGATGTACTGTGGATCATCACTGATGTACTGTGGATCATCACTGATGTACTATAGATCATCACTGATGTACTATGGACCTTCCCTGATGTACTATGGACCATCCCTGATGTACTGTGGATCATCACTGATGTGCTATGGAACATCACTGGTGTACTATGGATCATCACTGATGTACTATGGATCATCACTGATGTACTGTGGATCATCACTGATGTACTGTGGACCATCCCTGATGTACTGTGGATCATCACTGATGTACTGTGGATTATCACTGATGTACTGAGGATCATCACTGATGTACTATGGATCATCACTGATGTACTATGGATCATCACTAATGTACTATGAGCCATCACTGATGTACTATGGATCATCACTGGTGTACTATGGATCATCACTGATGTACTGTGGACCATCCCTGATGTACTGAGGAACATCACTGATGTACCATGGATCATCACTTGTACTGTGGATCATCACTGATGTACTGTGGATCATCACTGATGTACTGTGGATCATCACTGATGTACTATAGGCCATCACAGGTGTACTATGGATCATCACTGGTGTACTATGGATCATCACTGATATAATATGGACCATCCCTGATGTACTATGGACCATCCCTGATGTACTGTGGATCATCACTGATGTACTGTGGATCATCTCTGATGTACTATAGATCATCACTGATGTACTGTGGATCATCACTGATGTACTGTGGATCATCACTGATGTACTATAGATCATCACTGATGTACTATGGGCCATCACTGGTGTACTATGGATCATCACTGATGTACTATGGATCATCACTGATGTACTATGGATCATCACTGATGTACTATAGATCATCACTGATGTACTGTGGATCATCAATGATGTACTGTGGATCATCACTGATGTACTATAGATCATCACTGATGTACTATGGGCCATCACTGGTGTACTATGGATCATCACTGGTGTACTATTGATCATCACTGATGTACTATGGGCCATCACTGGTGTACTATGGATCATCACTGGTGTACTATGGATCATCACTGATGTACTATGGACCATCCCTGATGTACTATGGACCTTCCCATATGTATTATGGACCATCCCTAATGTACTGTGGATCATCACTGATGTGCTATGGAACATCACTTGTGTACTATGGATCATCACTGATGTACTATGGATCATCACTGATGTACTATGGACCATCCCTGATGTACTGTGGATCATCACTGATGTACTATGGACCATCCCTGATGTACTGTGGATCATCACTGATGTACTGTGGATTATCACTGATGTACTGTGGATCATCACTGATGTACTTTGGATCATCACTGATGTACTGTGGATCATCACTGATGTACTGTGGATCATCACTGGTGTACTGTGGATCATCACTGATGTACTATGGATCATCACTGATGTACTGTGGATCATCACTGATGTACTGTGAATCACTGATGTACTATAGATCATCACTGATGTACTGTGGATCATCACTGATGTACTGTGGATCATCACTGATGTACTGTGGATCATCACTGATGTACTATAGATCATCACTGATGTACTGTGGATTATCACTGATGTACTGTGGATCATCACTGATGTACTATAGATCATCACTGATGTACTATGGACCATCACTGATGTACTATGGATCATCACTGGTGTACTATGGATCATCACTGATGTACTATAGATCATCACTGATGTACTATGGGCCATCACTGGTGTACTATGGATCATCACTGGTGTACTATGGATCATCACTGATGTACTATGCACCATCCCTGATGTACTATGGACCTTCCCATATGTACTATGGACCATCCCTGATGTACTGTGGATCATCACTGATGTACTGTGGACCATCCCTGATGTACTTTGGATCATCACTGATGTACTGAGGATCATCACTGATGTACTGTGGATCATCACTGATGTACTATAGATCATCACTGATGTACTGTGGATCATCACTGATGTACTGTGGATCATCACTGATGTACTATAGATCATCACTGATGTACTATGGGCCATCACTGGTGTACTATGGATCATCACTGATGTACTATGGATCATCAATGATGTACTATGGATCATCACTGATGTACTATAGATCATCACTGATGTACTGTGGATCATCACTGATGTACTGTGGATCATCACTGATGTACTATAGATCATCACTGATGTACTATGGGCCATCACTGGTGTACTATGGATCATCACTGGTGTTCTATGGATCATCACTGATGTACTATGGACCATCCCTGATGTACTATGGACCTTCCCATATGTACTATGGACCATCCCTGATGTACTGTGGATCATCACTGATGTGCTATGGAACATCACTTGTGTACTATGGATCATCACTGATGTACTGTGGATTATCACTGATGTACTGTGGATCATCACTGATGTACTGTGGATCATCACTGATGTACTGTGGATCATCACTGATGTACTGTGGATCATCTCTGATGTACTGTGGATCATCACTGGTGTACTATGGATCATCACTGATGTACTATGGATCATCACTGATGTACTGTGGATCATCACTGATGTACTGTGGATCACTGATGTACTATAGATCATCACTGATGTAATGTGGATCATCACTGATATACTGTGGATCATCACTGATGTACTATAGATCATCACTGATGTACTATGGACCATCACTGATGTACTATGGATCATCACTGGTGAACTATGGATCATCACTGTTGTACTATGGATCATCACTGGTGTACTTTGGACCATCCCTGATGTACTGTGGATCATCACTGATGTACTGTGGATCATCACTGATGTACTATAGATCATCACTGATGTACTATGGGCCATCACTGGTGTACTATGGATCATCACTGGTGTACTATGGATCATCACTGATGTACTATGGACCATCCCTGATGTACTGTGGACCATCCCTGATGTACTATGGACCATCCCTTATGTACTGTGGATCATCACTGATGTACTGTGGACCATCCCTGATGTACTGTGGATCATCACTGATGTGCTGTGGATCATCACTGATGTACTGTGGATCATCACTGATGTACTATGGATCATCACTGATGTACTATAGATCATCACTGATGTACTATGGGCCATCACTGGTGTACTATAGATCATCACTGATGTACTATGGGCCATCACTGGTGTACTATGGATCATCACTGATGTACTATGGGCCATCACTGGTGTACTATGGATCATCACTGATGTACTGTGGACCATCCCTGATGTACTGTGGATCATCACTGATGTACTGTGGATCATCACTGATGTACTGTGAATCATCACTGATATACTGTGGATCATCACTGATGTACTGTGGACCATCACTGATGTACTGTGGATCATCACTGATGTTCTATGGACCATCACTGATGTACTGTGGATCATCACTGATGTACTATAGATCATCACTGATGTACTGTGGATCATCACTGATGTACTGTGGATCATCACTGATGTACTGTGGATCATCACTGATGTACTATGGACCATCACTGGTGTACTATGGATCATCACTGGTGTACTATGGATCATCACTGGTGTACTATGGACCATCCCTGATGTACTGTGGATCATCACTGATGTACTGTGGATCATCACTGATGTACTATAGTTCATCACTGATGTACTATGGGCCATCACTGATGTACTATGGGCCATCACTGGTGTACTATGGATCATCACTGGTGTACTATGGATCATCCCTGATGTACTATGGACCATCCCTGATGTACTATGGATCATCACTGGTGTACTATGGATCATCACTGATGTACTATGGACCATCCCTAATGTACTGTGGACCATCCCTGATGTACTATGGACCATCCCTGATGTACTGTGGATCATCACTGATGTACTGTGGATCATCACTGATGTACTGTGGATCATCACTGATGTACTGTGGATCATCACTGATGTACTATGGATCATCACTGATGTACTATAGATCATCACTGATGTACTATAGATCATCACTGATGTACTATGGGCCATCAATGGTGTACTATAGATCATCACTGATGTACTATGGGCCATCACTGGTGTACTATGGATCATCACTGATGTACTATGGATCATCACTGATGTACTATGGATCATCACTGATGTACTATAGATCATCACTGATGTACTGTGGATCATCACTGATGTACTATAGATCATCACTAATGTACTATGGGCCATCACTGGTGTACTATGGATCATCACTGGTGTACTATGGATCATCACTGTTGTACTATGGACCATCCCTGATGTACTATGGACCTTCCCTGATGTACTATGGACCTTCCCTGATGTACTATGGACCATCCCTGATGTACTGTGGATCATCACTGATGTGCTATGGAACATCACTGGTGTACTATGGATCATCACTGATGTACTATGGACCATCCCTGATGTACTGTGGATCATCACTGATGTACTGTGGACCATCCCTGATGTACTGTGGATCATTACTGATGTACTGTGGATTATCACTGATGTACTGAGGATCATCACTGATGCACTGTGGATCATCACTGATGTACTGTGGATCATCACTGATGTGCTATGGAACATCACTGATGTACTATGGATCATCACTGATGTACTATGGATCATCACTAATGTACTATGAGCCATCACTGATGTACTATGGATCATCACTGGTGTACTATGGATCATCACTGATGTACTATGGACCATCCCTGATGTACTGAGGAACATCACTGATGTACCATGGATCATCACTTGTACTGTGGATCATCACTGATGTACTGTGGATCATCACTGATGTACTGTGGATCATCACTGATGTACTATAGGCCATCACAGGTGTACTATGGATCATCACTGGTGTACTATGGATCATCACTGATATACTATGGACCATCCCTGATGTACTATGGACCATCCCTGATGTACTGTGGATCATCACTGATGTACTGTGGATCATCACTGATGTACTATAGATCATCACTGATGTACTGTGGATCATCACTGATGTACTGTGGATCATCACTGATGTACTATAGATCATCACTGATGTACTATGAATCATCACTGATGTACTATGGATCATCACTGATGTACTATGGATCATCACTGATATACTGTGGATCATCTCTGATGTACTGTGGATCATCACTGATGTACTATAGATCATCACTGATGTACTATGGGCCATCACTGGTGTACTATGGATCATCACTGGTGTACTATAGATCATCACTGATGTACTATGGGCCATCACTGGTGTACTATGGATCATCACTGGTGTACTATGGATCATCACTGATATAATATGGACCATCCCTGATGTACTATGGACCATCCCTGATGTACTGTGGATCATCACTGATGTACTGTGGATCATCTCTGATGTACTATAGATCATCACTGATGTACTGTGGATCATCACTGATGTACTGTGGATCATCACTCATGTACTATAGATCATCACTGATGTACTATGGGCCATCACTGGTGTACTATGGATCATCACTGATGTACTATGGATCATCACTGATGTACTATGGATCATCACTGATGTACTATAGATCATCACTGATGTACTGTGGATCATCAATGATGTACTGTGGATCATCACTGATGTACTATAGATCATCACTGATGTACTATGGGCCATCACTGGTGTACTATGGATCATCACTGGTGTACTATTGATCATCACTGATGTACTATGGGCCATCACTGGTGTACTATGGATCATCACTGGTGTACTATGGATCATCACTGATGTACTATGGACCATCCCTGATGTACTATGGACCTTCCCATATGTATTATGGACCATCCCTAATGTACTGTGGATCATCACTGATGTGCTATGGAACATCACTTGTGTACTATGGATCATCACTGATGTACTATGGATCATCACTGATGTACTATGGACCATCCCTGATGTACTGTGGATCATCACTGATGTACTATGGACCATCCCTGATGTACTGTGGATCATCACTGATGTACTGTGGATTATCACTGATGTACTGTGGATCATCACTGATGTACTTTGGATCATCACTGATGTACTGTGGATCATCACTGATGTACTGTGGATCATCACTGGTGTACTGTGGATCATCACTGATGTACTATGGATCATCACTGATGTACTGTGGATCATCACTGATGTACTGTGAATCACTGATGTACTATAGATCATCACTGATGTACTGTGGATCATCACTGATGTACTGTGGATCATCACTGATGTACTGTGGATCATCACTGATGTACTATAGATCATCACTGATGTACTGTGGATTATCACTGATGTACTGTGGATCATCACTGATGTACTATAGATCATCACTGATGTACCATGGACCATCACTGATGTACTATGGATCATCACTGGTGTACTATGGATCATCACTGATGTACTATAGATCATCACTGATGTACTATGGGCCATCACTGGTGTACTATGGATCATCACTGGTGTACTATGGATCATCACTGATGTACTATGCACCATCCCTGATGTACTATGGACCTTCCCATATGTACTATGGACCATCCCTGATGTACTGTGGATCATCACTGATGTACTGTGGACCATCCCTGATGTACTTTGGATCATCACTGATGTACTGAGGATCATCACTGATGTACTGTGGATCATCACTGATGTACTATAGATCATCACTGATGTACTGTGGATCATCACTGATGTACTGTGGATCATCACTGATGTACTATAGATCATCACTGATGTACTATGGGCCATCACTGGTGTACTATGGATCATCACTGATGTACTATGGATCATCAATGATGTACTATGGATCATCACTGATGTACTATAGATCATCACTGATGTACTGTGGATCATCACTGATGTACTGTGGATCATCACTGATGTACTATAGATCATCACTGATGTACTATGGGCCATCACTGGTGTACTATGGATCATCACTGGTGTTCTATGGATCATCACTGATGTACTATGGACCATCCCTGATGTACTATGGACCTTCCCATATGTACTATGGACCATCCCTGATGTACTGTGGATCATCACTGATGTGCTATGGAACATCACTTGTGTACTATGGATCATCACTGATGTACTGTGGATTATCACTGATGTACTGTGGATCATCACTGATGTACTGTGGATCATCACTGATGTACTGTGGATCATCACTGATGTACTGTGGATCATCTCTGATGTACTGTGGATCATCACTGGTGTACTATGGATCATCACTGATGTACTATGGATCATCACTGATGTACTGTGGATCATCACTGATGTACTGTGGATCACTGATGTACTATAGATCATCACTGATGTACTGTGGATCATCACTGATATACTGTGGATCATCACTGATGTACTATAGATCATCACTGATGTACTATGGACCATCACTGATGTACTATGGATCATCACTGGTGAACTATGGATCATCACTGTTGTACTATGGATCATCACTGGTGTACTTTGGACCATCCCTGATGTACTGTGGATCATCACTGATGTACTGTGGATCATCACTGATGTACTATAGATCATCACTGATGTACTATGGGCCATCACTGGTGTACTATGGATCATCACTGGTGTACTATGGATCATCACTGATGTACTATGGACCATCCCTGATGTACTGTGGACCATCCCTGATGTACTATGGACCATCCCTTATGTACTGTGGATCATCACTGATGTACTGTGGACCATCCCTGATGTACTGTGGATCATCACTGATGTGCTGTGGATCATCACTGATGTACTGTGGATCATCACTGATGTACTATGGATCATCACTGATGTACTATAGATCATCACTGATGTACTATGGGCCATCACTGGTGTACTATAGATCATCACTGATGTACTATGGGCCATCACTGGTGTACTATGGATCATCACTGATGTACTATGGGCCATCACTGGTGTACTATGGATCATCACTGATGTACTGTGGACCATCCCTGATGTACTGTGGATCATCACTGATGTACTGTGGATCATCACTGATGTACTGTGAATCATCACTGATATACTGTGGATCATCACTGATGTACTGTGGACCATCACTGATGTACTGTGGATCATCACTGATGTTCTATGGACCATCACTGATGTACTGTGGATCATCACTGATGTACTATAGATCATCACTGATGTACTGTGGATCATCACTGATGTACTGTGGATCATCACTGATGTACTGTGGATCATCACTGATGTACTATGGACCATCACTGGTGTACTATGGATCATCACTGGTGTACTATGGATCATCACTGGTGTACTATGGACCATCCCTGATGTACTGTGGATCATCACTGATGTACTGTGGATCATCACTGATGTACTATAGTTCATCACTGATGTACTATGGGCCATCACTGATGTACTATGGGCCATCACTGGTGTACTATGGATCATCACTGGTGTACTATGGATCATCCCTGATGTACTATGGACCATCCCTGATGTACTATGGATCATCACTGGTGTACTATGGATCATCACTGATGTACTATGGACCATCCCTAATGTACTGTGGACCATCCCTGATGTACTATGGACCATCCCTGATGTACTGTGGATCATCACTGATGTACTGTGGATCATCACTGATGTACTGTGGATCATCACTGATGTACTGTGGATCATCACTGATGTACTATGGATCATCACTGATGTACTATAGATCATCACTGATGTACTATAGATCATCACTGATGTACTATGGGCCATCAATGGTGTACTATAGATCATCACTGATGTACTATGGGCCATCACTGGTGTACTATGGATCATCACTGATGTACTATGGATCATCACTGATGTACTATGGATCATCACTGATGTACTATAGATCATCACTGATGTACTGTGGATCATCACTGATGTACTATAGATCATCACTAATGTACTATGGGCCATCACTGGTGTACTATGGATCATCACTGGTGTACTATGGATCATCACTGTTGTACTATGGACCATCCCTGATGTACTATGGACCTTCCCTGATGTACTATGGACCTTCCCTGATGTACTATGGACCATCCCTGATGTACTGTGGATCATCACTGATGTGCTATGGAACATCACTGGTGTACTATGGATCATCACTGATGTACTATGGACCATCCCTGATGTACTGTGGATCATCACTGATGTACTGTGGACCATCCCTGATGTACTGTGGATCATTACTGATGTACTGTGGATTATCACTGATGTACTGAGGATCATCACTGATGCACTGTGGATCATCACTGATGTACTGTGGATCATCACTGATGTGCTATGGATCATCACTGATGTACTATGGATCATCACTGATGTACTATGGATCATCACTAATGTACTATGAGCCATCACTGATGTACTATGGATCATCACTGGTGTACTATGGATCATCACTGATGTACTATGGACCATCCCTGATGTACTGAGGAACATCACTGATGTACCATGGATCATCACTTGTACTGTGGATCATCACTGATGTACTGTGGATCATCACTGATGTACTGTGGATCATCACTGATGTACTATAGGCCATCACAGGTGTACTATGGATCATCACTGGTGTACTATGGATCATCACTGATATACTATGGACCATCCCTGATGTACTATGGACCATCCCTGATGTACTGTGGATCATCACTGATGTACTGTGGATCATCACTGATGTACTATAGATCATCACTGATGTACTGTGGATCATCACTGATGTACTGTGGATCATCACTGATGTACTATAGATCATCACTGATGTACTATGAATCATCACTGATGTACTATGGATCATCACTGATGTACTATGGATCATCACTGATATACTGTGGATCATCTCTGATGTACTGTGGATCATCACTGATGTACTATAGATCATCACTGATGTACTATGGGCCATCACTGGTGTACTATGGATCATCACTGGTGTACTATAGATCATCACTGATGTACTATGGGCCATCACTGGTGTACTATGGATCATCACTGGTGTACTATGGATCATCACTGATGTACTATGGACCATCCCTGATGTACTATGGACCTTCCCATATGTACTATGGACCATCCCTGATGTACTGTGGATCATCACTGATGTGCTATGGAACATCACTTGTGTACTATGGATCATCACTGATGTACTATGGATCATCACTGATGTACTATGGACCATCCCTGATGTACTGTGGATCATCACTGATGTACTATGGACCATCCCTGATGTACTGTGGAACATCACTGATGTACTGTGGATTATCACTGATGTACTGTGGATCATCACTGATGTACTGTGGATCATCAATAATGTACTGTGGATCATCACTGATGTACTGTGGATCATCACTGATGTACTGTGGATCATCACTGGTGTACTATGGATCATCACTGATGTACTATGGATCATCACTGATGTACTGTGGATCATCACTGATATACTGTGGATCACTGATGTACTGTGGATCATCACTGATGTACTATAGATCATCACTGATGTACTGTGGATCATCACTGATGTACTATAGATCATCACTGATGTACTATGGACCATCACTGATGTACTATGGATCATCACTGGTGTACTATGGATCATCACTGATGTAGTATGGACCATAACTGATGTACTATGGACCTTCCCATATGTACTATGGACCATCCCTGATGTACTGTGGATCATCACTGATGTACTGTGGACCATCCCTGATGTACTGTGGATCATCACTGATGTACTGAGGATCATCACTGATGTACTGTGGATCATCACTGATATACTGTGGATCATCACTGATGTACTGAGGATCATCACTGATGTACTATGGATCATCACTGATGTACTATGGATCATCCCTGATGTACTGAGGAACATCACTGATGTACCATGGATCATCACTTGTACTGTGGATCATCACTGATGTACTGTGGATCATCACTGATGTACTGTGGATCATCACTGATGTACTATAGTCCATCACAGGAGTACTATGGATCATCACTGGTGTACTATGGATCATCACTGATATACTATGGACCATCCCTGATGTACTATGGACCATCCCTGATGTACTGTGGATCATCACTGATGTACTGTGGATCATCACTGATGTACTATAGATCATCACTGATGTACTGTGGATCATCACTGATGTACTGTGGATCATCACTGATGTACTATAGATCATCACTGATGTACTATGGGCCATCACTGGTGTACTATGGATCATCACTGATGTACTATGGATCATCACTGATGTATTATAGATCATCACTGATGTACTGTGGATCATCACTGATGTACTGTGGATCATCACTGATGTACTATAGATCATCACTGATGTACTATGGGCAATCACTGGTGTACTATGGATCATCACTGGTGTTCTATGGATCATCACTGATGTACTATGGACCATCCCTGATGTACTATGGACCTTCCCATATGTACTATGGACCATACCTGATGTACTGTGGATCATCACTGATGTGCTATGGAACATCACTTGTGTACTATGGATCATCACTGATGTACTATGGATCATCACTGATGTACTATGGACCATCCCTGATGTACTGTGGATCATCACTAATGTACTATGGACCATCTCTGATGTACTGTGGATCATCACTGATGTACTGTGGATTATCACTGATGTACTGTGGATCATCACTGATGTACTGTGGATCATCACTGATGTACTGTGCATCATCATTGATGTACTGTTGATCATCACTGGTGTACTATGGATCATCACTGATGTACTATGGATCATCACTGATGTACTGTGGATCATCACTGATGTACTGTGGATCACTGGTGTACTATAGATCATCACTGATGTACTGTGGATCATCACTGATGTACTGTGGATCATCACTGATGTACTATAGATCTTCACTGATGTACTATGGATCATCACTGATGTACTATGGATCATCACTGGTGTACTATGGATCATCACTGTTGCACTATGGATCATCACTGGTGTACTTTGGACCATCCCTGATGTACTGTGGATCATCACTGATGTACTGTGGATCATCACTGATGTACTATAGATCATCACTGATGTATTATGGGCCATCACTGGTGTACTATGGATCATCACTGGTGTACTATGGATCATCACTGATGTACTATGGACCATCCCTCATGTACTGTGGACCATCCCTGATGTACTATGGACCATCCCTGATGTACTGTGGATCATCACTGATGTACTGTGGACCATCCCTGATGTACTGTGGATCATCACTGATGTACTGTGGATCATCACTGATGTACTGTGGATCATCACTGATGTACTATGGATCATCACTGATGTACTATAGATCATCACTGATGTACTATGGGCCATCACTGGTGTACTATAGATCATCACTGATGTACTATGGGCCATCACTGGTGTACTATGGATCATCACTGATGTACTATGGGCCATCACTGGTGTACTATGGATCATCACTGATGTACTGTGGACCATCCCTGATGTACTGTGGATCATCACTGATGTACTGTGGATCATCACTGATGTACTGTGGATCATCACTGATATACTGTGGATCATCACTGATGTACTGTGGACCATCACTGATGTACTGTGGATCATCACTGATGTTCTATGGACCATCACTGATGTACTGTGGATCATCACTGATGTACTATAGATCATCACTGATGTACTGTGGATCATCACTGATGTACTGTGGATCATCACTGATGTACTATAGATCATCACTGATGTACTATGGACCATCACTGGTGTACTATGGATCATCACTGATGGACTATGGACCATCACTGATGTACTATGGATCATCACTGGTGTACTATGGATCATCACTGTTGTACTATGGATCATCACTGGTGTACTTTGGACCATCCCTGATGTACTGTGGATCATCACTGATGTACTGTGGATCATCACTGATGTACTATAGATCATCACTGATGTACTATGGGCGATCACTGGTGTACTATGGATCATCACTGGTGTACTATGGATCATCACTGATGTACTATGGACCATCCCTGATGTACTGTGGACCATCCCTGATGTACTATGGACCATCCCTGATGTACTGTGGATCATCACTGATGTACTGTGGACCATCCCTGATGTACTGTGGATCATCACTGATGTACTGTGGATCATCACTGATGTACTGTGGATCATCACTGATGTACTATGGATCATCACTGATGTACTATAGATCATCACTGATGTACTATGGGCCATCACTGGTGTACTATAGATCATCACTGATGTACTATGGGCCATCACTGGTGTACTATGGATCATCACTGATGTACTATGGGCCATCACTGGTGTACTATGGATCATCACTGATGTACTGTGGACCATCCCTGATGTACTGTGGATCATCACTGATGTACTGTGGATCATCACTGATGTACTGTGGATCATCACTGATATACTGTGGATCATCACTGATGTACTGTGGACCATCACTGATGTACTGTGGATCATCACTGATGTTCTATGGACCATCACTGATGTACTGTGGATCATCACTGATGTACTATAGATCATCACTGATGTACTGTGGATCATCACTGATGTACTGTGGATCATCACTGATGTACTATAGATCATCACTGATGTACTATGGACCATCACTGGTGTACTATGGATCATCACTGATGGACTATGGACCATCACTGATGTACTATGGATCATCACTGGTGTACTATGGATCATCACTGTTGTACTATGGATCATCACTGGTGTACTTTGGACCATCCCTGATGTACTGTGGATCATCACTGATGTACTGTGGATCATCACTGATGTACTATAGATCATCACTGATGTACTATGGGCGATCACTGGTGTACTATGGATCATCACTGGTGTACTATGGATCATCACTGATGTACTATGGACCATCCCTGATGTACTGTGGACCATCCCTGATGTACTATGGACCATCCCTGATGTACTGTGGATCATCACTGATGTACTGTGGACCATCCCTGATGTACTGTGGATCATCACTGATGTACTGTGGATCATCACTGATGTACTGTGGATCATCACTGATGTACTATGGATCATCACTGATGTACTATAGATCATCACTGATGTACTATGGGCCATCACTGGTGTACTATAGATCATCACTGATGTACTATGGGCCATCACTGGTGTACTATGGATCATCACTGATGTACTGTGGACCATCCCTGATGTACTGTGGATCATCACTGATGTACTGTGGATCATCACTGATGTACTGTGGATCATCACTGATATACTGTGGATCATCACTGATGTACTGTGGACCATCACTGATGTACTGTGGATCATCACTGATGTTCTATGGACCATCACTGACGTACTGTGGATCATCACTGATGTACTATAGATCATCACTGATGTACTGTTGATCATCACTGATGTACTGTGGATCATCACTGATGTACTATAGATCATCACTGATGTACTATGGACCATCACTGGTGTACTATGGATCATCACTGGTGTACTATGGATCATCCCTGATGTACTGTGGATCATCACTGATGTACTATAGTTCATCACTAGTGATGAGCCGAACACCCCCGGGTTCGGTTCGCACCAGAACCCGCGAACGGACCGAAAGTTCGAACGAACATTAGAACCCTATTAAATACAATGGATGCGAACGTTCGAATTCTAAAGTGCTAATTATAACAACTATTATGCATGTTATTGTCCTAAAAAGGGTTTGGGAACCCGGGTTCTGCACCAGGGGACATGTATCAATGCAAAAAGAAGTTTTAAAAACGGTCGTTTTTCGGGAGCAGTCATTTTAATGATGCATAAAGTGAAAAAAAAAAAGTCAAATATTCCTTTAAATATCGTACCTGGGGGGTGTCTAAAGTATGCCTGTGAAGTGCCACGTGTTTCCCGTGTTTAGAACTGTCCCTGCACAAAATGACACTTCTAAAGGAAAAAAAAGCCATTTAAAACTGCTTGCGGCTTTAATGTAATGTCTGGTCCCGGTAATATGGATGAAATTCTTTAAGAAAAATGGCATAGCTACCCCATGACCCCCCCCCTACCCCAGCCCATTACCAGCCCCTTTGGGTCTTGTATGGATATTAAGGGGAACCCCGCACATAAAATAAAAAAGGCCCTATATACTCTGAACAGCCCTATACAGGCGGTGCATACAAGACAGGGACTGTAGGTTTGTTCTTATGTAGAGTCTGTTTGTAATTTTGAACAGGTACATTGTTGAAGTGTAGCTCCAGACCAAAAATCTATTTTTAAACTTTTTGGAAAACATAGGTAAGGGTTATCACCCCTGTAACATTTGTTTTGCTGTCTGTGCCCCTGTTCAGAACATTTCACCTCACTTTCCGTCCCAATGACAACTGTTTTTGAAATGTGGTGTTTTTCTTGAAACAAGGATTGCTGATAAAGCATCAGTACAGAGGAGACACCTTTCTCCCATATTTATTCTTACAGGAGAGAATTTTCCTTCCTAGTGGTAGATTTCCTCTCACTTCCTGTTGTCTTCTTGCGTTTGCAAGTAGGAGTCGTTTGTAAGTTGGATGTTTGAAAGTAGGGACCTGCCGTATATACTCTGCAGAAATAGGCCCCTTAGTTGTTGGTGTTGGCACAACACTGTAAGCACTCACAGTTACTCTTGGTTGGTGCTGGAACGCCCTGCTGTCAACTATTATATCAGGAATTTTAATTACATATAATTGTTGAACAGTGGTAGTAAAAATTGGGCCTTTGATGGTGGTGCTGGTGCCACAACACTGTAAGCCCTGACAGTTACTCTTGGTGGGTGCAGCAATGGGCCCTGCTGTGAATTATTAGATCAAGAATTGTAATTACATGCCCCTGTTGAACAGGGGCTGAAAAATTGGGCCTTAGGCACTGGTGGCACAACACTGCAACCCCTCACAGCAACTGTACTTGGAGCACAGCAATGAGCCCTGTTGCAAAGTATTGCTTCAAAAATTGTAATGACACGCCCCTGTTAAACAGGGGCTGAAAAATTGGGCCTTAGGCACTGGTGGCACAACACTGCAACTCCTCACAGATACTGTACTTGGAGCACACCAATGAGCCCTGTTGCAAAGTATTGCTTCAAAAATTGTAATGACACGCCCCTGTTAAACAGGGGCTGAAAAATTGGGCCTTAGGCACTGGTGGCACAACACTGCAACTCCTCACAGATACTGTACTTGGAGCACAGCAATGAGCCCTGTTGCAAAGTATTGCTTCAAAAATTGTAATTACACGCCCCTGTTAAACAGGGGCTGAAAAATTGGGCGTTAGGCACTGGTGGCACAACACTGCAACTCCTCACAGATACTGTACTTGGAGCACAGCAATGAGCCCTGTTGCAAAGTATTGCTTCAAAAATTGTAATTACACGCCCCTGTTAAACAGGGGCTGAAAAATTGGGCGTTAGGCACTGGTGGCGGCACCCATAAACAAAAATGATCTTACAAGCTATCATCATCAATCGTATCATTGAGGACTCGGAGGAGGAGGATAGCCAGTCAACATAACAGCACAGGCACTCAGCATCAGCATCAGTCTTGAAGGGATGTGACATGTTAAAATCAATTAGTCTGTTATATCAGCATCAGGTGTGTGGTAGCTGGTGGTGATCCAAGACTGGTTCATCTTGATGAAAGTCAGTCGATCAACCGAGTCGTTGGACAGGCGCACCCTGTGATCCGTGACAAATCCTCCAGCAGCACTGAATGTGCGTTCCGAAAGAACGCTGGATGCAGGACAGGCCAGTAGCTCAATTGCATACTGTGCAAGCTCTGGCCAGTGATCCATCCTCAAGACCCAGTAAGCCAGAGGATTTTCGGTGGGGAAGGTGTCCAAGTCTGACCTTGCCCCTAGATATTCCTGCACCATGTTTATCAGACGCTGGCGATGGTTGCTGGAACCGATCATACTTTGGGGCTGCGGACTAAAGAATTGTCTGAACGCATCGGTCAGACGGCCACCTTCCCCACCGCTCCTTCTTTGACTGGCCGAAGCCTCAGCAACTCGTTGTCCAGGACCAGGAGTTTGCAACCTCCCAGTCTCTGGGAACGCGTTGCACAGACCTTTCTGCAAGGCCTCCCGGAGTTGTCTCATCCTCTGCTCCCTCTGCGACGGTAACATAAGGTCCGCAACCTTACCCTTGTACCGTGGATCAAGGAGAGTGGCCAGCCAGTAATGGTCCCTCTCCTTGATCCGAAGAATACGAGGATCCTTCCGCAGACTTTGCAGGATCAGGGAGGCCATGCAGCGTAGGTTTGCTGAGGCATTCGCTCCGGAGTCCTCTGGGTCACTAAGGACGACATGATCCGCAGCCACCTCCTCCCAGCCACGTACAAGTCCACTGGTTTCTTGGGACTGTAAATCATCCCTAAAAGACTGCTGCTGATGATGCTGAGTGCCAGCCTCCACCTCCATGCTGACACAATCCTCCTCCTCCTCCTCCTCCTCCTCCTCCTCCTCCTCTTCCTGTGCGATGGGTGGGACAGAAGGAACACTGTCTGGGTAAAGGGGGCCTTGAGAGGCAAGGAAGTCCTCCTCTTCCTGCCTCTGTTCTGCCTCAAGTGCCCTGTCCATTATTCCACGCAGCGTGTGCTCCAACAGGTGGACAAGAGGTACAGTGTCACTGATGCATGCACTGTCACTGCTCACCATCCTCGTGGCCTCCTCAAATGGTGCCAGGACAGTGCATGCATCCCTGATCATGCCCCACTGGCGTGGAGAAAAAAAACCAAGCTCCCCTGACCCTGTCCTGGTGCCGTAGTCGCACAGGTACTCATTGATGGCCCTCTGCTGCGTGTGCAGCCGCTGCAGCATGGCCAACATGGAGTTCCACCTGGTGGGCATGTCACATATAAGGCGGTTCTTGGGCAGGTTCAACTCCTTTTGCAGCTCAGCCAGGCGAGCACTGGCATTATAAGATCTGCGGAAATGCACACAGACTTTCCTGGCCTGCCTCAGGACATCCTGTAAGCCCGGGTACCTGCCCAAGAAGCGCTGCACCACCAGGTTAAGGACGTGAGCCACACAGGGCACATGGGTCAGTTGTCCCTGTCGGAGGGCGGAGAGGAGGTTGGTGCCATTGTCGCAAACCACCATTCCTGGCTTAAGCTGGCGTGGCGTCAACCACCTCTCGGCCTGGCCCTGCAGAGCAGACAGGACCTCTGCCCCAGTGTGGCTTCTGTCCCCCAAACACACCAGCGCAAGCACGGCATGGCATCTTTTTGCCTGCGTACTTGCGTAGCCCCGTGAACGGCTACGGAGCACCGCTGGTTCATAGGACAAACCACAGGAAGAGGCCATGGAGGAAGAAGAAGAGGAGGGGGTGGAGGAGAGAGGTGTGTCACAACCAGTAGTAGCATTTTGGAGGCGTGGCGGTGGGACAACCTCCAACACTACTGCACCTTGTCCTGAATCCTTCCCAGCTGCCAAAAGAGTGACCCAATGGGCCGTGAAAGAAAGGTAACGTCCCTGTCCATGCCTGCTGGACCATGAGTCAGCGGTAATATGCACCTTACCGCTGACCGCCCTGTCCAGCGAGGCCAAGACATTGCCTTCCACATGCCGGTAGAGAGCCGGAATAGCCTTCCGTGAGAAAAAGTGGCGTTTGGGAACCTGCCACTGAGGAACTGCACATTGCACAAACTCACGGAAGGGGGCCGAGTCTACCAACTGAAAAGGCAGCAGTTGAAGCGCTAGCAATTTAGCCAAGCTAGCATTCAACCGCTGGGCATGTGGATGGCTGGGAGTGAACTTCTTTCGACGGTCCAGCAGCTGGGGCAGGGAAATTTGCCTGCTAGAATCGGACGTCGGTGTACTGCTAGCAGAGTGGGCGCAAGTACTTGGCTGTGACACACCTAATTCTACACCTTCATTCCTCTCAGTGCATGTTTCAGAGAGGACTGAAGTTATAGTGGGGTTGGAGATCCCAGCTGATGCGGTGCAAGGAGAGGTCCGCTTTGTTCTTTGGTGTGGGTCTTTGAGGTAGGCTTGCCAACGAGCTGCATGGCAGGTCAACATATGTCTGGTCAGGCATGTGGTACCCAAGCGGATGATGTTTTGGCCACGCGATATACGCTTGAGACATATGTTGCAAACAGCAGCTGTGCGATCTGATGCACTAGCCTCAAAAAAGGCCCACACCAAAGAACTTTTTGAATGACGGGCAGAGGCAGCGCCCTGCACAGGCGGAGCTCTGCGGTGTGATTCCGTCGGTGTACTGCCCTTACGCTGGCCACCAAAGGGCATCCTGCCTCGTTGGAGATGTGCCTCCTCCTCATCCTCCTCCTCCTCCTCTCTCCTATTAGGCACCCACGTGGAGTCAGTGACCTCATCATCCCCTCCCTCCTCATCACTGGAGCCAATCTGGCAGTATGCTGCAGCTGCTGGAACATGACTGCCAGATTGGTGTCCTTCTTGAGCATCCCCTCTGTCTGCTCTCACGCTACTGCCTTCCTCTAGCTGGGTTTCATCATCAGACCCTTCGAAACGCTGGGCATCCTCCTGGAGCATGTACCCAACACTGTGCTGAAACAGTTCGGGGGACTCCTCAGGAGGAGGACATGGTGGGTCTAGGGAAGGAGTGACTGATGATTTGTCTGACATTGATACCAGGGAAGACGACGCTTTGGCAGCTGCTTTTCCAGTACCCTGAGCCTGGGTGAGAGAGGATGAGGAGGAGGAGGAGGGCTTGGTCATCCACTCTACCAAGTCTTCGGCATGATGTGGCTCAACATGTCCAGCTGCCGAAAAGAAGGACAAGCGTGTCCCATGGCCATGTGCTGATGACAATGCACCGCGTCCACGACCAGCACTGTTGCCCCCAGACACAGAGCCTGCTTGCCCTCTTTTATTGCCTCCTGACTGACTGCCTCTCCTTGTTTGCCTTCCAGACATTCTAATAGATGGCCTGCAGGGAGATGGGAAAAAAGCAATAAGGGCTACCTTCAGGTGTCCTTCTCTGTCCCTTGAAACAAGGACTTGCAGAGTGAAATAAACTGACACTCTCCCTACCTACAGTTTTCTGTCCCTAGAATAAATGTTTTTTTTAATCACAATATAGCACAAGGACAATTCAGTCACTGTCCTTCCAGGTCCCTGGAAACAAGGACTTGCAGAGTGAAATAAACTGACACTCTCCCTACCTACAGTTTTCTGTCCCTAGAATAAATGTTTTTTTTAAGCACAATATAGCACAAGGACAATTCACTCACTGTCCTTACAGGTCCCTGGAAACAAGGACTTGCAGAGTGAAAGAAAAAAAACACTCTCCCTACCTACAGTTTTCTGTCCCTAGAAAAAATGTTTTTTTTAATCACAATATAACACAAGGACAATTCACTCACTGTCCTTCCAGGTCCCTGGAAACAAGGACTTGCAGAGTGAAATAAACTGACACTCTCCCTACCTACAGTTTTCTGTCCCTAGAATAAATGTTTTTTTTAAGCACAATATAGCACAAGGACAATTCACTCACTGTCCTTACAGGTCCCTGGAAACAAGGACTTGCAGAGTGAAAGAAAAAAAACACTCTCCCTACCTACAGTTTTCTGTCCCTAGAAAAAATGTTTTTTTTAATCACAATATAACACAAGGACAATTCACTCACTGTCCTTCCAGGTCCCTGGAAACAAGGACTTGCAGAGTGAAATAAACTGACACTCTCCCTACCTACAGTTTTCTGTCCCTAGAATAAATGTTTTTTTTAAGCACAATATAGCACAAGGACAATTCACTCACTGTCCTTACAGGTCCCTGGAAACAAGGACTTGCAGAGTGAAAGAAAAAAAACACTCTCCCTACCTACAGTTTTCTGTCCCTAGAAAAAATGTTTTTTTTAATCACAATATAACACAAGGACAATTCACTCACTGTCCTTCCAGGTCCCTGGAAACAAGGACTTGCAGAGTGAAATAAACTGACACTCTCCCTACCTACAGTTTTCTGTCCCTAGAATAAATGTTTTTTTTAATCACAATATAGCACAAGGACAATTCAGTCACTGTCCTTCCAGGTCCCTGGAAACAAGGACTTGCAGAGTGAAATAAACTGACACTCTCCCTACCTACAGTTTTCTGTCCCTAGAATAAATGTTTTTTTTAATCACAATATAGCACAAGGACAATTCAGTCACTGTCCTTCCAGGTCCCTGGAAACAAGGACTTGCAGAGTGAAATAAACTGACACTCTCCCTACCTACAGTTTTCTGTCCCTAGAATAAATGTTTTTTTTAATCACAATATAGCACAAGGACAATTCAGTCACTGTCCTTCCAGGTCCCTGGAAACAAGGACTTGCAGAGTGAAATAAACTGACACTCTCCCTACCTACAGTTTTCTGTCCCTAGAATAAATGTTTTTTTTAATCACAATATAGCACAAGGACAATTCAGTCACTGTCCTTCCAGGTCCCTGGAAACAAGGACTTGCAGAGTGAAATAAACTGACACTCTCCCTACCTACAGTTTTCTGTCCCTAGAATAAATGTTTTTTTTAATCACAATATAGCACAAGGACAATTCAGTCACTGTCCTTCCAGGTCCCTGGAAACAAGGACTTGCAGAGTGAAATAAACTGACACTCTCCCTACCTACAGTTTTCTGTCCCTAGAATAAATGTTTTTTTTAATCACAATATAGCACAAGGACAATTCAGTCACTGTCCTTCCAGGTCCCTGGAAACAAGGACTTGCAGAGTGAAATAAACTGACACTCTCCCTACCTACAGTTTTCTGTCCCTAGAATAAATGTTTTTTTTAATCACAATATAGCACAAGGACAATTCAGTCACTGTCCTTCCAGGTCCCTGGAAACAAGGACTTGCAGAGTGAAATAAACTGACACTCTCCCTACCTACAGTTTTCTGTCCCTAGAATAAATGTTTTTTTTAATCACAATATAGCACAAGGACAATTCAGTCACTGTCCTTCCAGGTCCCTGGAAACAAGGACTTGCAGAGTGAAATAAACTGACACTCTCCCTACCTACAGTTTTCTGTCCCTAGAATAAATGTTTTTTTTAATCACAATATAGCACAAGGACAATTCAGTCACTGTCCTTCCAGGTCCCTGGAAACAAGGACTTGCAGAGTGAAATAAACTGACACTCTCCCTACCTACAGTTTTCTGTCCCTAGAATAAATGTTTTTTTTAATCACAATATAGCACAAGGACAATTCAGTCACTGTCCTTCCAGGTCCCTGGAAACAAGGACTTGCAGAGTGAAATAAACTGACACTCTCCCTACCTACAGTTTTCTGTCCCTAGAATAAATGTTTTTTTTAATCACAATATAGCACAAGGACAATTCAGTCACTGTCCTTCCAGGTCCCTGGAAACAAGGACTTGCAGAGTGAAATAAACTGACACTCTCCCTACCTACAGTTTTCTGTCCCTAGAATAAATGTTTTTTTTAATCACAATATAGCACAAGGACAATTCAGTCACTGTCCTTCCAGGTCCCTGGAAACAAGGACTTGCAGAGTGAAATAAACTGACACTCTCCCTACCTACAGTTTTCTGTCCCTAGAATAAATGTTTTTTTTAATCACAATATAGCACAAGGACAATTCAGTCACTGTCCTTCCAGGTCCCTGGAAACAAGGACTTGCAGAGTGAAATAAACTGACACTCTCCCTACCTACAGTTTTCTGTCCCTAGAATAAATGTTTTTTTTAATCACAATATAGCACAAGGACAATTCAGTCACTGTCCTTCCAGGTCCCTGGAAACAAGGACTTGCAGAGTGAAATAAACTGACACTCTCCCTACCTACAGTTTTCTGTCCCTAGAATAAATGTTTTTTTTAATCACAATATAGCACAAGGACAATTCAGTCACTGTCCTTCCAGGTCCCTGGAAACAAGGACTTGCAGAGTGAAATAAACTGACACTCTCCCTACCTACAGTTTTCTGTCCCTAGAATAAATGTTTTTTTTAAGCACAATATAGCACAAGGACAATTCACTCACTGTCCTTACAGGTCCCTGGAAACAAGGACTTGCAGAGTGAAAGAAAAAAAACACTCTCCCTACCTACAGTTTTCTGTCCCTAGAAAAAATGTTTTTTTTAATCACAATATAACACAAGGACAATTCACTCACTGTCCTTCCAGGTCCCTGGAAACAAGGACTTGCAGAGTGAAATAAACTGACACTCTCCCTACCTACAGTTTTCTGTCCCTAGAATAAATGTTTTTTTTAAGCACAATATAGCACAAGGACAATTCACTCACTGTCCTTACAGGTCCCTGGAAACAAGGACTTGCAGAGTGAAAGAAAAAAAACACTCTCCCTACCTACAGTTTTCTGTCCCTAGAAAAAATGTTTTTTTTAATCACAATATAACACAAGGACAATTCACTCACTGTCCTTCCAGGTCCCTGGAAACAAGGACTTGCAGAGTGAAATAAACTGACACTCTCCCTACCTACAGTTTTCTGTCCCTAGAATAAATGTTTTTTTTAATCACAATATAGCACAAGGACAATTCAGTCACTGTCCTTCCAGGTCCCTGGAAACAAGGACTTGCAGAGTGAAATAAACTGACACTCTCCCTACCTACAGTTTTCTGTCCCTAGAATAAATGTTTTTTTTAATCACAATATAGCACAAGGACAATTCAGTCACTGTCCTTCCAGGTCCCTGGAAACAAGGACTTGCAGAGTGAAATAAACTGACACTCTCCCTACCTACAGTTTTCTGTCCCTAGAATAAATGTTTTTTTTAATCACAATATAGCACAAGGACAATTCAGTCACTGTCCTTCCAGGTCCCTGGAAACAAGGACTTGCAGAGTGAAATAAACTGACACTCTCCCTACCTACAGTTTTCTGTCCCTAGAATAAATGTTTTTTTTAAGCACAATATAGCACAAGGACAATTCACTCACTGTCCTTACAGGTCCCTGGAAACAAGGACTTGCAGAGTGAAAGAAAAAAAACACTCTCCCTACCTACAGTTTTCTGTCCCTAGAAAAAATGTTTTTTTTAATCACAATATAACACAAGGACAATTCACTCACTGTCCTTCCAGGTCCCTGGAAACAAGGACTTGCAGAGTGAAATAAACTGACACTCTCCCTACCTACAGTTTTCTGTCCCTAGAATAAATGTTTTTTTTAATCACAATATAGCACAAGGACAATTCAGTCACTGTCCTTCCAGGTCCCTGGAAACAAGGACTTGCAGAGTGAAATAAACTGACACTCTCCCTACCTACAGTTTTCTGTCCCTAGAATAAATGTTTTTTTTAATCACAATATAGCACAAGGACAATTCAGTCACTGTCCTTCCAGGTCCCTGGAAACAAGGACTTGCAGAGTGAAATAAACTGACACTCTCCCTACCTACAGTTTTCTGTCCCTAGAATAAATGTTTTTTTTAATCACAATATAGCACAAGGACAATTCAGTCACTGTCCTTCCAGGTCCCTGGAAACAAGGACTTGCAGAGTGAAATAAACTGACACTCTCCCTACCTACAGTTTTCTGTCCCTAGAATAAATGCTTTTTTTTAAGCACAATATAGCACAAGGACAATTCACTCACTGTCCTTCCAGGTCCCTGGAAACAAGGACTTGCAGAGTGAAAGAAACTGACACTCTCCCTACCTACAGTTTTCTGTCCCTAGAATAAATGTTTTTTTAAGCACAATATAGCACAAGGACAATTCACTCACTGTCCTTCCAGGTCCCTGGAAACAAGGACTTGCAGAGTGAAAGAAACTGACACTGTCCCTACCTACAGTTTTCTGTCCCTAGAATAAATGTTTTTTTTAAGCACACTATAGCACAAGCACAAAACACACTGACACTCTCCCTACCTATCCTTCTCTTTCCCTAAACTAAAGGAATCCAGGTTAAGCAAGAAAGAAATAACAGTCACTGTCCCTGCCTATGCTGCTCTATCCCTGCTCCGGAACACACTACACTAGGCCGCCGTGCTGGTGGCCTTTTATAGTGTGGGGCGTGTACTAAACACCCTCAGCAATAATTGGCCACAGGCATCCTGCCTGTGGCCAATCATTGCTCTCCTCGCTGCCGGCGCTGTGATTGGCCAAGCATGCGGGGTCACAGTGCATGCTTGGCCAATCACAGCGCCTGGATGACACTGCGATGGCGTAGTGCATTGTGGGCCGTTCGCGTCACTCGAATTTGGCGCGAACGGCCCAAATCGTTTGATCTTCGTCGAACGATCGAACAGCCGATGTTCGAGTCGAACGTATGTTCGACTCGAACACGAAGCTCATCCCTGATGTACTATGGGCCATCACTGGTGTACTATGGATCATCACTGGTGTACTATGGATCATCCCTGATGTACTATGGACCATCCCTGATGTACTATGGACCATCCCTGATGTACTGTGGGTCATCACTGATGTACTGTGGACCATCCCTGATGTACTGTGGATCATCACTGATGTACTGTGGATCATCACTGATGTACTGTGGATCATCACTGATGTACTATAGATCATCACTGATGTACTATGGACCTTCCCTGATGTACTATGGACCATCCCTGATGTACTGTGGATCATCACTGATGTGCTATGGAACATCACTTGTGTACTATGGATCATCACTGATGTACTATGGATCATCACTGATGTACTATGGACCATCCCTGATGTACTGTGGATCATCACTGATGTACTATGGACCATCCCTGATGTACTGTGGATCATCACTGATGTACTGTGGATTATCACTGATGTACTGTGGATCATCACTGATGTACTGTGGATCATCACTGATGCACTGTGGATCATCACTGATGTACTGTGGATCATCACTGGTGTACTATGGATCATCACTGATGTACTATGGATCATCACTGATGTACTGTGGATCATCACTGATGTACTGTGGATCACTGATGTTCTATAGATCATCGCTGATGTACTGTGGATAATCACTGATGTACTGTGGATCATCACTGATGTACTATAGTTGATCACTGATGTACTGTGGATTATCACTGATGTACTGTGGATCATCACTGATGTACTATAGATCATCACTGATGTACTATGGACTAGGGATGAGCTTCGTGTTCGAGTCGAACATACGTTCGACTCGAACATTGGCTGTTCGATCGTTCGACGAAGATCGAACGATTTGGGCCGTTCGCGCCAAATTCGAGTGACGCGAACGGCCCACAATGCACTACGCCATCGCAGTGTCATCCAGGCGCTGTGATTGGCCAAGCATGCACTGTGACCCCGCATGCTTGGCCAATCACAGCGCCGGCAGCGAGGAGAGCAATGATTGGCCACAGGCAGGATGCCTGTGGCCAATTATTGCTGAGGGTGTTTAGTACACGCCCCACACTATAAAAGGCCGCCAGCACGGCGGCCTAGTGTAGTGTGTTCCGGAGCAGGGATAGAGTAGCATAGGCAGGGACAGTGACTGTTATTTCTTTCTTGCTTAACCTGGATTCCTTTAGTTTAGGGAAAGAGAAGGATAGGTAGGGAGAGTGTCAGTGTGTTTTGTGCTTCTGCTATAGTGTGCTTAAAAAAAAACATTTATTCTAGGGACAGAAAACTCTAGGTAGGGACAGTGTCAGTTTCTTTCACTCTGCAAGTCCTTGTTTCCAGGGACCTGGAAGGACAGTGAGTGAATTGTCCTTTTGCTATATTGTGATTAAAAAAAACATTTATTCTAGGGACAGAAAACTCTAGGTAGGGACAGTGTCAGTTTCTTTCACTCTGCAAGTCCTTGTTTCCAGGGACCTGGAAGGACAGTGAGTGAATTGTCCTTTTGCTATATTGTGATTAAAAAAAACATTTATTCTAGGGACAGAAAACTCTAGGTAGGGACAGTGTCAGTTTCTTTCACTCTGCAAGTCCTTGTTTCCAGGGACCTGGAAGGACAGTGAGTGAATTGTCCTTTTGCTATATTGTGATTAAAAAAAACATTTATTCTAGGGACAGAAAACTCTAGGTAGGGACAGTGTCAGTTTCTTTCACTCTGCAAGTCCTTGTTTCCAGGGACCTGGAAGGACAGTGAGTGAATTGTCCTTTTGCTATATTGTGATTAAAAAAAACATTTTTTTCTAGGGACAGAAAACTGTAGGTAGGGAGAGTATTTTTTTTCTTTCACTCTGCAAGTCCTTGTTTCCAGGGACCTGTAAGGACAGTGAGTTAATTGTCCTTGTGCTATATTGTGCTGAAAAAAACATTTATTCCAGGGACAGAAAACTCTAGGTAGGGACAGTGTCAGTTTCTTTCACTCTGCAAGTCCTTGTTTCCAGGGACCTGGAAGGACAGTGAGTGAATTGTCCTTTTGCTATATTGTGATTAAAAAAAACATTTTTTTCTAGGGACAGAAAACTGTAGGTAGGGAGAGTGTTTTTTTTCTTTCACTCTGCAAGTCCTTGTTTCCAGGGACCTGTAAGGACAGTGAGTTAATTTTCCTTGTGCTATATTGTGATTAAAAAAAACATTTATTCTAGGGACAGAAAACTCTAGGTAGGGACAGTGTCAGTTTCTTTCACTCTGCAAGTCCTTGTTTCCAGGGACCTGGAAGGACAGTGAGTGAATTGTCCTTTTGCTATATTGTGATTAAAAAAAACATTTATTCTAGGGACAGAAAACTCTAGGTAGGGACAGTGTCAGTTTCTTTCACTCTGCAAGTCCTTGTTTCCAGGGACCTGGAAGGACAGTGAGTGAATTGTCCTTTTGCTATATTGTGATTAAAAAAAACATTTTTTTCTAGGGACAGAAAACTGTAGGTAGGGAGAGTATTTTTTTTCTTTCACTCTGCAAGTCCTTGTTTCCAGGGACCTGTAAGGACAGTGAGTTAATTGTCCTTGTGCTATATTGTGCTGAAAAAAACATTTATTCCAGGGACAGAAAACTCTAGGTAGGGACAGTGTCAGTTTCTTTCACTCTGCAAGTCCTTGTTTCCAGGGACCTGGAAGGACAGTGAGTGAATTGTCCTTTTGCTATATTGTGATAAAAAAAAACATTTTTTTCTAGGGACAGAAAACTGTAGGTAGGGAGAGTGTTTTTTTTCTTTCACTCTGCAAGTCCTTGTTTCCAGGGACCTGTAAGGACAGTGAGTTAATTTTCCTTGTGCTATATTGTGATTAAAAAAAACATTTATTCTAGGGACAGAAAACTCTAGGTAGGGACAGTGTCAGTTTCTTTCACTCTGCAAGTCCTTGTTTCCAGGGACCTGGAAGGACAGTGAGTGAATTGTCCTTTTGCTATATTGTGATTAAAAAAAACATTTTTTTCTAGGGACAGAAAACTGTAGGTAGGGAGAGTATTTTTTTTCTTTCACTCTGCAAGTCCTTGTTTCCAGGGACCTGTAAGGACAGTGAGTTAATTGTCCTTGTGCTATATTGTGCTGAAAAAAACATTTATTCCAGGGACAGAAAACTCTAGGTAGGGACAGTGTCAGTTTCTTTCACTCTGCAAGTCCTTGTTTCCAGGGACCTGGAAGGACAGTGAGTGAATTGTCCTTTTGCTATATTGTGATTAAAAAAAACATTTTTTTCTAGGGACAGAAAACTGTAGGTAGGGAGAGTGTTTTTTTTCTTTCACTCTGCAAGTCCTTGTTTCCAGGGACCTGTAAGGACAGTGAGTTAATTTTCCTTGTGCTATATTGTGATTAAAAAAAACATTTTTTCTAGGGACAGAAAACTGTAGGTAGGGAGAGTGTTTTTTTTCTTTCACTCTGCAAGTCCTTGTTTCCAGGGACAGAGAAGGACACCTGAAGGTAGCCCTTATTGCTTTTTTCCCATCTCCCTGCAGGCCATCTATTAGAATGTCTGGAAGGCAAACAAGGAGAGGCAGACAGTCAGGAGGCAATAAAAGAGGGCAAGCAGGCTCTGTGTCTGGGGGCAACAGTGCTGGTCGTGGAC
Source organism: Rana muscosa (assembly GCA_029206835.1). Classification (NCBI taxonomy): domain Eukaryota; kingdom Metazoa; phylum Chordata; class Amphibia; order Anura; family Ranidae; genus Rana; species Rana muscosa. The sequence goes on from CM055117.1 coordinate 285,140,190, forward strand.
GCGGTGCATTGTCATCAGCACATGGCCATGGGACACGCTTGTCCTTCTTTTCGGCAGCTGGACATGTTGAGCCACATCATGCCGAAGACTTGGTAGAGTGGATGACCAAGCCCTCCTCCTCCTCCTCATCCTCTCTCACCCAGGCTCAGGGTACTGGAAAAGCAGCTGCCAAAGCGTCGTCTTCCCTGGTATCAATGTCAGACAAATCATCAGTCACTCCTTCCCTAGACCCACCATGTCCTCCTCCTGAGGAGTCCCCCGAACTGTTTCAGCACAGTGTTGGGTACATGCTCCAGGAGGATGCCCAGCGTTTCGAAGGGTCTGATGATGAAACCCAGCTAGAGGAAGGCAGTAGCGTGAGAGCAGACAGAGGGGATGCTCAAGAAGGACACCAATCTGGCAGTCATGTTCCAGCAGCTGCAGCATACTGCCAGATTGGCTCCAGTGATGAGGAGGGAGGGGATGATGAGGTCAATGACTCCACGTGGGTGCCTAATAGGAGAGAGGAGGAGGAGGAGGATGAGGAGGAGGCACATCTCCAACGAGGCAGGATGCCCTTTGGTGGCCAGCGTAAGGGCAGTACACCGACGGAATCACACCGCAGAGCTCCGCCTGTGCAGGGCGCTGCCTCTGCCCGTCATTCAAAAAGTTCTTTGGTGTGGGCCTTTTTTGAGGCTAGTGCATCAGATCGCACAGCTGCTGTTTGCAACATATGTCTCAAGCGTATATCGCGTGGCCAAAACATCAGCCGCTTGGGTACCACATGCCTGACCAGACATATGTTGACCTGCCATGCAGCTCGTTGGCAAGCCTACCTCAAAGACCCACACCAAAGAACAAAGCGGACCTCTCCTTGCACCGCATCAGCTGGGATCTCCAACCCCACTATAACTTCAGTCCTCTCTGAAACATGCACTGAGAGGAATGAAGGTGTAGAATTAGGTGTGTCACAGCCAAGTACTTGCGCCCACTCTGCTAGCAGTACACCGACGTCCGATTCTAGCAGGCAAATTTCCCTGCCCCAGCTGCTGGACCGTCGAAAGAAGTTCACTCCCAGCCATCCACATGCCCAGCGGTTGAATGCTAGCTTGGCTAAATTGCTAGCGCTTCAACTGCTGCCTTTTCAGTTGGTAGACTCGGCCCCCTTCCGTGAGTTTGTGCAATGTGCGGTTCCTCAGTGGCAGGTTCCCAAACGCCACTTTTTCTCACGGAAGGCTATTCCGGCTCTCTACCGGCATGTGGAAGGCAATGTCTTGGCCTCGCTGGACAGGGCGGTCAGCGGTAAGGTGCATATTACCGCTGACTCATGGTCCAGCAGGCATGGACAGGGACGTTACCTTTCTTTCACGGCCCATTGGGTCACTCTTTTGGCAGCTGGGAAGGATTCAGGACAAGGTGCAGTAGTGTTGGAGGTTGTCCCACCGCCACGCCTCCAAAATGCTACTACTGGTTGTGACACACCTCTCTCCTCCACCCCCTCCTCTTCTTCTTCCTCCATGGCCTCTTCCTGTGGTTTGTCCTATGAACCAGCGGTGCTCCGTAGCCGTTCACGGGGCTACGCAAGTACGCAGGCAAAAAGATGCCATGCCGTGCTTGCGCTGGTGTGTTTGGGGGACAGAAGCCACACTGGGGCAGAGGTCCTGTCTGCTCTGCAGGGCCAGGCCGAGAGGTGGTTGACGCCACGCCAGCTTAAGCCAGGAATGGTGGTTTGCGACAATGGCACCAACCTCCTCTCCGCCCTCCGACAGGGACAACTGACCCATGTGCCCTGTGTGGCTCACGTCCTTAACCTGGTGGTGCAGCGGTTCTTGGGCAGGTACCCGGGCTTACAGGATGTCCTGAGGCAGGCCAGGAAAGTCTGTGTGCATTTCCGCAGATCTTATAATGCCAGTGCTCGCCTGGCTGAGCTGCAAAAGGAGTTGAACCTGCCCAAGAACCGCCTTATATGTGACATGCCCACCAGGTGGAACTCAACGTTGGCCATGCTGCAGCGGCTGCACACGCAGCAGAGGGCCATCAATGAGTACCTGTGCGACTACGGCACCAGGACAGGGTCAGGGGAGCTTGGTTTTTTTTCTCCACGCCAGTGGGGCATGATCAGGGATGCATGCACTGTCCTGGCACCATTTGAGGAGGCCACGAGGATGGTGAGCAGTGACAGTGCATGCATCAGTGACACTGTACCTCTTGTCCACCTGTTGGAGCACACGCTGCGTGGAATAATGGACAGGGCACTTGAGGCAGAACAGAGGCAGGAAGAGGAGGACTTCCTTGCCTCTCAAGGCCCCCTTTACCCAGACAGTGTTCCTTCTGTCCCACCCATCGCACAGGAAGAGGAGGAGGAGGAGGAGGAGGAGGAGGATTGTGTCAGCATGGAGGTGGAGGCTGGCACTCAGCATCATCAGCAGCAGTCTTTTAGGGATGATTTACAGTCCCAAGAAACCAGTGGACTTGTACGTGGCTGGGAGGAGGTGGCTGCGGATCATGTCGTCCTTAGTGACCCAGAGGACTCCGGAGCGAATGCCTCAGCAAACCTACGCTGCATGGCCTCCCTGATCCTGCAAAGTCTGCGGAAGGATCCTCGTATTCTTCGGATCAAGGAGAGGGACCATTACTGGCTGGCCACTCTCCTTGATCCACGGTACAAGGGTAAGGTTGCGGACCTTATGTTACCGTCGCAGAGGGAGCAGAGGATGAGACAACTCCGGGAGGCCTTGCAGAAAGGTCTGTGCAACGCGTTCCCAGAGACTGGGAGGTTGCAAACTCCTGGTCCTGGACAACGAGTTGCTGAGGCTTCGGCCAGTCAAAGAAGGAGCGGTGGGGAAGGTGGCCGTCTGACCGATGCGTTCAGACAATTCTTTAGTCCGCAGCCCCAAAGTATGATTGGTTCCAGCAACCATCGCCAGCGTCTGATAAACATGGTGCAGGAATATCTAGGGGCAAGGTCAGACTTGGACACCTTCCCCACCGAAAATCCTCTGGCTTACTGGGTCTTGAGGATGGATCACTGGCCAGAGCTTGCACAGTATGCAATTGAGCTACTGGCCTGTCCTGCATCCAGCGTTCTTTCGGAACGCACATTCAGTGCTGCTGGAGGATTTGTCACGGATCACAGGGTGCGCCTGTCCACCGACTCGGTTGATCGACTGACTTTCATCAAGATGAACCAGTCTTGGATCACCACCAGCTACCACACACCTGATGCTGATATAACAGACTAATTGATTTTAAAATGTCACATCCCTTCAAGACTGATGCTGATGCTGAGTGCCTGTGCTGTTATGTTGACTGGCTATCCTCCTCCTCCGAGTCCTCAATGATACGATTGATGATGATAGCTTGGAAGATCATTTTTGTTTATGGGTGCCGCCACCAGTGCCTAACGCCCAATTTTTCAGCCCCTGTTTAACAGGGGCGTGTAATTACAATTTTTGAAGCAATACTTTGCAACAGGGCTCATTGCTGTGCTCCAAGTACAGTATCTGTGAGGAGTTGCAGTGTTGTGCCACCAGTGCCTAAGGCCCAATTTTTCAGCCCCTGTTTAACAGGGGCGTGTCATTACAATTTTTGAAGCAATACTTTGCAACAGGGCTCATTGCTGTGCTCCAAGTACAGTATCTGTGAGGGGTTGCAGTGTTGTGCCACCAGTGCCTAAGGCCCAATTTTTCAGCCCCTGTTCAACAGGGGCATGTAATTACAATTCTTGATCTAATAATTCACAGCAGGGCCCATTGCTGCACCCACCAAGAGTAACTGTCAGGGCTTACAGTGTTGTGGCACCAGCACCACCATCAAAGGCCCAATTTTTACTACCACTGTTCAACAATTATATGTAATTAAAATTCCTGATATAATAGTTGACAGCAGGGCGTTCCAGCACCAACCAAGAGTAACTGTGAGTGCTTACAGTGTTGTGCCAACACCAACAACTAAGGGGCCTATTTCTGCAGAGTATATACGGCAGGTCCCTACTTTCAAACATCCAACTTACAAACGACTCCTACTTGCAAACGCAAGAAGACAACAGGAAGTGAGAGGAAATCTACCACTAGGAAGGAAAATTCTCTCCTGTAAGAATAAATATGGGAGAAAGGTGTCTCCTCTGTACTGATGCTTTATCAGCAATCCTTGTTTCAAGAAAAACACCACATTTCAAAAACAGTTGTCATTGGGACGGAAAGTGAGGTGAAATGTTCTGAACAGGGGCACAGACAGCAAAACAAATGTTACAGGGGTGATAACCCTTACCTATGTTTTCCAAAAAGTTTAAAAATAGATTTTTGGGCTGGAGCTACACTTCAACAATGTACCTGTTCAAAATTACAAACAGATTCTACATAAGAACAAACCTACAGTCCCTGTCTTGTATGCACCGCCTGTATACGGCTGTTCAGAGTATATAGGGCCTTTTTTATTTTATGTGCGGGGTTCCCCTTAATATCCATACAAGACCCAAAGGGGCTGGTAATGGGCTGGGGTAGGGGGGGGGGGGTCATGGGGTAGCTATGCCATTTTTCTTAAAGAATTTCATCCATATTACCGGGACCAGACATTACATTAAAGCCGCAAGCAGTTTTAAATGGCTTTTTTTTCCTTTAGAAGTGTCATTTTGTGCAGGGACAGTTCTAAACACGGGAAACACGTGGCACTTCACAGGCATACTTTAGACACCCCCCAGGTACGATATTTAAAGGAATATTTGACTTTTTTTTTTTCACTTTATGCATCATTAAAATGACTGCTCCCGAAAAACGACCGTTTTTAAAACTTCTTTTTGCATTGATACATGTCCCCTGGTGCAGAACCCGGGTTCCCAAACCCTTTTTAGGACAATAACATGCATAATAGTTGTTATAATTAGCACTTTAGAATTCGAACGTTCGCATCCATTGTATTTAATAGGGTTCTAATGTTCGTTCGAACTTCCGGTCCGTTCGCGGGTTCTGGTGCGAACCGAACCCGGGGGTGTTCGGCTCATCACTACTATGGACCATCACTGATGTACTATGGATCATCACTGGTGTACTATGGATCATCACTGATGTACTATAGATCATCACTGATGTACTATGGGCCATCACTGGTGTACTATGGATCATCACTGGTGTACTATGGATCATCACTGATGTACTATGGACCATCCCTGATGTACTATGGACCTTCCCATATGTGCTATGGACCATCCCTGATGTACTGTGGATCATCACTGATGTACTGTGGACCATCCCTGATGTACTTTGGATCATCACTGATGTACTGAGGATCATCACTGATGTACTGTGGATCATCACTGATGTACTGTGGATCATCACTGATGTACTGAGGATCATCACTGGTGTACTATGGATCATCACTGATGTACTATGGATCATCACTAATGTACTATGAGCCATCACTGATGTACTATGGATCATCACTGGTGTACTATGGATCATCACTGATGTACTGTGGACCATCCCTGATGTACTGAGGAACATCACTGATGTACCATGGATCATCACTTGTACTGTGGATCATCACTGATGTACTGTGGATCATCACGGATGTACTGTGGATCATCACTGATGTACTGTGGATCATCACTGATGTACTATAGGCCATCACAGGTGTACTATGGATCATCACTGGTGTACTATGGATCATCACTGATATACTATGGACCATCCCTGATGTACTATGGACCATCCCTGATGTACTGTGGATCATCACAGATGTACTGTGGATCATCACTGATGTACTATAGATCATCACTGATGTACTGTGGATCATCACTGATGTACTGTGGATCATCACTGATGTACTATAGATCATCACTGATGTACTATGGGCCATCACTGGTGTACTATGGATCATCACTGATGTACTATGGATCATCACTGATGTACTATAGATCATCACTGATGTACTGTGGATCATCACTGATGTACTGTGGATCATCACTGATGTACTATAGATCATCACTGATGTACTATGGGCCATCACTGGTGTACTTTGGATCATCACTGGTGTTCTATGGATCATCACTGATGTACTATGGACCATCCCTGATGTACTATGGACCTTCCCATATGTACTATGGACCATCCCTGATGTACTGTGGATCATCACTGATGTGCTATGGAACATCACTTGTGTACTATGGATCATCGCTGATGTACTATGGATCATCACTGATGTACTATGGACCATCCCTGATGTACTGTGGATCATCACTGATGTACTATGGACCATCTCTGATGTACTGTGGATCATCACTGATGTACTGTGGATTATCACTGATGTACTGTGGATCATCACTGATGTACTGTGGATCATCACTGATGTACTGTGGATCATCACTGATGTACTGTGGGTCATCACTGATGTACTGTGGATCATCACTGATGTACTGTGGATCATCACTGGTGTACTATGGATCATCACTGATGTACTGTGGATCATCACTGATGTACTGTGGATCATCACTGATGTACTGTGGATCACTGATGTACTATAGATCATCACTGATGTACTGTGGATCATCACTGATGTACTGTGGATCATCACTGATGTACTATAGATCATCACTGATGTACTATGGACCATCACTGATGTACTATGGATCATCACTGATGTACTATAGATCATCACTGATGTACTATGGGCCATCACTGGTGTACTATGGATCATCACTGGTGTACTATGGATCATCACTGATGTACTATGGACCATCCCTGATGTACTGTGGACCATCCCTGATGTACTATGGACCATCCCTGATGTACTGTGGATCATCACTGATGTACTGTGGACCATCCCTAATGTATGGGGATCATCACTGATGTACTGTGGATCATCACTGATGTACTGTGGATCATCACTGATGTACTATGGATCATCACTGATTTACTATAGATCATCACTGATGTACTATGGGCCATCACTGGTGTACTATGGATCATCACTGATGTACTATGGGCCATCACTGGTGTACTATGGATCATCACTGATGTACTATGGGCCATCACTGGTGTACTGTAGATCATCACTGATGTACTGTGGATCATCACTGATGTACTGTGGATCATCAATGATATACTGTGGATCATCACTGATGTACTGTGGACCATCACTGATGTACTATGGATCATCACTGATGGTCTATGGACCATCACTGATGTACTGTGGATCATCACTGATGTACTATAGATCATCACTGATGTACTGTGGATCATCACTGATGTACTGTGGATCATCACTGATGTACTATAGATCATCACTGATGTACTATAGATCATCACTGATGTACTATGGACCATCACTGGTGTACTATGGATCATCCCTGATGTACTGTGGATCATCACTGATGTACTGTGGATCATCACTGATGTACAATAGTTCATCACTGATGTACTATGGGCCATCACTGGTGTACTATGGATCATCACTGGTGTACTATGGATCATCCCTGATATACTATGGACCATCCCTGATGTACTATGGATCATCACTGGTGTACTATGGATCATCACTGATGTACTATGGACCATCCCTGATGTACTGTGGACCATCCCTGATGTACTATGGACCATCCCTGATGTACTGTGGGTCATCACTGATGTACTGTGGACCATCCCTGATGTACTGTGGATCATCACTGATGTACTGTGGATCATCACTGATGTACTGTGGATCATCACTGATGTACTATAGATCATCACTGATGTACTATAGATCATTACTGATATACTATGGGCCATCACTGGTGTACTATAGATCATCACTGATGTACTATGGGCCATCACTGGTGTACTATGGATCATCACTGATGTACTATGGATCATCACTGATGTACTATGGATCATCACTGATGTACTATAGATCATCACTGATGTACTGTGGATCATCACTGATGTATTGTGGATCATCACTGATGTACTATAGATCATCACTGATGTACTATGGGCCATCACTGGTGTACTATGGATCATCACTGGTGTACTATAGATCATCACTGATGTACTATGGGCCATCACTGGTGTACTATGGATCATCACTGGTGTACTATGGATCATCACTGATGTACTATGGACCATCCCTGATGTACTATGGACCTTCCCATATGTACTATGGACCATCCCTGATGTACTGTGGATCATCACTGATGTGCTAAGGAACATCACTTGTGTACTATGGATCATCACTGATGTACTATGGATCATCACTGATGTACTATGGACCATCCCTGATGTACTGTGGATCATCACTGATGTACTATGGACCATCCCTGATGTACTATGGACCTTCCCATATGTACTATGGACCATCCCTGATGTACTGTGGATCATCACTGATGTGCTATAAAACATCACTTGTGTACTATGGATCATCCCTGATGTACTATGGATCATCACTGATGTACTATGGACCATCCCTGATGTACTGTGGATCATCACTGATGTACTATGGACCATGCCTAAAGTACTGTGGATCATCACTGATGTACTGTGGATTATCACTGATGTACTGTGGATCATCACTTGTACTGTGGATCATCACTGATGTACTGTGGATCATCACTGATGTACTATAGGCCATCACAGGTGTACTATGGATCATCACTGGTGTACTATGGATCATCACTGATATACTATGGACCATCCCTGATGTACTATGGGCCATCCCTGATGTACTGTGGATCATCACTGATGTACTGTGGATCATCACTGATGTACTATAGATCATCACTGATGTACTGTGGATCATCACTGATGTACTGTGGATCATCACTGATGTACTATAGATCATCACTGATGTACTATGGGCCATCACTGGTGTACTATGGATCATCACTGATGTACTATGGATCATCACTGATGTACTATGGATCATCACTGATGTACTATAGATCATCACTGATGTACTGTGGATCATCACTGATGTACTGTGGATCATCACTGATGTACTATAGATCATCACTGATGTACTATGGGCCATCACTGGTGTACTATGGATCATCACTGGTGTTCTATGGATCATCACTGATGTACTATGGACCATCACTGATGTACTATGGACCATCCCTGATGTACTATGGACCTTCCCATATGTACTATGGACCATCCCTGATGTACTGTGGATCATCACTGATGTGCTATGGAACATCACTTGTGTACTATGGATCATCACTGATGTACTATGGATCATCACTGATGTACTATGGACCATCCCTGATGTACTGTGGATCATCACTGATGTACTATGGACCATCTCTGATGTACTGTGGATCATCACTGATGTACTGTGGATTATCACTGATGTACTGTGGATCATCACTGATGTACTGTGGATCATCACTGATGTACTGTGGATCATCACTGATGTACTGTTGATCATCACTGGTGTACTATGGATCATCACTGATGTACTATGGATCATCACTGATGTACTGTGGATCATCACTGATGTACTGTGGATCACTGATGTACTATAGATCATCACTGATGTACTGTGGATCATCACTGATGTACTGTGGATCATCACTGATGTACTACAGATCATCACTGATGTACTATGGACCATCACTGATGTACTATGGATCATCACTGGTGTACTATGGATCATCACTGTTGTACTATGGATCATCACTGGTGTACTTTGGACCATCCCTGATGTACTGTGGATCATCACTGATGTACTGTGGATCATCACTGATGTACTATAGATCATCACTGATGTACTATGGGCCATCACTGGTGTACTATGGATCATCACTGGTGTACTATGGATCATCACTGATGTACTATGGACCATCCCTGATGTACTGTGGACCATCCCTGATGTACTATGGACCATCCCTGATGTACTGTGGATCATCACTGATGTACTGTGGACCATCCCTGATGTACTGTGGATCATCACTGATGTACTGTGGATCATCACTGATGTATTGTGGATCATCACTGATGTACTATGGATCATCAATGATGTACTATAGATCATTACTGATGTACTGTGGATCATCACTGATGTACTGTGGATCATCACTGATGTACTGTGGATCATCACTGATGTACTGTGGATCATCACTGATGTACTATAGATCATCACTGATGTACTATGGGCCATCACTGGTGTACTATGGATCATCACTGATGTACTATGGATCATCACTGATGTACTATGGATCATCACTGATGTACTATAGATCATCACTGATGTACTGTGGATCATCACTGATGTACTGTGGATCATCACTGATGTACTATAGATCATCACTGATGTACTATGGGCCATCACTGGTGTACTATGGATCATCACTGGTGTTCTATGGATCATCACTGATGTACTATGGACCATCACTGATGTACTATGGACCATCCCTGATGTACTATGGACCTTCCCATATGTACTATGGACCATCCCTGATGTACTGTGGATCATCACTGATGTGCTATGGAACATCACTTGTGTACTATGGATCATCACTGATGTACTATGGATCATCACTGATGTACTATGGACCATCCCTGATGTACTGTGGATCATCACTAGGGATGAGCTTCGAGTTCGAGTCGAACTCATGTTCGACTCGAACATTGCCTGTTCGCCCGTTCGCCGAACAGCGAACAAATTGGGGTGTTCGCGGCAAATTCGAAAAATCTATGGGAGAAATCTAAAGTGCTAATTATAAAGGCTTATATGCAAGTTATTGTCCTAAAAAGTGTTTGGGGACCCGGGTCCTGCCCCAGGGGACATGTATCAATGCAAAAAGAAGTTTTAAAAACGGCCGTTTTTTCGGGAGCAGTGATTTTAATAATGCTTAAAATGAAAAAATAAAAGTGAAATATTCCTTTAAATTTCGTACCTGGGGGGTGTGTATGATATGCATGTAAAGTGGCACATGTTTCCCGTGCTTAGAACTGTCCCTGCAAAAAGTGTCATTTTTGAAAGAAAAAAATGCATTTAAAACTGACTCGCGGCTATTAATGAATTGTCGGCTCCCGGCAATACATACAAAAGTCATTGATAAAAAAAAAAAAAAAAGCGTGGGGGTTCCCCAGAATTCAATTACCAGGCCCTTCAGGTCTGGAATGGATATTAAGGGGAACCCCGCCGCAAATAAAAAAAAAATTGATGTGGGGTTCCCCCAAATATCCATTCCAGGCCCTTCAGATCTGGCATGGATTTTAAGGGGAACTCCACCCCAAATTAAAAAAAAAATGGCGTGGAGTCCCCCTAAAAATCCATACCAGACCCCTTATCCGAGCATGCAACCTGGCCGGCCGCAGGGGAAAAGGGGGGGACGAGAGAGCGGCCCCCCCTCCCTCCTGAACCGTACCAAGCCACATGCCCTCAACATGGGGAGGATGTCCCCATGTTGATGGGGACAAGGGCCTCATCCCCACAACCCTTGCCCGGTGGTTGTGGGGGTCTGCGGGCGGGGGGCTTATCGGAATCTGGAAGACCCCTTTAACAAAGAGGACCCCCAGATCCCGGCCCCCCCCTATGTGAATTGGTAAGGGGTACATTGTACCCCTACCATTTCACGAAGAAAGCGTAAAAAAATGTTTAAAAAAACACACAAACACCTTGAAAAAGTCCTTTATTTAAAAAAAAAAAAAAAAAACATTCCAGCGCTGAAATCCAGTGTCCCGCGGCGATCCCGATGTCCAGCGCTGTCCGTCATTGGTTGTGCCTGAGCGGACCTGATGGGGAACTCCCTCTCAGTATTTTAAATGTATAGACCCGCCCCTTCTAAAGTTCCCCATCAGGTCCGCTCAGCGGACCAGATGCGGAACATGAGAAGGGGCGGGTCTATACATGTATTACCAAAGTGAGAGCAGTTCCCCATCAGGTCCGCCTCCTCGGTATGTCAGACCCGCCTACGTCATTGGCTTGAGCGGGGAACTTCCTTCACTATGTAAATTTAAATTTACATAGTGAAGGAAGTTCCCCGCTCAAGCCAATGACGTAGGCGGGTCTGACATACCGAGGGGGCGGACCTGATGGGGAACTGCTCTCACTTTGGTAATACATGTATAGACCCGCCCCTTCTCATGTTCCGCATCTCGTCCGCTGAGCGGACCTGATGGGGAACTTTAGAAGGGGCGGGTCTATACATTTAAAATACTGAGAGGGAGTTCCCCATCAGGTCCGCTCAGGCACAACCAATGAAGGACAGCGCTGAACATCGGGATCGCCGCGGGACACTGGATTTCACCGCTGGAATGTTTATTTATTTATTTTTTTAAATAAAGGACTTTTTCAAGGTGTTTGTGTGTTTTTTTAAACATTTTTTTTACGCTTTCTTCGTGAAATGGTAGGGGTACAGTGTACCCCTTACCAATTCACATAGGGGGGGGCGGGATCTGGGGGTCCTCTTTGTTAAAGGGGTCTTCCAGATTCCGATAAGCCCCCCGCCCGCAGACCCCCACAACCACCGGGCAAGGGTTGTGGGGATGAGGCCCTTGTCCCCATCAACATGGGGACATCCTCCCCATGTTGAGGGCATGTGGCTTGGTACGGTTCAGGAGGGAGGGGGGGCCGCTCTCTCGTCCCCCCCTTTTCCCCTGCGGCCGGCCAGGTTGCATGTTCGGATAAGGGGTCTGGTATGGATTTTTAGGGGGACTCCACGCCATTTTTTTTTAAATTTGGGGTGGAGTTCCCCTTAAAATCCATGCCAGATCTGAAGGGCCTGGAATGGATATTTGGGGGAACCCCACATCAATTTTTTTTTTATTTGCGGCGGGGTTCCCCTTAATATCCATTCCAGACCTGAAGGGCCTGGTAATTGAATTCTGGGGAACCCCCACGCTTTTTTTTTTTTTTTTCTCAATGACTTTTGTATGTATTGCCGGGAGCCGACAATTCATTAATAGCCGCGAGTCAGTTTTAAATGCATTTTTTTTCTTTCAAAAATGACATTTTTTGCAGGGACAGTTCTAAGCACGGGAAACATGCGCCACTTCACATGCATATCATACACACCCCCCAGGTACGAAATTTAAAGGAATATTTCACTTTTATTTTTTCATTTTAAGCATTATTAAAATCACTGCTCCCGAAAAAACGGCCGTTTTTAAAACTTCTTTTTGCATTGATACATGTCCCCTGGGGCAGGACCCAGGTCCCCAAACACTTTTTAGGACAATAACTTGCATATTAGCCTTTATAATTAACACTTTAGATTTCGAACGTTCGAGTCCATTGTATTTAATAGGGTTCTAAAGTTTACACGAACATTTTGTCTGTTCGCAGGTTCTGGTGCGAACCGAACAGGGGGGTGTTCGGCTCATCCCTGATCATCACTGATGTACTATGGACCATCTCTGATGTACTGTGGATCATCACTGATGTACTGTGGATTATCACTGATGTACTGTGGATCATCACTGATGTACTGTGGATCATCACTGATGTACTGTGGATCATCACTGATGTACTGTTGATCATCACTGGTGTACTATGGATCATCACTGATGTACTATGGATCATCACTGATGTACTGTGGATCATCACTGATGTACTGTGGATCACTGATGTACTATAGATCATCACTGATGTACTGTGGATCATCACTGATGTACTGTGGATCATCACTGATGTACTATAGATCATCACTGATGTACTATGGACCATCACTGATGTACTATGGATCATCACTGGTGTACTATGGATCATCACTGTTGTACTATGGATCATCACTGGTGTACTTTGGACCATCCCTGATGTACTGTGGATCATCACTGATGTACTGTGGATCATCACTGATGTACTATAGATCATCACTGATGTACTATGGGCCATCACTGGTGTACTATGGATCATCACTGGTGTACTATGGATCATCACTGATGTACTATGGACCATCCCTGATGTACTGTGGACCATCCCTGATGTACTATGGACCATCCCTGATGTACTGTGGATCATCACTGATGTACTGTGGACCATCCCTGATGTACTGTGGATCATCACTGATGTACTGTGGATCATCACTGATGTACTGTGGATCATCACTGATGTACTATGGATCATCAATGATGTACTATAGATCATTACTGATGTACTATGGGCCATCACTGGTGTACTATGGATCATCACTGATGTACTATGGGCCATCACTGGTGTACTATGGATCATCACTGATGTACTATGGGCCATCACTGGTGTACTATGGATCATCACTGATGTACTATGGGCCATCACTGGTGTACTGTGGATCATCACTGATGTACTGTGGATCATCACTGATGTACTGTGGATCATCACTGATATACTGTGGATCATCACTGATGTACTGTGGACCATCACTGATGTACTATGGATAATCACTGATGTTCTATGGACCATCACTGATGTACTGTGGATCATCACTGATGTACTATAGATCATCACTGATGTACTGTGGATCATCACTGATGTACTGTGGATCATCACTGATGTACTATAGATCATCACTGATGTACTATGGACCATCACTGGTGTACTATGGATCATCACTGGTGTACTATGGATCATCACTGGTGTACTATGGACCATCCCTGATGTACTGTGGATCATCACTGATGTACTGTGGATCATCACTGATGTACTATAGTTCATCACTGATGTACTATGGGCCATCACTGGTGTACTATGGATCATCACTGGTGTACTATGGATCATCCCTGATGTACTATGGACCATCCCTGATGTACTATGGATCATTACTGGTGTACTATGGATCATCACTGATGTACTATGGACCATCCCTGATGTACTGTGGACCATCCCTGATGTACTATGGACCATCCCTGATGTACTGTGGGTCATCACTGATGTACTGTGGACCATCCCTGATGTACTATGGTCCATCCCTGATGTACTGTGGGTCATCACTGATGTACTGTGGACCATCCCTGATGTACTGTGGATCATCACTGATGTACTGTGGATCATCACTGATGTACTGTGGATCATCACTGATGTACTATGGATCATCACTGATGTACTATAGATCATCACTGATGTACTAGAGATCATCACTGATGTACTATGGGCCATCACTGGTGTACTATAGATCATCACTGATGTACTATGGGCCATCACTGGTGTACTATGGATCATCACTGATGTACTATGGATCATCACTGATGTACTATGGATCATCACTGATGTACTATAGATCATCACTGATGTACTGTGGATCATCACTGATGTACTGTGGATCATCACTGATGTACTATAGATCATCACTGATGTACTATGGGCCATCACTGGTGTACTATGGATCATCACTGGTGTACTATGGATCATCACTGTTGTACTATGGACCATCCCTGATGTACTATGGACCTTCCCTGATGTACTATGGACCATCCCTGATGTACTGTGGATCATCACTGATGTACTATGGATCATCACTGGTGTACTATGGATAATCACTGATGTACTATGGATCATCACTGATGTACTATGGACCATCCCTGATGTACTGTGGATCATCACTGATGTACTGTGGACTAGTGATGAGCCGAACACCCCCGGGTTCGGTTCGCACCAGAACCCGCGAACGGACCGGAAGTTCGAACGAACATTAGAACCCTATTAAATACAATGGATGCGAACGTTCGAATTCTAAAGTGCTAATTATAACAACTATTATGCATGTTATTGTCCTAAAAAGGGTTTGGGAACCCGGGTTCTGCACCAGGGGACATGTATCAATGCAAAAAGAAGTTTTAAAAACGGTCGTTTTTCGGGAGCAGTCATTTTAATGATGCATAAAGTGAAAAAAAAAAGTCAAATATTCCTTTAAATATCGTACCTGGGGGGTGTCTAAAGTATGCCTGTGAAGTGCCACGTGTTTCCCGTGTTTAGAACTGTCCCTGCACAAAATGACACTTCTAAAGGAAAAAAAAGCCATTTAAAACTGCTTGCGGCTTTAATGTAATGTCTGGTCCCGGTAATATGGATGAAATTCTTTAAGAAAAATGGCATAGCTACCCCATGACCCCCCCCCCCCCTACCCCAGCCCATTACCAGCCCCTTTGGGTCTTGTATGGATATTAAGGGGAACCCCGCACATAAAATAAAAAAGGCCCTATATACTCTGAACAGCCGTATACAGGCGGTGCATACAAGACAGGGACTGTAGGTTTGTTCTTATGTAGAATCTGTTTGTAATTTTGAACAGGTACATTGTTGAAGTGTAGCTCCAGCCCAAAAATCTATTTTTAAACTTTTTGGAAAACATAGGTAAGGGTTATCACCCCTGTAACATTTGTTTTGCTGTCTGTGCCCCTGTTCAGAACATTTCACCTCACTTTCCGTCCCAATGACAACTGTTTTTGAAATGTGGTGTTTTTCTTGAAACAAGGATTGCTGATAAAGCATCAGTACAGAGGAGACACCTTTCTCCCATATTTATTCTTACAGGAGAGAATTTTCCTTCCTAGTGGTAGATTTCCTCTCACTTCCTGTTGTCTTCTTGCGTTTGCAAGTAGGAGTCGTTTGTAAGTTGGATGTTTGAAAGTAGGGACCTGCCGTATATACTCTGCAGAAATAGGCCCCTTAGTTGTTGGTGTTGGCACAACACTGTAAGCACTCACAGTTACTCTTGGTTGGTGCTGGAACGCCCTGCTGTCAACTATTATATCAGGAATTTTAATTACATATAATTGTTGAACAGTGGTAGTAAAAATTGGGCCTTTGATGGTGGTGCTGGTGCCACAACACTGTAAGCCCTGACAGTTACTCTTGGTGGGTGCAGCAATGGGCCCTGCTGTGAATTATTAGATCAAGAATTGTAATTACATGCCCCTGTTGAACAGGGGCTGAAAAATTGGGCCTTAGGCACTGGTGGCACAACACTGCAACCCCTCACAGATACTGTACTTGGAGCACAGCAATGAGCCCTGTTGCAAAGTATTGCTTCAAAAATTGTAATGACACGCCCCTGTTAAACAGGGGCTGAAAAATTGGGCCTTAGGCACTGGTGGCACAACACTGCAACTCCTCACAGATACTGTACTTGGAGCACAGCAATGAGCCCTGTTGCAAAGTATTGCTTCAAAAATTGTAATTACACGCCCCTGTTAAACAGGGGCTGAAAAATTGGGCGTTAGGCACTGGTGGCGGCACCCATAAACAAAAATGATCTTCCAAGCTATCATCATCAATCGTATCATTGAGGACTCGGAGGAGGAGGATAGCCAGTCAACATAACAGCACAGGCACTCAGCATCAGCATCAGTCTTGAAGGGATGTGACATTTTAAAATCAATTAGTCTGTTATATCAGCATCAGGTGTGTGGTAGCTGGTGGTGATCCAAGACTGGTTCATCTTGATGAAAGTCAGTCGATCAACCGAGTCGGTGGACAGGCGCACCCTGTGATCCGTGACAAATCCTCCAGCAGCACTGAATGTGCGTTCCGAAAGAACGCTGGATGCAGGACAGGCCAGTAGCTCAATTGCATACTGTGCAAGCTCTGGCCAGTGATCCATCCTCAAGACCCAGTAAGCCAGAGGATTTTCGGTGGGGAAGGTGTCCAAGTCTGACCTTGCCCCTAGATATTCCTGCACCATGTTTATCAGACGCTGGCGATGGTTGCTGGAACCAATCATACTTTGGGGCTGCGGACTAAAGAATTGTCTGAACGCATCGGTCAGACGGCCACCTTCCCCACCGCTCCTTCTTTGACTGGCCGAAGCCTCAGCAACTCGTTGTCCAGGACCAGGAGTTTGCAACCTCCCAGTCTCTGGGAACGCGTTGCACAGACCTTTCTGCAAGGCCTCCCGGAGTTGTCTCATCCTCTGCTCCCTCTGCGACGGTAACATAAGGTCCGCAACCTTACCCTTGTACCGTGGATCAAGGAGAGTGGCCAGCCAGTAATGGTCCCTCTCCTTGATCCGAAGAATACGAGGATCCTTCCGCAGACTTTGCAGGATCAGGGAGGCCATGCAGCGTAGGTTTGCTGAGGCATTCGCTCCGGAGTCCTCTGGGTCACTAAGGACGACATGATCCGCAGCCACCTCCTCCCAGCCACGTACAAGTCCACTGGTTTCTTGGGACTGTAAATCATCCCTAAAAGACTGCTGCTGATGATGCTGAGTGCCAGCCTCCACCTCCATGCTGACACAATCCTCCTCCTCCTCCTCCTCCTCCTCCTCCTCTTCCTGTGCGATGGGTGGGACAGAAGGAACACTGTCTGGGTAAAGGGGGCCTTGAGAGGCAAGGAAGTCCTCCTCTTCCTGCCTCTGTTCTGCCTCAAGTGCCCTGTCCATTATTCCACGCAGCGTGTGCTCCAACAGGTGGACAAGAGGTACAGTGTCACTGATGCATGCACTGTCACTGCTCACCATCCTCGTGGCCTCCTCAAATGGTGCCAGGACAGTGCATGCATCCCTGATCATGCCCCACTGGCGTGGAGAAAAAAAACCAAGCTCCCCTGACCCTGTCCTGGTGCCGTAGTCGCACAGGTACTCATTGATGGCCCTCTGCTGCGTGTGCAGCCGCTGCAGCATGGCCAACGTTGAGTTCCACCTGGTGGGCATGTCACATATAAGGCGGTTCTTGGGCAGGTTCAACTCCTTTTGCAGCTCAGCCAGGCGAGCACTGGCATTATAAGATCTGCGGAAATGCACACAGACTTTCCTGGCCTGCCTCAGGACATCCTGTAAGCCCGGGTACCTGCCCAAGAACCGCTGCACCACCAGGTTAAGGACGTGAGCCACACAGGGCACATGGGTCAGTTGTCCCTGTCGGAGGGCGGAGAGGAGGTTGGTGCCATTGTCGCAAACCACCATTCCTGGCTTAAGCTGGCGTGGCGTCAACCACCTCTCGGCCTGGCCCTGCAGAGCAGACAGGACCTCTGCCCCAGTGTGGCTTCTGTCCCCCAAACACACCAGCGCAAGCACGGCATGGCATCTTTTTGCCTGCGTACTTGCGTAGCCCCGTGAACGGCTACGGAGCACCGCTGGTTCATAGGACAAACCACAGGAAGAGGCCATGGAGGAAGAAGAAGAGGAGGGGGTGGAGGAGAGAGGTGTGTCACAACCAGTAGTAGCATTTTGGAGGCGTGGCGGTGGGACAACCTCCAACACTACTGCACCTTGTCCTGAATCCTTCCCAGCTGCCAAAAGAGTGACCCAATGGGCCGTGAAAGAAAGGTAACGTCCCTGTCCATGCCTGCTGGACCATGAGTCAGCGGTAATATGCACCTTACCGCTGACCGCCCTGTCCAGCGAGGCCAAGACATTGCCTTCCACATGCCGGTAGAGAGCCGGAATAGCCTTCCGTGAGAAAAAGTGGCGTTTGGGAACCTGCCACTGAGGAACCGCACATTGCACAAACTCACGGAAGGGGGCCGAGTCTACCAACTGAAAAGGCAGCAGTTGAAGCGCTAGCAATTTAGCCAAGCTAGCATTCAACCGCTGGGCATGTGGATGGCTGGGAGTGAACTTCTTTCGACGGTCCAGCAGCTGGGGCAGGGAAATTTGCCTGCTAGAATCGGACGTCGGTGTACTGCTAGCAGAGTGGGCGCAAGTACTTGGCTGTGACACACCTAATTCTACACCTTCATTCCTCTCAGTGCATGTTTCAGAGAGGACTGAAGTTATAGTGGGGTTGGAGATCCCAGCTGATGCGGTGCAAGGAGAGGTCCGCTTTGTTCTTTGGTGTGGGTCTTTGAGGTAGGCTTGCCAACGAGCTGCATGGCAGGTCAACATATGTCTGGTCAGGCATGTGGTACCCAAGCGGCTGATGTTTTGGCCACGCGATATACGCTTGAGACATATGTTGCAAACAGCAGCTGTGCGATCTGATGCACTAGCCTCAAAAAAGGCCCACACCAAAGAACTTTTTGAATGACGGGCAGAGGCAGCGCCCTGCACAGGCGGAGCTCTGCGGTGTGATTCCGTCGGTGTACTGCCCTTACGCTGGCCACCAAAGGGCATCCTGCCTCGTTGGAGATGTGCCTCCTCCTCATCCTCCTCCTCCTCCTCTCTCCTATTAGGCACCCACGTGGAGTCATTGACCTCATCATCCCCTCCCTCCTCATCACTGGAGCCAATCTGGCAGTATGCTGCAGCTGCTGGAACATGACTGCCAGATTGGTGTCCTTCTTGAGCATCCCCTCTGTCTGCTCTCACGCTACTGCCTTCCTCTAGCTGGGTTTCATCATCAGACCCTTCGAAACGCTGGGCATCCTCCTGGAGCATGTACCCAACACTGTGCTGAAACAGTTCGGGGGACTCCTCAGGAGGAGGACATGGTGGGTCTAGGGAAGGAGTGACTGATGATTTGTCTGACATTGATACCAGGGAAGACGACGCTTTGGCAGCTGCTTTTCCAGTACCCTGAGCCTGGGTGAGAGAGGATGAGGAGGAGGAGGAGGGCTTGGTCATCCACTCTACCAAGTCTTCGGCATGATGTGGCTCAACATGTCCAGCTGCCGAAAAGAAGGACAAGCGTGTCCCATGGCCATGTGCTGATGACAATGCACCGCGTCCACGACCAGCACTGTTGCCCCCAGACACAGAGCCTGCTTGCCCTCTTTTATTGCCTCCTGACTGTCTGCCTCTCCTTGTTTGCCTTCCAGACATTCTAATAGATGGCCTGCAGGGAGATGGGAAAAAAGCAATAAGGGCTACCTTCAGGTGTCCTTCTCTGTCCCTGGAAACAAGGACTTGCAGAGTGAAAGAAAAAAAACACTCTCCCTACCTACAGTTTTCTGTCCCTAGAAAAAATGTTTTTTTTAATCACAATATAGCACAAGGAAAATTAACTCACTGTCCTTACAGGTCCCTGGAAACAAGGACTTGCAGAGTGAAAGAAAAAAAACACTCTCCCTACCTACAGTTTTCTGTCCCTAGAAAAAAATGTTTTTTTTAATCACAATATAGCAAAAGGACAATTCACTCACTGTCCTTCCAGGTCCCTGGAAACAAGGACTTGCAGAGTGAAAGAAACTGACACTGTCCCTACCTAGAGTTTTCTGTCCCTGGAATAAATGTTTTTTTCAGCACAATATAGCACAAGGACAATTAACTCACTGTCCTTACAGGTCCCTGGAAACAAGGACTTGCAGAGTGAAAGAAAAAAAATACTCTCCCTACCTACAGTTTTCTGTCCCTAGAAAAAAATGTTTTTTTTAATCACAATATAGCAAAAGGACAATTCACTCACTGTCCTTCCAGGTCCCTGGAAACAAGGACTTGCAGAGTGAAAGAAACTGACACTGTCCCTACCTAGAGTTTTCTGTCCCTAGAATAAATGTTTTTTTTAATCACAATATAGCAAAAGGACAATTCACTCACTGTCCTTCCAGGTCCCTGGAAACAAGGACTTGCAGAGTGAAAGAAACTGACACTGTCCCTACCTAGAGTTTTCTGTCCCTAGAATAAATGTTTTTTTTAATCACAATATAGCAAAAGGACAATTCACTCACTGTCCTTCCAGGTCCCTGGAAACAAGGACTTGCAGAGTGAAAGAAACTGACACTGTCCCTACCTAGAGTTTTCTGTCCCTGGAATAAATGTTTTTTTCAGCACAATATAGCACAAGGACAATTAACTCACTGTCCTTACAGGTCCCTGGAAACAAGGACTTGCAGAGTGAAAGAAAAAAAATACTCTCCCTACCTACAGTTTTCTGTCCCTAGAAAAAAATGTTTTTTTTAATCACAATATAGCAAAAGGACAATTCACTCACTGTCCTTCCAGGTCCCTGGAAACAAGGACTTGCAGAGTGAAAGAAACTGACACTGTCCCTACCTAGAGTTTTCTGTCCCTAGAATAAATGTTTTTTTTAATCACAATATAGCAAAAGGACAATTCACTCACTGTCCTTCCAGGTCCCTGGAAACAAGGACTTGCAGAGTGAAAGAAACTGACACTGTCCCTACCTAGAGTTTTCTGTCCCTAGAATAAATGTTTTTTTTAATCACAATATAGCAAAAGGACAATTCACTCACTGTCCTTCCAGGTCCCTGGAAACAAGGACTTGCAGAGTGAAAGAAACTGACACTGTCCCTACCTAGAGTTTTCTGTCCCTAGAATAAATGTTTTTTTTAATCACAATATAGCAAAAGGACAATTCACTCACTGTCCTTCCAGGTCCCTGGAAACAAGGACTTGCAGAGTGAAAGAAACTGACACTGTCCCTACCTAGAGTTTTCTGTCCCTGGAATAAATGTTTTTTTCAGCACAATATAGCACAAGGACAATTAACTCACTGTCCTTACAGGTCCCTGGAAACAAGGACTTGCAGAGTGAAAGAAAAAAAATACTCTCCCTACCTACAGTTTTCTGTCCCTAGAAAAAAATGTTTTTTTTAATCACAATATAGCAAAAGGACAATTCACTCACTGTCCTTCCAGGTCCCTGGAAACAAGGACTTGCAGAGTGAAAGAAACTGACACTGTCCCTACCTAGAGTTTTCTGTCCCTAGAATAAATGTTTTTTTTAATCACAATATAGCAAAAGGACAATTCACTCACTGTCCTTCCAGGTCCCTGGAAACAAGGACTTGCAGAGTGAAAGAAACTGACACTGTCCCTACCTAGAGTTTTCTGTCCCTAGAATAAATGTTTTTTTTAATCACAATATAGCAAAAGGACAATTCACTCACTGTCCTTCCAGGTCCCTGGAAACAAGGACTTGCAGAGTGAAAGAAACTGACACTGTCCCTACCTAGAGTTTTCTGTCCCTAGAATAAATGTTTTTTTTAATCACAATATAGCAAAAGGACAATTCACTCACTGTCCTTCCAGGTCCCTGGAAACAAGGACTTGCAGAGTGAAAGAAACTGACACTGTCCCTACCTAGAGTTTTCTGTCCCTAGAATAAATGTTTTTTTAATCACAATATAGCAAAAGGACAATTCACTCACTGTCCTTCCAGGTCCCTGGAAACAAGGACTTGCAGAGTGAAAGAAACTGACACTGTCCCTACCTAGAGTTTTCTGTCCCTAGAATAAATGTTTTTTTTAATCACAATATAGCAAAAGGACAATTCACTCACTGTCCTTCCAGGTCCCTGGAAACAAGGACTTGCAGAGTGAAAGAAACTGACACTGTCCCTACCTAGAGTTTTCTGTCCCTAGAATAAATGTTTTTTTTAATCACAATATAGCAAAAGGACAATTCACTCACTGTCCTTCCAGGTCCCTGGAAACAAGGACTTGCAGAGTGAAAGAAACTGACACTGTCCCTACCTAGAGTTTTCTGTCCCTAGAATAAATGTTTTTTTTTAAGCACACTATAGCAGAAGCACAAAACACACTGACACTCTCCCTACCTATCCTTCTCTTTCCCTAAACTAAAGGAATCCAGGTTAAGCAAGAAAGAAATAACAGTCACTGTCCCTGCCTATGCTACTCTATCCCTGCTCCGGAACACACTACACTAGGCCGCCGTGCTGGCGGCCTTTTATAGTGTGGGGCGTGTACTAAACACCCTCAGCAATAATTGGCCACAGGCATCCTGCCTGTGGCCAATCATTGCTCTCCTCGCTGCCGGCGCTGTGATTGGCCAAGCATGCGGGGTCACAGTGCATGCTTGGCCAATCACAGCGCCTGGATG
Source organism: Rana muscosa (assembly GCA_029206835.1). Lineage (NCBI taxonomy): Eukaryota > Metazoa > Chordata > Amphibia > Anura > Ranidae > Rana > Rana muscosa. The sequence goes on from CM055117.1 coordinate 285,163,737, forward strand.
ACACTGCGATGGCGTAGTGCATTGTGGGCCGTTCGCGTCACTCGAATTTGGCGCGAACGGCCCAAATCGTTCGATCTTCGTCGAACGATCGAACAGCCAATGTTCGAGTCGAACGTATGTTCGACTCGAACACGAAGCTCATCCCTACTGTGGACCATCCCTGATGTACTGTGGATCATCACTGATGTACTGTGGATCATCACTGATGTACTGTTGATCATCACTGGTGTACTATGGATCATCACTGATGTACTATGGATCATCACTGATGTACTGTGGATCATCACTGATGTACTGTGGATCACTGATGTACTATAGATCATCACTGATGTACTGTGGATCATCACTGATGTACTGTGGATCATCACTGATGTACTATAGATCATCACTGATGTACTATGGACCATCACTGATGTACTATGGATCATCACTGGTGTACTATGGATCATCACTGTTGTACTATGGATCATCACTGGTGTACTTTGGACCATCCCTGATGTACTGTGGATCATCACTGATGTACTGTGGATCATCACTGATGTACTATAGATCATCACTGATGTACTATGGGCCATCACTGGTGTACTATGGATCATCACTGGTGTACTATGGATCATCACTGATGTACTATGGACCATCCCTGATGTACTGTGGACCATCCATGATGTACTATGGACCATCCCTGATGTACTGTGGATCATCACTGATGTACTGTGGACCATCCCTGATGTACTGTGGATCATCACTGATGTACTGTGGATCATCACTGATGTACTGTGGATCATCACTGATGTACTATGGATCATCAATGATGTACTATAGATCATTACTGATGTACTATGGGCCATCACTGGTGTACTATGGATCATCACTGATGTACTATGGGCCATCACTGGTGTACTATGGATCATCACTGATGTACTATGGGCCATCACTGGTGTACTATGGATCATCACTGATGTACTATGGGCCATCACTGGTGTACTGTGGATCATCACTGATGTACTGTGGATCATCACTGATGTACTGTGGACCATCACTGATGTACTATGGATAATCACTGATGTTCTATGGACCATCACTGATGTACTGTGGATCATCACTGATGTACTATAGATCAACACTGATGTACTGTGGATCATCACTGATGTACTGTGGATCATCACTGATGTACTATAGATCATCACTGATGTACTATGGACCATCACTGGTGTACTATGGATCATCACTGGTGTACTATGGATCATCACTGGTGTACTATGGACCATCCCTGATGTACTGTGGATCATCACTGATGTACTGTGGATCATCACTGATGTACTATAGTTCATCACTGATGTACTATGGGCCATCACTGGTGTACTATGGATCATCACTGGTGTACTATGGATCATCCCTGATGTACTATGGACCATCCCTGATGTACTATGGATCATCACTGGTGTACTATGGATCATCACTGATGTACTATGGACCATCCCTGATGTACTGTGGACCATCCCTGATGTACTATGGACCATCCCTGATGTACTGTGGGTCATCACTGATGTACTGTGGACCATCCCTGATGTACTATGGACCATCCCTGATGTACTGTGGGTCATCACTGATGTACTGTGGACCATCCCTGATGTACTGTGGATCATCACTGATGTACTGTGGATCATCACTGATGTACTGTGGATCATCATTGATGTACTATGGATCATCACTGATGTACTATAGATCATCACTGATGTACTAGAGATCATCACTGATGTACTATGGATCATCACTGGTGTACTATGGATCATCACTGATGTACTGTGGACCATCCCTGATGTACTGAAGAACATCACTGATGTACCATGGATCATCACTTGTACTGTGGATCATCACTGATGTACTGTGGATCATCACTGATGTACTGTGGATCATCACTGATGTACTATAGGCCATCACAGGTGTACTATGGATCATCACTGGTGTACTATGGATCATCACTGATATACTATGGACCATCCCTGATGTACTATGGACCATCCCTGATGTACTGTGGATCATCACTGATCTACTGTGGATCATCACTGATGTACTATAGATCATCACTGATGTACTGTGGATCATCACTGATGTACTGTGGATCATCACTGATGTACTATAGATCATCACTGATGTACTATGGGCCATCACTGGTGTACTATGGATCATCACTGATGTACTATGGATCATCACTGATGTACTATGGATCATCACTGATGTACTATAGATCATCACTGATGTACTGTGGATCATCACTGATGTACTGTGGATCATCACTGATGTACTATAGATCATCACTGATGTACTATGGGCCATCACTGGTGTACTTTGGATCATCACTGGTGTTCTATGGATCATCACTGATGTACTATGGACCATCCCTGATGTACTATGGACCTTCCCATATGTACTATGGACCATCCCTGATGTACTGTGGATCATCACTGATGTGCTATGGAACATCACTTGTGTACTATGGATCATCACTGATGTACTATGGATCATCACTGATGTACTATGGACCATCCCTGATGTACTGTGGATCATCACTGATGTACTGTGGACCATCCCTGATGTACTGTGGATCATCACTGATGTACTGTGGATTATCACTGATGTACTGAGGATCATCACTGATGTACTGTGGATCATCACTGATGTACTGTGGATCATCACTGATGTGCTATGGAACATCACTGATGTACTATGGATCATCACTGATGTACTATGGATCATCACTAATGTACTATGAGCCATCACTGATGTACTATGGATCATCACTGGTGTACTATGGATCATCACTGATATACTATGGACCATCCCTGATGTACTATGGACCATCCCTGATGTACTGTGGATCATCACTGATCTACTGTGGATCATCACTGATGTACTATAGATCATCACTGATGTACTATAGATCATCACTGATGTACTATGGGCCATCACTGGTGTACTATAGATCATCACTGATGTACTATGGGCCATCACTGATGTACTATGGATCATCACTGATGTACTATGGATCATCACTGATGTACTATAGATCATCACTGATGTACTGTGGATCATCACTGATGTACTGTGGATCATCACTGATGTACTATAGATCATCACTGATGTACTATGGGCCATCACTGGTGTACTATGGATCATCACTGGTGTACTATGGATCATCACTGTTGTACTATGGTCCATCCCTGATGTACTATGGACCTTCCCTGATGTACTATGGACCATCCCTGATGTACTGTGGATCATCACTGATGTGCTACGGAACATCACTGGTGTACTATGGATAATCACTGATGTACTATAGATCATCACTGATGTACTATGGACCATCCCTGATGTACCGTGGATCTTCACTGATGTACTGTGGACCATCCCTGATGTACTGTGGATCATCACTGATGTACTGTGGATTATCATTGATGTACTGAGGATCATCACTGATGTACTGTGGATCATCACTGATGTACTGTGGATCATCACTGATGTGCTATGGAACATCACTGATGTACTATGGATCATCACTGATGTACTATGGATCATCACTAATGTACTATGAGCCATCACTGATGTACTATGGATCATCACTGGTGTACTATGGATCATCACTGATGTACTGTGGACCATCCCTGATGTACTGAAGAACATCACTGATGTACCATGGATCATCACTTGTACTGTGGATCATCACTGATGTACTGTGGATCATCACTGATGTACTGTGGATCATCACTGATGTACTATAGGCCATCACAGGTGTACTATGGATCATCACTGGTGTACCATGGATCATCACTGATATACTATGGACCATCCCTGATGTACTATGGACCATCCCTGATGTACTGTGAATCATCACTGATCTACTGTGGATCATCACTGATGTACTATAGATCATCACTGATGTACTGTGGATCATCACTGATGTACTGTGGATCATCACTGATGTACTATAGATCATCACTGATGTACTATGGGCCATCACTGGTGTACTATGGATCATCACTGATGTACTATGGATCATCACTGATGTACTATGGATCATCACTGATGTACTATAGATCATCACTGATGTACTGTGGGCCATCACTGGTGTACTTTGGATCATCACTGGTGTTCTATGGATCATCACTGATGTACTATGGACCATCCCTGATGTACTATGGACCTTCCCATATGTACTATGGACCATCCCTGATGTACTGTGGATCATCACTGATGTGCTATGGAACATCACTTGTGTACTATGGATCATCACTGATGTACTATGGATCATCACTGATATACTATGGACCATCCCTGATGTACTGTGGATCATCACTGATGTACTATGGACCATCTCTGATGTACTGTGGATCATCACTGATGTACTGTGGATTATCACTGATGTACTGTGGATCATCACTGATGTACTGTGGATCAACACTGATGTACTGTGGATCATCACTGATGTACTGTGGATCATCACTGGTGTACTATGGATCATCACTGATGTACTGTGGATCATCACTGATGTACTGTGGATCATCACTGATGTACTGTGGATCACTGATGTACTATAGATCATCACTGATGTACTGTGGATCATCACTGATGTACTGTGGATCATCACTGATGTACTATAGATCATCACTGATGTACTATGGACCATCACTGATGTACTATGGATCATCACTGGTGTACTATGGATCATCACTGTTGTACTATGGATCATCACTGGTGTACTTTGGACCATCCCTGATGTACTGTGGATCATCACTGATGTACTGTGGATCATCACTGATGTACTATAGATCATCACTGATGTACTATGGGCCATCACTGGTGTACTATGGATCATCACTGGTGTACTATGGATCATCACTGATGTACTATGGACCATCCCTGATGTACTGTGGATCATCACTGATGTACTATGGGCCATCACTGGTGTACTGTGGATCATCACTGATGTACTGTGGATCATCACTGATGTACTGTGGATCATCACTGATATACTGTGGATCATCACTGATGTACTGTGGACCATCACTGATGTACTATGGATCATCACTGATGTTCTGTGGACCATCACTGATGTACTGTGGATCATCACTGATGTACTATAGATCATCACTGATGTACTGTGGATCATCACTGATGTACTGTGGATCATTACTGATGTACTATAGATCATCACTGATGTACTATGGACCATCACTGGTGTACTATGGATCACCCCTGATGTACTGTGGATCATCACTGATGTACTGTGGATCATCACTGATGTACAATAGTTCATCACTGATGTACTATGGGCCATCACTGGTGTACTATGGATCATCACTGGTGTACTAAGGATCATCCCTGATGTACTATGGACCATCCCTGATGTACTATGGATCATCACTGGTGTACTATGGATCATCACTGATGTACTATGGACCATCCCTGATGTACTGTGGACCATCCCTGATGTACTATGGACCATCCCTGATGTACTGTGGGTCATCACTGATGTACTGTGGACCATCCCTGATGTACTGTGGATCATCACTGATGTACTGTGGATCATCACTGATGTACTGTGGATCATCACTGATGTACTGTGGATCATCACTGATGTACTATAGATCATCCCTGATGTACTATGGACCATCACTGATATACTATGGGCCATCACTGGTGTACTATAGATCATCACTGATGTACTATGGGCCATCACTGGTGTACTATGGATCATCACTGATGTACTATGGATCATCACTGATGTACTATGGATCATCACTGATGTACTATAGATCATCACTGATGTACTGTGGATCATCACTGATGTACTGTGGATCATCACTGATGTACTATAGATCATCACTGATGTACTATGGGCCATCACTGGTGTACTATGGATCATCACTGGTGTACTATAGATCATCACTGATGTACTATGGGCCATCACTGGTGTACTATGGATCATCACTGGTGTACTATGGATCATCACTGATGTACTATGGACCATCCCTGATGTACTATGGACCTTCCCATATGTACTATGGACCATCCCTGATGTACTGTGGATCATCACTGATGTGCTATGGAACATCACTTGTGTACTATGGATCATCACTGATGTACTATGGATCATCACTGATGTACTATGGACCATCCCTGATGTACTGTGGATCATCACTGATGTACTATGGACCATCCCTGATGTACTATGGACCTTCCCATATGTACTATGGACCATCCCTGATGTACTGTGGATCATCACTGATGTGCTATAAAACATCACTTGTGTACTATGGATCATCACTGATGTACTATGGATCATCACTGATGTACTATGGACCATCCCTGATGTACTGTGGATCATCACTGATGTACTATGGACCATCCCTAAAGTACTGTGGATCATCACTGATGTACTGTGGATTATCACTGATGTACTGTGGATCATCACTTGTACTGTGGATCATCACTGATGTACTGTGGATCATCACTGATGTACTATAGGCCATCACAGGTGTACTATGGATCATCACTGATGTACTATGGATCATCATTGATATACTATGGACCATCCCTGATGTACTATGGACCATCCCTAATGTACTGTGGATCATCACTGATGTACTGTGGATCATCACTGATGTACTGTGGATCATCACTGATGTACTATAGATCATCACTGATGTACTGTGGATCATCACTGATGTACTGTGGATCATCACTGATGTACTATAGATCATCACTGATGTACTATGGGCCATCACTGGTGTACTATGGATCATCACTGATGTACTGTGGATCATCACTGATGTACTATAGATCATCACTGATGTACTATGGGCCATCACTGGTGTACTATGGATCATCACTGGTGTACTATAGATCATCACTGATGTACTATGGGCCATCAGTGGTGTACTATGGATCATCACTGGTGTACTATGGACCTTCCCATATGTACTATGGACCATCCCTGATGTACTGTGGATCATCACTGATGTGCTATGGAACATCACTTGTGTACTATGGATCATCACTGATGTACTATGGATCATCACTGATGTACTATGGACCATCCCTGATGTACTGTGGATCATCACTGATGTACTATGGACCATCTCTGATGTACTGTGGATCATCACTGATGTGCTATGGAACATCACTGATGTACTATGGATCATCACTGATGTACTATGGATCATCACTAATGTACTATGAGCCATCACTGATGTACTATGGATCATCACTGGTGTACTATGGATCATCACTGATATACTATGGACCATCCCTGATGTACTATGGACCATCCCTGATGTACTGTGGATCATCACTGATCTACTGTGGATCATCACTGATGTACTATAGATCATCACTGATGTACTATAGATCATCACTGATGTACTATGGGCCATCACTGGTGTACTATAGATCATCACTGATGTACTATGGGCCATCACTGGTGTACTATGGATCATCACTGATGTACTATGGATCATCACTGATGTACTATGGATCATCACTGATGTACTATAGATCATCACTGATGTACTGTGGATCATCACTGATGTACTGTGGATCATCACTGATGTACTATAGATCATCACTGATGTACTATGGGCCATCACTGGTGTACTATGGATCATCACTGGTGTACTATGGATCATCACTGTTGTACTATGGACCATCCCTGATGTACTATGGACCTTCCCTGATGTACTATGGACCATCCCTGATGTACTGTGGATCATCACTGATGTGCTATGGAACATCACTGGTGTACTATGGATAATCACTGATGTACTATGGATCATCACTGATGTACTATGGACCATCCCTGATGTACCGTGGATCATCACTGATGTACTGTGGACCATCCCTGATGTACTGTGGATCATCACTGATGTACTGTGGATTATCACTGATGTACTGAGGATCATCACTGATGTACTGTGGATCATCACTGATGTACTGTGGATCATCAATGATGTGCTATGGAACATCACTGATGTACTATGGATCATCACTGATGTACTATGGATCATCACTAATGTACTATGAGCCATCACTGATGTACTATGGATCATCACTGGTGTACTATGGATCATCACTGATGTACTGTGGACCATCCCTGATGTACTGAAGAACATCACTGATGTACCATGGATCATCACTTGTACTGTGGATCATCACTGATGTACTGTGGATCATCACTGATGTACTGTGGATCATCACTGATGTACTATAGGCCATCACAGGTGTACTATGGATCATCACTGGTGTACTATGGATCATCACTGATATACTATGGACCATCCCTGATGTACTATGGACCATCCCTGATGTACTGTGGATCATCACTGATCTACTGTGGATCATCACTGATGTACTATAGATCATCACTGATGTACTGTGGATCATCACTGATGTACTGTGGATCATCACTGATGTACTATAGATCATCACTGATGTACTATGGGCCATCACTGGTGTACTATGGATCATCACTGATGTACTATGGATCATCACTGATGTACTATGGATCATCACTGATGTACTATAGATCATCACTGATGTACTGTGGATCATCACTGATGTACTGTGGATCATCACTGATGTACTATAGATCATCACTGATGTACTATGGGCCATCACTGGTGTACTTTGGATCATCACTGGTGTTCTATGGATCATCACTGATGTACTATGGACCATCCCTGATGTACTATGGACCTTCCCATATGTACTATGGACCATCCCTGATGTACTGTGGATCATCACTGATGTGCTATGGAACATCACTTGTGTACTATGGATCATCACTGATGTACTATGGATCATCACTGATGTACTATGGACCATCCCTGATGTACTGTGGATCATCACTGATGTACTATGGACCATCTCTGATGTACTGTGGATCATCACTGATGTACTGTGGATTATCACTGATGTACTGTGGATCATCACTGATGTACTGTGGATCATCACTGATGTACTGTGGATCATCACTGATGTACTGTGGATCATCACTGGTGTACTATGGATCATCACTGATGTACTGTGGATCATCACTGATGTACTGTGGATCATCACTGATGTACTGTGGATCACTGATGTACTATAGATCATCACTGATGTACTGTGGATCATCACTGATGTACTGTGGATCATCACTGATGTACTATAGATCATCACTGATGTACTATGGACCATCACTGATGTACTATGGATCATCACTGGTGTACTATGGATCATCACTGTTGTACTATGGATCATCACTGGTGTACTTTGGACCATCCCTGATGTACTGTGGATCATCACTGATGTACTGTGGATCATCACTGATGTACTATAGATCATCACTGATGTACTATGGGCCATCACTGGTGTACTATGGATCATCACTGGTGTACTATGGATCATCACTGATGTACTATGGACCATCCCTGATGTACTGTGGATCATCACTGATGTACTATGGGCCATCACTGGTGTACTGTGGATCATCACTGATGTACTGTGGATCATCACTGATGTACTGTGGATCATCACTGATATACTGTGGATCATCACTGATGTGCTGTGGACCATCACTGATGTACTATGGATCATCACTGATGTTCTGTGGACCATCACTGATGTACTGTGGATCATCACTGATGTACTATAGATCATCACTGATGTACTGTGGATCATCACTGATGTACTGTGGATCATTACTGATGTACTATAGATCATCACTGATGTACTATGGACCATCACTGGTGTACTATGGATCATCCCTGATGTACTGTGGATCATCACTGATGTACTGTGGATCATCACTGATGTACAATAGTTCATCACTGATGTACTATGGGCCATCACTGGTGTACTATGGATCATCACTGGTGTACTATGGATCATCCCTGATGTACTATGGACCATCCCTGATGTACTATGGATCATCACTGATGTACTATGGACCATCCCTGATGTACTATGGACCATCCCTGATGTACTGTGGGTCATCACTGATTTACTGTGGACCATCCCTGATGTACTGTGGATCATCACTGATGTACTGTGGATCATCACTGATGTACTGTGGATCATCACTGATGTACTATGGATCATCACTGTTGTACTATAGATCATCCCTGATGTACTATGGACCATCACTGATATACTATGGGCCATCACGGGTGTACTATAGATCATCACTGATGTACTATGGGCCATCACTGGTGTACTATGGATCATCACTGATGTACTATGGATCATCACTGATGTACTATGGATCATCACTGATGTACTATAGATCATCACTGATGTACTGTGGATCATCACTGATGTACTGTGATCATCACTGATGTACTATAGATCATCACTGATGTACTATGGGCCATCACTGGTGTACTATGGATCATCACTGGTGTACTATAGATCATCACTGATGTACTATGGGCCATCACTGGTGTACTATGGATCATCACTGGTGTACTATGGATCATCACTGATGTACTATGGACCATCACTGATGTACTATGGACCTTCCCATATGTACTATGGACCATCCCTGATGTACTGTGGATCATCACTGATGTGCTATGGAACATCACTTGTGTACTATGGATCATCACTGATGTACTATGGATCATCACTGATGTACTATGGACCATCCCTGATGTACTGTGGGTCATCACTGATGTACTATGGACCATCCCTGATGTACTATGGACCTTCCCATATGTACTATGGACCATCCCTGATGTACTGTGGATCATCACTGATGTGCTATAAAACATCACTTGTGTACTATGGATCATCACTGATGTACTATGGATCATCACTGATGTACTATGGACCATCCCTGATGTACGGTGGATCATCACTGATGTACTATGGACCATCCCTAAAGTACTGTGGATCATCACTGATGTACTGTGGATTATCACTGATGTACTGTGGATCATCACTTGTACTGTGGATCATCACTGATGTACTGTGGATCATCACTGATGTACTATAGGCCATCACAGGTGTACTATGGATCATCACTGATGTACTATGGATCATCACTGATATACTATGGACCATCCCTGATGTACTATGGACCATCCCTAATGTACTGTGGATCATCACTGATGTACTGTGGATCATCACTGATGTACTATAGATCATCACTGATGTACTGTGGATCATCACTGATGTACTGTGGATCATCACTGATGTACTATAGATCATCACTGATGTACTATGGGCCATCACTGGTGTACTATGGATCATCACTGATGTACTATGGATCATCACTGATGTACTGTGGATCATCACTGATGTACTATAGATCATCACTGATGTACTATGGGCCATCACTGGTGTACTATGGATCATCACTGGTGTACTATAGATCATCACTGATGTACTATGGGCCATCACTGGTGTACTATGGATCATCACTGGTGTACTATGGACCTTCCCATATGTACTATGGACCATCCCTGATGTACTGTGGATCATCACTGATGTGCTATGGAACATCACTTGTGTACTATGGATCATCACTGATGTACTATGGACCATCTCTGATGTACTGTGGATCATCACTGATGTACTGTGGATTATCACTGATGTACTGTGGATCATCACTGATGTACTGTGGATCATCACTGATGTACTGTGGATCATCACTGATGTACTGTGGATCATCACTGATGTACTGTTGATCATCACTGGTGTTCTATGGATCATCACTGATGTACTATGGATCATCACTGATGTACTGTGGATCATCACTGATGTACTGTGGATCACTGATGTACTATAGATCATCACTGATGTACTGTGGATCATCACTGATGTACTGTGGATCATCACTGATGTACTATAGATCATCACTGATGTACTATGGACCATCACTGATGTACTATGGATCATCACTGGTGTACTATGGATCATCACTGTTGTACTATGGATCATCACTGGTGTACTTTGGACCATCCCTGATGTACTGTGGATCATCACTGATGTACTGTGGATCATCACTGATGTACTATAGATCATCACTGATGTACTATGGGCCATCACTGGTGTACTATGGATCATCACTGGTGTACTATGGATCATCACTGATGTACTATGGACCATCCCTGATGTACTGTGGACCATCCCTGATGTACTATGGACCATCCCTGATGTACTGTGGATCATCACTGATGTACTGTGGACCATCCCTGATGTACTGTGGATCATCACTGATGTACTGTAGATCATCACTGATGTACTGTGGATCATCACTGATGTACTATGGATCATCACTGATGTACTATAGATCATTACTGATGTACTATGGGCCATCACTGGTGTACTATGGATCATCACTGATGTACTATGGGCCATCACTGGTGTACTATGGATCATCACTGATGTACTATGGGCCATCACTGGTGTACTATGGATCATCACTGATGTACTATGGGCCATCACTGGTGTACTGTGGATCATCACTGATGTACTGTGGATCATCACTGATGTACTGTGGATCATCACTGATATACTGTGGATCATCACTGATGTACTGTGGACCATCACTGATGTACTATGGATAATCACTGATGTTCTATGGACCATCACTGATGTACTGTGGATCATCACTGATGTACTATAGATCATCACTGATGTACTGTGGATCATCACTGATGTACTGTGGATCATCACTGATGTACTATAGATCATCACTGATGTACTATGGACCATCACTGGTGTACTATGGATCATCACTGGTGTACTATGGACCATCCCTGATGTACTGTGGATCATCACTGATGTACTGTGGATCATCACTGATGTACTATAGTTCATCACTGATTTACTATGGGCCATCACTGGTGTACTATGGATCATCACTGGTGTACTATGGATCATCCCTGATGTACTATGGACCATCCCTGATGTACTATGGATCATCACTGGTGTACTATGGATCATCACTGATGTACTATGGACCATCCCTGATGTACTGTGGACCATCCCTAATGTACTATGGACCATCCCTGATGTACTGTGGGTCATCACTGATGTACTGTGGACCATCCCTGATGTACTGTGGATCATCACTGATGTACTGTGGATCATCACTGATGTACTGTGGATCATCACTGATGTACTGTGGATCATCACTGATGTACTGTTGATCATCACTGGTGTACTATGGATCATCACTGATGTACTATGGATCATCACTGATGTACTGTGGATCATCACTGATGTACTGTGGATCACTGATGTACTATAGATCATCACTGATGTACTGTGGATCATCACTGATGTACTGTGGATCATCACTGATGTACTATAGATCATCACTGATGTACTATGGACCATCACTGATGTACTATGGATCATCACTGGTGTACTATGGATCATCACTGTTGTACTATGGATCATCACTGGTGTACTTTGGACCATCCCTGATGTACTGTGGATCATCACTGATGTACTGTGGATCATCACTGATGTACTATAGATCATCACTGATGTACTATGGGCCATCACTGGTGTACTATGGATCATCACTGGTGTACTATGGATCATCACTGATGTACTATGGACCATCCCTGATGTACTGTGGACCATCCCTGATGTACTATGGACCATCCCTGATGTACTGTGGATCATCACTGATGTACTGTGGACCATCCCTGATGTACTGTGGATCATCACTGATGTACTGTAGATCATCACTGATGTACTGTGGATCATCACTGATGTACTATGGATCATCACTGATGTACTATAGATCATTACTGATGTACTATGGGCCATCACTGGTGTACTATGGATCATCACTGATGTACTATGGGCCATCACTGGTGTACTATGGATCATCACTGATGTACTATGGGCCATCACTGGTGTACTATGGATCATCACTGATGTACTATGGGCCATCACTGGTGTACTGTGGATCATCACTGATGTACTGTGGATCATCACTGATGTACTGTGGATCATCACTGATATACTGTGGATCATCACTGATGTACTGTGGACCATCACTGATGTACTATGGATAATCACTGATGTTCTATGGACCATCACTGATGTACTGTGGATCATCACTGATGTACTATAGATCATCACTGATGTACTGTGGATCATCACTGATGTACTGTGGATCATCACTGATGTACTATAGATCATCACTGATGTACTATGGACCATCACTGGTGTACTATGGATCATCACTGGTGTACTATGGACCATCCCTGATGTACTGTGGATCATCACTGATGTACTGTGGATCATCACTGATGTACTATAGTTCATCACTGATTTACTATGGGCCATCACTGGTGTACTATGGATCATCACTGGTGTACTATGGATCATCCCTGATGTACTATGGACCATCCCTGATGTACTATGGATCATCACTAGTGTACTATGGATCATCACTGATGTACTATGGACCATCCCTGATGTACTGTGGACCATCCCTAATGTACTATGGACCATCCCTGATGTACTGTGGGTCATCACTGATGTACTGTGGACCATCCCTGATGTACTGTGGATCATCACTGATGTACTGTGGATCATCACTGATGTACTGTGGATCATCACTGATGTACTATGGATCATCACTGATGTACTATAGATCATCACTGATGCACTATGGGCCATCACTGGTGTACTATAGATCATCACTGATGTACTATGGGCCATCACTGGTGTACTATGGATCATCACTGATGTACTATGGATCATCACTGATGTACTATGGATCATCACTGATGTACTATAGATCATCACTGATGTACTGTGGATCATCACTGATGTACTGTGGATCATCACTGATGTACTATAGATCATCACTGATGTACTATGGGCCATCACTGGTGTACTATGGATCATCACTGGTGTACTATGGATCATCACTGTTGTACTATGGACCATCCCTGATGTACTATGGACCTTCCCTGATGTACTATGGACCATCCCTGATGTACTGTGGATCATCACTGATGTGCTATGGAACATCACTGGTGTACTATGGATAATCACTGATGTACTATGGATCATCACTGATGTTCTATGGACCATCCCTGATGTACTGTGGATCATCACTGATGTACTGTGGACCATCCCTGATGTACTGTGGATCATCACTGATGTACTGTGGATTATCACTGATGTACTGAGGATCATCACTGATGTACTGTGGATCATCACTGATGTACTGTGGATCATCACTGATGTGCTATGGAACATCACTGATGTACTATGGATCATCACTGATGTACTATGGATCATCACTAATGTACTATGAGCCATCACTGATGTACTATGGATCATCACTGGTGTACTATGGATCATCACTGATGTACTGTGGACCATCCCTGATGTACTGAAGAACATCACTGATGTACTATAGGCCATCACAGGTGTACTATGGATCATCACTGGTGTACTATGGATCATCACTGATATACTATGGACCATCCCTGATGTACTATGGACCATCCCTGATGTACTGTGGATCATCACTGATCTACTGTGGATCATCACTGATGTACTATAGATCATCACTGTTGTACTGTGGATCATCACTGATGTACTGTGGATCATCACTGATGTACTATAGATCATCACTGATGTACTATGGGCCATCACTGGTGTACTATGGATCATCATTGATGTACTATGGATCATCACTGATGTACTGTGGATCATCACTGATGTACTATAGATCATCACTGATGTACTGTGGATCATCACTGATGTACTGTGGATCATCACTGATGTACTATAGATCATCACTGATGTACTATGGGCCATCACTGGTGTACTTTGGATCATCACTGGTGTTCTATGGATCATCACTGATGTACTATGGACCATCCCTGATGTACTATGGACCTTCCCATATGTACTATGGACCATCCCTGATGTACTGTGGATCATCACTGATGTGCTATGGAACATCACTTGTGTACTATGGATCATCACTGATGTACTATGGATCATCACTGGTGTACTATGGATCATCACTGATGTACTGTGGACCATCCCTGATGTACTGAAGAACATCACTGATGTACTATAGGCAATCACAGGTGTACTATGGATCATCACTGGTGTACTATGGATCATCACTGATATACTATGGACCATCCCTGATGTACTATGGACCATCCCTGATGTACTGTGGATCATCACTGATCTACTGTGGATCATCCCTGATGTTCTATGGACCATCACTGATGTACTGTGGATCATCACTGATGTACTATAGATCATCACTGATGTACTGTGGATCATCACTGATGTACTGTGGATCATCACTGATGTACTATAGATCATCACTGATGTACTATGGACCATCACTGGTGTACTATGGATCATCACTGGTGTACTATGGATCATCACTCGTGTACTATGGACCATCCCTGATGTACTGTGGATCATCACTGATGTACTGTGGATCATCACTGATGTACTATAGTTCATCACTGATGTACTATGGGCCATTACTGGTGTACTATGGAACATCACTGGTGTACTATGGATCATCCTTGATGTACTATGGACCATCCCTGATGTACTATGGATCATCACTGGTGTACTATGGATCATCACTGATGTACTATGGACCATCCCTGATGTACTGTGGACCATCCCTGATGTACTATGGACTATCCCTGATGTACTGTGGATCATCACTGATGTACTGTGGACCATCCATGATGTACTGTGGATCATCACTGATGTACTGTGGATCATCACTGATGTACTATAGATCATCACTGATGTACTATGGGCCATCACTGGTGTACTATAGATCATCACTGATGTACTATGGGCCATCACTGGTGTACTATGGATCATCACTGATGTACTATGGGCCATCACTGGTGTACTATGGATCATCACTGATGTACTGTGGACCATCCCTGATGTACTGTGGATCATCACTGATGTACTGTGGATCATCACTGATGTACTGTGGATCATCACTCATATACTGTGGATCATCACTGATGTACTGTGGATCATCACTCATATACTGTGGATCATCACTCATATACTGTGGATCATCACTGATGTACTGTGGACCATCACTGATGTACTGTGGATCATCACTGATGTTCTATGGACCATCACTGGTGTACTGTGGATCATCACTGATGTACTATAGATCATCACTGATGTACTGTGGATCATCACTGATGTACTGTGGATCATCACTGAAGTACTATAGATCATCACTGATGTACTATGGACCATCACTGGTGTACTATGGATCATCACTGGTGTACTATGGATCATCACTGGTGTACTATGGACCATCCCTGATGTACTGTGGATCATCACTGATGTACTGTGGATCATCACTGATGTACTATAGTTCATCACTGATGTACTATGGGCCATCACTGGTGTACTATGGATCATCACTGGTGTAATATGGATCATCCCTGATGTACTATGGACCATCCCTGATGTACTATGGACCATCCCTGATGTACTATGGACCATCCCTGATGTAATGTGGATCATCACTGATGTACTGTGGATCATCACTGATGTACTGTGGATCATCACTGATGTACTATGGGCCATCACAGGTGTACTATGGATCATCACTGATGTACTATGGATCATCACTGATGTACTATGCATCATCACTGATGTACTATGGATCATCACTGATGTACTATGGATCATCACTGATGTACTATGGACCATCCCTGATGTACTATGGACCATCCCTGATGTACTGTGAATCATCACTGATGTACTGTGGATCATCACTGATGTACTATGGACCATCACTGATGTACTGTGGATCACTGATGTACTATAGATCATCACTGATGTACTGTGGATCATCACTGATGTACTGTGGATCATCACTGATGTACTATAGATCATCACTGATGTACTGTGGATCATCACTGATGTACTATGTATCATCACTGATGTACTGAGGATCATCACTAATGTACTGTGGATCATCACTGATGTACTGTGGATAATCACTGATGTACTGTGGATCATCACTGATGTACTATGGATCATCACTGATGTACTGAGGATCATCACTGATGTACTGTAAATCATCACTGATGTACTGTGGATCATCACTGATGTACTATGAGCCATCAATGATGTACTATGGATCATCACTGGTGTACTATGGAGCATCACTGATGTACTATGGACCATCCCTGATGTACTATGGACCATCCCTGATGTACTGAGGATCATCACTGATGTACTATAGATCATCACTGGTGTACTATGGATCATCACTGATGTACTGTGGATCATCACTGATGTACTATGGATCATCACTGATGTACTATGGATCATCACTGATGTACTGTGGATCATCACTGATGTACTATGGATCATCACTGATGTACTATGGATCATCACTGATGTACTATGAGCCATCACTGATGTACTATGGGCCATCACTGATGTACTGTGGATCATCACTGGTGTACTATGGATCATCTCTGATGTACTATGGATCATCACTGATGTACTATGGATCATCACTGATGTACTGTGGACCATCCCTGATGTACTGTGGATCATCACGGATGTACTGTGGATCATCACTGATGTACTGAGGATCATCACTGATGTACTATGGATCATCACTGATGTACTGTGGATCATCACTGATGTACTATAGATCATCACTGATGTACTGTGGATCATCACTGATGTACTGTGGATCATCACTGATGTACTGTGGATCATCACTGATGTACTGAGGATCATCACTGATGTACTATGGGCCATCACTGGTGTACTATGGATCATCACTGATGTACTGTGGACCATCCCTGATGTACTGTGGATCATCACTGATGTTCTATTGACCATCACTGATGTACTGTGGATCATCACTGATGTACTGTGGATCATCACTGATGTACTATAGATCATCACTGATGTACTGTGGATCATCACTGATGTACTGTGGATCATCACTGATGTACTATGGATCATCACTGATGTACTATAGATCATCACTGGTGTACTATGGACCATCACTGGTGTACTATGGATAATCACTGGTGTACTATAGATCATCACTGGTGTACTATGGACCATCCCTGATGTACTGTGGACCATCCCTGATGTACTATGGACCATACGTGATGTACTATGGATCATCCCTGATGTACTATGGACCATCCCTGATGTACTGTGGATCATCCCTGATGTACTGTGGATCATCACTGATGTACTATAGATCATCACTGATGTACTATGGGCCATCACTGGTGTACTATGGGCCATCACTGGTGTACTATGGATCATCACTGGTGTACTATGGATCATCACTGGTGTACTATGGACCATCACTGATGTACTGTGGATCATCACTGATGTACTGTGGATCATCCCTGGTGTACTATGGATCATCACTGGTGTACTATGGATCATCACTGATGTACTATGGGCCATCACTGATGTACTATGGGTCATCACTGATGTACTGTGGATCATCACTGATGTACTGTGGACCATCCCTGATGTACTGTGGATCATCACTGATGTACTGTGGATCATCACTGACGTACTGTGGATCATCACTGATGTACAGTGGATCATCACTGATGTACTGTGGATCATCACTGATGTACTATGGGCCATCACTGATGTACTATGGGCCATCACTGATGTACTATGGGCCATCATTGGTGTACTATGGGCCATCACTGGAGTACTATAGATCATCACTGATGCACTATGGATCATCACTTATGTACTATAGATCATCACTGATGTACTATGGGCCATCACTGGTGTAGTATGGATCATCACTGATGTAGTGTGGACCATCCCTGATGTACTGTGGATCATCCCTGATGTACTGTGGATCATCACTGATGTACTGTGGATCAACACTGATGTACTGAGGATCATCACTGATGTACTGTGGATCATCACTGATGTACTGTGGATCATCACTGATGTACTATAGATCATCACTGAAGTACTGTGGGCCATCACTGGTGTACTATGGATCATCACTGGTGTACTATGGATCATCACTGATGTACTATGGATCATCACTGATGTACTATGGATCATCACTGATGAATTATGGATCATCACTGATGTACTATGAGCCATCACTGATGTACTATGGATCATCAATGGTGTACTATGGATCATCACTGATGTACTATGGATCATCACTGATGTACTATGGATCATCACTGATGTACTATGAGCCATCAATGATGTACTGTGGACCATCCCTGATGTACTGTGGATCATCACTGATGTACTGTGGATCATCACTGATGTACCGTGGATCATCACTGATGTACCGTGGATCATCACTGATGTACTGAGGATTATCACTGATGTACTGTGGATCATCACTGATGTACTATGGGCCATCACTGATGTACTGTGGATCATCACTGATGTACTATGGGCCATCACAGGTGTACTATGGATCATCACTGGTGTACTATGGATCATCACTGGTGTACTATGGATCATCACTGATGTACTATGGACCATCCCTGATGTACTATGGATCATCACTGATGTACTATGGATCATCACTGATGTACTGTGGATCATCACTGATGTACTATAGATCATCACTGATGTACTATGGGCCATCACTGGTGTACTATGGATCATCACTGGTGTACTATGGATCATCACTGATGTACTATGGACCATCCCTGATGTACTATGGACCTTCCCATATGTACTATGGACCATCCCTGATGTACTATGGACCTTCCCATATGTACTATGGACCATCCCTGATGTACTGTGGATCATCACTGATGTGCAGTGGATCATCACTGATGTACTGTGGATCATCACTGATGTACTATGGGCCATCACTGGTGTACTATGGATCATCACTGATGTAGTGTGGACCATCCCCGATGTACTGTGGATCATCCCTGATGTACTGTGGATCATCACTGATGTACTGTGGATCATCACTGATGTACTGAGGATCATCACTGATGTACTGTGGATCATCACTGATGTACTGTGGATCATCACTGATGTACTGTGGATCATCACTGATGTACTATAGATCATCACTGAAGTACTGTGGGCCATGACTGGTGTACTATGGATCATCACTGGTGTACTATGGATCATCACTGGTGTACTATGGATCATCACTGATGTACTATGGGCCATCACTGGTGTAGTATGGATCATCACTGATGTAGTGTGGACCATCCCTGATGTACTGTGGATCATCCCTGATGTACTGTGGATCATCACTGATGTACTGTGGATCAACACTGATGTACTGAGGATCATCACTGATGTACTGTGGATCATCACTGATGTACTGTGGCTCATCACTGATGTACTATAGATCATCACTGAAGTACTGTGGGCCATCACTGGTGTACTATGGATCATCACTGGTGTACTATGGATCATCACTGATGTACTATGGATCATCACTGATGAATTATGGATCATCACTGATGTACTATGAGCCATCACTGATGTACTATGGATCATCAATGGTGTACTATGGATCATCACTGATGTACTATGGATCATCACTGATGTACTATGGATCATCACTGATGTACTATGAGCCATCAATGATGTACTGTGGACCATCCCTGATGTACTGTGGATCATCACTGATGTACTGTGGATCATCACTGATGTACCGTGGATCATCACTGATGTACCGTGGATCATCACTGATGTACTGAGGATCATCACTGATGTACTGTGGATCATCACTGATGTACTATGGGCCATCACAGGTGTACTATGGATCATCACTGGTGTACTATGGATCATCACTGGTGTACTATGGATCATCACTGATGTACTATGGATCATCACTGATGTACTATGAGCCATCAATGATGTACTGTGGACCATCCCTGATGTACTGTGAATCATCACTGATGTACTGTGGATCATCACTGATGTACCGTGGATCATCACTGATGTACCATGGATCATCACTGATGTACTGAGGATCATCACTGATGTACTGTGGATCATCACTGATGTACTATGGGCCATCACAGGTGTACTATGGATCATCACTGGTGTACTATGGATCATCACTGGTGTACTATGGATCATCACTGATGTACTATGGACCATCCCTGATGTACTATGGATCATCACTGATGTACTATGGATCATCACTAATGTACTATAGATCATCACTGATGTACTGTGGATGATCACTGATGTACTGTGGATCATCACTGATGTACTATAGATCATCACTGATGTACTATGGGCCATCACTGGTGTACTATGGATCATCACTGGTGTACTATGGATCATCACTGATGTACTATGGACCATCCCTGATGTACTATGGACCTTCCCATATGTACTATGGACCATCCCTGATGTACTGTGGATCATCACTGATATGCTATGGAACATCACTGGTGTACTATGGATCATCACTGATGTACTATGGATCATCACTGATGTACTATGGGCCATCCCTGGTGTACTGTGGATCATCACTGATGTACTATGGACCATCCCTGATGTACTGTGGATCATCACTGATGTACTGTGGATTATCACTGATGTACTGTGGATCATCACTGATGTACTGTGGATCATCACTGATGTACTGAGGATCATCACTGATGTACTGTGGATCATCACTGATGTACTGTGGATCATCACTGGTGTACTATGGATCATCACTGATGTACTATGGATCATCACTGATGTACTATGGACCATCCCTGATGTACTGTGGACCATCCCTGATGTACTGTGGACCATCCCTGATGTACTGTGGATCATCACTGATGTACTGTGGCTCATCTCTGATGTACAGTGGATCATCACTGATTTACTGTGGATCATCTCTGATGTACTGTGGATCATCACTGATGTACTGAGGATCATCACTGATGTACTATGGATCATCACTGACGTACTATGCATCATCACTAATGTACTATGAGCCATCACTGATGTACTATGGATCATCACTGGGGTACTATGGATCATCACTGATGTGCTGTGGACCATCCCTGATGTGCTGTGGACCATCCCTGATGTACTGAGGAACATCACTGATATACTATGGATCATCACTTGTACTGTGGATCATCACTGATGTACTGTGGATCATCAGTGATGTACTGTGGATCATCACTGATGTACTATAGGCCATCACAGGTATACTATGGATCATCACTGGTATACTATGGATCATCACTGATGTACTATGGACCATCCCTGATGTACTATGGACCATCCCTGATGTACTGTGGATCATCACTGATATAATGTGGATCATCACAGATGTACTATAGATCATCACTGATGTACTGTGGATCATCACTGATGTACTGTGGATCATCACTGATGTACTATAGATCATCACTGATGTACTATGAGCCATCACTGGTGTACTATGGATCATCACTGATGTACTATGGATCATCACTTATGTACTATAGATCATCACTGATGTACTATGGGCCATCACTGGTGTACTATGGATCATCACTGATGTACTGTGGACCATCCCTGATGTACTGTTGATCATCCCTGATGTACTGTGGATCATAACTGATGTACTGTGGATCATCACTGATGTACTGAGGATCATCACTGATGTACTGTGGATCATCACTGATGTACTGTGGATCATCACTGATGTACTGTGGATCATCACTGATATACTGTGGATCATCACTGATGTACTGTGGACCATCACTGATGTACTGTGGATCATCACTGATGTTCTATGGACCATCACTGATGTACTGTGGATCATCACTGATGTGCTATAGATCATCACTGATGTACTGTGGATCATCACTGATGTACTATGGACCATCACTGGTGTACTATGGATCATCACTGGTGTACTATGGATCATCACTGGTGTATTATGGACCATCCCTGATGTACTGTGGATCATCACGGATGTACTGTGGATCATCACTGATGTACTATAGTTCATCACTGATGTACTATGGGCCATCACTGGTGTACTATGGATCATCACTGGTGTACTATGGATCATCCCAGATGTACTATGGACCATTCCTGATGTACTATGGACCATCCCTGATGTACTATGGACCATCCCTGATGTACTGTGGATCATCACTGATGTACTGCGGATCATCACTGATGTACTGTGGATCATCACTGATGTACTATGGGCCATTACAGGTGTACTATGGATCATCACTGGTGTACTATGGATCATCACTGATGTACTATGCATCATCAATGATGTACTATGGATCATCACTGATGTACTATGGATCATCACTGATGTACTATGGACCATCCCTGATGTACTATGGACCATCCCTGATGTACTGTGGATCATCACTGATGTACTGTGGATCATCACTGATGTACTATGGACCATCACTGATGTACTGTGGATCACTGATGTACTATAGATCATCACTGATGTACTGTGGATCATCACTGATGTACTGTGGATCATCACTGATGTACTATAGATCATCACTGATGTACCGTGGATCATCACTGATGTACTATGTATCATCACTGATGTACTGAGGATCATCACTAATGTACTGTGGATCATCACTGATGTACTATGGATAATCACTGATGTACTATGGATCATCACTGATGTACTGAGGATCATCACTGATGTACTGTGGATCATCACTGATGTACTGTGGATCATCACTGATGTACTATGGGCCATCACTGGTGTACTATGGATCATCACTGGTGTACTATGGATCATCCCTGATGTACTATGGACCATTCCTGATGTACTATGGACCATCCCTGATGTACTATGGACCATCCCTGATGTACTGTGGATCATCACTGATGTACTGCGGATCATCACTGATGTACTGTGGATCATCACTGATGTACTATGGGCCATTACAGGTGTACTATGGATCATCACTGGTGTACTATGGATCATCACTGATGTACTATGCATCATCAATGATGTACTATGGATCATCACTGATGTACTATGGATCATCACTGATGTACTATGGACCATCCCTGATGTACTATGGACCATCCCTGATGTACTGTGGATCATCACTGATGTACTGTGGATCATCACTGATGTACTATGGACCATCACTGATGTACTGTGGATCACTGATGTACTATAGATCATCACTGATGTACTGTGGATCATCACTGATGTACTATAGATCATCACTGATGTACCATGGATCATCACTGATGTACTATGTATCATCACTGATGTACTGAGGATCATCACTAATGTACTGTGGATCATCACTGATGTACTGTGGATAATCACTGATGTACTATGGATCATCACTGATGTACTGAGGATCATCACTGATGTACTGTGGATCATCACTGATGTACTGTGGATCATCACTGATGTACTATGAGCCATCACTGATGTACTATGGATCATCACTGGTGTACTATGGATCATCACTGATGTACTATGGACCATCCCTGATGTACTATGGACCATCCCTGATGTACTATGGATCATCCCTGATGTACTGAGGATCATCACTGATGTACTATAGATCATCACTGGTGTACTATGGATCATCACTGATGTACTGTGGATCATCACTGATGTACTATGAGCCATCACTGATGTACTATGGGCCATCACTGGTGTACTATGGATCATCACTGATGTACTATGGACCATCCCTGATGTACTATGGACCTTACTATATGTACTATGGACCATCCCTGATGTACTGTGGATCATCACTGATGTGCTATGGAACATCACTTGTGTACTATGGATCATCACTGATGTACTATGGATCATCACTGATGTACTATGGACCATCCCTGATGTACTGTGGATCATCACTGATGTACTATGGACCATCCCTGATGTACTGTGGATCATCACTGATGTACTGTGGATTATCACTGATGTACTGTGGATCATCACTGATGTACTGAGGATCATCACTGATGTACTGTGGATCATCACTGATGTACTATGGGCCATCACAGGTGTACTATGGATCATCACTGGTGTACTATGGATCATCACTGGTGTACTATGGATCATCACTGATGTACTATGGACCATCCCTGATGTACTATGGATCATCACTGATGTACTATGGATCATCACTGATGTACTATAGATCATCACTGATGTACTGTGGATCATCACTGATGTACTATAGATCATCACTGATGTACTATGGGCCATCACTGGTGTACTATGGATCATCACTGGTGTACTATGGATCATCACTGATGTACTATGGACCATCCCTGATGTACTATGGACCTTCCCATATGTACTATGGACCATCCCTGATGTACTGTGGATCATCACTGATGTGCTATGGAACATCACTGGTGTACTATGGATCATCACTGATGTACTATGGATCATCACTGATGTACTATGGGCCATCCCTGGTGTACTGTGGATCATTACTGATGTACTATGGACCATCCCTGATGTACTGTGGATCATCACTGATGTACTGTGGATTATCACTGATGTACTGTGGATCATCACTGATGTACTGTGGATCATCACTGATGTACTGAGGATCATCACTGATGTACTGTGGATCATCACTGATGTACTGTGGATCATCACTGGTGTACTATGGATCATCACTGATGTACTATGGATCATCACTGATGTACTATGGACCATCCCTGATGTACTGTGGACCATCCCTGATGTACTGTGGATCATCACTGATGTACTGTGGCTCATCTCTGATGTACAGTGGATCATCACTGATTTACTGTGGATCATCTCTGATGTACTGTGGATCATCACTGATGTACTGAGGATCATCACGGATGTACTATGGATCATCACTGATGTACTATGGATCATCACTAATGTACTATGAGCCATCACTGATGTACTATGGATCATCACTGGTGTACTATGGATCATCACTGATGTGCTGTGGACCATCCCTGATGTACTGAGGAACATCACTGATATACTATGGATCATCACTTGTACTGTGGATCATCACTGATGTACTGTGGATCATCAGTGATGTACTGTGGATCATCACTGATGTACTATAGGCCATCACAGGTATACTATGGATCATCACTGGTGTACTATGGATCATCACTGATGTACTATGGACCATCCCTGATGTACTATGGACCATCCCTGATGTACTGTGGATCATCACTGATATAATGTGGATCATCACAGATGTACTATAGATCATCACTGATGTACTGTGGATCATCACTGATGTACTGTGGATCATCACTGATGTACTATAGATCATCACTGATGTACTATGAGCCATCACTGGTGTACTATGGATCATCACTGATGTACTATGGATCATCACTTATGTACTATAGATCATCACTGATGTACTATGGGCCATCACTGGTGTACTATGGATCATCACTGATGTACTGTGGACCATCCCTGATGTACTGTTGATCATCCCTGATGTACTGTGGATCATCACTGATGTACTGTGGATCATCACTGATGTACTATGCATCATCAATGATGTACTATGGATCATCACTGATGTACTATGGATCATCACTGATGTACTGTGGATCATCACTGATGTACTGTGGATCATCACTGATGTACTATGGACCATCACTGATGTACTGTGGATCACTGATGTACTATAGATCATCACTGATGTACTGTGGATCATCACTGATGTACTGTGGATCATCACTGATGTACTATAGATCATCACTGATGTACCGTGGATCATCACTGATGTACTATGTATCATCACTGATGTACTGAGGATCATCACTAATGTACTGTGGATCATCACTGATGTACTATGGATAATCACTGATGTACTATGGATCATCACTGATGTACTGAGGATCATCACTGATGTACTGTGGATCATCACTGATGTACTGTGGATCATCACTGATGTACTATGGGCCATCACTGGTGTACTATGGATCATCACTGGTGTACTATGGATCATCCCTGATGTACTATGGACCATTCCTGATGTACTATGGACCATCCCTGATGTACTATGGACCATCCCTGATGTACTGTGGATCATCACTGATGTACTGCGGATCATCACTGATGTACTGTGGATCATCACTGATGTACTATGGGCCATTACAGGTGTACTATGGATCATCACTGGTGTACTATGGATCATCACTGATGTACTATGCATCATCAATGATGTACTATGGATCATCACTGATGTACTATGGATCATCACTGATGTACTATGGACCATCCCTGATGTACTATGGACCATCCCTGATGTACTGTGGATCATCACTGATAGGGATGAGCTTCGTGTTCGAGTCGAACATACGTTCGACTCGAACATTGGCTGTTCGATCGTTCGACGAAGATCGAACGATTTGGGCCGTTCGCGCCAAATTCGAGTGACGCGAACGGCCCACAATGCACTACGCCATCGCAGTGTCATCCAGGCGCTGTGATTGGCCAAGCATGCACTGTGACCCCGCATGCTTGGCCAATCACAGCGCCGGCAGCGAGGAGAGCAATGATTGGCCACAGGCAGGATGCCTGTGGCCAATTATTGCTGAGGGTGTTTAGTACACGCCCCACACTATAAAAGGCCGCCAGCACGGCGGCCTAGTGTAGTGTGTTCCGGAGCAGGGATAGAGTAGCATAGGCAGGGACAGTGACTGTTATTTCTTTCTTGCTTAACCTGGATTCCTTTAGTTTAGGGAAAGAGAAGGATAGGTAGGGAGAGTGTCAGTGTGTTTTGTGCTTCTGCTATAGTGTGCTTAAAAAAAACATTTATTCTAGGGACAGAAAACTCTAGGTAGGGACAGTGTCAGTTTCTTTCACTCTGCAAGTCCTTGTTTCCAGGGACCTGTAAGGACAGTGAGTTAATTGTCCTTGTGCTATATTGTGCTTAAAAAAAACATTTATTCTAGGGACAGAAAACTCTAGGTAGGGACAGTGTCAGTTTCTTTCACTCTGCAAGTCCTTGTTTCCAGGGACCTGTAAGGACAGTGAGTTAATTGTCCTTGTGCTATATTGTGATTAAAAAAAACATTTATTCTAGGGACAGAAAACTCTAGGTAGGGACAGTGTCAGTTTCTTTCACTCTGCAAGTCCTTGTTTCCAGGGACCTGTAAGGACAGTGAGTTAATTTTCCTTGTGCTATATTGTGATTAAAAAAAACATTTTTTCTAGGGACAGAAAACTGTAGGTAGGGAGAGTGTTTTTTTTCTTTCACTCTGCAAGTCCTTGTTTCCAGGGACCTGTAAGGACAGTGAGTTAATTGTCCTTGTGCTATATTGTGCTTAAAAAAAACATTTATTCTAGGGACAGAAAACTCTAGGTAGGGACAGTGTCAGTTTCTTTCACTCTGCAAGTCCTTGTTTCCAGGGACCTGTAAGGACAGTGAGTTAATTGTCCTTGTGCTATATTGTGATTAAAAAAAACATTTATTCTAGGGACAGAAAACTCTAGGTAGGGACAGTGTCAGTTTCTTTCACTCTGCAAGTCCTTGTTTCCAGGGACCTGTAAGGACAGTGAGTTAATTTTCCTTGTGCTATATTGTGATTAAAAAAAACATTTTTTCTAGGGACAGAAAACTGTAGGTAGGGAGAGTGTTTTTTTTCTTTCACTCTGCAAGTCCTTGTTTCCAGGGACCTGTAAGGACAGTGAGTTAATTGTCCTTGTGCTATATTGTGCTTAAAAAAAACATTTATTCTAGGGACAGAAAACTCTAGGTAGGGACAGTGTCAGTTTCTTTCACTCTGCAAGTCCTTGTTTCCAGGGACCTGTAAGGACAGTGAGTTAATTGTCCTTGTGCTATATTGTGATTAAAAAAAACATTTATTCTAGGGACAGAAAACTCTAGGTAGGGACAGTGTCAGTTTCTTTCACTCTGCAAGTCCTTGTTTCCAGGGACCTGTAAGGACAGTGAGTTAATTTTCCTTGTGCTATATTGTGATTAAAAAAAACATTTTTTCTAGGGACAGAAAACTGTAGGTAGGGAGAGTGTTTTTTTTCTTTCACTCTGCAAGTCCTTGTTTCCAGGGACCTGTAAGGACAGTGAGTTAATTGTCCTTGTGCTATATTGTGCTTAAAAAAAACATTTATTCTAGGGACAGAAAACTCTAGGTAGGGACAGTGTCAGTTTCTTTCACTCTGCAAGTCCTTGTTTCCAGGGACCTGTAAGGACAGTGAGTTAATTGTCCTTGTGCTATATTGTGATTAAAAAAAACATTTATTCTAGGGACAGAAAACTCTAGGTAGGGACAGTGTCAGTTTCTTTCACTCTGCAAGTCCTTGTTTCCAGGGACCTGTAAGGACAGTGAGTTAATTTTCCTTGTGCTATATTGTGATTAAAAAAAACATTTTTTCTAGGGACAGAAAACTGTAGGTAGGGAGAGTGTTTTTTTTCTTTCACTCTGCAA
Organism: Rana muscosa; assembly: GCA_029206835.1. NCBI lineage: Eukaryota > Metazoa > Chordata > Amphibia > Anura > Ranidae > Rana > Rana muscosa. The sequence goes on from CM055117.1 coordinate 285,194,163, forward strand.
GTCCTTGTTTCCAGGGACCTGTAAGGACAGTGAGTTAATTGTCCTTGTGCTATATTGTGCTTAAAAAAAACATTTATTCTAGGGACAGAAAACTCTAGGTAGGGACAGTGTCAGTTTCTTTCACTCTGCAAGTCCTTGTTTCCAGGGACCTGTAAGGACAGTGAGTTAATTTTCCTTGTGCTATATTGTGATTAAAAAAAACATTTATTCTAGGGACAGAAAACTCTAGGTAGGGACAGTGTCAGTTTCTTTCACTCTGCAAGTCCTTGTTTCCAGGGACCTGTAAGGACAGTGAGTTAATTTTCCTTGTGCTATATTGTGATTAAAAAAAACATTTATTCTAGGGACAGAAAACTCTAGGTAGGGACAGTGTCAGTTTCTTTCACTCTGCAAGTCCTTGTTTCCAGGGACCTGTAAGGACAGTGAGTTAATTTTCCTTGTGCTATATTGTGATTAAAAAAAACATTTATTCTAGGGACAGAAAACTCTAGGTAGGGACAGTGTCAGTTTCTTTCACTCTGCAAGTCCTTGTTTCCAGGGACCTGTAAGGACAGTGAGTTAATTTTCCTTGTGCTATATTGTGATTAAAAAAAACATTTATTCTAGGGACAGAAAACTCTAGGTAGGGACAGTGTCAGTTTCTTTCACTCTGCAAGTCCTTGTTTCCAGGGACCTGTAAGGACAGTGAGTTAATTGTCCTTGTGCTATATTGTGCTTAAAAAAAACATTTTTTCTAGGGACAGAAAACTCTAGGTAGGGAGAGTGTTTTTTTTTTTTCACTCTGCAAGTCCTTGTTTCCAGGGACCTGTAAGGACAGTGAGTTAATTGTCCTTGTGCTATATTGTGCTTAAAAAAAACATTTATTCTAGGGACAGAAAACTCTAGGTAGGGACAGTGTCAGTTTCTTTCACTCTGCAAGTCCTTGTTTCCAGGGACCTGTAAGGACAGTGAGTTAATTTTCCTTGTGCTATATTGTGATTAAAAAAAACATTTTTTCTAGGGACAGAAAACTGTAGGTAGGGAGAGTGTTTTTTTTCTTTCACTCTGCAAGTCCTTGTTTCCAGGGACCTGTAAGGACAGTGAGTTAATTGTCCTTGTGCTATATTGTGCTTAAAAAAAACATTTATTCTAGGGACAGAAAACTCTAGGTAGGGACAGTGTCAGTTTCTTTCACTCTGCAAGTCCTTGTTTCCAGGGACCTGTAAGGACAGTGAGTTAATTGTCCTTGTGCTATATTGTGATTAAAAAAAACATTTATTCTAGGGACAGAAAACTCTAGGTAGGGACAGTGTCAGTTTCTTTCACTCTGCAAGTCCTTGTTTCCAGGGACCTGTAAGGACAGTGAGTTAATTTTCCTTGTGCTATATTGTGATTAAAAAAAACATTTTTTCTAGGGACAGAAAACTGTAGGTAGGGAGAGTGTTTTTTTTCTTTCACTCTGCAAGTCCTTGTTTCCAGGGACCTGTAAGGACAGTGAGTTAATTGTCCTTGTGCTATATTGTGCTTAAAAAAAACATTTATTCTAGGGACAGAAAACTCTAGGTAGGGACAGTGTCAGTTTCTTTCACTCTGCAAGTCCTTGTTTCCAGGGACCTGTAAGGACAGTGAGTTAATTGTCCTTGTGCTATATTGTGATTAAAAAAAACATTTATTCTAGGGACAGAAAACTCTAGGTAGGGACAGTGTCAGTTTCTTTCACTCTGCAAGTCCTTGTTTCCAGGGACCTGTAAGGACAGTGAGTTAATTTTCCTTGTGCTATATTGTGATTAAAAAAAACATTTTTTCTAGGGACAGAAAACTGTAGGTAGGGAGAGTGTTTTTTTTCTTTCACTCTGCAAGTCCTTGTTTCCAGGGACCTGTAAGGACAGTGAGTTAATTGTCCTTGTGCTATATTGTGCTTAAAAAAAACATTTATTCTAGGGACAGAAAACTCTAGGTAGGGACAGTGTCAGTTTCTTTCACTCTGCAAGTCCTTGTTTCCAGGGACCTGTAAGGACAGTGAGTTAATTGTCCTTGTGCTATATTGTGATTAAAAAAAACATTTATTCTAGGGACAGAAAACTCTAGGTAGGGACAGTGTCAGTTTCTTTCACTCTGCAAGTCCTTGTTTCCAGGGACCTGTAAGGACAGTGAGTTAATTTTCCTTGTGCTATATTGTGATTAAAAAAAACATTTTTTCTAGGGACAGAAAACTGTAGGTAGGGAGAGTGTTTTTTTTCTTTCACTCTGCAAGTCCTTGTTTCCAGGGACCTGTAAGGACAGTGAGTTAATTGTCCTTGTGCTATATTGTGCTTAAAAAAAACATTTATTCTAGGGACAGAAAACTCTAGGTAGGGACAGTGTCAGTTTCTTTCACTCTGCAAGTCCTTGTTTCCAGGGACCTGTAAGGACAGTGAGTTAATTGTCCTTGTGCTATATTGTGATTAAAAAAAACATTTATTCTAGGGACAGAAAACTCTAGGTAGGGACAGTGTCAGTTTCTTTCACTCTGCAAGTCCTTGTTTCCAGGGACCTGTAAGGACAGTGAGTTAATTTTCCTTGTGCTATATTGTGATTAAAAAAAACATTTTTTCTAGGGACAGAAAACTGTAGGTAGGGAGAGTGTTTTTTTTCTTTCACTCTGCAAGTCCTTGTTTCCAGGGACCTGTAAGGACAGTGAGTTAATTGTCCTTGTGCTATATTGTGCTTAAAAAAAACATTTATTCTAGGGACAGAAAACTCTAGGTAGGGACAGTGTCAGTTTCTTTCACTCTGCAAGTCCTTGTTTCCAGGGACCTGTAAGGACAGTGAGTTAATTTTCCTTGTGCTATATTGTGATTAAAAAAAACATTTATTCTAGGGACAGAAAACTCTAGGTAGGGACAGTGTCAGTTTCTTTCACTCTGCAAGTCCTTGTTTCCAGGGACCTGTAAGGACAGTGAGTTAATTTTCCTTGTGCTATATTGTGATTAAAAAAAACATTTATTCTAGGGACAGAAAACTCTAGGTAGGGACAGTGTCAGTTTCTTTCACTCTGCAAGTCCTTGTTTCCAGGGACCTGTAAGGACAGTGAGTTAATTTTCCTTGTGCTATATTGTGATTAAAAAAAACATTTATTCTAGGGACAGAAAACTCTAGGTAGGGACAGTGTCAGTTTCTTTCACTCTGCAAGTCCTTGTTTCCAGGGACCTGTAAGGACAGTGAGTTAATTTTCCTTGTGCTATATTGTGATTAAAAAAAACATTTATTCTAGGGACAGAAAACTCTAGGTAGGGACAGTGTCAGTTTCTTTCACTCTGCAAGTCCTTGTTTCCAGGGACCTGTAAGGACAGTGAGTTAATTGTCCTTGTGCTATATTGTGCTTAAAAAAAACATTTTTTCTAGGGACAGAAAACTCTAGGTAGGGAGAGTGTTTTTTTTTTTTCACTCTGCAAGTCCTTGTTTCCAGGGACCTGTAAGGACAGTGAGTTAATTGTCCTTGTGCTATATTGTGCTTAAAAAAAACATTTATTCTAGGGACAGAAAACTCTAGGTAGGGACAGTGTCAGTTTCTTTCACTCTGCAAGTCCTTGTTTCCAGGGACCTGTAAGGACAGTGAGTTAATTTTCCTTGTGCTATATTGTGATTAAAAAAAACATTTTTTCTAGGGACAGAAAACTGTAGGTAGGGAGAGTGTTTTTTTTCTTTCACTCTGCAAGTCCTTGTTTCCAGGGACCTGTAAGGACAGTGAGTTAATTGTCCTTGTGCTATATTGTGCTTAAAAAAAACATTTATTCTAGGGACAGAAAACTCTAGGTAGGGACAGTGTCAGTTTCTTTCACTCTGCAAGTCCTTGTTTCCAGGGACCTGTAAGGACAGTGAGTTAATTTTCCTTGTGCTATATTGTGATTAAAAAAAACATTTTTTCTAGGGACAGAAAACTGTAGGTAGGGAGAGTGTTTTTTTTCTTTCACTCTGCAAGTCCTTGTTTCCAGGGACCTGTAAGGACAGTGAGTTAATTTTCCTTGTGCTATATTGTGATTAAAAAAAACATTTTTTCTAGGGACAGAAAACTGTAGGTAGGGAGAGTGTTTTTTTTCTTTCACTCTGCAAGTCCTTGTTTCCAGGGACCTGTAAGGACAGTGAGTTAATTGTCCTTGTGCTATATTGTGCTTAAAAAAAACATTTTTTCTAGGGACAGAAAACTGTAGGTAGGGAGAGTGTTTTTTTTTTTTCACTCTGCAAGTCCTTGTTTCCAGGGACCTGTAAGGACAGTGAGTTAATTGTCCTTGTGCTATATTGTGCTTAAAAAAAACATTTATTCTAGGGACAGAAAACTCTAGGTAGGGACAGTGTCAGTTTCTTTCACTCTGCAAGTCCTTGTTTCCAGGGACCTGGAGAGACATTGAGTGAATTGTCCTTGTGCTATATTGTGATTAAAAAAAACATTTATTCTAGGGACAGAAAACTCTAGGTAGGGACAGTGTCAGTTTCTTTCACTGTGAAAGTCCTTGTTTCAAGGGACAGAGAAGGACACCTGAAGGTAGCCCTTATTGCTTTTTTCCCATCTCCCTGCAGGCCATCTATTAGAATGTCTGGAAGGCAAACAAGGAGAGGCAGACAGTCAGGAGGCAATAAAAGAGGGCAAGCAGGCTCTGTGTCTGGGGGCAACAGTGCTGGTCGTGGACGCGGTGCATTGTCATCAGCACATGGCCATGGGACACGCTTGTCCTTCTTTTCGGCAGCTGGACATGTTGAGCCACATCATGCCGAAGACTTGGTAGAGTGGATGACCAAGCCCTCCTCCTCCTCCTCATCCTCTCTCACCCAGGCTCAGGGTACTGGAAAAGCAGCTGCCAAAGCGTCGTCTTCCCTGGTATCAATGTCAGACAAATCATCAGTCACTCCTTCCCTAGACCCACCATGTCCTCCTCCTGAGGAGTCCCCCGAACTGTTTCAGCACAGTGTTGGGTACATGCTCCAGGAGGATGCCCAGCGTTTCGAAGGGTCTGATGATGAAACCCAGCTAGAGGAAGGCAGTAGCGTGAGAGCAGACAGAGGGGATGCTCAAGAAGGACACCAATCTGGCAGTCATGTTCCAGCAGCTGCAGCATACTGCCAGATTGGCTCCAGTGATGAGGAGGGAGGGGATGATGAGGTCAATGACTCCACGTGGGTGCCTAATAGGAGAGAGGAGGAGGAGGAGGATGAGGAGGAGGCACATCTCCAACGAGGCAGGATGCCCTTTGGTGGCCAGCGTAAGGGCAGTACACCGACGGAATCACACCGCAGAGCTCCGCCTGTGCAGGGCGCTGCCTCTGCCCGTCATTCAAAAAGTTCTTTGGTGTGGGCCTTTTTTGAGGCTAGTGCATCAGATCGCACAGCTGCTGTTTGCAACATATGTCTCAAGCGTATATCGCGTGGCCAAAACATCAGCCGCTTGGGTACCACATGCCTGACCAGACATATGTTGACCTGCCATGCAGCTCGTTGGCAAGCCTACCTCAAAGACCCACACCAAAGAACCAAGCGGACCTCTCCTTGCACCGCATCAGCTGGGATCTCCAACCCCACTATAACTTCAGTCCTCTCTGAAACATGCACTGAGAGGAATGAAGGTGTAGAATTAGGTGTGTCACAGCCAAGTACTTGCGCCCACTCTGCTAGCAGTACACCGACGTCCGATTCTAGCAGGCAAATTTCCCTGCCCCAGCTGCTGGACCGTCGAAAGAAGTTCACTCCCAGCCATCCACATGCCCAGCGGTTGAATGCTAGCTTGGCTAAATTGCTAGCGCTTCAACTGCTGCCTTTTCAGTTGGTAGACTCGGCCCCCTTCCGTGAGTTTGTGCAATGTGCGGTTCCTCAGTGGCAGGTTCCCAAACGCCACTTTTTCTCACGGAAGGCTATTCCGGCTCTCTACCGGCATGTGGAAGGCAATGTCTTGGCCTCGCTGGACAGGGCGGTCAGCGGTAAGGTGCATATTACCGCTGACTCATGGTCCAGCAGGCATGGACAGGGACGTTACCTTTCTTTCACGGCCCATTGGGTCACTCTTTTGGCAGCTGGGAAGGATTCAGGACAAGGTGCAGTAGTGTTGGAGGTTGTCCCACCGCCACGCCTCCAAAATGCTACTACTGGTTGTGACACACCTCTCTCCTCCACCCCCTCCTCTTCTTCTTCCTCCATGGCCTCTTCCTGTGGTTTGTCCTATTAACCAGCGGTGCTCCGTAGCCGTTCACGGGGCTACGCAAGTACGCAGGCAAAAAGATGCCATGCCGTGCTTGCGCTGGTGTGTTTGGGGGACAGAAGCCACACTGGGGCAGAGGTCCTGTCTGCTCTGCAGGGCCAGGCCGAGAGGTGGTTGACGCCACGCCAGCTTAAGCCAGGAATGGTGGTTTGCGACAATGGCACCAACCTCCTCTCCGCCCTCCGACAGGGACAACTGACCCATGTGCCCTGTGTGGCTCACGTCCTTAACCTGGTGGTGCAGCGCTTCTTGGGCAGGTACCCGGGCTTACAGGATGTCCTGAGGCAGGCCAGGAAAGTCTGTGTGCATTTCCGCAGATCTTATAATGCCAGTGCTCGCCTGGCTGAGCTGCAAAAGGAGTTGAACCTGCCCAAGAACCGCCTTATATGTGACATGCCCACCAGGTGGAACTCAACGTTGGCCATGCTGCAGCGGCTGCACACGCAGCAGAGGGCCATCAATGAGTACCTGTGCGACTACGGCACCAGGACAGGGTCAGGGGAGCTTGGTTTTTTTTCTCCACGCCAGTGGGGCATGATCAGGGATGCATGCACTGTCCTGGCACCATTTGAGGAGGCCACGAGGATGGTGAGCAGTGACAGTGCATGCATCAGTGACACTGTACCTCTTGTCCACCTGTTGGAGCACACGCTGCGTGGAATAATGGACAGGGCACTTGAGGCAGAACAGAGGCAGGAAGAGGAGGACTTCCTTGCCTCTCAAGGCCCCCTTTACCCAGACAGTGTTCCTTCTGTCCCACCCATCGCACAGGAAGAGGAGGAGGAGGAGGAGGAGGAGGAGGAGGAGGATTGTGTCAGCATGGAGGTGGAGGCTGGCACTCAGCATCATCAGCAGCAGTCTTTTAGGGATGATTTACAGTCCCAAGAAACCAGTGGACTTGTACGTGGCTGGGAGGAGGTGGCTGCGGATCATGTCGTCCTTAGTGACCCAGAGGACTCCGGAGCGAATGCCTCAGCAAACCTACGCTGCATGGCCTCCCTGATCCTGCAAAGTCTGCGGAAGGATCCTCGTATTCTTCGGATCAAGGAGAGGGACCATTACTGGCTGGCCACTCTCCTTGATCCACGGTACAAGGGTAAGGTTGCGGACCTTATGTTACCGTCGCAGAGGGAGCAGAGGATGAGACAACTCCGGGAGGCCTTGCAGAAAGGTCTGTGCAACGCGTTCCCAGAGACTGGGAGGTTGCAAACTCCTGGTCCTGGACAACGAGTTGCTGAGGCTTCGGCCAGTCAAAGAAGGAGCGGTGGGGAAGGTGGCCGTCTGACCGATGCGTTCAGACAATTCTTTAGTCCGCAGCCCCAAAGTATGATCGGTTCCAGCAACCATCGCCAGCGTCTGATAAACATGGTGCAGGAATATCTAGGGGCAAGGTCAGACTTGGACACCTTCCCCACCGAAAATCCTCTGGCTTACTGGGTCTTGAGGATGGATCACTGGCCAGAGCTTGCACAGTATGCAATTGAGCTACTGGCCTGTCCTGCATCCAGCGTTCTTTCGGAACGCACATTCAGTGCTGCTGGAGGATTTGTCACGGATCACAGGGTGCGCCTGTCCACCGACTCGGTTGATCGACTGACTTTCATCAAGATGAACCAGTCTTGGATCACCACCAGCTACCACACACCTGATGCTGATATAACAGACTAATTGATTTTAAAATGTCACATCCCTTCAAGACTGATGCTGATGCTGAGTGCCTGTGCTGTTATGTTGACTGGCTATCCTCCTCCTCCGAGTCCTCAATGATACGATTGATGATGATAGCTTGGAAGATCATTTTTGTTTATGGGTGCCGCCACCAGTGCCTAACGCCCAATTTTTCAGCCCCTGTTTAACAGGGGCGTGTAATTACAATTTTTGAAGCAATACTTTGCAACAGGGCTCATTGCTGTGCTCCAAGTACAGTATCTGTGAGGAGTTGCAGTGTTGTGCCACCAGTGCCTAAGGCCCAATTTTTCAGCCCCTGTTTAACAGGGGCGTGTCATTACAATTTTTGAAGCAATACTTTGCAACAGGGCTCATTGCTGTGCTCCAAGTACAGTATCTGTGAAGGGTTGCAGTGTTGTGCCACCAGTGCCTAAGGCCCAATTTTTCAGCCCCTGTTCAACAGGGGCATGTAATTACAATTCTTGATCTAATAATTCACAGCAGGGCCCATTGCTGCACCCACCAAGAGTAACTGTCAGGGCTTACAGTGTTGTGGCACCAGCACCACCATCAAAGGCCCAATTTTTACTACCACTGTTCAACAATTATATGTAATTAAAATTCCTGATATAATAGTTGACAGCAGGGCGTTCCAGCACCAACCAAGAGTAACTGTGAGTGCTTACAGTGTTGTGCCAACACCAACAACTAAGGGGCCTATTTCTGCAGAGTATATACGGCAGGTCCCTACTTTCAAACATCCAACTTACAAACGACTCCTACTTGCAAACGCAAGAAGACAACAGGAAGTGAGAGGAAATCTACCACTAGGAAGGAAAATTCTCTCCTGTAAGAATAAATATGGGAGAAAGGTGTCTCCTCTGTACTGATGCTTTATCAGCAATCCTTGTTTCAAGAAAAACACCACATTTCAAAAACAGTTGTCATTAGGACGGAAAGTGAGGTGAAATGTTCTGAACAGGGGCACAGACAGCAAAACAAATGTTACAGGGGTGATAACCCTTACCTATGTTTTCCAAAAAGTTTAAAAATAGATTTTTGGTCTGGAGCTACACTTCAACAATGTACCTGTTCAAAATTACAAACAGATTCTACATAAGAACAAACCTACAGTCCCTGTCTTGTATGCACCGCCTGTATACGGCTGTTCTGAGTATATAGGGCCTTTTTTATTTTATGTGCGGGGTTCCCCTTAATATCCATACAAGACCCAAAGGGGCTGGTAATGGGCTGGGGTAGGGGGGGGGTCATGGGGTAGCTATGCCATTTTTCTTAAAGATTTTCATCCATATTACCGGGACCAGACATTACATTAAAGCCGCAAGCAGTTTTAAATGGCTTTTTTTTCCTTTAGAAGTGTCATTTTGTGCAGGGACAGTTCTAAACACGGGAAACACGTGGCACTTCACAGGCATACTTTAGACACCCCCCAGGTACGATATTTAAAGGAATATTTGACTTTTTTTTTTTCACTTTATGCATCATTAAAATGACTGCTCCCGGAAAACGACCGTTTTTAAAACTTATTTTTGCATTGATACATGTCCCCTGGTGCAGAACCCGGGTTCCCAAACCCTTTTTAGGACAATAACATGCATAATAGTTTTTATAATTAGCACTTTAGAATTCGAACGTTCGCATCCATTGTATTTAATAGGGTTCTAATGTTCGTTCGAACTTTCGGTCCGTTCGCGGGTTCTGGTGCGAACCGAACCCGGGGGTGTTCGGCTCATCACTAATCACTGATGTACTGTGGATCATCACTGATGTACTATGGACCATCACTGATGTACTGTGGATCACTGATGTACTATAGATCATCACTGATGTACTGTGGATCATCACTGATGTACTATAGATCATCACTGATGTACCATGGATCATCACTGATGTACTATGTATCATCACTGATGTACTGAGGATCATCACTAATGTACTGTGGATCATCACTGATGTACTGTGGATAATCACTGATGTACTATGGATCATCACTGATGTACTGAGGATCATCACTGATGTACTGTGGATCATCACTGATGTACTGTGGATCATCACTGATGTACTATGAGCCATCACTGATGTACTATGGATCATCACTGGTGTACTATGGATCATCACTGATGTACTATGGACCATCCCTGATGTACTATGGACCATCCCTGATGTACTATGGATCATCCCTGATGTACTGAGGATCATCACTGATGTACTATAGATCATCACTGGTGTACTATGGATCATCACTGATGTACTGTGGATCATCACTGATGTACTATGAGCCATCACTGATGTACTATGGGCCATCACTGGTGTACTATGGATCATCACTGATGTACTATGGACCATCCCTGATGTACTATGGACCTTCCCATATGTACTATGGACCATCCCTGATGTACTGTGGATCATCACTGATGTGCTATGGAACATCACTTGTGTACTATGGATCATCACTGATGTACTATGGATCATCACTGATGTACTATGGACCATCCCTGATGTACTGTGGATCATCACTGATGTACTATGGACCATCCCTGATGTACTGTGGATCATCACTGATGTACTGTGGATTATCACTGATGTACTGTGGATCATCACTGATGTACTGAGGATCATCACTGATGTACTGTGGATCATCACTGATGTACTATGGGCCATCACAGGTGTACTATGGATCATCACTGGTGTACTATGGATCATCACTGGTGTACTATGGATCATCACTGATGTACTATGGACCATCCCTGATGTACTATGGATCATCACTGATGTACTATGGATCATCACTGATGTACTATAGATCATCACTGATGTACTGTGGATCATCACTGATGTACTATAGATCATCACTGATGTACTATGGGCCATCACTGGTGTACTATGGATCATCACTGGTGTACTATGGATCATCACTGATGTACTATGGACCATCCCTGATGTACTATGGACCTTCCCATATGTACTATGGACCATCCCTGATGTACTGTGGATCATCACTGATGTGCTATGGAACATCACTGGTGTACTATGGATCATCACTGATGTACTATGGATCATCACTGATGTACTATGGGCCATCCCTGGTGTACTGTGGATCATTACTGATGTACTATGGGCCATCCCTGATGTACTGTGGATCATCACTGATGTACTGTGGATTATCACTGATGTACTGTGGATCATCACTGATGTACTGTGGATCATCACTGATGTACTGAGGATCATCACTGATGTACTGTGGATCATCACTGATGTACTGTGGATCATCACTGGTGTACTATGGATCATCACTGATGTACTATGGATCATCACTGATGTACTATGGACCATCCCTGATGTACTGTGGACCATCCCTGATGTACTGTGGATCATCACTGATGTACTGTGGCTCATCTCTGATGTACAGTGGATCATCACTGATTTACTGTGGATCATCTCTGATGTACTGTGGATCATCACTGATGTACTGAGGATCATCACGGATGTACTATGGATCATCACTGATGTACTATGGATCATCACTAATGTACTATGAGCCATCACTGATGTACTATGGATCATCACTGGTGTACTATGGATCATCACTGATGTGCTGTGGACCATCCCTGATGTACTGAGGAACATCACTGATATACTATGGATCATCACTTGTACTGTGGATCATCACTGATGTACTGTGGATCATCAGTGATGTACTGTGGATCATCACTGATGTACTATAGGCCATCACAGGTATACTATGGATCATCACTGGTGTACTATGGATCATCACTGATGTACTATGGACCATCCCTGATGTACTATGGACCATCCCTGATGTACTGTGGATCATCACTGATATAATGTGGATCATCACAGATGTACTATAGATCATCACTGATGTACTGTGGATCATCACTGATGTACTGTGGATCATCACTGATGTACTATAGATCATCACTGATGTACTATGAGCCATCACTGGTGTACTATGGATCATCACTGATGTACTATGGATCATCACTTATGTACTATAGATCATCACTGATGTACTATGGGCCATCACTGGTGTACTATGGATCATCACTGATGTACTGTGGACCATCCCTGATGTACTGTTGATCATCCCTGATGTACTGTGGATCATCACTGATGTACTGTGGATCATCACTGATGTACTGAGGATCATCACTGATGTACTGTGGATCATCACTGATGTACTGTGGATCATCACTGATGTACTGTGGATCATCACTGATATACTGTGGATCATCACTGATGTACTGTGGACCATCACTGATGTACTGTGGATCATCACTGATGTTCTATGGACCATCACTGATGTACTGTGGATCATCACTGATGTACTATAGATCATCACTGATGTACTGTGGATCATCACTGATGTACTATGGACCATCACTGGTGTACTATGGATCATCACTGGTGTACTATGGATCATCACTGGTGTACTATGGACCATCCCTGGTGTACTGTGGATCATCAGGGATGTACTGTGGATCATCACTGATGTACTATAGTTCATCACTGATGTACTATGGGCCATCACTGGTGTACTATGGATCATCACTGGTGTACTATGGATCATCCCTGATGTACTATGGACCATCCCTGATGTACTATGGACCATCCCTGATGTACTGTGGATCATCACTGATGTACTGCGGATCATCACTGATGTACTGTGGATCATCACTGATGTACTATGGGCCATTACAGGTGTACTATGGATCATCACTGGTGTACTATGGATCATCACTGATGTACTATGCATCATCAATGATGTACTATGGATCATCACTGATGTACTATGGATCATCACTGATGTACTATGGACCATCCCTGATGTACAATAGATCATCACTGATGTACTGTGGATCATCACTGATGTACTGTGGATCATCACTGATGTACTATAGATCATCACTGATGTACCGTGGATCATCACTGATGTACTATGTATCATCACTGATGTACTGAGGATCATCACTAATGTACTGTGGATCATCACTGATGTACTGTGGATAATCACTGATGTATTATGGATCATCACTGATGTACTGAGGATCATCACTGATGTACTGTGGATCATGACTGATGTACTGTGGATCATCACTGATGTACTATGAGCCATCACTGATGTACTATGGATCATCACTGGTGTACTATGGATCATCACTGATGTACTATGGACCATCCCTGCTGTACTATGGACCATCGCTGATGTACTATGGATCATCCCTGATGTACTGAGGATCATCACTGATGTACTGTAGATCATCACTGGTGTACTATGGATCATCACTGATGTACTGTGGATCATCACTGATGTACTATGAGCCATCACTGATGTACTATGGGCCATCACTGGTGTACTATGGATCATCACTGATGTACTATGGACCATCCCTGATGTACTATGGACCTTCCCATATGTACTATGGACCATCCCTGATGTACTGTGGATCATCACTGATGTGCTATGGAACATCACTTGTGTACTATGGATCATCACTGATGTACTATGGATCATCACTGGTGTACTATGGACCATCCCTGATGTACTGTGGATCATCACTGATGTACTATGGACCATCCCTGATGTACTGTGGATCATCACTGATGTACTGTGGATTATCACTGATGTACTGTGGATCATCACTGATGTACTGTGGATCATCACTGGTGTACTATGGATCATCACTGATGTACTATGGATCATCACTGATGTACTGTGGATCATCACTGATGTACTGTGGATCACTTATGTACTATAGATCATCACTGATGTACTGTGGATCATCACTGATGTACTGTGGATCATCACTGATGTACTATAGATCATCACTGATGTACTGTGGATCATCACTGATGTACTGTGGATCATCACTGATGTACTATAGATCATCACTGATGTACTATGGACCATCACTGATGTACTATGGATTATCACTGGTGTATTATGGATCATCACTGTTGTACTATGGATCATCACTGGTGTACTTTGGACCATCCCTGATGTACTGTGGATCATCACTGATGTACTGTGGATCATCACTGATGTACTATAGATCATCACTGATGTACTATGGGCCATCACTGGTGTACTATGGATCATCACTGGTGTACTATGGATCATCACTGATGTACTATGGACCATCCCTTATGTACTGTGAACCATCCCTGATGTACTATGGACCATCCCTGATGTACTGTGGATCATCACTGATGTACTGTGGACCATCCCTGATGTACTGTGGATCATCACTGATGTACTATAGATCATCACTGATGTACTGTGGATCATCACTGATGTACTGTGGATCATCACTGATGTACTGTGGATCATCACTGATGTACTGTGGATCATCACTGATGTACTATGGGCCATCACTGGTGTACTATGGATCATCACTGGTGTACTATGGATAATCACTGATGTACTATGGACCAACCCTGATGTACTGTGGACCATCCCTGATGTACTATGGATCATCACTGATGTACTGTGGACCATCCCTGATGTACTGTGGATCATCACTGATGTACTGTGGATCATCACTGATGTACTGTGGATCATCACTGATGTACTGTGGACCATCCCTGATGTACTGTGGATCATCACTGATGTACTGTGGATCATCACTGATGTACTATGGATCATCACTGATGTACTATAGATCATCACTGATGTACTATTGGCCATCACTGGTGTACTATAGATCATCACTGATGTACTATGGGCCATCACTGGTGTACTATGGATCATCACTGATGTACTATGGGCCATCACTGGTGTACTATGGATCATCCCTGATGTACTGTGGACCATCCCTGATGTACTGTGGATCATCACTGATGTACTGTGGATCATCACTGATGTACTGTGGATCATCACTGATATATTGTGGATCATTACTGATGTACTGTGGACCATCACTGATGTACTGTGGATCATCACTGATGTTCTATGGACCATCACTGATGTACTATGGGCCATTACAGGTGTACTATGGATCATCACTGGTGTACTATGGATCATCACTGATGTACTATGCATCATCAATGATGTACTATGGATCATCACTGATGTACTATGGATCATCACTGATGTACTATGGACCATCCCTGATGTACAATAGATCATCACTGATGTACTGTGGATCATCACTGATGTACTGTGGATCATCACTGATGTACTATAGATCATCACTGATGTACCGTGGATCATCACTGATGTACTATGTATCATCACTGATGTACTGAGGATCATCACTAATGTACTGTGGATCATCACTGATGTACTGTGGATAATCACTGATGTATTATGGATCATCACTGATGTACTGAGGATCATCACTGATGTACTGTGGATCATCACTGATGTACTGTGGATCATCACTGATGTACTATGAGCCATCACTGATGTACTATGGATCATCACTGGTGTACTATGGATCATCACTGATGTACTATGGACCATCCCTGCTGTACTATGGACCATCCCTGATGTACTATGGATCATCCCTGATGTACTGAGGATCATCACTGATGTACTGTAGATCATCACTGGTGTACTATGGATCATCACTGATGTACTGTGGATCATCACTGATGTACTATGAGCCATCACTGATGTACTATGGGCCATCACTGGTGTACTATGGATCATCACTGATGTACTATGGACCATCCCTGATGTACTATGGACCTTCCCATATGTACTATGGACCATCCCTGATGTACTGTGGATCATCACTGATGTGCTATGGAACATCACTTGTGTACTATGGATCATCACTGATGTACTATGGATCATCACTGGTGTACTATGGACCATCCCTGATGTACTGTGGATCATCACTGATGTACTATGGACCATCCCTGATGTACTGTGGATCATCACTGATGTACTGTGGATTATCACTGATGTACTGTGGATCATCACTGATGTACTGTGGATCATCACTGGTGTACTATGGATCATCACTGATGTACTATGGATCATCACTGATGTACTGTGGATCATCACTGATGTACTGTGGATCACTTATGTACTATAGATCATCACTGATGTACTGTGGATCATCACTGATGTACTGTGGATCATCACTGATGTACTATAGATCATCACTGATGTACTGTGGATCATCACTGATGTACTGTGGATCATCACTGATGTACTATAGATCATCACTGATGTACTATGGACCATCACTGATGTACTATGGATTATCACTGGTGTACTATGGATCATCACTGTTGTACTATGGATCATCACTGGTGTACTTTGGACCATCCCTGATGTACTGTGGATCATCACTGATGTACTGTGGATCATCACTGATGTACTATAGATCATCACTGATGTACTATGGGCCATCACTGGTGTACTATGGATCATCACTGGTGTACTATGGATCATCACTGATGTACTATGGACCATCCCTGATGTACTGTGAACCATCCCTGATGTACTATGGACCATCCCTGATGTACTGTGGATCATCACTGATGTACTGTGGACCATCCCTGATGTACTGTGGATCATCACTGATGTACTATAGATCATCACTGATGTACTGTGGATCATCACTGATGTACTGTGGATCATCACTGATGTACTGTGGATCATCACTGATGTACTGTGGATCATCACTGATGTACTATGGGCCATCACTGGTGTACTATGGATCATCACTGGTGTACTATGGATAATCACTGATGTACTATGGACCAACCCTGATGTACTGTGGACCATCCCTGATGTACTATGGATCATCACTGATGTACTGTGGACCATCCCTGATGTACTGTGGATCATCACTGATGTACTGTGGATCATCACTGATGTACTGTGGATCATCACTGATGTACTGTGGACCATCCCTGATGTACTGTGGATCATCACTGATGTACTGTGGATCATCACTGATGTACTATGGATCATCACTGATGTACTATAGATCATCACTGATGTACTATTGGCCATCACTGGTGTACTATAGATCATCACTGATGTACTATGGGCCATCACTGGTGTACTATGGATCATCACTGATGTACTATGGGCCATCACTGGTGTACTATGGATCATCCCTGATGTACTGTGGACCATCTCTGATGTACTGTGGATCATCACTGATGTACTGTGGATCATCACTGATGTACTGTGGATCATCACTGATATACTGTGGATCATTACTGATGTACTGTGGACCATCACTGATGTACTGTGGATCATCACTGATGTTCTATGGACCATCAGTGATGTACTCTGGATCATCACTGATGTACTATAGATCATCACTGATGTACTGTGGATCATCACTGATGTACTGTGGATCATCACTGATGTACTATAGATCATCACTGATGTACTATGGACCATCACTGGTGTACTATGGATCATCACTGGTGTACTGTGGATCATCAATGGTGTACTATGGACCATCCCTGATGTACTGTGGATCATCACTGATGTACTGTGGATCATCACTGATGTACTATAGTTCATCACTGATGTACTATGGGCCATTACTGGTGTACTATGGATCATCACTGATGTACTATGGATCATCACTGATGTACTATGGACCATCCCTGATGTACTGTGGATCATTACTGATGTACTATGGACCATCCCTGATGTACTGTGGATCATCACTGATGTACTGTGGATCATCACTGATGTACTGTGGATCATCACTGATGTACTGTGGATCATCACTGATGTACTGTGGATCATCACTGGTGTACTATGGATCATCACTGATGTACTATGGATCATCACTGATGTACTGTGGATCATCACTGATGTACTGTGGATCACTGATGTACTATAGATCATCACTGATGTACTGTGGATCATCACTGATGTACTATAGATCATCACTGATGTACTATGGACCATCACTGGTGTACTATGGATCATCACTGGTGTACTATGGATCATCACTGATGTACTATGGACCATCCCTGATGTACTGTGGATCATCACTGATGTACTGTGGATTATCACTGATGTACTGTGGATCATCACTGATGTACTGTGGATCATCACTGGTGTACTATGGATCATCACTGATGTACTATGGATCATCACTGATGTACTGTGGATCATCACTGATGTACTGTGGATCACTTATGTACTATAGATCATCACTGATGTACTGTGGATCATCACTGATGTACTGTGGATCATCACTGATGTACTATAGATCATCACTGATGTACTGTGGATCATCACTGATGTACTGTGGATCATCACTGATGTACTATAGATCATCACTGATGTACTATGGACCATCACTGATGTACTATGGATTATCACTGGTGTACTATGGATCATCACTGTTGTACTATGGATCATCACTGGTGTACTTTGGACCATCCCTGATGTACTGTGGATCATCACTGATGTACTGTGGATCATCACTGATGTACTATAGATCATCACTGATGTACTATGGGCCATCACTGGTGTACTATGGATCATCACTGGTGTACTATGGATCATCACTGATGTACTATGGACCATCCCTGATGTACTGTGAACCATCCCTGATGTACTATGGACCATCCCTGATGTACTGTGGATCATCACTGATGTACTGTGGACCATCCCTGATGTACTGTGGATCATCACTGATGTACTATAGATCATCACTGATGTACTGTGGATCATCACTGATGTACTGTGGATCATCACTGATGTACTGTGGATCATCACTGATGTACTGTGGATCATCACTGATGTACTATGGGCCATCACTGGTGTACTATGGATCATCACTGGTGTACTATGGATAATCACTGATGTACTATGGACCAACCCTGATGTACTGTGGACCATCCCTGATGTACTATGGATCATCACTGATGTACTGTGGACCATCCCTGATGTACTGTGGATCATCACTGATGTACTGTGGATCATCACTGATGTACTGTGGATCATCACTGATGTACTGTGGACCATCCCTGATGTACTGTGGATCATCACTGATGTACTGTGGATCATCACTGATGTACTATGGATCATCACTGATGTACTATAGATCATCACTGATGTACTATTGGCCATCACTGGTGTACTATAGATCATCACTGATGTACTATGGGCCATCACTGGTGTACTATGGATCATCACTGATGTACTATGGGCCATCACTGGTGTACTATGGATCATCCCTGATGTACTGTGGAC
Source organism: Rana muscosa (assembly GCA_029206835.1). Classification (NCBI taxonomy): domain Eukaryota; kingdom Metazoa; phylum Chordata; class Amphibia; order Anura; family Ranidae; genus Rana; species Rana muscosa. Next base: position 285,213,269 of record CM055117.1, read on the forward strand.
CATCTCTGATGTACTGTGGATCATCACTGATGTACTGTGGATCATCACTGATGTACTGTGGATCATCACTGATATACTGTGGATCATTACTGATGTACTGTGGACCATCACTGATGTACTGTGGATCATCACTGATGTTCTATGGACCATCAGTGATGTACTCTGGATCATCACTGATGTACTATAGATCATCACTGATGTACTGTGGATCATCACTGATGTACTGTGGATCATCACTGATGTACTATAGATCATCACTGATGTACTATGGACCATCACTGGTGTACTATGGATCATCACTGGTGTACTGTGGATCATCAATGGTGTACTATGGACCATCCCTGATGTACTGTGGATCATCACTGATGTACTGTGGATCATCACTGATGTACTATAGTTCATCACTGATGTACTATGGGCCATTACTGGTGTACTATGGATCATCACTGATGTACTATGGATCATCACTGATGTACTATGGACCATCCCTGATGTACTGTGGATCATTACTGATGTACTATGGACCATCCCTGATGTACTGTGGATCATCACTGATGTACTGTGGATCATCACTGATGTACTGTGGATCATCACTGATGTACTGTGGATCATCACTGATGTACTGTGGATCATCACTGGTGTACTATGGATCATCACTGATGTACTATGGATCATCACTGATGTACTGTGGATCATCACTGATGTACTGTGGATCACTGATGTACTATAGATCATCACTGATGTACTGTGGATCATCACTGATGTACTATAGATCATCACTGATGTACTATGGACCATCACTGGTGTACTATGGATCATCACTGGTGTACTATGGATCATCACTGGTGTACTATGGATCATCACTGGTGTACTATGGACCATCCCTGATGTACTGTGGATCATCACTGATGTACTGTGGATCATCACTGATGTACTATAGTTCATCACTGATGTACTATGGGCCATTACTGGTGTACTATGGAACATCACTGGTGTACTATGGATCATCCCTGATGTACTATGGACCATCCCTGATGTACTATGGATCATCACTGGTGTACTATGGATCATCACTGATGTACTATGGACCATCCCTGATGTACTTTGGACCATTCCTGATGTACAATGGACCATCCCTGGTGTACTGTGGATCATCACTGATGTACTGTGGACCATCCCTGATGTACTGTGGATCATCACTGATGTACTGTGGATCATCACTGATGTACTGTGGATCATCACTGATGTACTATGGATCATCACTGATGTACTATAGATCATCACTGATGTACTATGGGCCATCACTGGTGTACTATAGACCATCCCTGATGTACTGTGGACCATCCCTGATGTACTATGGACCATCCCTGATGTACTGTGGATCATCACTGATGTACTGTGGACCATCCCTGATGTACTGTGGATCATCACTGATGTACTGTGGATCATCACTGATGTACTGTGGATCATCACTGATGTACTATGGATCATCACTGATGTACTATAGATCATCACTGATGTACTATGGGCCATCACTGGTGTACTATAGATCATCACTGATGTACTATGGGCCATCACTGGTGTACTATGGATCATCACTGATGTACTATGGGCCATCACTGGTGTACTATGGATCATCACTGATGTACTATGGGCCATCACTGGTGTACTATGGATCATCACTGATGTACTGTGGACCATCCCTGATGTACTGTGGATCATCACTGATGTACTGTGGATCATCACTGATGTACTGTGGATCATCACTCATATACTGTGGATCATCACTGATGTACTGTGGATCATCACTGATGTACTGTGGACCATCACTGATGTACTGTGGATCATCACTGATGTTCTATGGACCATCACTGATGTACTGTGGATCATCACTGATGTACTATAGATCATCACTGATGTACTGTGGATCATCACTGATGTACTGTGGATCATCACTGAAGTACTATAGATCATCACTGATGTACTATGGACCATCACTGGTGTACTATGGATCATCACTGGTGTACTATGGATCATCACTGGTGTACTATGGACCATCCCTGATGTACTGTGGATCATCACTGATGTACTGTGGATCATCACTGATGTACTATAGTTCATCACTGATGTACTATGGGCCATCACTGGTGTACTATGGATCATCACTGGTGTAATATGGATCATCCCTGATGTACTATGGACCATCCCTGATGTACTATGGACCATCCCTGATGTACTATGGACCATCCCTGATGTACTGTGGATCATCACTGATGTACTGTGGATCATCACTGATGTACTGTGGATCATCACTGATGTACTATGGGCCATCACAGATGTACTATGGATCCTCACTGATGTACTATGGATCATCACTGATGTACTATGGATCATCACTGGTGTACTATGGATCATCACTGATGTACTATGGATCATCACTGATGTACTGTGGACCATCCCTGATGTACTGTGGATCATCACGGATGTACTGTGGATCATCACTGATGTACTGAGGATCATCACTGATGTACTATGGATCATCACTGATGTACTGTGGATCATCACTGATGTACTATAGATCATCACTGATGTACTGTGGATCATCACTGATGTACTGTGGATCATCACTGATGTACTGAGGATCATCACTGATGTACTATGGGCCATCACTGGTGTACTATGGATCATCACTGATGTACTGTGGACAATCCTTGATGTACTGTGGATCATCACTGATGTGCTGTGGATCATCACTGATGTACTGTGGATCATCACTGATGTACTGAGGACCATCCCTGATGTAATGTGGACCATCACTGATGTACTGTGGACCATCACTGATGTACTGTGGATCATCACTGATGTTCTATTGACCATCACTGATGTACTGTGGATCATCACTGATGTACTGTGGATCATCACTGATGTACTATAGATCATCACTGATGTACTGTGGACCATCCCTGATGTACTGTGGATCATCACTGATGTACTGTGGATCATCACTGATGTACTATGGATCATCACTGATGTACTATAGATCATCACTGATGTACTATGGGCCATCACTGGTGTACTATAGATCATCACTGATGTACTATGGGCCATCACTGGTGTACTATGGATCATCACTGATGTACTATGGGCCATCACTGGTGTACTATGGATCATCACTGATGTACTGTGGACCATCCCTGATGTACTGTGGATCATCACTGATGTACTGTGGATCATCACTGATGTACTGTGGATCATCACTGATATACTGTGGATCATCACTGATGTACTGTGGATCATCACTGATGTACTGTGGACCATCACTGATGTACTGTGGATCATCACTGATGTTCTATGGACCATCACTGATGTACTGTGGATCATCACTGATGTACTATAGATCATCACTGATGTACTGTGGATCATCACTGATGTACTGTGGATCATCACTGATGTACTATAGATCATCACTGATGTACTATGGACCATCACTGGTGTACTATGGATCATCACTGGTGTACTATGGATCATCACTGGTGTACTATGGACCATCCCTGATGTACTGTGGATCATCACTGATGTACTGTGGATCATCACCGATGTACTATTGTTCATCACTGATGTACTATGGGCCATTACTGGTGTACTATGGAACATCACTGGTGTACTATGGATCATCCCTGATGTACTATGGACCATCCCTGATGTACTATGGATCATCACTGGTGTACTATGGATCATCACTTATGTACTATGGACCATCCCTGATGTACTGTGGACCATCCCTGATGTACTATGGACCATCCCTGATGTACTGTGGATCATCACTGATGTACTGTGGACCATCCCTGGTGTACTGTGGATCATCACTGATGTACTGTGGATCATCACTGATGTACTGTGGATCATCACTGATGTACTGTGGATCATCACTGATGTACTATAGATCATCACTGATGTACTATGGGCCATCACTGGTGTACTATAGATCATCACTGATGTACTCTGGGCCATCACTGGTGTACTATGGATCATCAATGATGTACTATGGGCCATCACTGGTGTACTATGAATCATCACTGATGTACTATGGGCCATCACTGGTGTACTATGGATCATCACTGATGTACTGTGGACCATCCCTGATGTACTGTGGATCATCACTGATGTACTGTGGATCATCACTCATATACTGTGGATCATCACTGATGTACTGTGGATCATCACTGATGTACTGTGGACCATCACTGATGTACTGTGGATCATCACTGATGTTCTATGGACCATCACTGATGTACTGTGGATCATCACTGATGTACTATAGATCATCACTGATGTACTGTGGATCATCACTGATGTACTGTGGATCATCACTGAAGTACTATAGATCATCACTGATGTACTACGGACCATCACTGGTGTACTATGGATCATCACTGGTGTACTATGGATCATCACTGGTGTACTATGGACCATCCCTGATGTACTGTGGATCATCACTGATGTACTGTGGATCATCACTGATGTACTATAGTTCATCACTGATGTACTATGGGCCATCACTGGTGTACTATGGATCATCACTGGTGTAATATGGATCATTCCTGATGTACTATGGACCATCCCTGATGTACTATGGACCATCCCTGATGTACTATGGACCATCCCTGATGTACTGTGGATCATCACTGATGTACTGTGGATCATCACTGATGTACTGTGGATCATCACTGATGTACTGTGGATCATCACTGATGTACTATAGATCATCACTGATGTACTATGGGCCATCACTGGTGTACTATAGATCATCACTGATGTACTATGGGCCATCACTGGTGTACTATGGATCATCACTGATGTACTATGGGCCATCACTGGTGTACTATGAATCATCACTGATGTACTATGGGCCATCACTGGTGTACTATGGATCATCACTGATGTACTGTGGACCATCCCTGATGTACTGTGGATCATCACTGATGTACTGTGGATCATCACTGATGTACTGTGGATCATCACTCATATACTGTGGATCATCACTGATGTACTGTGGATCATCACTGATGTACTGTGGACCATCACTGATGTACTGTGGATCATCACTGATGTTCTATGGACCATCACTGATGTACTGTGGATCATCACTGATGTACTATAGATCATCACTGATGTACTGTGGATCATCACTGATGTACTGTGGATCATCACTGAAGTACTATAGATCATCACTGATGTACTACGGACCATCACTGGTGTACTATGGATCATCACTGGTGTACTATGGATCATCACTGGTGTACTATGGACCATCCCTGATGTACTGTGGATCATCACTGATGTACTGTGGATCATCACTGATGTACTATAGTTCATCACTGATGTACTATGGGCCATCACTGGTGTACTATGGATCATCACTGGTGTAATATGGATCATTCCTGATGTACTATGGACCATCCCTGATGTACTATGGACCATCCCTGATGTACTATGGACCATCCCTGATGTACTGTGGATCATCACTGATGTACTGTGGATCATCACTGATGTACTGTGGATCATCACTGATGTACTATGGGCCATCACAGATGTACTATGGATCATCACTGATGTACTATGGATCATCACTGATGTACTATGGATAATCACTGGTGTACAATGGATCATCACTGATGTACTGTGGACCATCCCTGATGTACTGTGGATCATCACGGATGTACTGTGGATCATCACTGATGTACTGAGGATCATCACTGATGTACTATGGATCATCACTGATGTACTGTGGATCATCACTGATGTACTATAGATCATCACTGATGTACTGTGGATCATCACTGATGTACTGAGGATCATCACTGATGTACTATGGGCCATCACTGGTGTACTATGGATCATCAATGATGTACTGTGGATCATCACTGATGTACTGAGGACCATCCCTGATGTAATGTGGACCATCACTGATGTACTGTGGACCATCACTGATGTACTGTGGATCATCACTGATGTTCTATTGATCATCACTGATGTACTGTGGATCATCACTGATGTACTGTGGATCATCACTGATGTACTGTGGATCATCACTGATGTACTATAGATCATCACTGGTGTACTATGGACCATCACTGGTGTACTATGGATAATCACTGGTGTACTATGGATCATCACTGGTGTACTATGGACCATCCCTGATGTACTGTGGACCATCCCTGATGTACTATGGACCATATGTGATGTACTATGGATCATCCCTGATGTACTATGGACCATCCCTGATGTACTGTGGATCATCCCTGATGTACTGTGGATCATCACTGATGTACTATAGATCATCACTGATGTACTATGGGCCATCACTGGTGTACTATGGGCCATCACTGGTGTACTATGGATCATCACTGGTGTACTATGGATCATCACTGGTGTACTATGGACCATCACTGATGTACTGTGGATCATCACTGATGTACTGTGGATCATCCCTGTTGTACTATGGATCATCAGTGGCGTACTATGGATCATCACTGATGTACTATGGGCCATCACTGATGTACCATGGGTCATCACTGATGTACTATGGATCATCACTGATGTACTGTGGACCATCCCTGATGTACTGTGGATCATCACTGATGTACTGTGGATCATCACTGATGTACTGTGGATCATCACTGATGTACAGTGGATCATCACTGATGTACTATGGGCCATCACTGATGTACTATGGGCCATCATTGGTGTACTATGGGCCATCACTGGAGTACTATGGATCATCACTGATGTACTATGGATCATCACTGATGTACTATAGATCATCACTGATGTACTATGGGCCATCACTGGTGTACTATGGATCATCACTGATGTAGTGTGGACCATCCCTGATGTACTGTGGATCATCCCTGATGTACTGTGGATCATCACTGATGTACTGTGGATCATCACTGATGTACTGAGGATCATCACTGATGTACTGTGGATCATCACTGATGTACTGTGGATCATCACTGATGTACTGTGGATCATCACTGATGTACTATAGATCATCACTGAAGTACTGTGGGCCATCACTGGTGTACTATGGATCATCACTGGTGTACTATGGATCATCACTGATGTACTATGGATCATCACTGATGTACTATGGATCATCACTGATGAATTATGGATCATCACTGATGTACTATGAGCCATCAATGATGTACTGTGGACCATCCCTGATGTACTGTGGATCATCACTGATGTACTGTGGATCATCACTGATGTACCGTGGATCATCACTGATGTACCGTGGATCATCACTGATGTACTGAGGATCATCACTGATGTACTGTGGATCATCACTGATGTACTATGGGCCATTACAGGTGTACTATGGATCATCACTGGTGTACTATGGATCATCACTGGTGTACTATGGATCATCACTGATGTACTATGGACCATCCCTGATGTACTATGGATCATCACTGATGTACTATGGATCATCACTGATGTACTATAGATCATCACTGATGTACTGTGGATGATCACTGATGTACTGTGGATCATCACTGATGTACTATAGATCATCACTGATGTACTATGGGCCATCACTGGTGTACTATGGATCATCACTGGTGTACTATGGATCATCACTGATGTACTATGGACCATCCCTGATGTACTTTGGACCTTCCCATATGTACTATGGACCATCCCTGATGTACTGTGGATCATCACTGATGTGCTATGGAACATCACTGGTGTACTATGGATCATCACTGATGTACTATGGATCATCACTGATGTACTATGGGCCATCCCTGGTGTACTGTGGATCATCACTGATGTACTATGGACCATCCCTGATGTACTGTGGATCATCACTGATGTACTGTGGATTATCACTGATGTACTGTGGATCATCACTGATGTACTGAGGATCATCACTGATGTACTGTGGATCATCACTGATGTACTGTGGATCATCACTGGTGTACTATGGATCATCACTGATGTACTATGGATCATCACTGATGTACTATGGACCATCCCTGATGTACTGTGGATCATCACTGATGTACTGTGGACCATCCCTGATGTACTGTGGATCATCACTGATGTACTGAGGATCATCACTGATGTACTGTGGCTCATCACTGATGTACAGTGGATCATCACTGATTTACTGTGGATCATCGCTGATGTACTGTGGATCATCACTGATGTACTGAGGATCATCACTGATGTACTATGGATCATCACTGATGTACTATGGATCATCACTAATGTACTATGAGCCATCACTGATGTACTATGGATCATCACTGGAGTACTATGGATCATCACTGATGTACTGTGGACCATCCCTGATATACTGAGGAACATCACTGATGTACTATGGATCATCACTTGTACTGTGGATCATCACTGATGTACTGTGGATCATCACTGATGTACTATAGGCCATCACAGGTGTACTATGGATCATCACTGGTGTACTATGGATCATCACTGATGTACTATGGACCATCCCTGATGTACTATGGACCATCCCTGATGTACTGTGGATCATCACTGATATAATGTGGATCATCACTGATGTACTATAGATCATCACTGATGTACTGTGGATCATCACTGATGTACTGTGGATCATCACTGATGTACTGTGGATCATCACTGATGTACTATAGATCATCACTGATGTACTATGAGCCATCACTGGTGTACTATGGATCATCACTGATGTACTATGGATCATCACTTATGTACTATAGATCATCACTGATGTACTATGGGCCATCACTGGTGTACTATGGATCATCACTGATGTACTGTGGACCATTCCTGATGTACTGTGGATCATCCCTGATGTACTGTGGATCATCACTGGTGTACTATGGATCATCACTGATGTACTATGGACCATCCCTGATGTACTGTGGACCATCCCTGATGTACTATGGACCATCCCTGATGTACTGTGGATCATCACTGATGTACTGTGGACCATCCCTGATGTACTGTGGATCATCACTGATGTACTGTGGATCATCACTGATGTACTGTGGATCATCACTGATGTACTATGGATCATCACTGATGTACTATAGATCATCACTGATGTACTATGGGCCATTACTGGTGTACTATGGAACATCACTGGTGTACTATGGATCATCCCTGATGTACTATGGACCATCCCTGATGTACTATGGATCATCACTGGTGTACTATGGATCATCACTGATGTACTATGGACCATCCCTGATGTACTGTGGACCATCCCTGATGTACTATGGACCATCCCTGATGTACTGTGGATCATCACTGATGTACTGTGGACCATCCCTGATGTACTGTGGATCATCACTGATGTACTGTGGATCATCACTGATGTACTGTGGATCATCACTGATGTACTATGGATCATCACTGATGTACTATAGATCATCACTGATGTACTATGGGCCATCACTGGTGTACTATAGATCATCACTGATGTACTATGGGCCATCACTGGTGTACTATGGATCATCACTGATGTACTATGGGCCATCACTGGTGTACTATGGATCATCACTGATGTACTATGGGCCATCACTGGTGTACTATGGATCATCACTGATGTACTGTGGACCATCCCTGATGTACTGTGGATCATCACTGATGTACTGTGGATCATCACTGATGTACTGTGGATCATCACTCATATACTGTGGATCATCACTGATGTACTGTGGATCATCACTGATGTACTGTGGACCATCACTGATGTACTGTGGATCATCACTGATGTTCTATGGACCATCACTGATGTACTGTGGATCATCACTGATGTACTGTGGATCATCACTGAAGTACTATAGATCATCACTGATGTACTACGGACCATCACTGGTGTACTATGGATCATCACTGGTGTACTATGGATCATCACTGGTGTACTATGGACCATCCCTGATGTACTGTGGATCATCACTGATGTACTGTGGATCATCACTGATGTACTATAGTTCATCACTGATGTACTATGGGCCATCACTGGTGTACTATGGATCATCACTGGTGTAATATGGATCATCCCTGATGTACTATGGACCATCCCTGATGTACTATGGACCATCCCTGATGTACTATGGACCATCCCTGATGTACTGTGGATCATCACTGATGTACTGTGGATCATAACTGATGTACTGTGGATCATCACTGATGTACTATGGGCCATCACAGATGTACTATGGATCCTCACTGATGTACTATGGATCATCACTGATGTACTATGGATCATCACTGGTGTACTATGGATCATCACTGATGTACTATGGATCATCACTGATGTACTGTGGACCATCCCTGATGTACTGTGGATCATCACGGATGTACTGTGGATCATCACTGATGTACTGAGGATCATCACTGATGTACTATGGATCATCACTGATGTACTGTGGATCATCACTGATGTACTATAGATCATCACTGATGTACTGTGGATCATCACTGATGTACTGTGGATCATCACTGATGTACTGAGGATCATCACTGATGTACTATGGGCCATCACTGGTGTACTATGGATAATCACTGATGTACTGTGGACAATCCCTGATGTACTGTGGATCATCACTGATGTGCTGTGGATCATCACTGATGTACTGTGGATCATCACTGATGTACTGAGGACCATCCCTGATGTAATGTGGACCATCACTGATGTACTGTGGACCATCACTGATGTACTGTGGATCATCACTGATGTTCTATTGACCATCACTGATGTACTGTGGATCATCACTGATGTACTGTGGATCATCACTGATGTACTATAGATCATCACTGATGTACTGTGGACCATCCCTGATGTACTGTGGACCATCACTGATGTACTGTGGATCATCACTGATGTACTGTGGATCATCACTGATGTACTATGGATCATCACTGATGTACTATAGATCATCACTGATGTACTATGGGCCATCACTGGTGTACTATAGATCATCACTGATGTACTATGGGCCATCACTGGTGTACTATGGATCATCACTGATGTACTATGGGCCATCACTGGTGTACTATGGATCATCACTGATGTACTGTGGACCATCCCTGATGTACTGTGGATCATCACTGATGTACTGTGGATCATCACTGATGTACTGTGGATCATCACTGATATACTGTGGATCATCACTGATGTACTGTGGACCATCACTGATGTACTGTGGATCATCACTGATGTTCTATGGACCATCACTGATGTACTGTGGATCATCACTGATGTACTATAGATCATCACTGATGTACTGTGGATCATCACTGATGTACTGTGGATCATCACTGATGTACTATAGATCATCACTGATGTACTATGGACCATCACTGGTGTACTATGGATCATCACTGGTGTACTATGGATCATCACTGGTGTACTATGGACCATCCCTGATGTACTGTGGATCATCACTGATGTACTGTGGATCATCACTGATGTACTATAGTTCATCACTGATGTACTATGGGCCATTACTGGTGTACTATGGAACATCACTGGTGTACTATGGAACATCACTGGTGTACTATGGATCATCCCTGATGTACTATGGACCATCCCTGATGTACTATGGATCATCACTGGTGTACTATGGATCATCACTGATGTACTATGGACCATCCCTGATGTACTGTGGATCATCCCTGATGTACTATGGACCATCCCTGATGTACTATGGATCATCACTGGTGTACTATGGATCATCACTGATGTACTATGGACCATCCCTGATGTACTGTGGATCATTACTGATGTACTGTGGACCATCCCTGATGTACTGTGGATCATCACTGATGTACTGTGGATCATCACTGATGTACTGTGGATCATCACTGATGTACTATAGTTCATCACTGATGTACTATGGGCCATTACTGGTGTACTATGGAACATCACTGGTGTACTATGGAACATCACTGGTGTACTATGGATCATCCCTGATGTACTATGGACCATCCCTGATGTACTATGGATCATCACTGGTGTACTATGGATCATCACTGATGTACTATGGACCATCCCTGATGTACTGTGGATCATCCCTGATGTACTATGGACCATCCCTGATGTACTGTGGATCATTACTGATGTACTGTGGACCATCCCTGATGTACTGTGGATCATCACTGATGTACTGTGGATCATCACTGATGTACTGTGGATCATCACTGATGTACTGTGGATCATCACTGATGTACTATAGATCATCACTGATGTACTATGGGCCATCACTGGTGTACTATAGATCATCACTGATGTACTATGGGCCATCACTGATGTACTATGGATCATCACTGATGTACTATGGGCCATCACTGGTGTACTATGAATCATCACTGATGTACTATGGGCCATCACTGGTGTACTATGGATCATCACTGATGTACTGTGGACCATCCCTGATGTACTGTGGATCATCACTGATGTACTGTGGATCATCACTCATATACTGTGGATCATCACTGATGTACTGTGGATCATCACTGATGTACTGTGGACCATCACTGATGTACTGTGGATCATCACTGATGTTCTATGGACCATCACTGATGTACTGTGGATCATCACTGATGTATTATAGATCATCACTGATGTACTGTGGATCATCACTGATGTACTGTGGATCATCACTGAAGTACTATAGATCATCACTGATGTACTACGGACCATCACTGGTGTACTATGGATCATCACTGGTGTACTATGGATCATCACAGGTGTACTATGGACCATCCCTGATGTACTGTGGATCATCACTGGTGTACTGTGGATCATCACTGATGTACTATAGTTCATCACTGATGTACTATGGGCCATCACTGGTGTACTATGGATCATCACTGGTGTAATATGGATCATCCCTGATGTACTATGGACCATCCCTGATGTACTATGGACCATCCCTGATGTACTATGGACCATCACTGATGTACTGTGGATCATCACTGATGTACTGTGGATCATCACTGATGTACTATGGGCCATCACAGATGTACTATGGATCATCACTGATGTACTATGGATCATCACTGATGTACTATGGATCATCACTGGTGTACTATGGATCATCACTGATGTACTATGGATCATCACTGATGTACTGTGGACCATCCCTGATGTACTGTGGATCATCACGGATGTACTGTGGATCATCACTGATGTACTGAGGATCATCACTGATGTACTATGGATCATCACTGATGTACTGTGGATCATCACTGATGTACTATAGATCATCACTGATGTACTGTGGATCATCACTGATGTACTGTGGATCATCACTGATGTACTGAGGATCATCACTGATGTACTATGGGCCATCACTGGTGTACTATGGATCATCACTGATGTACTGTGGACAATCCCTGATGTACTGTGGATCATCACTGATGTGCTGTGGATCATCACTGATGTACTGTGGATCATCACTGATGTACTGAGGACCATCCCTGATGTAATGTGGACCATCACTGATGTACTGTGGACCATCACTGATGTACTGTGGATCATCACTGATGTTCTATTGACCATCACTGATGTACTGTGGATCATCACTGATGTACTGTGGATCATCACTGATGTACTATAGATCATCACTGATGTACTGTGGATCATCACTGATGTACTGTGGATCATCACTGATGTACTGTGGATCATCACTGATGTACTATAGATCATCACTGGTGTACTATGGACCATCACTGGTGTACTATGGATAATCACTGGTGTACTATGGATCATCACTGGTGTACTATGGACCATCCCTGATGTACTGTGGACCATCCCTGATGTACTATGGACCATATGTGATGTACTATGGATCATCCCTGATGTACTATGGACCATCCCTGATGTACTGTGGATCATCCCTGATGTACTGTGGATCATCACTGATGTACTATAGATCATCACTGATGTACTATGGGCCATCACTGGTGTACTATGGGCCATCACTGGTGTACTATGGATCATCACTGGTGTACTATGGATCATCACTGGTGTACTATGGACCATCACTGATGTACTGTGGATCATCACTGATGTACTGTGGATCATCCCTGTTGTACTATGGATCATCACTGGTGTACTATGGATCATCACTGATGTACTATGGGCCATCACTGATGTACCATGGGTCATCACTGATGTACTATGGATCATCACTGATGTACTGTGGACCATCCCTGATGTACTGTGGATCATCACTGATGTACTGTGGATCATCACTGATGTACTGTGGATCATCACTGATGTACAGTGGATCATCACTGATGTACTGTGGATCATCACTGATGTACTATGGGCCATCACTGATGTACTATGGGCCATCATTGGTGTACTATGGGCCATCACTGGAGTACTATGGATCATCACTGATGTACTATGGATCATCACTTATGTACTATAGATCATCACTGATGTACTATGGGCCATCACTGGTGTACTATGGATCATCACTGATGTAGTGTGGACCATCCCTGATGTACTGTGGATCATCCCTGATGTACTGTGGATCATCACTGATGTACTGTGGATCATCACTGATGTACTGAGGATCATCACTGATGTACTGTGGATCATCACTGATGTACTGTGGATCATCACTGATGTACTGTGGATCATCACTGATGTACTATAGATCATCACTGAAGTACTGTGGGCCATCACTGGTGTACTATGGATCATCACTGGTGTACTATGGATCATCACTGATGTACTATGGATCATCACTGATGTACTATGGATCATCACTGATGAATTATGGATCATCACTGATGTACTATGAGCCATCACTGATGTACTATGGATCATCAATGGTGTACTATGGATCATCACTGATGTACTATGGATCATCACTGATGTACTATGAGCCATCAATGATGTACTGTGGACCATCCCTGATGTACTGTGGATCATCACTGAAGTACTGTGGATCATCACTGATGTACCGTGGATCATCACTGATGTACCGTGGATCATCACTGATGTACTGAGGATCATCACTGATGTACTGTGGATCATCACTGATGTACTATGGGCCATCACAGGTGTACTATGGATCATCACTGGTGTACTATGGATCATCACTGGTGTACTATGGATCATCACTGATGTACTATGGACCATCCCTGATGTACTATGGATCATCACTGATGTACTATGGATCATCACTGATGTACTATAGATCATCACTGATGTACTGTGGATGATCACTGATGTACTGTGGATCATCACTGATGTACTATAGATCATCACTGATGTACTATGGGCCATCACTGGTTTACTATGGATCATCACTAGTGTACTATGGATCATCACTGATGTACTATGGACCATCCCTGATGTACTATGGACCTTCCCATATGTACTATGGACCATCCCTGATGTACTGTGGATCATCACTGATGTGCTATGGAACATCACTGGTGTACTATGGATCATCACTGATGTACTATGGATCATCACTGATGTACTATGGGCCATCCCTGGTGTACTGTGGATCATCACTGATGTACTATGGACCATCCCTGATGTACTGTGGATCATCACTGATGTACTGTGGATTATCACTGATGTACTGTGGATCTTCACTGATGTACTGAGGATCATCACTGATGTACTGTGGATCATCACTGATGTACTGTGGATCATCACTGGTGTACTATGGATCATCACTGATGTACTATGGATCATCACTGATGTACTATGGACCTTCCCTGATGTACTGTGGATCATCACTGATGTACTATGGACCATCCCTGATGTACTGTGGATCATCACTGATGTACTGTGGACCATCCCTGATGTACTGTGGATCATCACTGATGTACTGAGGATCATCACTGATGTACTGTGGCTCATCACTGATGTACAGTGGATCATCACTGATTTACTGTGGATCATCGCTGATGTACTGTGGATCATCACTGATGTACTGAGGATCATCACTGATGTACTATGGATCATCACTGATGTACTATGGATCATCACTAATGTACTATGAGCCATCACTGATGTACTATGGATCATCACTGGAGTACTATGGATCATCACTGATGTGCTGTGGACCATCCCTGATGTACTGAGGAACATCACTGATGTACTATGGATCATCACTTGTACTGTGGATCATCACTGATGTACTGTGGATCATCACTGATGTACTGTGGATCATCACTGATGTACTATAGGCCATCACAGGTGTACTATGGATCATCACTGGTGTACTATGGATCATCACTGATGTACTATGGACCATCCCTGATGTACTATGGACCATCCCTGATGTACTGTGGATCATCACTGATATATTGTGGATCATCACTGATGTACTATAGATCATCACTGATGTACTGTGGATCATCACTGATGTACAGTGGATCATCACTGATGTACTATAGATCATCACTGATGTACTATGAGCCATCACTGGTGTACTATGGATCATCACTGATGTACTATGGATCATCACTTATGTACTATAGATCATCACTGATGTACTATGGGCCATCACTGGTGTACTATGGATCATCACTGATGTACTGTGGACCATCCCTGATGTACTGTGGATCATCCCTGATGTACTGTGGATCATCACTGATGTACTGTGGATCATCACTGATGTACTGAGGATCATCACTGATGTACTGTGGATCATCACTGATGTACTGTGGATCATCACTGATGTACTGTGGATCATCACTGATGTACTATAGATCATCACTGAAGTACTGTGGGCCATCACTGGTGTACTATGGATCATCACTGAAGTACTATGGATCATCACTGATGTACTATGGATTATCACTGATGTACTATGAGCCATCACTGATGTACTATGGATCATCAATGGTGTACTATGGATCATCACTGATGTACTATGGATCATCACTGATGTACTATGGATCATCACTGATGTACTATGAGCTATCACTGATGTACTATGGATCATCACTGGTGTACTATGGATCATCACTGATGTACTATAGATCATCACTGATGTACTATGGGCCATCACTGGTGTACTATAGATCATCACTGATGTACTATGGGCCATCACTGGTGTACTATGGATCATCACTGATGTACTATGGGCCATCACTGGTGTACTATGGATCATCACTGATGTACTGTGGACCATCCCTGATGTACTGTGGATCATCACTGATGTACTGTGGATCATCACTGATGTACTGTGGATCATCACTGATATACTGTGGATCATCACTGATGTACTGTGGACCATCACTGAGGTACTGTGGATCATCACTGATGTTCTATGGACCATCACTGATGTACTGTGGATCATCACTGATGTACTATAGATCATCACTGATGTACTGTGGATCACCACTGATGTACTGTGGATCATCACTGATGTACTATAGATCATCACTGATGTACTATGGACCATCACTGGTGTACTATGGATTATCACTGGTGTACTATGGATCATCACTGGTGTACTATGGATTATCCCTGATGTACTATGGATCATCACTGGTGTACTATGGATCATCACTGATGTACTATGGACCATACCTGATGTACTGTGGACCATCCCTGATGTACTATGGACCATCCCTGATGTACTGTGGATCATCACTGATGTACTGTGGACCATCCCTGATGTACTGTGGATCATCACTGGTGTACTGTGGATCATCACTGATGTACTGTGTATCATCACTGATGTACTATGGATCATCACTGATGTACTATAGATCATCACTGATGTACTATGGGCCAACAACTCGTGTACTATAGATCATCACTGATGTACTATGAGCCATCACTGGTGTACTATGGATTATCACTGATGTACTATGGGCCATCACTGGTGTACTATGGATCATCACTGATGTACTGTGGACCATCCCTGATGTACTGTGGATCATCACTGATGTACTGTGGATCATCACTGATGTACTGTGGATCATCACTCATATACTGTGGATCATCACTGATGTTCTGTGGACCCTCACTGATGTACTGTGGATCATCACTGATGTTCTATGGACCATCACTGATGTACTGTGGATCATCACTGATGTACTATAGATCATCACTGATGTACTGTGGATCATCACTGATGTACTGTGGATGTTCACTGATGTACTGTAGATCATCACTGATGTACTATGGACCATCACTGGTGTACTATGGATCATCACTGGTGTACTATGGATCATCACTGGTGTACTATGGACCATCCCTGATGTACTGTGGATCATCACTGATGTACTGTGGATCATCACTGATGTACTATAGTTCATCACTGATGTACTATGGGCCATCACTGGTGTACTATGGATCATCACTGGTGTACTATGGATCATCCCTGATGTACTATGGACCATCCCTGATGTACTATGGACCATCCCTGATGTACTATGGACCATCCCTGATGTACTGTGGATCATCACTGATGTACTGTGGATCATCACTGATGTACTATGGGCCATCACAGGTGTACTATGGATCATCACTGGTGTACTATGGATCATCACTGATGTACTATGCATCATTACTGGTGTACTATGGATCATCACTGATGTACTATGGATCATCACTGATGTACTATGGACCATCCCTGATGTACTATGGACCATCCCTGATGTGCTGTGAATCATCACTGATGTACTGTGGATCGTCACTGATGTACTATGGCCATCACTGACGTACTGTGGATCACTGATGTACTATAGATCATCACTGATGTACTGTGGATCATCACTGATGTACTGTGGATCATCACTGATGTACTATAGATTATCACTGATGTACCGTGGATCATCACTGATGTACTATGTATCATCACTGATGTACTGAGGATCATCACTAATGTACTGTGGATCATCACTGATGTACTGTGGATAATCACTGATGTACTGTGGATCATCACTGATGTACTATGGATTGTCACTGATGTACTGAGGATCATCACTGATGTACTGTGGATCATCACTGATGTACTATGAGCCATCACTGATGTACTATGGATCAACACTGGTGTACTATGGAGCATCACGGATGTACTATGGACCATCCCTGATGTACTATGGACCATCCCTGATGTACTATGGACCATCCCTGATGTACTGAGGATCATCACTGATGTACTGTAGATCATCACTGGTGTACTATGGATCATCACTGATGTACTGTGGATCATCACTGATGTACTATGGATCATCACTGATGTACTATGGATCATCACTGATGTACTATGAGCCATCACTGATGTACTATGGGCCATCACTGATGTACTGTGGATCATCACTGGTGTACCATGGATCATCACTGATGTACTATGGATCATCATTGATGTACTATGGATCATCACTGATGTACTATGGATCATCACTGGTGTACTATGGATCATCACTGGTGTACTATGGATCATCACTGATGTACTATGGATCATCACTGATGTACTATGGATCATCACTGATGAATTATGGATCATCACTGATGTACTATGAGCCATCACTGATGTACTATGGATCATCAATGGTGTACTATGGATCATCACTGATGTACTATGGATCATCACTGATGTACTATGGATCATCACTGATGTACTATGAGCCATCAATGATGTACTGTGGACCATCCCTGATGTACTGTGGATCATCACTGAAGTACTGTGGATCATCACTGATGTACCGTGGATCATCACTGATGTACCGTGGATCATCACTGATGTACTGAGGATCATCACTGATGTACTGTGGATCATCACTGATGTACTATGAGCCATCACAGGTGTACTATGGATCATCACTGGTGTACTATGGATCATCACTGGTGTACTATGGATCATCACTGATGTACTATGGACCATCCCTGATGTACTATGGATCATCACTGATGTACCATGGATCATCACTGATGTACTATAGATCATCACTGATGTACTGTGGATGATCACTGATGTACTGTGGATCATCACTGATGTACTATAGATCATCACTGATGTACTATGGGCCATCACTGGTTTACTATGGATCATCACTAGTGTACTATGGATCATCACTGATGTACTATGGACCATCCCTGATGTACTATGGACCTTCCCATATGTACTATGGACCATCCCTGATGTACTGTGGATCATCACTGATGTGCTATGGAACATCACTGGTGTACTATGGATCATCACTGATGTACTATGGATCATCACTGATGTACTATGGGCCATCCCTGGTGTACTGTGGATCATCACTGATGTACTATGGACCATCCCTGATGTACTGTGGATCATCACTGATGTACTGTGGATTATCACTGATGTACTGTGGATCATCACTGATGTACTGAGGATCATCACTGATGTACTGTGGATCATTACTGATGTACTGTGGATCATCACTGGTGTACTATGGATCATCACTGATGTACTATGGATCATCACTGATGTACTATGGACCATCCCTGATGTACTGTGGATCATCACTGATGTACTATGGACCATCCCTGATGTACTGTGGATCATCACTGATGTACTGTGGACCATCCCTGATGTACTGTGGATCATCACTGATGTACTGAGGATCATCACTGATGTACTGTGGCTCATCACTGATGTACAGTGGATCATCACTGATTTACTGTGGATCATCGCTGATGTACTGTGGATCATCACTGATGTACTGAGGATCATCACTGATGTACTATGGATCATCACTGATGTACAATGGATCATCACTAATGTACTATGAGCCATCACTAGTGATGAGCCGAACACCCCCGGGTTCGGTTCGCACCAGAACCCGCGAACGGACCGAAAGTTCGAACGAACATTAGAACCCTATTAAATACAATGGATGCGAACGTTCGAATTCTAAAGTGCTAATTATAAAAACTATTATGCATGTTATTGTCCTAAAAAGGGTTTGGGAACCCGGGTTCTGCACCAGGGGACATGTATCAATGCAAAAATAAGTTTTAAAAACGGTCGTTTTCCGGGAGCAGTCATTTTAATGATGCATAAAGTGAAAAAAAAAAAGTCAAATATTCCTTTAAATATCGTACCTGGGGGGTGTCTAAAGTATGCCTGTGAAGTGCCACGTGTTTCCCGTGTTTAGAACTGTCCCTGCACAAAATGACACTTCTAAAGGAAAAAAAAGCCATTTAAAACTGCTTGCGGCTTTAATGTAATGTCTGGTCCCGGTAATATGGATGAAAATCTTTAAGAAAAATGGCATAGCTACCCCATGACCCCCCCCCTACCCCAGCCCATTACCAGCCCCTTTGGGTCTTGTATGGATATTAAGGGGAACCCCGCACATAAAATAAAAAAGGCCCTATATACTCAGAACAGCCGTATACAGGCGGTGCATACAAGACAGGGACTGTAGGTTTGTTCTTATGTAGAATCTGTTTGTAATTTTGAACAGGTACATTGTTGAAGTGTAGCTCCAGACCAAAAATCTATTTTTAAACTTTTTGGAAAACATAGGTAAGGGTTATCACCCCTGTAACATTTGTTTTGCTGTCTGTGCCCCTGTTCAGAACATTTCACCTCACTTTCCGTCCTAATGACAACTGTTTTTGAAATGTGGTGTTTTTCTTGAAACAAGGATTGCTGATAAAGCATCAGTACAGAGGAGACACCTTTCTCCCATATTTATTCTTACAGGAGAGAATTTTCCTTCCTAGTGGTAGATTTCCTCTCACTTCCTGTTGTCTTCTTGCGTTTGCAAGTAGGAGTCGTTTGTAAGTTGGATGTTTGAAAGTAGGGACCTGCCGTATATACTCTGCAGAAATAGGCCCCTTAGTTGTTGGTGTTGGCACAACACTGTAAGCACTCACAGTTACTCTTGGTTGGTGCTGGAACGCCCTGCTGTCAACTATTATATCAGGAATTTTAATTACATATAATTGTTGAACAGTGGTAGTAAAAATTGGGCCTTTGATGGTGGTGCTGGTGCCACAACACTGTAAGCCCTGACAGTTACTCTTGGTGGGTGCAGCAATGGGCCCTGCTGTGAATTATTAGATCAAGAATTGTAATTACATGCCCCTGTTGAACAGGGGCTGAAAAATTGGGCCTTAGGCACTGGTGGCACAACACTGCAACCCTTCACAGATACTGTACTTGGAGCACAGCAATGAGCCCTGTTGCAAAGTATTGCTTCAAAAATTGTAATGACACGCCCCTGTTAAACAGGGGCTGAAAAATTGGGCCTTAGGCACTGGTGGCACAACACTGCAACTCCTCACAGATACTGTACTTGGAGCACAGCAATGAGCCCTGTTGCAAAGTATTGCTTCAAAAATTGTAATTACACGCCCCTGTTAAACAGGGGCTGAAAAATTGGGCGTTAGGCACTGGTGGCGGCACCCATAAACAAAAATGATCTTCCAAGCTATCATCATCAATCGTATCATTGAGGACTCGGAGGAGGAGGATAGCCAGTCAACATAACAGCACAGGCACTCAGCATCAGCATCAGTCTTGAAGGGATGTGACATTTTAAAATCAATTAGTCTGTTATATCAGCATCAGGTGTGTGGTAGCTGGTGGTGATCCAAGACTGGTTCATCTTGATGAAAGTCAGTCGATCAACCGAGTCGGTGGACAGGCGCACCCTGTGATCCGTGACAAATCCTCCAGCAGCACTGAATGTGCGTTCCGAAAGAACGCTGGATGCAGGACAGGCCAGTAGCTCAATTGCATACTGTGCAAGCTCTGGCCAGTGATCCATCCTCAAGACCCAGTAAGCCAGAGGATTTTCGGTGGGGAAGGTGTCCAAGTCTGACCTTGCCCCTAGATATTCCTGCACCATGTTTATCAGACGCTGGCGATGGTTGCTGGAACCGATCATACTTTGGGGCTGCGGACTAAAGAATTGTCTGAACGCATCGGTCAGACGGCCACCTTCCCCACCGCTCCTTCTTTGACTGGCCGAAGCCTCAGCAACTCGTTGTCCAGGACCAGGAGTTTGCAACCTCCCAGTCTCTGGGAACGCGTTGCACAGACCTTTCTGCAAGGCCTCCCGGAGTTGTCTCATCCTCTGCTCCCTCTGCGACGGTAACATAAGGTCCGCAACCTTACCCTTGTACCGTGGATCAAGGAGAGTGGCCAGCCAGTAATGGTCCCTCTCCTTGATCCGAAGAATACGAGGATCCTTCCGCAGACTTTGCAGGATCAGGGAGGCCATGCAGCGTAGGTTTGCTGAGGCATTCGCTCCGGAGTCCTCTGGGTCACTAAGGACGACATGATCCGCAGCCACCTCCTCCCAGCCACGTACAAGTCCACTGGTTTCTTGGGACTGTAAATCATCCCTAAAAGACTGCTGCTGATGATGCTGAGTGCCAGCCTCCACCTCCATGCTGACACAATCCTCCTCCTCCTCCTCCTCCTCCTCCTCTTCCTGTGCGATGGGTGGGACAGAAGGAACACTGTCTGGGTAAAGGGGGCCTTGAGAGGCAAGGAAGTCCTCCTCTTCCTGCCTCTGTTCTGCCTCAAGTGCCCTGTCCATTATTCCACGCAGCGTGTGCTCCAACAGGTGGACAAGAGGTACAGTGTCACTGATGCATGCACTGTCACTGCTCACCATCCTCGTGGCCTCCTCAAATGGTGCCAGGACAGTGCATGCATCCCTGATCATGCCCCACTGGCGTGGAGAAAAAAAACCAAGCTCCCCTGACCCTGTCCTGGTGCCGTAGTCGCACAGGTACTCATTGATGGCCCTCTGCTGCGTGTGCAGCCGCTGCAGCATGGCCAACGTTGAGTTCCACCTGGTGGGCATGTCACATATAAGGCGGTTCTTGGGCAGGTTCAACTCCTTTTGCAGCTCAGCCAGGCGAGCACTGGCATTATAAGATCTGCGGAAATGCACACAGACTTTCCTGGCCTGCCTCAGGACATCCTGTAAGCCCGGGTACCTGCCCAAGAAGCGCTGCACCACCAGGTTAAGGACGTGAGCCACACAGGGCACATGGGTCAGTTGTCCCTGTCGGAGGGCGGAGAGGAGGTTGGTGCCATTGTCGCAAACCACCATTCCTGGCTTAAGCTGGCGTGGCGTCAACCACCTCTCGGCCTGGCCCTGCAGAGCAGACAGGACCTCTGCCCCAGTGTGGCTTCTGTCCCCCAAACACACCAGCGCAAGCACGGCATGGCATCTTTTTGCCTGCGTACTTGCGTAGCCCCGTGAACGGCTACGGAGCACCGCTGGTTCATAGGACAAACCACAGGAAGAGGCCATGGAGGAAGAAGAAGAGGAGGGGGTGGAGGAGAGAGGTGTGTCACAACCAGTAGTAGCATTTTGGAGGCGTGGCGGTGGGACAACCTCCAACACTACTGCACCTTGTCCTGAATCCTTCCCAGCTGCCAAAAGAGTGACCCAATGGGCCGTGAAAGAAAGGTAACGTCCCTGTCCATGCCTGCTGGACCATGAGTCAGCGGTAATATGCACCTTACCGCTGACCGCCCTGTCCAGCGAGGCCAAGACATTGCCTTCCACATGCCGGTAGAGAGCCGGAATAGCCTTCCGTGAGAAAAAGTGGCGTTTGGGAACCTGCCACTGAGGAACCGCACATTGCACAAACTCACGGAAGGGGGCCGAGTCTACCAACTGAAAAGGCAGCAGTTGAAGCGCTAGCAATTTAGCCAAGCTAGCATTCAACCGCTGGGCATGTGGATGGCTGGGAGTGAACTTCTTTCGACGGTCCAGCAGCTGGGGCAGGGAAATTTGCCTGCTAGAATCGGACGTCGGTGTACTGCTAGCAGAGTGGGCGCAAGTACTTGGCTGTGACACACCTAATTCTACACCTTCATTCCTCTCAGTGCATGTTTCAGAGAGGACTGAAGTTATAGTGGGGTTGGAGATCCCAGCTGATGCGGTGCAAGGAGAGGTCCGCTTGGTTCTTTGGTGTGGGTCTTTGAGGTAGGCTTGCCAACGAGCTGCATGGCAGGTCAACATATGTCTGGTCAGGCATGTGGTACCCAAGCGGCTGATGTTTTGGCCACGCGATATACGCTTGAGACATATGTTGCAAACAGCAGCTGTGCGATCTGATGCACTAGCCTCAAAAAAGGCCCACACCAAAGAACTTTTTGAATGACGGGCAGAGGCAGCGCCCTGCACAGGCGGAGCTCTGCTGTGTGATTCCGTCGGTGTACTGCCCTTACGCTGGCCACCAAAGGGCATCCTGCCTCGTTGGAGATGTGCCTCCTCCTCATCCTCCTCCTCCTCCTCTCTCCTATTAGGCACCCACGTGGAGTCATTGACCTCATCATCCCCTCCCTCCTCATCACTGGAGCCAATCTGGCAGTATGCTGCAGCTGCTGGAACATGACTGCCAGATTGGTGTCCTTCTTGAGCATCCCCTCTGTCTGCTCTCACGCTACTGCCTTCCTCTAGCTGGGTTTCATCATCAGACCCTTCGAAACGCTGGGCATCCTCCTGGAGCATGTACCCAACACTGTGCTGAAACAGTTCGGGGGACTCCTCAGGAGGAGGACATGGTGGGTCTAGGGAAGGAGTGACTGATGATTTGTCTGACATTGATACCAGGGAAGACGACGCTTTGGCAGCTGCTTTTCCAGTACCCTGAGCCTGGGTGAGAGAGGATGAGGAGGAGGAGGAGGGCTTGGTCATCCACTCTACCAAGTCTTCGGCATGATGTGGCTCAACATGTCCAGCTGCCGAAAAGAAGGACAAGCGTGTCCCATGGCCATGTGCTGATGACAATGCACCGCGTCCACGACCAGCACTGTTGCCCCCAGACACAGAGCCTGCTTGCCCTCTTTTATTGCCTCCTGACTGTCTGCCTCTCCTTGTTTGCCTTCCAGACATTCTAATAGATGGCCTGCAGGGAGATGGGAAAAAAGCAATAAGGGCTACCTTCAGGTGTCCTTCTCTGTCCCTTGAAACAAGGACTTTCACAGTGAAAGAAACTGACACTGTCCCTACCTAGAGTTTTCTGTCCCTAGAATAAATGTTTTTTTTAATCACAATATAGCACAAGGACAATTCACTCAATGTCTCTCCAGGTCCCTGGAAACAAGGACTTGCAGAGTGAAAGAAACTGACACTGTCCCTACCTAGAGTTTTCTGTCCCTAGAATAAATGTTTTTTTTAAGCACAATATAGCACAAGGACAATTAACTCACTGTCCTTACAGGTCCCTGGAAACAAGGACTTGCAGAGTGAAAAAAAAAAAACACTCTCCCTACCTACAGTTTTCTGTCCCTAGAAAAAATGTTTTTTTTAAGCACAATATAGCACAAGGACAATTAACTCACTGTCCTTACAGGTCCCTGGAAACAAGGACTTGCAGAGTGAAAGAAAAAAAACACTCTCCCTACCTACAGTTTTCTGTCCCTAGAAAAAATGTTTTTTTTAATCACAATATAGCACAAGGAAAATTAACTCACTGTCCTTACAGGTCCCTGGAAACAAGGACTTGCAGAGTGAAAGAAAAAAAACACTCTCCCTACCTACAGTTTTCTGTCCCTAGAAAAAATGTTTTTTTTAATCACAATATAGCACAAGGAAAATTAACTCACTGTCCTTACAGGTCCCTGGAAACAAGGACTTGCAGAGTGAAAGAAACTGACACTGTCCCTACCTAGAGTTTTCTGTCCCTAGAATAAATGTTTTTTTTAAGCACAATATAGCACAAGGACAATTAACTCACTGTCCTTACAGGTCCCTGGAAACAAGGACTTGCAGAGTGAAAGAAAAAAAACACTCTCCCTACCTACAGTTTTCTGTCCCTAGAAAAAATGTTTTTTTTAATCACAATATAGCACAAGGAAAATTAACTCACTGTCCTTACAGGTCCCTGGAAACAAGGACTTGCAGAGTGAAAGAAAAAAAACACTCTCCCTACCTACAGTTTTCTGTCCCTAGAAAAAATGTTTTTTTTAATCACAATATAGCACAAGGAAAATTAACTCACTGTCCTTACAGGTCCCTGGAAACAAGGACTTGCAGAGTGAAAGAAACTGACACTGTCCCTACCTAGAGTTTTCTGTCCCTAGAATAAATGTTTTTTTTAAGCACAATATAGCACAAGGACAATTAACTCACTGTCCTTACAGGTCCCTGGAAACAAGGACTTGCAGAGTGAAAGAAAAAAAACACTCTCCCTACCTACAGTTTTCTGTCCCTAGAAAAAATGTTTTTTTTAATCACAATATAGCACAAGGAAAATTAACTCACTGTCCTTACAGGTCCCTGGAAACAAGGACTTGCAGAGTGAAAGAAACTGACACTGTCCCTACCTAGAGTTTTCTGTCCCTAGAATAAATGTTTTTTTTAAGCACAATATAGCACAAGGACAATTAACTCACTGTCCTTACAGGTCCCTGGAAACAAGGACTTGCAGAGTGAAAAAAAAAAAACACTCTCCCTACCTACAGTTTTCTGTCCCTAGAAAAAATGTTTTTTTTAAGCACAATATAGCACAAGGACAATTAACTCACTGTCCTTACAGGTCCCTGGAAACAAGGACTTGCAGAGTGAAAGAAAAAAAACACTCTCCCTACCTACAGTTTTCTGTCCCTAGAAAAAATGTTTTTTTTAATCACAATATAGCACAAGGAAAATTAACTCACTGTCCTTACAGGTCCCTGGAAACAAGGACTTGCAGAGTGAAAGAAAAAAAACACTCTCCCTACCTACAGTTTTCTGTCCCTAGAAAAAATGTTTTTTTTAATCACAATATAGCACAAGGAAAATTAACTCACTGTCCTTACAGGTCCCTGGAAACAAGGACTTGCAGAGTGAAAGAAACTGACACTGTCCCTACCTAGAGTTTTCTGTCCCTAGAATAAATGTTTTTTTTAAGCACAATATAGCACAAGGACAATTAACTCACTGTCCTTACAGGTCCCTGGAAACAAGGACTTGCAGAGTGAAAGAAAAAAAACACTCTCCCTACCTACAGTTTTCTGTCCCTAGAAAAAATGTTTTTTTTAATCACAATATAGCACAAGGAAAATTAACTCACTGTCCTTACAGGTCCCTGGAAACAAGGACTTGCAGAGTGAAAGAAAAAAAACACTCTCCCTACCTACAGTTTTCTGTCCCTAGAAAAAATGTTTTTTTTAATCACAATATAGCACAAGGAAAATTAACTCACTGTCCTTACAGGTCCCTGGAAACAAGGACTTGCAGAGTGAAAGAAACTGACACTGTCCCTACCTAGAGTTTTCTGTCCCTAGAATAAATGTTTTTTTTAAGCACAATATAGCACAAGGACAATTAACTCACTGTCCTTACAGGTCCCTGGAAACAAGGACTTGCAGAGTGAAAGAAAAAAAACACTCTCCCTACCTACAGTTTTCTGTCCCTAGAAAAAATGTTTTTTTTAATCACAATATAGCACAAGGAAAATTAACTCACTGTCCTTACAGGTCCCTGGAAACAAGGACTTGCAGAGTGAAAGAAACTGACACTGTCCCTACCTAGAGTTTTCTGTCCCTAGAATAAATGTTTTTTTTAAGCACAATATAGCACAAGGACAATTAACTCACTGTCCTTACAGGTCCCTGGAAACAAGGACTTGCAGAGTGAAAAAAAAAAAACACTCTCCCTACCTAGAGTTTTCTGTCCCTAGAAAAAATGTTTTTTTTAAGCACAATATAGCACAAGGACAATTAACTCACTGTCCTTACAGGTCCCTGGAAACAAGGACTTGCAGAGTGAAAGAAACTGACACTGTCCCTACCTAGAGTTTTCTGTCCCTAGAATAAATGTTTTTTTTAATCACAATATAGCACAAGGAAAATTAACTCACTGTCCTTACAGGTCCCTGGAAACAAGGACTTGCAGAGTGAAAGAAACTGACACTGTCCCTACCTAGAGTTTTCTGTCCCTAGAATAAATGTTTTTTTTAATCACAATATAGCACAAGGAAAATTAACTCACTGTCCTTACAGGTCCCTGGAAACAAGGACTTGCAGAGTGAAAGAAACTGACACTGTCCCTACCTAGAGTTTTCTGTCCCTAGAATAAATGTTTTTTTTAAGCACAATATAGCACAAGGACAATTAACTCACTGTCCTTACAGGTCCCTGGAAACAAGGACTTGCAGAGTGAAAGAAAAAAAACACTCTCCCTACCTACAGTTTTCTGTCCCTAGAAAAAATGTTTTTTTTAATCACAATATAGCACAAGGAAAATTAACTCACTGTCCTTACAGGTCCCTGGAAACAAGGACTTGCAGAGTGAAAGAAACTGACACTGTCCCTACCTAGAGTTTTCTGTCCCTAGAATAAATGTTTTTTTTAATCACAATATAGCACAAGGACAATTAACTCACTGTCCTTACAGGTCCCTGGAAACAAGGACTTGCAGAGTGAAAGAAACTGACACTGTCCCTACCTAGAGTTTTCTGTCCCTAGAATAAATGTTTTTTTTAAGCACAATATAGCACAAGGACAATTAACTCACTGTCCTTACAGGTCCCTGGAAACAAGGACTTGCAGAGTGAAAGAAAAAAAACACTCTCCCTACCTACAGTTTTCTGTCCCTAGAAAAAATGTTTTTTTTAATCACAATATAGCACAAGGAAAATTAACTCACTGTCCTTACAGGTCCCTGGAAACAAGGACTTGCAGAGTGAAAGAAACTGACACTGTCCCTACCTAGAGTTTTCTGTCCCTAGAATAAATGTTTTTTTTAATCACAATATAGCACAAGGACAATTAACTCACTGTCCTTACAGGTCCCTGGAAACAAGGACTTGCAGAGTGAAAGAAACTGACACTGTCCCTACCTAGAGTTTTCTGTCCCTAGAATAAATGTTTTTTTTAAGCACAATATAGCACAAGGACAATTAACTCACTGT
The DNA here is from genome assembly GCA_029206835.1 of Rana muscosa. Taxonomy (NCBI): domain Eukaryota; kingdom Metazoa; phylum Chordata; class Amphibia; order Anura; family Ranidae; genus Rana; species Rana muscosa. The sequence goes on from CM055117.1 coordinate 285,243,135, forward strand.
CCTTACAGGTCCCTGGAAACAAGGACTTGCAGAGTGAAAGAAAAAAAACACTCTCCCTACCTACAGTTTTCTGTCCCTAGAAAAAATGTTTTTTTTAATCACAATATAGCACAAGGAAAATTAACTCACTGTCCTTACAGGTCCCTGGAAACAAGGACTTGCAGAGTGAAAGAAACTGACACTGTCCCTACCTAGAGTTTTCTGTCCCTAGAATAAATGTTTTTTTTAATCACAATATAGCACAAGGACAATTAACTCACTGTCCTTACAGGTCCCTGGAAACAAGGACTTGCAGAGTGAAAGAAACTGACACTGTCCCTACCTAGAGTTTTCTGTCCCTAGAATAAATGTTTTTTTTAAGCACAATATAGCACAAGGACAATTAACTCACTGTCCTTACAGGTCCCTGGAAACAAGGACTTGCAGAGTGAAAGAAAAAAAACACTCTCCCTACCTACAGTTTTCTGTCCCTAGAAAAAATGTTTTTTTTAATCACAATATAGCACAAGGAAAATTAACTCACTGTCCTTACAGGTCCCTGGAAACAAGGACTTGCAGAGTGAAAGAAACTGACACTGTCCCTACCTAGAGTTTTCTGTCCCTAGAATAAATGTTTTTTTTAATCACAATATAGCACAAGGACAATTAACTCACTGTCCTTACAGGTCCCTGGAAACAAGGACTTGCAGAGTGAAAGAAACTGACACTGTCCCTACCTAGAGTTTTCTGTCCCTAGAATAAATGTTTTTTTTAAGCACAATATAGCACAAGGACAATTAACTCACTGTCCTTACAGGTCCCTGGAAACAAGGACTTGCAGAGTGAAAGAAAAAAAACACTCTCCCTACCTACAGTTTTCTGTCCCTAGAAAAAATGTTTTTTTTAATCACAATATAGCACAAGGAAAATTAACTCACTGTCCTTACAGGTCCCTGGAAACAAGGACTTGCAGAGTGAAAGAAACTGACACTGTCCCTACCTAGAGTTTTCTGTCCCTAGAATAAATGTTTTTTTTAATCACAATATAGCACAAGGACAATTAACTCACTGTCCTTACAGGTCCCTGGAAACAAGGACTTGCAGAGTGAAAGAAACTGACACTGTCCCTACCTAGAGTTTTCTGTCCCTAGAATAAATGTTTTTTTTAAGCACAATATAGCACAAGGACAATTAACTCACTGTCCTTACAGGTCCCTGGAAACAAGGACTTGCAGAGTGAAAGAAACTGACACTGTCCCTACCTAGAGTTTTCTGTCCCTAGAATAAATGTTTTTTTTAAGCACACTATAGCAGAAGCACAAAACACACTGACACTCTCCCTACCTATCCTTCTCTTTCCCTAAACTAAAGGAATCCAGGTTAAGCAAGAAAGAAATAACAGTCACTGTCCCTGCCTATGCTACTCTATCCCTGCTCCGGAACACACTACACTAGGCCGCCGTGCTGGCGGCCTTTTATAGTGTGGGGCGTGTACTAAACACCCTCAGCAATAATTGGCCACAGGCATCCTGCCTGTGGCCAATCATTGCTCTCCTCGCTGCCGGCGCTGTGATTGGCCAAGCATGCGGGGTCACAGTGCATGCTTGGCCAATCACAGCGCCTGGATGACACTGCGATGGCGTAGTGCATTGTGGGCCGTTCGCGTCACTCGAATTTGGCGCGAACGGCCCAAATCGTTCGATCTTCGTCGAACGATCGAACAGCCAATGTTCGAGTCGAACGTATGTTCGACTCGAACACGAAGCTCATCCCTAGCCATCACTGATGTACTATGGATCATCACTGGAGTACTATGGATCATCACTGATGTGCTGTGGACCATCCCTGATGTACTGAGGAACATCACTGGTGTACTATGGATCATCACTTGTACTGTGGATCATCACTGATGTACTGTGGATCATCACTGATGTACTGTGGATCATCACTGATGTACTATAGGCCATCACAGGTGTACTATGGATCATCACTGGTGTACTATGGATCATCACTGATGTACTATGGACCATCCCTGATGTACTGTGGATCATCACTGATATATTGTGGATCATCACTGATGTACTATAGATCATCACTGATGTACTGTGGATCATCACTGATGTACTGTGGATCATCACTGATGTACTATAGGTCATCACTGATGTACTATGAGCCATCACTGGTGTACTATGGATCATCACTGATGTACTATGGATCATCACTTATGTACTATAGATCATCACTGATGTACTATGGGCCATCACTGGTGTACTATGGATCATCACTGATGTACTGTGGACCATCCCTGATGTACTGTGGATCATCCCTGATGTACTGTGGATCATCACTGATGTACTGTGGATCATCACTGATGTACTGAGGATCATCACTGATGTACTGTGGAACATCACTGATGTACTGTGGATCATCACTGATGTACTGTGGATCATCACTGATGTACTATAGATCATCACTGAAGTACTGTGGGCCATCACTGGTGTACTATGGATCATCACTGAAGTACTATGGATCATCACTGATGTACTATGGATTATCACTGATGTACTATGAGCCATCACTGATGTACTATGGATCATCAATGGTGTACTATGGATCATCACTGATGTACTATGGATCATCACTGATGTACTATGGATCATCACTGATGTACTATGAGCTATCACTGATGTACTATGGATCATCACTGGTGTACTATGGATCATCACTGATGTACTATAGATCATCACTGATGTACTATGGGCCATCACTGGTGTACTATAGATCATCACTGATGTACTATGGGCCATCACTGGTGTACTATGGATCATCACTGATGTACTATGGGCCATCACTGGTGTACTATGGATCATCACTGATGTACTGTGGACCATCCCTGATGTACTGTGGATCATCACTGATGTACTGTGGATCATCACTGATGTACTGTGGATCATCACTGATATACTGTGGATCATCACTGATGTACTGTGGACCATCACTGATGTACTGTGGATCATCACTGATGTTCTATGGACCATCACTGATGTACTGTGGATCATCACTGATGTACTATAGATCATCACTGATGTACTGTGGATCATCACTGATGTACTGTGGATCATCACTGATGTACTATAGATCATCACTGATGTACTATGGACCATCACTGGTGTACTATGGATTATCACTGGTGTACTATGGATCATCACTGGTGTACTATGGACCATCCCTGATGTACTATGGATCATCACTGGTGTACTATGGATCATCACTGATGTACTATGGACCATACCTGATGTACTGTGGACCATCCCTGATGTACTATGGACCATCCCTGATGTACTGTGGATCATCACTGATGTACTGTGGACCATCCCTGATGTACTGTGGATCATCACTGGTGTACTGTGGATGATCACTGATGTACTGTGGATCATCACTGATGTACTATAGATCATCACTGATGTACTATGGGCCATCACTGGTTTACTATGGATCATCACTAGTGTACTATGGATCATCACTGATGTACTATGGACCATCCCTGATGTACTATGGACCTTCCCATATGTACTATGGACCATCCCTGATGTACTGTGGATCATCACTGATGTGCTATGGAACATCACTGGTGTACTATGGATCATCACTGATGTACTATGGATCATCACTGATGTACTATGGGCCATCCCTGGTGTACTGTGGATCATCACTGATGTACTATGGACCATCCCTGATGTACTGTGGATCATCACTGATGTACTGTGGATTATCACTGATGTACTGTGGATCATCACTGATGTACTGAGGATCATCACTGATGTACTGTGGATCATCACTGATGTACTGTGGATCATCACTGGTGTACTATGGATCATCACTGATGTACTATGGATCATCACTGATGTACTATGGACCATCCCTGATGTACTGTGGATCATCACTGATGTACTATGGACCATCCCTGATGTACTGTGGATCATCACTGATGTACTGTGGACCATCCCTGATGTACTGTGGATCATCACTGATTTACTGTGGATCATCGCTGATGTACTGTGGATCATCACTGATGTACTGAGGATCATCACTGATGTACTATGGATCATCACTGATGTACTATGGATCATCACTAATGTACTATGAGCCATCACTGATGTACTATGGATCATCACTGGAGTACTATGGATCATCACTGATGTGCTGTGGACCATCCCTGATGTACTGAGGAACATCACTGATGTACTATGGATCATCACTTGTACTGTGGATCATCACTGATGTACTGTGGATCATCACTGATGTACTGTGGATCATCACTGATGTACTATAGGCCATCACAGGTGTACTATGGATCATCACTGGTGTACTATGGATCATCACTGATGTACTATGGACCATCCCTGATGTACTATGGACCATCCCTGATGTACTGTGGATCATCACTGATATATTGTGGATCATCACTGATGTACTATAGATCATCACTGATGTACTGTGGATCATCACTGATGTACTGTGGATCATCACTGATGTACTATAGATCATCACTGATGTACTATGAGCCATCACTGGTGTACTATGGATCATCACTGATGTACTATGGATCATCACTTATGTACTATAGATCATCACTGATGTACTATGGGCCATCACTGGTGTACTATGGATCATCACTGATGTACTGTGGACCATCCCTGATGTACTGTGGATCATCCCTGATGTACTGTGGATCATCACTGATGTACTGTGGATCATCACTGATGTACTGAGGATCATCACTGATGTACTGTGGAACATCACTGATGTACTGTGGATCATCACTGATGTACTGTGGATCATCACTGATGTACTATAGATCATCACTGAAGTACTGTGGGCCATCACTGGTGTACTATGGATCATCACTGAAGTACTATGGATCATCACTGATGTACTATGGATTATCACTGATGTACTATGAGCCATCACTGATGTACTATGGATCATCAATGGTGTACTATGGATCATCACTGATGTACTATGGATCATCACTGATGTACTATGGATCATCACTGATGTACTATGAGCTATCACTGATGTACTATGGATCATCACTGGTGTACTATGGACCATCACTGATGTACTATAGATCATCACTGATGTACTATGGGCCATCACTGGTGTACTATAGATCATCACTGATGTACTATGGGCCATCACTGGTGTACTATGGATCATCACTGATGTACTATGGGCCATCACTGGTGTACTATGGATCATCACTGATGTACTGTGGACCATCCCTGATGTACTGTGGATCATCACTGATGTACTGTGGATCATCACTGATGTACTGTGGATCATCACTGATATACTGTGGATCATCACTGATGTACTGTGGACCATCACTGATGTACTGTGGATCATCACTGATGTTCTATGGACCATCACTGATGTACTGTGGATCATCACTGATGTACTATAGATCATCACTGATGTACTGTGGATCATCACTGATGTACTGTGGATCATCACTGATGTACTATAGATCATCACTGATGTACTATGGACCATCACTGGTGTACTATGGATTATCACTGGTGTACTATGGATCATCACTGGTGTACTATGGACCATCCCTGATGTACTATGGACCATCCCTGATGTACTGTGGATCATCACTGATGTACTGTGGACCATCCCTGATGTACTGTGGATCATCACTGGTGTACTGTGGATCATCACTGATGTACTGTGGATCATCACTGATGTACTATGGATCATCACTGATGTACTATAGATCATCACTGATGTACTATGGGCCATCACTGGTGTACTATAGATCATCACTGATGTACTATGAGCCATCACTGGTGTACTATGGATTATCACTGATGTACTATGGGCCATCACTGGTGTACTATGGATCATCACTGATGTACTGTGGACCATCCCTGATGTACTGTGGATCATCACTGATGTACTGTGGATCATCACTGATGTACTGTGGATCATCACTCATATACTGTGGATCATCACTGATGTTCTGTGGACCCTCACTGATGTACTGTGGATCATCACTGATGTTCTATGGACCATCACTGATGTACTGTGGATCATCACTGATGTACTATAGATCATCACTGATGTACTGTGGATCATCACTGATGTACTGTGGATGTTCACTGATGTACTGTAGATCATCACTGATGTACTATGGACCATCACTGGTGTACTATGGATCATCACTGGTGTACTATGGACCATCCCTGATGTACTGTGGATCATCACTGATGTACTGTGGATCATCACTGATGTACTATAGTTCATCACTGATGTACTATGGGCCATCACTGGTGTACTATGGATCATCACTGGTGTACTATGGATCATCCCTGATGTACTATGGACCATCCCTGATGTACTATGGACCATCCCTGATGTACTATGGACCATCCCTGATGTACTGTGGATCATCACTGATGTACTGTGGATCATCACTGATGTACTATGGGCCATCACAGGTGTACTATGGATCATCACTGGTGTACTATGGATCATCACTGATGTACTATGCATCATTACTGGTGTACTATGGATCATCACTGATGTACTATGGATCATCACTGATGTACTATGGACCATCCCTGATGTACTATGGACCATCCCTGATGTGCTGTGAATCATCACTGATGTACTGTGGATCGTCACTGATGTACTATGGACCATCACTGACGTACTGTGGATCACTGATGTACTATAGATCATCACTGATGTACTGTGGATCATCACTGATGTACTGTGGATCATCACTGATGTACTATAGATTATCACTGATGTACCGTGGATCATCACTGATGTACTATGTATCATCACTGATGTACTGAGGATCATCACTAATGTACTGTGGATCCTCACTGATGTACTGTGGATAATCACTGATGTACTGTGGATCATCACTGATGTACTATGGATCGTCACTGATGTACTGAGGATCATCACTGATGTACTGTGGATCATCACTGATGTACTATGAGCCATCACTGATGTACTATGGATCAACACTGGTGTACTATGGAGCATCACGGATGTACTATGGACCATCCCTGATGTACTATGGACCATCCCTGATGTACTATGGACCATCCCTGATGTACTGAGGATCATCACTGATGTACTATAGATCATCACTGGTGTACTATGGATCATCACTGATGTACTGTGGATCATCACTGATGTACTATGGATCATCACTGATGTACTATGGATCATCACTGATGTACTATGAGCCATCACTGATGTACTATGGGCCATCACTGATGTACTGTGGATCATCACTGGTGTACCATGGATCATCACTGATGTACTATGGATCATCATTGATGTACTATGGATCATCACTGATGTACTATGGATCATCACTGGTGTACTATGGATCATCACTGGTGTACTATGGATCATCACTGATGTACTATGGATCATCACTGATGTACTGTGGATCATCACTGATGTACTGAGGATCATCACTGATGTACTATGGATCATCACTGATGTACTATAGATCATCACTGATGTACTGTGGATCATCACTGATGTACTGTGGATCATCACTGATGTACTGTGGATCATCACTGATGTACTGAGGATCATCACTGATGTACTATGGGCCATCACTGGTGTAATATGGATCATCACTGATGTACTGTGGACCATCCCTGATGTACTGTGGATCATCACTGATGTGCTGTGGATCATCACTGATGTACTGTGGATCATCACTGATGTACTGAGGACCATCCCTGATGTAATGTGGACCATCACTGATGTACTGTGGACCATCATTGATGTACTGTGGATCATCACTGATGTTCTATTGACCATCACTGATGTACTGTGGATCATCACTGATGTACTGTGGATCATCACTGATGTACTATAGATCATCACTGATGTACTGTGGATCATCACTGATGTACTGTGGATCATCACTGATGTACTATGGATCATCACTGATGTACTATAGATCATCACTGGTGTACTATGGACCATCACTGGTGTACTATGGATCATCACTGGTGTACTATGGATCATCACTGGTGTACTATAGACCATCCCTGATGTACTGTGGGCCATCCCTGATGTACTATGGACCATACCTAATGTACTATGGATCATCCCTGATGTACTGTGGATCATCCCTGATGTACTGTGGATCATCCCTGATGTACTGTGGATCATCACTGATGTACTATAGATCATCACTGATGTACTATGGGCCATCACTGGTGTACTATGGATCATCATCTGGTGTACTATGGATCATCACTGGTGTACTATGGACCATCACTGATGTACTATGGACCATCACTGATGTACTATGGACCATCACTGATGTACTGTGGATCATCACTGATGTACTGTGGATCATCCCTGGTGTACTATGGATCATCACTGGTGTACTATGGATCATCACTGATGTACTATGGGCCATCACTGATGTACTATGGGTCATCACTGATGTACTATGGATCATCACTGATGTACTGTGGACCATCCCTGATGTACTGTGGATCATCACTGATGTACTGTGGATCATCACTGATGTACTGTGGATCATCACTGATGTACAGTGGATCATCACTGATGTACTGTGGATCATCACTGATGTACTATGGGCCATCACTGGTGTACTATGGATTATCACTGATGTACTATGGATCATCACTTATGTACTATAGATCATCACTGATGTACTATGGGCCATCACTGGTGTACTATGGATCATCACTGATGTAGTGTGGACCATCCCTGATGTACTGTGGATCATCCCTGATGTACTGTGGATCATCACTGATGTACTGTGGATCATCACTGATGTACTGAGGATCATCACTGATGTACTGTGGATCATCCCTGATGTACTGTGGATCATCACTGATGTACTATGGATCATCACTGATGTATTATGGATCATCACTGATGTACTATGAGCCATCACTGATGTACTATGGATCATCAATGGTGTACTATGGATCATCACTGATGTACTATGGATCATCACTGATGTACTATGGATCATCACTGATGTACTATGGATCATCACTGATGTACTATGAGCCATCAATGATGTACTATGGATGATCACTGGTGTACTATGGATCATCACTGATGTACTGTGGACCATCCCTGATGTACTGTGGATCATCACTGATGTACTGTGGATCATCACTGATGTACCGTGGATCATCACTGATGTACTGAGGATCATCACTGATGTACTGTGGATCATCACTGATGTACTATGGGCCATCACAGGTGTACTATGGATCATCACTGGTGTACTATGGATCATCACTGGTGTACTATGGATCATCACTGATGTACTATGGACCATCCCTGATGTACTATGGATCATCACTGATGTACTATAGATCATCACTGATGTACTGTGGATGATCACTGATGTACTGTGAATCATCACTGATGTACTATAGATCATCACTGATGTACTATGGATCATCACTGGTGTACTATGGATCATCACTGATGTACTATGGACCATCCCTGATGTACTATGGACCTTCCCATATGTACTATGGACCATCCCTGATGTACTGTGGATCATCACTGATGTGCTATGGAACATCACTGGTGTACTATGGATCATCACTGATGTACTATAAATCATCACTGATGTACTATGGGCCATCCCTGGTGTACTGTGGATCATCACTGATGTACTATGGACCATCCCTGATGTACTGTGGATCATCACTGATGTACTGTGAATTATCACTGATGTACTGTGGATCATCACTGATGTACTGTGGATCATCACTGATGTACTGAGGATCATCACTGATGTACTGTGGATCATCACTGATGTACTGTGGATCATCACTGGTATACTATGGATCATCACTGATGTACTATGGATCATCACTGATGTACTATGCACCATCCCTGATGTACTGTGGATCATCACTGATGTACTGTGGACCATCCCTGATGTACTGTGGATCATCACTGATGTACTGAGGATCATCACTGATGTACTGTGGATCATCACTGATGTACTGTTGATCATCACTGATTTACTGTGGATCATCACTGATGTACTGTGGATCATCACTGATGTACTGATGATCATCACTGATGTACTATGGATCATCACTGATGTACTATGGATCATCACTAATGTACTATGAGCCATCACTGATGTACTATGGATCATCACTGGTGTACTATGGATCATCACTGATGTACTGTGGACCATCCCTGATGTACTGAGGAACATCACTGATGTACTATGGATCATCACTTGTACTGTGGATCATCACTGATGTACTGTGGATCATCACTGATGTACTATGGATCATCACTGATGTACTATGGACCATCCCTGATGTACTATGGACCATCACTGATGTACTATGGACCATCCCTGATGTACTGTGGATTATCACTGATATAATGTGGATCATCACTGATGTACTATAGATCATCACTGATGTAATGTGGATCATCACTGATGTACTGTGGATCATCACTGATGTACTATAGATCATCACTGATGTACTACGAGCCATCACTGGTGTACTATGGATCATCACTGATGTACTATGGATCATCACTGATGTACTGTGGACCATCCCTGATGTACTGTGGATCATCACTGATGTACTATGGATCATCACTGATGTACTGTGGATCATCACTGATGTACTATAGATCATCACTGATGTACTGTGGATCATCACTGATGTACTGTGGATCATCACTGATGTACTGTGGATCATCACTGATGTACTGAGGATCATCACTGATGTACTATGGGCCATCACAGGTGTACTATGGATCATCACTGGTGTACTATGGATCATCACTGATGTACTATGGACCATCCCTGATGTACTGTGGATCATCACTGATGTACTGTGGATCATCACTGATGTACTATGGACCATCACTGATGTACTGTGGATCACTGATGTACTATAGATCATCACTGATGTACTGTGGATCATCACTGATGTACTGTGGATCATCACTGATGTACTATAGATCATCACTGATGTACTATGGACCATCACTGGTGTACTATGTATCATCACTGGTGTACTATGGATCATCACTGGTGTACTATGGACCATCCCTGATGTACTGTGGATCATCACTGATGTACTGTGGATCATCACTGATGTACTATGGGCCATCACTGATGTACTATGGATCATCACTGGTGTACTATGGATCATCCCTGATGTACTATGGACCATCCCTGATGTACTGTGGATCATCACTGATGTACTGTGGATCATCACTGATGGACTATGGACCATCACTGATGTACTGTGGATCACTGATGTACTATAGATCATCACTGATGTACTGTGGATCATCACTGATGTACTGTGGATCATCACTGATGTACTATAGATCATCCCTGATGTACCGTGGATCATCACTGATGTACTGAGGATCATCACTGATGTAGTGTGGATCATCACTGATGTACTGTGGATCATCACTGATGTACTATGGGCCATCACAGGTGTACTATGGATCATCACTGGTGTACTATGGATCATCACTGATGTACTATGGATCATCACTGATGTACTATGCATCATTACTGGTGTACTATGGATCATCACTGATGTACTATGGATCATCACTGATGTACTATGGACCATCCCTGATGTACTATGGACCATCCCTGATGTGCTGTGAATCATCACTGATGTACTGTGGATCGTCACTGATGTACTATGGACCATCACTGACGTACTGTGGATCACTGATGTACTATAGATCATCACTGATGTACTGTGGATCATCACTGATGTACTGTGGATCATCACTGATGTACTATAGATTATCACTGATGTACCGTGGATCATCACTGATGTACTATGTATCATCACTGATGTACTGAGGATCATCACTAATGTACTGTGGATCCTCACTGATGTACTGTGGATAATCACTGATGTACTGTGGATCATCACTGATGTACTATGGATCGTCACTGATGTACTGAGGATCATCACTGATGTACTGTGGATCATCACTGATGTACTATGAGCCATCACTGATGTACTATGGATCAACACTGGTGTACTATGGAGCATCACGGATGTACTATGGACCATCCCTGATGTACTATGGACCATCCCTGATGTACTATGGACCATCCCTGATGTACTGAGGATCATCACTGATGTACTATAGATCATCACTGGTGTACTATGGATCATCACTGATGTACTGTGGATCATCACTGATGTACTATGGATCATCACTGATGTACTATGGATCATCACTGATGTACTATGAGCCATCACTGATGTACTATGGGCCATCACTGATGTACTGTGGATCATCACTGGTGTACCATGGATCATCACTGATGTACTATGGATCATCATTGATGTACTATGGATCATCACTGATGTACTATGGATCATCACTGGTGTACTATGGATCATCACTGGTGTACTATGGATCATCACTGATGTACTATGGATCATCACTGATGTACTGTGGATCATCACTGATGTACTGAGGATCATCACTGATGTACTATGGATCATCACTGATGTACTATAGATCATCACTGATGTACTGTGGATCATCACTGATGTACTGTGGATCATCACTGATGTACTGTGGATCATCACTGATGTACTGAGGATCATCACTGATGTACTATGGGCCATCACTGGTGTAATATGGATCATCACTGATGTACTGTGGACCATCCCTGATGTACTGTGGATCATCACTGATGTGCTGTGGATCATCACTGATGTACTGTGGATCATCACTGATGTACTGAGGACCATCCCTGATGTAATGTGGACCATCACTGATGTACTGTGGACCATCATTGATGTACTGTGGATCATCACTGATGTTCTATTGACCATCACTGATGTACTGTGGATCATCACTGATGTACTGTGGATCATCACTGATGTACTATAGATCATCACTGATGTACTGTGGATCATCACTGATGTACTGTGGATCATCACTGATGTACTATGGATCATCACTGATGTACTATAGATCATCACTGGTGTACTATGGACCATCACTGGTGTACTATGGATCATCACTGGTGTACTATGGATCATCACTGGTGTACTATAGACCATCCCTGATGTACTGTGGGCCATCCCTGATGTACTATGGACCATACCTAATGTACTATGGATCATCCCTGATGTACTGTGGATCATCCCTGATGTACTGTGGATCATCCCTGATGTACTGTGGATCATCACTGATGTACTATAGATCATCACTGATGTACTATGGGCCATCACTGGTGTACTATGGATCATCATCTGGTGTACTATGGATCATCACTGGTGTACTATGGACCATCACTGATGTACTATGGACCATCACTGATGTACTATGGACCATCACTGATGTACTGTGGATCATCACTGATGTACTGTGGATCATCCCTGGTGTACTATGGATCATCACTGGTGTACTATGGATCATCACTGATGTACTATGGGCCATCACTGATGTACTATGGGTCATCACTGATGTACTATGGATCATCACTGATGTACTGTGGACCATCCCTGATGTACTGTGGATCATCACTAATGTACTGTGGATCATCACTGATGTACTGTGGATCATCACTGATGTACAGTGGATCATCACTGATGTACTGTGGATCATCACTGATGTACTATGGGCCATCACTGGTGTACTATGGATTATCACTGATGTACTATGGATCATCACTTATGTACTATAGATCATCACTGATGTACTATGGGCCATCACTGGTGTACTATGGATCATCACTGATGTAGTGTGGACCATCCCTGATGTACTGTGGATCATCCCTGATGTACTGTGGATCATCACTGATGTACTGTGGATCATCACTGATGTACTGAGGATCATCACTGATGTACTGTGGATCATCCCTGATGTACTGTGGATCATCACTGATGTACTATGGATCATCACTGATGTATTATGGATCATCACTGATGTACTATGAGCCATCACTGATGTACTATGGATCATCAATGGTGTACTATGGATCATCACTGATGTACTATGGATCATCACTGATGTACTATGGATCATCACTGATGTACTATGGATCATCACTGATGTACTATGAGCCATCAATGATGTACTATGGATGATCACTGGTGTACTATGGATCATCACTGATGTACTGTGGACCATCCCTGATGTACTGTGGATCATCACTGATGTACTGTGGATCATCACTGATGTACCGTGGATCATCACTGATGTACCGTGGATCATCACTGATGTACTGAGGATCATCACTGATGTACTGTGGATCATCACTGATGTACTATGGGCCATCACAGGTGTACTATGGATCATCACTGGTGTACTATGGATCATCACTGGTGTACTATGGATCATCACTGATGTACTATGGACCATCCCTGATGTACTATGGATCATCACTGATGTACTATAGATCATCACTGATGTACTGTGGATGATCACTGATGTACTGTGAATCATCACTGATGTACTATAGATCATCACTGATGTACTATGGGCCATCACTGGTGTACTATGGATCATCACTGGTGTACTATGGATCATCACTGATGTACTATGGACCATCCCTGATGTACTATGGACCTTCCCATATGTACTATGGACCATCCCTGATGTACTGTGGATCATCACTGATGTGCTATGGAACATCACTGGTGTACTATGGATCATCACTGATGTACTATAAATCATCACTGATGTACTATGGGCCATCCCTGGTGTACTGTGGATCATCACTGATGTACTATGGACCATCCCTGATGTACTGTGGATCATCACTGATGTACTGTGAATTATCACTGATGTACTGTGGATCATCACTGATGTACTGTGGATCATCACTGATGTACTGAGGATCATCACTGATGTACTGTGGATCATCACTGATGTACTGTGGATCATCACTGGTATACTATGGATCATCACTGATGTACTATGGATCATCACTGATGTACTATGCACCATCCCTGATGTACTGTGGATCATCACTGATGTACTGTGGACCATCCCTGATGTACTGTGGATCATCACTGATGTACTGAGGATCATCACTGATGTACTGTGGATCATCACTGATGTACTGTTGATCATCACTGATTTACTGTGGATCATCACTGATGTACTGTGGATCATCACTGATGTACTGATGATCATCACTGATGTACTATGGATCATCACTGATGTACTATGGATCATCACTAATGTACTATGAGCCATCACTGATGTACTATGGATCATCACTGGTGTACTATGGATCATCACTGATGTACTGTGGACCATCCCTGATGTACTGAGGAACATCACTGATGTACTATGGATCATCACTTGTACTGTGGATCATCACTGATGTACTGTGGATCATCACTGATGTACTATGGATCATCACTGATGTACTATGGACCATCCCTGATGTACTATGGACCATCACTGATGTACTATGGACCATCCCTGATGTACTGTGGATTATCACTGATATAATGTGGATCATCACTGATGTACTATAGATCATCACTGATGTAATGTGGATCATCACTGATGTACTGTGGATCATCACTGATGTACTATAGATCATCACTGATGTACTATGAGCCATCACTGGTGTACTATGGATCATCACTGATGTACTATGGATCATCACTGATGTACTGTGGACCATCCCTGATGTACTGTGGATCATCACTGATGTACTATGGATCATCACTGATGTACTGTGGATCATCACTGATGTACTATAGATCATCACTGATGTACTGTGGATCATCACTGATGTACTGTGGATCATCACTGATGTACTGTGGATCATCACTGATGTACTGAGGATCATCACTGATGTACTATGGGCCATCACAGGTGTACTATGGATCATCACTGGTGTACTATGGATCATCACTGATGTACTATGGACCATCCCTGATGTACTGTGGATCATCACTGATGTACTGTGGATCATCACTGATGTACTATGGACCATCACTGATGTACTGTGGATCACTGATGTACTATAGATCATCACTGATGTACTGTGGATCATCACTGATGTACTGTGGATCATCACTGATGTACTATAGATCATCACTGATGTACTATGGACCATCACTGGTGTACTATGTATCATCACTGGTGTACTATGGATCATCACTGGTGTACTATGGACCATCCCTGATGTACTGTGGATCATCACTGATGTACTGTGGATCATCACTGATGTACTATGGGCCATCACTGATGTACTATGGATCATCACTGGTGTACTATGGATCATCCCTGATGTACTATGGACCATCCCTGATGTACTGTGGATCATCACTGATGTACTGTGGATCATCACTGATGGACTATGGACCATCACTGATGTACTGTGGATCACTGATGTACTATAGATCATCACTGATGTACTGTGGATCATCACTGATGTACTGTGGATCATCACTGATGTACTATAGATCATCACTGATGTACCGTGGATCATCACTGATGTACTGAGGATCATCACTGATGTAGTGTGGATCATCACTGATGTACTGTGGATCATCACTGATGTACTATGGGCCATCACAGGTGTACTATGGATCATCACTGGTGTACTATGGATCATCACTGATGTACTATGGATCATCACTGATGTACTATGGAGCATTACTGGTGTACTATGGATCATCACTGGTGTACTATGGATCATCACTAGTGTACTATGGATCATCACTGGTGTACTATGGACCATCCCTGATGTACTGTGGATCATCACTGATGTACTGTGGATCATCACTGATGTTCTATAGTTCATCACTGATGTACTATGGGCCATCACTGGTGTACTATGGACCATCCCTGATGTACTATGGACCATCCCTGATGTACTATGGACCATCCCTGATGTACTGTGGATCATCACTGATGTACTGTGGATCATCCCTGATGTACTGTGGATCATCACTGATGTACTATGGGCCATCACAGGTGTACTATGGATCATCACTGGTGTACTATGGATCATCACTGATGTACTATGGACCATCCCTAATGTACTATGGACCATCCCTGATGTACTATGGACGATCCCTGATGTACTATGGACCACCCCTGATGTACTGTGGATCATCACTGATGTACTGTGGATCATCACTGATGTACTATGGGCCATCACAGGTGTACTATGGATCATCACTGGTGTACTATGGATCATCACTGATGTACTATGGACCATATCTGATGTACTATGGACCATATCTGATGTACTGTGGATCATCACTGATGTACTGTGGATCATAACTGATGTACTGTGGATCATCACTGATGTACTGTGGATCATCACTGATGTACTATGGGCCATCACAGGTGTACTATGGATCATCACTGGTGTACTATGGATCATCACTGATGTACTATGGACCATCCCTGATGTACTGTGGATCATCACTGATGTACTGTGGATCATCACTGATGTACTATGGACCATCACTGATGTACTGTGGATCACTGATGTACTATAGATCATCACTGATGTACTGTGGATCATCACTGATGTACTGTGGATCATCACTGATATACTATAGATCATCACTGATGTACTATAGACCATCACTGGTGTACTATGGATCATCACTGGTGTACTATGGATCATCACTGGTGTACTGTGGATCATCACTGATGTACTGTGGATCATCACTGATGTACTATGGGCCATCACTGATGTACTGTGGATCATCACTGATGTACTGTGGATCATCCCTGATGTACTGTGGATCATCACTGATGTACTATGGGCCATCACAGGTGTACTATGGATCATCACTGGTGTACTATGGATCATCACTGATGTACTATGGACCATCCCTAATGTACTATGGACCATCACTGATGTACTGTGGATCATCACTGATGGACTATGGACCATCACTGATGTACTGTGGATCACTGATGTACTATAGATCATCACTGATGTACTGTGGATCATCACTGATGTACTGTGGATCATCACTGATGTACTATAGATCATCACTGATGTACCGTGGATCATCACTGATGTACTGAGGATCATCACTGATGTAGTGTGGATCATCACTGATGTACTGTGGATCATCACTGATGTACTATGGGCCATCACAGGTGTACTATGGATCATCACTGGTGTACTATGGATCATCACTGATGTACTATGGATCATCACTGATGTACTATGGAGCATTACTGGTGTACTATGGATCATCACTGGTGTACTATGGATCATCACTAGTGTACTATGGATCATCACTGGTGTACTATGGACCATCCCTGATGTACTGTGGATCATCACTGATGTACTGTGGATCATCACTGATGTTCTATAGTTCATCACTGATGTACTATGGGCCATCACTGGTGTACTATGGACCATCCCTGATGTACTATGGACCATCCCTGATGTACTATGGACCATCCCTGATGTACTGTGGATCATCACTGATGTACTGTGGATCATCCCTGATGTACTGTGGATCATCACTGATGTACTATGGGCCATCACAGGTGTACTATGGATCATCACTGGTGTACTATGGATCATCACTGATGTACTATGGACCATCCCTAATGTACTATGGACCATCCCTGATGTACTATGGACGATCCCTGATGTACTATGGACCACCCCTGATGTACTGTGGATCATCACTGATGTACTGTGGATCATCACTGATGTACTATGGGCCATCACAGGTGTACTATGGATCATCACTGGTGTACTATGGATCATCACTGATGTACTATGGACCATATCTGATGTACTATGGACCATATCTGATGTACTGTGGATCATCACTGATGTACTGTGGATCATAACTGATGTACTGTGGATCATCACTGATGTACTGTGGATCATCACTGATGTACTATGGGCCATCACAGGTGTACTATGGATCATCACTGGTGTACTATGGATCATCACTGATGTACTATGGACCATCCCTGATGTACTGTGGATCATCACTGATGTACTGTGGATCATCACTGATGTACTATGGACCATCACTGATGTACTGTGGATCACTGATGTACTATAGATCATCACTGATGTACTGTGGATCATCACTGATGTACTGTGGATCATCACTGATATACTATAGATCATCACTGATGTACTATAGACCATCACTGGTGTACTATGGATCATCACTGGTGTACTATGGATCATCACTGGTGTACTGTGGATCATCACTGATGTACTGTGGATCATCACTGATGTACTATGGGCCATCACTGATGTACTGTGGATCATCACTGATGTACTGTGGATCATCCCTGATGTACTGTGGATCATCACTGATGTACTATGGGCCATCACAGGTGTACTATGGATCATCACTGGTGTACTATGGATCATCACTGATGTACTATGGACCATCCCTAATGTACTATGGACCATCCCTGATGTACTATGGATGATCCCTGATGTACTATGGACCACCCCTGATGTACTGTGGATCATCACTGATGTACTGTGGATCATCACTGATGTACTATGGGCCATCACAGGTGTACTATGGATCATCACTGGTGTACTATGGATCATCACTGATGTACTATGGATCATCAGTGATGTACTATGGACCATATCTGATGTACTGTGGATCATCACTGATGTACTGTGGATCATCACTGATGTACTATGGGCCATCACAGGTGTACTATGGATCATCACTGGTGTACTGTGGATCATCACTAATGTACTATGGGCCATCACAGGTGTACTATGGATCATCACTGGTGTACTATGGATCATCACTGATGTACTATGGACCATCCCTGATGTACTGTGGATCATCACTGATGTACTGTGGATCATTACTGATGTACTATGGACCATCACTGATGTACTGTGGATCACTGATGTACTATAGATCATCACTGATGTACTGTGGATCATCACTGATGTACTATAGATCATCACTGATGTACTATGGACCATCACTGGTGTACTATGGATCATCACTGGTGTACTATGGATCATCACTGGTGTACTATGGACCATGCCTGATGTACTGTGGATCATCACTGATGTACTGTGGATCATCACTGATGTACTATGGGCCATCACTGATGTACTATGGATCATCACTGGTGTACTATGGATCATCCCTGATGTACTATGGACCATCCCTGATGTACTATGGACCATCCCTGATGTACTATGGACCATCCCTGATGTACTGTGGATCATCACTGATGTACTGTGGACCATCCCTGATGTACTATGGATCATCACTGATGTACTATAGATCATCCCTGATGTACTATGAATCATCACTGATGTACTATGGATCATCACTGATGTACTGTGGACCACCCCTGATGTACTGTGGATCATCACTGATGTACTGTGGATCATCACTGGTGTACTATGGATCATCACTGATGTACTATGGACCATCCCTGATGTACTGTGGATCATCACTGATGTACTGTGGATCATCACTGATGTACTATGGACCATCACTGATGTACTGTGGATCACTGATGTACTATAGATCATCACTGATGTACTGTGGATCATCACTGATGTACTGTGGATCATCACTGATGTACTATAGATCATCACTGATGTACTATGGACCATCACTGGTGTACTATGGATCATCACTGGTGTACTATGGATCATCACTGGTGTACTATGGACCATCCCTGATGTACTGTGGATCATCACTGATGTACTGTTGATCATCACTGATGTACTATGGGCCATCACTGATGTACTATGGATCATCACTGGTGTACTATGGATCATCCCTGATGTACTATGGACCATCCCTGATGTACTGTGGATCATCACTGATGTACTGTGGATCATCACTGATGGACTATGGACCATCACTGATGTACTGTGGATCACTGATGTACTATAGATCATCACTGATGTACTGTGGATCATCACTGATGTACTGTGGATCATCACTGATGTACTATAGATCATCACTGATGTACCGTGGATCATCACTGATGTACTGAGGATCATCACTGATGTACTGTGGATCATCACTGATGTACTGTGGATCATCACTGATGTTCTATGGACCATCACTGATGTACTGTGGATCATCACTGATGTACTATAGATCATCACTGATGTACTGTGGATCATCACTGATGTACTGTGGATGTTCACTGATGTACTGTAGATCATCACTGATGTACTATGGACCATCACTGGTGTACTATGGATCATCACTGGTGTACTATGGATCATCACTGGTGTACTATGGACCATCCCTGATGTACTGTGGATCATCACTGATGTACTGTGGATCATCACTGATGTACTATAGTTCATCACTGATGTACTATGGGCCATCACTGGTGTACTATGGATCATCACTGGTGTACTATGGATCATCCCTGATGTACTATGGACCATCCCTGATGTACTATGGACCATCCCTGATGTACTATGGACCATCCCTGATGTACTGTGGATCATCACTGATGTACTGTGGATCATCACTGATGTACTATGGGCCATCACAGGTGTACTATGGATCATCACTGGTGTACTATGGATCATCACTGATGTACTATGCATCATTACTGGTGTACTATGGATCATCACTGATGTACTATGGATCATCACTGATGTACTATGGACCATCCCTGATGTACTATGGACCATCCCTGATGTGCTGTGAATCATCACTGATGTACTGTGGATCGTCACTGATGTACTATGGACCATCACTGACGTACTGTGGATCATCACTGGTGTACCATGGATCATCACTGATGTACTATGGATCATCATTGATGTACTATGGATCATCACTGATGTACTATGGATCATCACTGGTGTACTATGGATCATCACTGGTGTACTATGGATCATCACTGATGTACTATGGATCATCACTGATGTACTGTGGATCATCACTGATGTACTGAGGATCATCACTGATGTACTATGGATCATCACTGATGTACTATAGATCATCACTGATGTACTGTGGATCATCACTGATGTACTGTGGATCATCACTGATGTACTGTGGATCATCACTGATGTACTGAGGATCATCACTGATGTACTATGGGCCATCACTGGTGTAATATGGATCATCACTGATGTACTGTGGACCATCCCTGATGTACTGTGGATCATCACTGATGTGCTGTGGATCATCACTGATGTACTGTGGATCATCACTGATGTACTGAGGACCATCCCTGATGTAATGTGGACCATCACTGATGTACTGTGGACCATCATTGATGTACTGTGGATCATCACTGATGTTCTATTGACCATCACTGATGTACTGTGGATCATCACTGATGTACTGTGGATCATCACTGATGTACTATAGATCATCACTGATGTACTGTGGATCATCACTGATGTACTGTGGATCATCACTGATGTACTATGGATCATCACTGATGTACTATAGATCATCACTGGTGTACTATGGACCATCACTGGTGTACTATGGATCATCACTGGTGTACTATGGATCATCACTGGTGTACTATAGACCATCCCTGATGTACTGTGGGCCATCCCTGATGTACTATGGACCATACCTAATGTACTATGGATCATCCCTGATGTACTGTGGATCATCCCTGATGTACTGTGGATCATCCCTGATGTACTGTGGATCATCACTGATGTACTATAGATCATCACTGATGTACTATGGGCCATCACTGGTGTACTATGGATCATCATCTGGTGTACTA
Source organism: Rana muscosa (assembly GCA_029206835.1). NCBI lineage: Eukaryota > Metazoa > Chordata > Amphibia > Anura > Ranidae > Rana > Rana muscosa. Next base: position 285,265,887 of record CM055117.1, read on the forward strand.
TGGATCATCACTGGTGTACTATGGACCATCACTGATGTACTATGGACCATCACTGATGTACTATGGACCATCACTGATGTACTGTGGATCATCACTGATGTACTGTGGATCATCCCTGGTGTACTATGGATCATCACTGGTGTACTATGGATCATCACTGATGTACTATGGGCCATCACTGATGTACTATGGGTCATCACTGATGTACTATGGATCATCACTGATGTACTGTGGACCATCCCTGATGTACTGTGGATCATCACTGATGTACTGTGGATCATCACTGATGTACTGTGGATCATCACTGATGTACAGTGGATCATCACTGATGTACTGTAGATCATCACTGATGTACTATGGGCCATCACTGGTGTACTATGGATTATCACTGATGTACTATGGATCATCACTTATGTACTATAGATCATCACTGATGTACTATGGGCCATCACTGGTGTACTATGGATCATCACTGATGTAGTGTGGACCATCCCTGATGTACTGTGGATCATCCCTGATGTACTGTGGATCATCACTGATGTACTGTGGATCATCACTGATGTACTGAGGATCATCACTGATGTACTGTGGATCATCCCTGATGTACTGTGGATCATCACTGATGTACTATGGATCATCACTGATGTATTATGGATCATCACTGATGTACTATGAGCCATCACTGATGTACTATGGATCATCAATGGTGTACTATGGATCATCACTGATGTACTATGGATCATCACTGATGTACTATGGATCATCACTGATGTACTATGGATCATCACTGATGTACTATGAGCCATCAATGATGTACTATGGATGATCACTGGTGTACTATGGATCATCACTGATGTACTGTGGACCATCCCTGATGTACTGTGGATCATCACTGATGTACTGTGGATCATCACTGATGTACCGTGGATCATCACTGATGTACCGTGGATCATCACTGATGTACTGAGGATCATCACTGATGTACTGTGGATCATCACTGATGTACTATGGGCCATCACAGGTGTACTATGGATCATCACTGGTGTACTATGGATCATCACTGGTGTACTATGGATCATCACTGATGTACTATGGACCATCCCTGATGTACTATGGATCATCACTGATGTACTATAGATCATCACTGATGTACTGTGGATCATCACTGATGTACTGTGAATCATCACTGATGTACTATAGATCATCACTGATGTACTATGGGCCATCACTGGTGTACTATGGATCATCACTGGTGTACTATGGATCATCACTGATGTACTATGGACCATCCCTGATGTACTATGGACCTTCCCATATGTACTATGGACCATCCCTGATGTACTGTGGATCATCACTGATGTGCTATGGAACATCACTGGTGTACTATGGATCATCACTGATGTACTATAAATCATCACTGATGTACTATGGGCCATCCCTGGTGTACTGTGGATCATCACTGATGTACTATGGACCATCCCTGATGTACTGTGGATCATCACTGATGTACTGTGAATTATCACTGATGTACTGTGGATCATCACTGATGTACTGTGGATCATCACTGATGTACTGAGGATCATCACTGATGTACTGTGGATCATCACTGATGTACTGTGGATCATCACTGGTATACTATGGATCATCACTGATGTACTATGGATCATCACTGATGTACTATGCACCATCCCTGATGTACTGTGGATCATCACTGATGTACTGTGGACCATCCCTGATGTACTGTGGATCATCACTGATGTACTGAGGATCATCACTGATGTACTGTGGATCATCACTGATGTACTGTTGATCATCACTGATTTACTGTGGATCATCACTGATGTACTGTGGATCATCACTGATGTACTGATGATCATCACTGATGTACTATGGATCATCACTGATGTACTATGGATCATCACTAATGTACTATGAGCCATCACTGATGTACTATGGATCATCACTGGTGTACTATGGATCATCACTGATGTACTGTGGACCATCCCTGATGTACTGAGGAACATCACTGATGTACTATGGATCATCACTTGTACTGTGGATCATCACTGATGTACTGTGGATCATCACTGATGTACTATGGATCATCACTGATGTACTATGGACCATCCCTGATGTACTATGGACCATCACTGATGTACTATGGACCATCCCTGATGTACTGTGGATTATCACTGATATAATGTGGATCATCACTGATGTACTATAGATCATCACTGATGTAATGTGGATCATCACTGATGTACTGTGGATCATCACTGATGTACTATAGATCATCACTGATGTACTATGAGCCATCACTGGTGTACTATGGATCATCACTGATGTACTATGGATCATCACTGATGTACTGTGGACCATCCCTGATGTACTGTGGATCATCACTGATGTACTATGGATCATCACTGATGTACTGTGGATCATCACTGATGTACTATAGATCATCACTGATGTACTGTGGATCATCACTGATGTACTGTGGATCATCACTGATGTACTGTGGATCATCACTGATGTACTGAGGATCATCACTGATGTACTATGGGCCATCACAGGTGTACTATGGATCATCACTGGTGTACTATGGATCATCACTGATGTACTATGGACCATCCCTGATGTACTGTGGATCATCACTGATGTACTGTGGATCATCACTGATGTACTATGGACCATCACTGATGTACTGTGGATCACTGATGTACTATAGATCATCACTGATGTACTGTGGATCATCACTGATGTACTGTGGATCATCACTGATGTACTATAGATCATCACTGATGTACTATGGACCATCACTGGTGTACTATGTATCATCACTGGTGTACTATGGATCATCACTGGTGTACTATGGACCATCCCTGATGTACTGTGGATCATCACTGATGTACTGTGGATCATCACTGATGTACTATGGGCCATCACTGATGTACTATGGATCATCACTGGTGTACTATGGATCATCCCTGATGTACTATGGACCATCCCTGATGTACTGTGGATCATCACTGATGTACTGTGGATCATCACTGATGGACTATGGACCATCACTGATGTACTGTGGATCACTGATGTACTATAGATCATCACTGATGTACTGTGGATCATCACTGATGTACTGTGGATCATCACTGATGTACTATAGATCATCACTGATGTACCGTGGATCATCACTGATGTACTGAGGATCATCACTGATGTAGTGTGGATCATCACTGATGTACTGTGGATCATCACTGATGTACTATGGGCCATCACAGGTGTACTATGGATCATCACTGGTGTACTATGGATCATCACTGATGTACTATGGATCATCACTGATGTACTATGGAGCATTACTGGTGTACTATGGATCATCACTGGTGTACTATGGATCATCACTAGTGTACTATGGATCATCACTGGTGTACTATGGACCATCCCTGATGTACTGTGGATCATCACTGATGTACTGTGGATCATCACTGATGTTCTATAGTTCATCACTGATGTACTATGGGCCATCACTGGTGTACTATGGACCATCCCTGATGTACTATGGACCATCCCTGATGTACTATGGACCATCCCTGATGTACTGTGGATCATCCCTGATGTACTGTGGATCATCCCTGATGTACTGTGGATCATCACTGATGTACTATGGGCCATCACAGGTGTACTATGGATCATCACTGGTGTACTATGGATCATCACTGATGTACTATGGACCATCCCTAATGTACTATGGACCATCCCTGATGTACTATGGACGATCCCTGATGTACTATGGACCACCCCTGATGTACTGTGGATCATCACTGATGTACTGTGGATCATCACTGATGTACTATGGGCCATCACAGGTGTACTATGGATCATCACTGGTGTACTATGGATCATCACTGATGTACTATGGACCATATCTGATGTACTATGGACCATATCTGATGTACTGTGGATCATCACTGATGTACTGTGGATCATAACTGATGTACTGTGGATCATCACTGATGTACTGTGGATCATCACTGATGTACTATGGGCCATCACAGGTGTACTATGGATCATCACTGGTGTACTATGGATCATCACTGATGTACTATGGACCATCCCTGATGTACTGTGGATCATCACTGATGTACTGTGGATCATCACTGATGTACTATGGACCATCACTGATGTACTGTGGATCACTGATGTACTATAGATCATCACTGATGTACTGTGGATCATCACTGATGTACTGTGGATCATCACTGATGTACTATAGATCATCACTGATGTACTATAGACCATCACTGGTGTACTATGGATCATCACTGGTGTACTATGGATCATCACTGGTGTACTGTGGATCATCACTGATGTACTGTGGATCATCACTGATGTACTATGGGCCATCACTGATGTACTGTGGATCATCACTGATGTACTGTGGATCATCCCTGATGTACTGTGGATCATCACTGATGTACTATGGGCCATCACAGGTGTACTATGGATCATCACTGGTGTACTATGGATCATCACTGATGTACTATGGACCATCCCTAATGTACTATGGACCATCCCTGATGTACTATGGATGATCCCTGATGTACTATGGACCACCCCTGATGTACTGTGGATCATCACTGATGTACTGTGGATCATCACTGATGTACTATGGGCCATCACAGGTGTACTATGGATCATCACTGGTGTACTATGGATCGTCACTGATGTACTATGGATCATCAGTGATGTACTATGGACCATATCTGATGTACTGTGGATCATCACTGATGTACTGTGGATCATCACTGATGTACTATGGGCCATCACAGGTGTACTATGGATCATCACTGGTGTACTGTGGATCATCACTAATGTACTATGGGCCATCACAGGTGTACTATGGATCATCACTGGTGTACTATGGATCATCACTGATGTACTATGGACCATCCCTGATGTACTGTGGATCATCACTGATGTACTGTGGATCATTACTGATGTACTATGGACCATCACTGATGTACTGTGGATCACTGATGTACTATAGATCATCACTGATGTACTGTGGATCATCACTGATGTACTATAGATCATCACTGATGTACTATGGACCATCACTGGTGTACTATGGATCATCACTGGTGTACTATGGATCATCACTGGTGTACTATGGACCATGCCTGATGTACTGTGGATCATCACTGATGTACTGTGGATCATCACTGATGTACTATGGGCCATCACTGATGTACTATGGATCATCACTGGTGTACTATGGATCATCCCTGATGTACTATGGACCATCCCTGATGTACTATGGACCATCCCTGATGTACTATGGACCATCCCTGATGTACTGTGGATCATCACTGATGTACTGTGGACCATCCCTGATGTACTATGGATCATCACTGATGTACTATAGATCATCCCTGATGTACTATGAATCATCACTGATGTACTATGGATCATCACTGATGTACTGTGGACCACCCCTGATGTACTGTGGATCATCACTGATGTACTGTGGATCATCACTGGTGTACTATGGATCATCACTGATGTACTATGGACCATCCCTGATGTACTGTGGATCATCACTGATGTACTGTGGATCATCACTGATGTACTATGGACCATCACTGATGTACTGTGGATCACTGATGTACTATAGATCATCACTGATGTACTGTGGATCATCACTGATGTACTGTGGATCATCACTGATGTACTATAGATCATCACTGATGTACTATGGACCATCACTGGTGTACTATGGATCATCACTGGTGTACTATGGATCATCACTGGTGTACTATGGACCATCCCTGATGTACTGTGGATCATCACTGATGTACTGTTGATCATCACTGATGTACTATGGGCCATCACTGATGTACTATGGATCATCACTGGTGTACTATGGATCATCCCTGATGTACTATGGACCATCCCTGATGTACTGTGGATCATCACTGATGTACTGTGGATCATCACTGATGGACTATGGACCATCACTGATGTACTGTGGATCACTGATGTACTATAGATCATCACTGATGTACTGTGGATCATCACTGATGTACTGTGGATCATCACTGATGTACTATAGATCATCACTGATGTACCGTGGATCATCACTGATGTACTGAGGATCATCACTGATGTACTGTGGATCATCACTGATGTACTGTGGATCATCACTGATGTTCTATGGACCATCACTGATGTACTGTGGATCATCACTGATGTACTATAGATCATCACTGATGTACTGTGGATCATCACTGATGTACTGTGGATGTTCACTGATGTACTGTAGATCATCACTGATGTACTATGGACCATCACTGGTGTACTATGGATCATCACTGGTGTACTATGGATCATCACTGGTGTACTATGGACCATCCCTGATGTACTGTGGATCATCACTGATGTACTGTGGATCATCACTGATGTACTATAGTTCATCACTGATGTACTATGGGCCATCACTGGTGTACTATGGATCATCACTGGTGTACTATGGATCATCCCTGATGTACTATGGACCATCCCTGATGTACTATGGACCATCCCTGATGTACTATGGACCATCCCTGATGTACTGTGGATCATCACTGATGTACTGTGGATCATCACTGATGTACTATGGGCCATCACAGGTGTACTATGGATCATCACTGGTGTACTATGGATCATCACTGATGTACTATGCATCATTACTGGTGTACTATGGATCATCACTGATGTACTATGGATCATCACTGATGTACTATGGACCATCCCTGATGTACTATGGACCATCCCTGATGTGCTGTGAATCATCACTGATGTACTGTGGATCGTCACTGATGTACTATGGACCATCACTGACGTACTGTGGATCACTGATGTACTATAGATCATCACTGATGTACTGTGGATCATCACTGATGTACTGTGGATCATCACTGATGTACTATAGATTATCACTGATGTACCGTGGATCATCACTGATGTACTATGTATCATCACTGATGTACTGAGGATCATCACTAATGTACTGTGGATCATCACTGATGTACTGTGGATAATCACTGATGTACTGTGGATCATCACTGATGTACTATGGATCGTCACTGATGTACTGAGGATCATCACTGATGTACTGTGGATCATCACTGATGTACTATGAGCCATCACTGATGTACTATGGATCAACACTGGTGTACTATGGAGCATCACGGATGTACTATGGACCATCCCTGATGTACTATGGACCATCCCTGATGTACTATGGACCATCCCTGATGTACTGAGGATCATCACTGATGTACTATAGATCATCACTGGTGTACTATGGATCATCACTGATGTACTGTGGATCATCACTGATGTACTATGGATCATCACTGATGTACTATGGATCATCACTGATGTACTATGAGCCATCACTGATGTACTATGGGCCATCACTGATGTACTGTGGATCATCACTGGTGTACCATGGATCATCACTGATGTACTATGGATCATCATTGATGTACTATGGATCATCACTGATGTACTATGGATCATCACTGGTGTACTATGGATCATCACTGGTGTACTATGGATCATCACTGATGTACTATGGATCATCACTGATGTACTGTGGATCATCACTGATGTACTGAGGATCATCACTGATGTACTATGGATCATCACTGATGTACTATAGATCATCACTGATGTACTGTGGATCATCACTGATGTACTGTGGATCATCACTGATGTACTGTGGATCATCACTGATGTACTGAGGATCATCACTGATGTACTATGGGCCATCACTGGTGTAATATGGATCATCACTGATGTACTGTGGACCATCCCTGATGTACTGTGGATCATCACTGATGTGCTGTGGATCATCACTGATGTACTGTGGATCATCACTGATGTACTGAGGACCATCCCTGATGTAATGTGGACCATCACTGATGTACTGTGGACCATCATTGATGTACTGTGGATCATCACTGATGTTCTATTGACCATCACTGATGTACTGTGGATCATCACTGATGTACTGTGGATCATCACTGATGTACTATAGATCATCACTGATGTACTGTGGATCATCACTGATGTACTGTGGATCATCACTGGTGTACTATGGATCATCACTGATGTACTATAGATCATCACTGGTGTACTATGGACCATCACTGGTGTACTATGGATCATCACTGGTGTACTATGGATCATCACTGGTGTACTATAGACCATCCCTGATGTACTGTGGGCCATCCCTGATGTACTATGGACCATACCTAATGTACTATGGATCATCCCTGATGTACTGTGGATCATCCCTGATGTACTGTGGATCATCCCTGATGTACTGTGGATCATCACTGATGTACTATAGATCATCACTGATGTACTATGGGCCATCACTGGTGTACTATGGATCATCATCTGGTGTACTATGGATCATCACTGGTGTACTATGGACCATCACTGATGTACTATGGACCATCACTGATGTACTATGGACCATCACTGATGTACTGTGGATCATCACTGATGTACTGTGGATCATCCCTGGTGTACTATGGATCATCACTGGTGTACTATGGATCATCACTGATGTACTATGGGCCATCACTGATGTACTATGGGTCATCACTGATGTACTATGGATCATCACTGATGTACTGTGGACCATCCCTGATGTACTGTGGATCATCACTGATGTACTGTGGATCATCACTGATGTACTGTGGATCATCACTGATGTACAGTGGATCATCACTGATGTACTGTGGATCATCACTGATGTACTATGGGCCATCACTGGTGTACTATGGATTATCACTGATGTACTATGGATCATCACTTATGTACTATAGATCATCACTGATGTACTATGGGCCATCACTGGTGTACTATGGATCATCACTGATGTAGTGTGGACCATCCCTGATGTACTGTGGATCATCCCTGATGTACTGTGGATCATCACTGATGTACTGTGGATCATCACTGATGTACTGAGGATCATCACTGATGTACTGTGGATCATCCCTGATGTACTGTGGATCATCACTGATGTACTATGGATCATCACTGATGTATTATGGATCATCACTGATGTACTATGAGCCATCACTGATGTACTATGGATCATCAATGGTGTACTATGGATCATCACTGATGTACTATGGATCATCACTGATGTACTATGGATCATCACTGATGTACTATGGATCATCACTGATGTACTATGAGCCATCAATGATGTACTATGGATGATCACTGGTGTACTATGGATCATCACTGATGTACTGTGGACCATCCCTGATGTACTGTGGATCATCACTGATGTACTGTGGATCATCACTGATGTACCGTGGATCATCACTGATGTACCGTGGATCATCACTGATGTACTGAGGATCATCACTGATGTACTGTGGATCATCACTGATGTACTATGGGCCATCACAGGTGTACTATGGATCATCACTGGTGTACTATGGATCATCACTGGTGTACTATGGATCATCACTGATGTACTATGGACCATCCCTGATGTACTATGGATCATCACTGATGTACTATAGATCATCACTGATGTACTGTGGATGATCACTGATGTACTGTGAATCATCACTGATGTACTATAGATCATCACTGATGTACTATGGGCCATCACTGGTGTACTATGGATCATCACTGGTGTACTATGGATCATCACTGATGTACTATGGACCATCCCTGATGTACTATGGACCTTCCCATATGTACTATGGACCATCCCTGATGTACTGTGGATCATCACTGATGTGCTATGGAACATCACTGGTGTACTATGGATCATCACTGATGTACTATAAATCATCACTGATGTACTATGGGCCATCCCTGGTGTACTGTGGATCATCACTGATGTACTATGGACCATCCCTGATGTACTGTGGATCATCACTGATGTACTGTGAATTATCACTGATGTACTGTGGATCATCACTGATGTACTGTGGATCATCACTGATGTACTGAGGATCATCACTGATGTACTGTGGATCATCACTGATGTACTGTGGATCATCACTGGTATACTATGGATCATCACTGATGTACTATGGATCATCACTGATGTACTATGCACCATCCCTGATGTACTGTGGATCATCACTGATGTACTGTGGACCATCCCTGATGTACTGTGGATCATCACTGATGTACTGAGGATCATCACTGATGTACTGTGGATCATCACTGATGTACTGTTGATCATCACTGATTTACTGTGGATCATCACTGATGTACTGTGGATCATCACTGATGTACTGATGATCATCACTGATGTACTATGGATCATCACTGATGTACTATGGATCATCACTAATGTACTATGAGCCATCACTGATGTACTATGGATCATCACTGGTGTACTATGGATCATCACTGATGTACTGTGGACCATCCCTGATGTACTGAGGAACATCACTGATGTACTATGGATCATCACTTGTACTGTGGATCATCACTGATGTACTGTGGATCATCACTGATGTACTATAGGCCATCACAGGTGTACTATGGATCATCACTGGTGTACTATGGATCATCACTGATGTACTATGGACCATCCCTGATGTACTATGGACCATCACTGATGTACTATGGACCATCCCTGATGTACTGTGGATTATCACTGATATAATGTGGATCATCACTGATGTACTATAGATCATCACTGATGTAATGTGGATCATCACTGATGTACTGTGGATCATCACTGATGTACTATAGATCATCACTGATGTACTATGAGCCATCACTGGTGTACTATGGATCATCACTGATGTACTATGGATCATCACTGATGTACTGTGGACCATCCCTGATGTACTGTGGATCATCACTGATGTACTATGGATCATCACTGATGTACTGTGGATCATCACTGATGTACTATAGATCATCACTGATGTACTGTGGATCATCACTGATGTACTGTGGATCATCACTGATGTACTGTGGATCATCACTGATGTACTGTGGATCATCACTGATGTACTATGGACCATCACTGATGTACTGTGGATCACTGATGTACTATAGATCATCACTGATGTACTGTGGATCATCACTGATGTACTGTGGATCATCACTGATGTACTATAGATCATCACTGATGTACTATGGACCATCACTGGTGTACTATGTATCATCACTGGTGTACTATGGATCATCACTGGTGTACTATGGACCATCCCTGATGTACTGTGGATCATCACTGATGTACTGTGGATCATCACTGATGTACTATGGGCCATCACTGATGTACTATGGATCATCACTGGTGTACTATGGATCATCCCTGATGTACTATGGACCATCCCTGATGTACTGTGGATCATCACTGATGTACTGTGGATCATCACTGATGGACTATGGACCATCACTGATGTACTGTGGATCACTGATGTACTATAGATCATCACTGATGTACTGTGGATCATCACTGATGTACTATAGATCATCACTGATGTACCGTGGATCATCACTGATGTACTGAGGATCATCACTGATGTACTGTGGATCATCACTGATGTACTGTGGATCATCACTGATGTACTATGGGCCATCACAGGTGTACTATGGATCATCACTGGTGTACTATGGATCATCACTGATGTACTATGGATCATCACTGATGTACTATGGAGCATTACTGGTGTACTATGGATCATCACTGGTGTACTATGGATCATCACTAGTGTACTATGGATCATCACTGGTGTACTATGGACCATCCCTGATGTACTGTGGATCATCACTGATGTACTGTGGATCATCACTGATGTTCTATAGTTCATCACTGATGTACTATGGGCCATCACTGGTGTACTATGGACCATCCCTGATGTACTATGGACCATCCCTGATGTACTATGGACCATCCCTGATGTACTGTGGATCATCACTGATGTACTGTGGATCATCCCTGATGTACTGTGGATCATCACTGATGTACTATGGGCCATCACAGGTGTACTATGGATCATCACTGGTGTACTATGGATCATCACTGATGTACTATGGACCATCCCTAATGTACTATGGACTAGTGATGAGCCGAACACCCCCGGGTTCGGTTCGCACCAGAACCCGCGAACGGACCGAAAGTTCGAACGAACATTAGAACCCTATTAAATACAATGGATGCGAACGTTCGAATTCTAAAGTGCTAATTATAAAAACTATTATGCATGTTATTGTCCTAAAAAGGGTTTGGGAACCCGGGTTCTGCACCAGGGGACATGTATCAATGCAAAAATAAGTTTTAAAAACGGTCGTTTTCCGGGAGCAGTCATTTTAATGATGCATAAAGTGAAAAAAAAAAAGTCAAATATTCCTTTAAATATCGTACCTGGGGGGTGTCTAAAGTATGCCTGTGAAGTGCCACGTGTTTCCCGTGTTTAGAACTGTCCCTGCACAAAATGACACTTCTAAAGGAAAAAAAAGCCATTTAAAACTGCTTGCGGCTTTAATGTAATGTCTGGTCCCGGTAATATGGATGAAAATCTTTAAGAAAAATGGCATAGCTACCCCATGACCCCCCCCCTACCCCAGCCCATTACCAGCCCCTTTGGGTCTTGTATGGATATTAAGGGGAACCCCGCACATAAAATAAAAAAGGCCCTATATACTCAGAACAGCCGTATACAGGCGGTGCATACAAGACAGGGACTGTAGGTTTGTTCTTATGTAGAATCTGTTTGTAATTTTGAACAGGTACATTGTTGAAGTGTAGCTCCAGACCAAAAATCTATTTTTAAACTTTTTGGAAAACATAGGTAAGGGTTATCACCCCTGTAACATTTGTTTTGCTGTCTGTGCCCCTGTTCAGAACATTTCACCTCACTTTCCGTCCTAATGACAACTGTTTTTGAAATGTGGTGTTTTTCTTGAAACAAGGATTGCTGATAAAGCATCAGTACAGAGGAGACACCTTTCTCCCATATTTATTCTTACAGGAGAGAATTTTCCTTCCTAGTGGTAGATTTCCTCTCACTTCCTGTTGTCTTCTTGCGTTTGCAAGTAGGAGTCGTTTGTAAGTTGGATGTTTGAAAGTAGGGACCTGCCGTATATACTCTGCAGAAATAGGCCCCTTAGTTGTTGGTGTTGGCACAACACTGTAAGCACTCACAGTTACTCTTGGTTGGTGCTGGAACGCCCTGCTGTCAACTATTATATCAGGAATTTTAATTACATATAATTGTTGAACAGTGGTAGTAAAAATTGGGCCTTTGATGGTGGTGCTGGTGCCACAACACTGTAAGCCCTGACAGTTACTCTTGGTGGGTGCAGCAATGGGCCCTGCTGTGAATTATTAGATCAAGAATTGTAATTACATGCCCCTGTTGAACAGGGGCTGAAAAATTGGGCCTTAGGCACTGGTGGCACAACACTGCAACCCTTCACAGATACTGTACTTGGAGCACAGCAATGAGCCCTGTTGCAAAGTATTGCTTCAAAAATTGTAATGACACGCCCCTGTTAAACAGGGGCTGAAAAATTGGGCCTTAGGCACTGGTGGCACAACACTGCAACTCCTCACAGATACTGTACTTGGAGCACAGCAATGAGCCCTGTTGCAAAGTATTGCTTCAAAAATTGTAATTACACGCCCCTGTTAAACAGGGGCTGAAAAATTGGGCGTTAGGCACTGGTGGCGGCACCCATAAACAAAAATGATCTTCCAAGCTATCATCATCAATCGTATCATTGAGGACTCGGAGGAGGAGGATAGCCAGTCAACATAACAGCACAGGCACTCAGCATCAGCATCAGTCTTGAAGGGATGTGACATTTTAAAATCAATTAGTCTGTTATATCAGCATCAGGTGTGTGGTAGCTGGTGGTGATCCAAGACTGGTTCATCTTGATGAAAGTCAGTCGATCAACCGAGTCGGTGGACAGGCGCACCCTGTGATCCGTGACAAATCCTCCAGCAGCACTGAATGTGCGTTCCGAAAGAACGCTGGATGCAGGACAGGCCAGTAGCTCAATTGCATACTGTGCAAGCTCTGGCCAGTGATCCATCCTCAAGACCCAGTAAGCCAGAGGATTTTCGGTGGGGAAGGTGTCCAAGTCTGACCTTGCCCCTAGATATTCCTGCACCATGTTTATCAGACGCTGGCGATGGTTGCTGGAACCGATCATACTTTGGGGCTGCGGACTAAAGAATTGTCTGAACGCATCGGTCAGACGGCCACCTTCCCCACCGCTCCTTCTTTGACTGGCCGAAGCCTCAGCAACTCGTTGTCCAGGACCAGGAGTTTGCAACCTCCCAGTCTCTGGGAACGCGTTGCACAGACCTTTCTGCAAGGCCTCCCGGAGTTGTCTCATCCTCTGCTCCCTCTGCGACGGTAACATAAGGTCCGCAACCTTACCCTTGTACCGTGGATCAAGGAGAGTGGCCAGCCAGTAATGGTCCCTCTCCTTGATCCGAAGAATACGAGGATCCTTCCGCAGACTTTGCAGGATCAGGGAGGCCATGCAGCGTAGGTTTGCTGAGGCATTCGCTCCGGAGTCCTCTGGGTCACTAAGGACGACATGATCCGCAGCCACCTCCTCCCAGCCACGTACAAGTCCACTGGTTTCTTGGGACTGTAAATCATCCCTAAAAGACTGCTGCTGATGATGCTGAGTGCCAGCCTCCACCTCCATGCTGACACAATCCTCCTCCTCCTCCTCCTCCTCCTCCTCCTCCTCTTCCTGTGCGATGGGTGGGACAGAAGGAACACTGTCTGGGTAAAGGGGGCCTTGAGAGGCAAGGAAGTCCTCCTCTTCCTGCCTCTGTTCTGCCTCAAGTGCCCTGTCCATTATTCCACGCAGCGTGTGCTCCAACAGGTGGACAAGAGGTACAGTGTCACTGATGCATGCACTGTCACTGCTCACCATCCTCGTGGCCTCCTCAAATGGTGCCAGGACAGTGCATGCATCCCTGATCATGCCCCACTGGCGTGGAGAAAAAAAACCAAGCTCCCCTGACCCTGTCCTGGTGCCGTAGTCGCACAGGTACTCATTGATGGCCCTCTGCTGCGTGTGCAGCCGCTGCAGCATGGCCAACGTTGAGTTCCACCTGGTGGGCATGTCACATATAAGGCGGTTCTTGGGCAGGTTCAACTCCTTTTGCAGCTCAGCCAGGCGAGCACTGGCATTATAAGATCTGCGGAAATGCACACAGACTTTCCTGGCCTGCCTCAGGACATCCTGTAAGCCCGGGTACCTGCCCAAGAAGCGCTGCACCACCAGGTTAAGGACGTGAGCCACACAGGGCACATGGGTCAGTTGTCCCTGTCGGAGGGCGGAGAGGAGGTTGGTGCCATTGTCGCAAACCACCATTCCTGGCTTAAGCTGGCGTGGCGTCAACCACCTCTCGGCCTGGCCCTGCAGAGCAGACAGGACCTCTGCCCCAGTGTGGCTTCTGTCCCCCAAACACACCAGCGCAAGCACGGCATGGCATCTTTTTGCCTGCGTACTTGCGTAGCCCCGTGAACGGCTACGGAGCACCGCTGGTTCATAGGACAAACCACAGGAAGAGGCCATGGAGGAAGAAGAAGAGGAGGGGGTGGAGGAGAGAGGTGTGTCACAACCAGTAGTAGCATTTTGGAGGCGTGGCGGTGGGACAACCTCCAACACTACTGCACCTTGTCCTGAATCCTTCCCAGCTGCCAAAAGAGTGACCCAATGGGCCGTGAAAGAAAGGTAACGTCCCTGTCCATGCCTGCTGGACCATGAGTCAGCGGTAATATGCACCTTACCGCTGACCGCCCTGTCCAGCGAGGCCAAGACATTGCCTTCCACATGCCGGTAGAGAGCCGGAATAGCCTTCCGTGAGAAAAAGTGGCGTTTGGGAACCTGCCACTGAGGAACCGCACATTGCACAAACTCACGGAAGGGGGCCGAGTCTACCAACTGAAAAGGCAGCAGTTGAAGCGCTAGCAATTTAGCCAAGCTAGCATTCAACCGCTGGGCATGTGGATGGCTGGGAGTGAACTTCTTTCGACGGTCCAGCAGCTGGGGCAGGGAAATTTGCCTGCTAGAATCGGACGTCGGTGTACTGCTAGCAGAGTGGGCGCAAGTACTTGGCTGTGACACACCTAATTCTACACCTTCATTCCTCTCAGTGCATGTTTCAGAGAGGACTGAAGTTATAGTGGGGTTGGAGATCCCAGCTGATGCGGTGCAAGGAGAGGTCCGCTTGGTTCTTTGGTGTGGGTCTTTGAGGTAGGCTTGCCAACGAGCTGCATGGCAGGTCAACATATGTCTGGTCAGGCATGTGGTACCCAAGCGGCTGATGTTTTGGCCACGCGATATACGCTTGAGACATATGTTGCAAACAGCAGCTGTGCGATCTGATGCACTAGCCTCAAAAAAGGCCCACACCAAAGAACTTTTTGAATGACGGGCAGAGGCAGCGCCCTGCACAGGCGGAGCTCTGCGGTGTGATTCCGTCGGTGTACTGCCCTTACGCTGGCCACCAAAGGGCATCCTGCCTCGTTGGAGATGTGCCTCCTCCTCATCCTCCTCCTCCTCCTCTCTCCTATTAGGCACCCACGTGGAGTCATTGACCTCATCATCCCCTCCCTCCTCATCACTGGAGCCAATCTGGCAGTATGCTGCAGCTGCTGGAACATGACTGCCAGATTGGTGTCCTTCTTGAGCATCCCCTCTGTCTGCTCTCACGCTACTGCCTTCCTCTAGCTGGGTTTCATCATCAGACCCTTCGAAACGCTGGGCATCCTCCTGGAGCATGTACCCAACACTGTGCTGAAACAGTTCGGGGGACTCCTCAGGAGGAGGACATGGTGGGTCTAGGGAAGGAGTGACTGATGATTTGTCTGACATTGATACCAGGGAAGACGACGCTTTGGCAGCTGCTTTTCCAGTACCCTGAGCCTGGGTGAGAGAGGATGAGGAGGAGGAGGAGGGCTTGGTCATCCACTCTACCAAGTCTTCGGCATGATGTGGCTCAACATGTCCAGCTGCCGAAAAGAAGGACAAGCGTGTCCCATGGCCATGTGCTGATGACAATGCACCGCGTCCACGACCAGCACTGTTGCCCCCAGACACAGAGCCTGCTTGCCCTCTTTTATTGCCTCCTGACTGTCTGCCTCTCCTTGTTTGCCTTCCAGACATTCTAATAGATGGCCTGCAGGGAGATGGGAAAAAAGCAATAAGGGCTACCTTCAGGTGTCCTTCTCTGTCCCTTGAAACAAGGACTTTCACAGTGAAAGAAACTGACACTGTCCCTACCTAGAGTTTTCTGTCCCTAGAATAAATGTTTTTTTTAATCACAATATAGCACAAGGACAATTCACTCAATGTCTCTCCAGGTCCCTGGAAACAAGGACTTGCAGAGTGAAAGAAACTGACACTGTCCCTACCTAGAGTTTTCTGTCCCTAGAATAAATGTTTTTTTTAAGCACAATATAGCACAAGGACAATTAACTCACTGTCCTTACAGGTCCCTGGAAACAAGGACTTGCAGAGTGAAAGAAAAAAAACACTCTCCCTACCTACAGTTTTCTGTCCCTAGAAAAAATGTTTTTTTTAATCACAATATAGCACAAGGAAAATTAACTCACTGTCCTTACAGGTCCCTGGAAACAAGGACTTGCAGAGTGAAAGAAACTGACACTGTCCCTACCTAGAGTTTTCTGTCCCTAGAATAAATGTTTTTTTTAATCACAATATAGCACAAGGACAATTAACTCACTGTCCTTACAGGTCCCTGGAAACAAGGACTTGCAGAGTGAAAGAAACTGACACTGTCCCTACCTAGAGTTTTCTGTCCCTAGAATAAATGTTTTTTTTAAGCACAATATAGCACAAGGACAATTAACTCACTGTCCTTACAGGTCCCTGGAAACAAGGACTTGCAGAGTGAAAGAAAAAAAACACTCTCCCTACCTACAGTTTTCTGTCCCTAGAAAAAATGTTTTTTTTAATCACAATATAGCACAAGGAAAATTAACTCACTGTCCTTACAGGTCCCTGGAAACAAGGACTTGCAGAGTGAAAGAAACTGACACTGTCCCTACCTAGAGTTTTCTGTCCCTAGAATAAATGTTTTTTTTAATCACAATATAGCACAAGGACAATTAACTCACTGTCCTTACAGGTCCCTGGAAACAAGGACTTGCAGAGTGAAAGAAACTGACACTGTCCCTACCTAGAGTTTTCTGTCCCTAGAATAAATGTTTTTTTTAAGCACAATATAGCACAAGGACAATTAACTCACTGTCCTTACAGGTCCCTGGAAACAAGGACTTGCAGAGTGAAAGAAACTGACACTGTCCCTACCTAGAGTTTTCTGTCCCTAGAATAAATGTTTTTTTTAATCACAATATAGCACAAGGAAAATTAACTCACTGTCCTTACAGGTCCCTGGAAACAAGGACTTGCAGAGTTAAAGAAACTGACACTGTCCCTACCTAGAGTTTTCTGTCCCTAGAATAAATGTTTTTTTTAAGCACAATATAGCACAAGGACAATTAACTCACTGTCCTTACAGGTCCCTGGAAACAAGGACTTGCAGAGTGAAAGAAAAAAAACACTCTCCCTACCTACAGTTTTCTGTCCCTAGAAAAAATGTTTTTTTTAATCACAATATAGCACAAGGAAAATTAACTCACTGTCCTTACAGGTCCCTGGAAACAAGGACTTGCAGAGTGAAAGAAACTGACACTGTCCCTACCTAGAGTTTTCTGTCCCTAGAATAAATGTTTTTTTTAATCACAATATAGCACAAGGACAATTAACTCACTGTCCTTACAGGTCCCTGGAAACAAGGACTTGCAGAGTGAAAGAAACTGACACTGTCCCTACCTAGAGTTTTCTGTCCCTAGAATAAATGTTTTTTTTAAGCACAATATAGCACAAGGACAATTAACTCACTGTCCTTACAGGTCCCTGGAAACAAGGACTTGCAGAGTGAAAGAAAAAAAACACTCTCCCTACCTACAGTTTTCTGTCCCTAGAAAAAATGTTTTTTTTAATCACAATATAGCACAAGGAAAATTAACTCACTGTCCTTACAGGTCCCTGGAAACAAGGACTTGCAGAGTGAAAGAAACTGACACTGTCCCTACCTAGAGTTTTCTGTCCCTAGAATAAATGTTTTTTTTAATCACAATATAGCACAAGGACAATTAACTCACTGTCCTTACAGGTCCCTGGAAACAAGGACTTGCAGAGTGAAAGAAACTGACACTGTCCCTACCTAGAGTTTTCTGTCCCTAGAATAAATGTTTTTTTTAAGCACAATATAGCACAAGGACAATTAACTCACTGTCCTTACAGGTCCCTGGAAACAAGGACTTGCAGAGTGAAAGAAACTGACACTGTCCCTACCTAGAGTTTTCTGTCCCTAGAATAAATGTTTTTTTTAATCACAATATAGCACAAGGAAAATTAACTCACTGTCCTTACAGGTCCCTGGAAACAAGGACTTGCAGAGTGAAAGAAACTGACACTGTCCCTACCTAGAGTTTTCTGTCCCTAGAATAAATGTTTTTTTTAAGCACAATATAGCACAAGGACAATTAACTCACTGTCCTTACAGGTCCCTGGAAACAAGGACTTGCAGAGTGAAAGAAAAAAAACACTCTCCCTACCTACAGTTTTCTGTCCCTAGAAAAAATGTTTTTTTTAATCACAATATAGCACAAGGAAAATTAACTCACTGTCCTTACAGGTCCCTGGAAACAAGGACTTGCAGAGTGAAAGAAACTGACACTGTCCCTACCTAGAGTTTTCTGTCCCTAGAATAAATGTTTTTTTTAATCACAATATAGCACAAGGACAATTAACTCACTGTCCTTACAGGTCCCTGGAAACAAGGACTTGCAGAGTGAAAGAAACTGACACTGTCCCTACCTAGAGTTTTCTGTCCCTAGAATAAATGTTTTTTTTAAGCACAATATAGCACAAGGACAATTAACTCACTGTCCTTACAGGTCCCTGGAAACAAGGACTTGCAGAGTGAAAGAAAAAAAACACTCTCCCTACCTACAGTTTTCTGTCCCTAGAAAAAATGTTTTTTTTAATCACAATATAGCACAAGGAAAATTAACTCACTGTCCTTACAGGTCCCTGGAAACAAGGACTTGCAGAGTGAAAGAAACTGACACTGTCCCTACCTAGAGTTTTCTGTCCCTAGAATAAATGTTTTTTTTAATCACAATATAGCACAAGGACAATTAACTCACTGTCCTTACAGGTCCCTGGAAACAAGGACTTGCAGAGTGAAAGAAACTGACACTGTCCCTACCTAGAGTTTTCTGTCCCTAGAATAAATGTTTTTTTTAAGCACAATATAGCACAAGGACAATTAACTCACTGTCCTTACAGGTCCCTGGAAACAAGGACTTGCAGAGTGAAAGAAACTGACACTGTCCCTACCTAGAGTTTTCTGTCCCTAGAATAAATGTTTTTTTTAATCACAATATAGCACAAGGAAAATTAACTCACTGTCCTTACAGGTCCCTGGAAACAAGGACTTGCAGAGTGAAAGAAACTGACACTGTCCCTACCTAGAGTTTTCTGTCCCTAGAATAAATGTTTTTTTTAAGCACAATATAGCACAAGGACAATTAACTCACTGTCCTTACAGGTCCCTGGAAACAAGGACTTGCAGAGTGAAAGAAACTGACACTGTCCCTACCTAGAGTTTTCTGTCCCTAGAATAAATGTTTTTTTTAATCACAATATAGCACAAGGAAAATTAACTCACTGTCCTTACAGGTCCCTGGAAACAAGGACTTGCAGAGTGAAAGAAACTGACACTGTCCCTACCTAGAGTTTTCTGTCCCTAGAATAAATGTTTTTTTTAAGCACAATATAGCACAAGGACAATTAACTCACTGTCCTTACAGGTCCCTGGAAACAAGGACTTGCAGAGTGAAAGAAAAAAAACACTCTCCCTACCTACAGTTTTCTGTCCCTAGAAAAAATGTTTTTTTTAATCACAATATAGCACAAGGAAAATTAACTCACTGTCCTTACAGGTCCCTGGAAACAAGGACTTGCAGAGTGAAAGAAACTGACACTGTCCCTACCTAGAGTTTTCTGTCCCTAGAATAAATGTTTTTTTTAATCACAATATAGCACAAGGACAATTAACTCACTGTCCTTACAGGTCCCTGGAAACAAGGACTTGCAGAGTGAAAGAAACTGACACTGTCCCTACCTAGAGTTTTCTGTCCCTAGAATAAATGTTTTTTTTAAGCACAATATAGCACAAGGACAATTAACTCACTGTCCTTACAGGTCCCTGGAAACAAGGACTTGCAGAGTGAAAGAAAAAAAACACTCTCCCTACCTACAGTTTTCTGTCCCTAGAAAAAATGTTTTTTTTAATCACAATATAGCACAAGGAAAATTAACTCACTGTCCTTACAGGTCCCTGGAAACAAGGACTTGCAGAGTGAAAGAAACTGACACTGTCCCTACCTAGAGTTTTCTGTCCCTAGAATAAATGTTTTTTTTAATCACAATATAGCACAAGGACAATTAACTCACTGTCCTTACAGGTCCCTGGAAACAAGGACTTGCAGAGTGAAAGAAACTGACACTGTCCCTACCTAGAGTTTTCTGTCCCTAGAATAAATGTTTTTTTTAAGCACAATATAGCACAAGGACAATTAACTCACTGTCCTTACAGGTCCCTGGAAACAAGGACTTGCAGAGTGAAAGAAACTGACACTGTCCCTACCTAGAGTTTTCTGTCCCTAGAATAAATGTTTTTTTTAATCACAATATAGCACAAGGAAAATTAACTCACTGTCCTTACAGGTCCCTGGAAACAAGGACTTGCAGAGTGAAAGAAACTGACACTGTCCCTACCTAGAGTTTTCTGTCCCTAGAATAAATGTTTTTTTTAAGCACAATATAGCACAAGGACAATTAACTCACTGTCCTTACAGGTCCCTGGAAACAAGGACTTGCAGAGTGAAAGAAAAAAAACACTCTCCCTACCTACAGTTTTCTGTCCCTAGAAAAAATGTTTTTTTTAATCACAATATAGCACAAGGAAAATTAACTCACTGTCCTTACAGGTCCCTGGAAACAAGGACTTGCAGAGTGAAAGAAACTGACACTGTCCCTACCTAGAGTTTTCTGTCCCTAGAATAAATGTTTTTTTTAATCACAATATAGCACAAGGACAATTAACTCACTGTCCTTACAGGTCCCTGGAAACAAGGACTTGCAGAGTGAAAGAAACTGACACTGTCCCTACCTAGAGTTTTCTGTCCCTAGAATAAATGTTTTTTTTAAGCACAATATAGCACAAGGACAATTAACTCACTGTCCTTACAGGTCCCTGGAAACAAGGACTTGCAGAGTGAAAGAAAAAAAACACTCTCCCTACCTACAGTTTTCTGTCCCTAGAAAAAATGTTTTTTTTAATCACAATATAGCACAAGGAAAATTAACTCACTGTCCTTACAGGTCCCTGGAAACAAGGACTTGCAGAGTGAAAGAAACTGACACTGTCCCTACCTAGAGTTTTCTGTCCCTAGAATAAATGTTTTTTTTAATCACAATATAGCACAAGGACAATTAACTCACTGTCCTTACAGGTCCCTGGAAACAAGGACTTGCAGAGTGAAAGAAACTGACACTGTCCCTACCTAGAGTTTTCTGTCCCTAGAATAAATGTTTTTTTTAAGCACAATATAGCACAAGGACAATTAACTCACTGTCCTTACAGGTCCCTGGAAACAAGGACTTGCAGAGTGAAAGAAACTGACACTGTCCCTACCTAGAGTTTTCTGTCCCTAGAATAAATGTTTTTTTTAATCACAATATAGCACAAGGAAAATTAACTCACTGTCCTTACAGGTCCCTGGAAACAAGGACTTGCAGAGTGAAAGAAACTGACACTGTCCCTACCTAGAGTTTTCTGTCCCTAGAATAAATGTTTTTTTTAAGCACAATATAGCACAAGGACAATTAACTCACTGTCCTTACAGGTCCCTGGAAACAAGGACTTGCAGAGTGAAAGAAAAAAAACACTCTCCCTACCTACAGTTTTCTGTCCCTAGAAAAAATGTTTTTTTTAATCACAATATAGCACAAGGAAAATTAACTCACTGTCCTTACAGGTCCCTGGAAACAAGGACTTGCAGAGTGAAAGAAACTGACACTGTCCCTACCTAGAGTTTTCTGTCCCTAGAATAAATGTTTTTTTTAATCACAATATAGCACAAGGACAATTAACTCACTGTCCTTACAGGTCCCTGGAAACAAGGACTTGCAGAGTGAAAGAAACTGACACTGTCCCTACCTAGAGTTTTCTGTCCCTAGAATAAATGTTTTTTTTAAGCACAATATAGCACAAGGACAATTAACTCACTGTCCTTACAGGTCCCTGGAAACAAGGACTTGCAGAGTGAAAGAAAAAAAACACTCTCCCTGCCTACAGTTTTCTGTCCCTAGAAAAAATGTTTTTTTTAATCACAATATAGCACAAGGAAAATTAACTCACTGTCCTTACAGGTCCCTGGAAACAAGGACTTGCAGAGTGAAAGAAACTGACACTGTCCCTACCTAGAGTTTTCTGTCCCTAGAATAAATGTTTTTTTTAATCACAATATAGCACAAGGACAATTAACTCACTGTCCTTACAGGTCCCTGGAAACAAGGACTTGCAGAGTGAAAGAAACTGACACTGTCCCTACCTAGAGTTTTCTGTCCCTAGAATAAATGTTTTTTTTAAGCACAATATAGCACAAGGACAATTAACTCACTGTCCTTACAGGTCCCTGGAAACAAGGACTTGCAGAGTGAAAGAAAAAAAACACTCTCCCTACCTACAGTTTTCTGTCCCTAGAAAAAATGTTTTTTTTAATCACAATATAGCACAAGGAAAATTAACTCACTGTCCTTACAGGTCCCTGGAAACAAGGACTTGCAGAGTGAAAGAAACTGACACTGTCCCTACCTAGAGTTTTCTGTCCCTAGAATAAATGTTTTTTTTAATCACAATATAGCACAAGGACAATTAACTCACTGTCCTTACAGGTCCCTGGAAACAAGGACTTGCAGAGTGAAAGAAACTGACACTGTCCCTACCTAGAGTTTTCTGTCCCTAGAATAAATGTTTTTTTTAAGCACAATATAGCACAAGGACAATTAACTCACTGTCCTTACAGGTCCCTGGAAACAAGGACTTGCAGAGTGAAAGAAACTGACACTGTCCCTACCTAGAGTTTTCTGTCCCTAGAATAAATGTTTTTTTTAAGCACACTATAGCAGAAGCACAAAACACACTGACACTCTCCCTACCTATCCTTCTCTTTCCCTAAACTAAAGGAATCCAGGTTAAGCAAGAAAGAAATAACAGTCACTGTCCCTGCCTATGCTACTCTATCCCTGCTCCGGAACACACTACACTAGGCCGCCGTGCTGGCGGCCTTTTATAGTGTGGGGCGTGTACTAAACACCCTCAGCAATAATTGGCCACAGGCATCCTGCCTGTGGCCAATCATTGCTCTCCTCGCTGCCGGCGCTGTGATTGGCCAAGCATGCGGGGTCACAGTGCATGCTTGGCCAATCACAGCGCCTGGATGACACTGCGATGGCGTAGTGCATTGTGGGCCGTTCGCGTCACTCGAATTTGGCGCGAACGGCCCAAATCGTTCGATCTTCGTCGAACGATCGAACAGCCAATGTTCGAGTCGAACGTATGTTCGACTCGAACACGAAGCTCATCCCTACTATGGACCATCCCTGATGTACTATGGACGATCCCTGATGTACTATGGACCACCCCTGATGTACTGTGGATCATCACTGATGTACTGTGGATCATCACTGATGTACTATGGGCCATCACAGGTGTACTATGGATCATCACTGGTGTACTATGGATCATCACTGATGTACTATGGACCATATCTGATGTACTATGGACCATATCTGATGTACTGTGGATCATCACTGATGTACTGTGGATCATAACTGATGTACTGTGGATCATCACTGATGTACTGTGGATCATCACTGATGTACTATGGGCCATCACAGGTGTACTATGGATCATCACTGGTGTACTATGGATCATCACTGATGTACTATGGACCATCCCTGATGTACTGTGGATCATCACTGATGTACTGTGGATCATCACTGATGTACTATGGACCATCACTGATGTACTGTGGATCACTGATGTACTATAGATCATCACTGATGTACTGTGGATCATCACTGATGTACTGTGGATCATCACTGATGTACTATAGATCATCACTGATGTACTATAGACCATCACTGGTGTACTATGGATCATCACTGGTGTACTATGGATCATCACTGGTGTACTGTGGATCATCACTGATGTACTGTGGATCATCACTGATGTACTATGGGCCATCACTGATGTACTGTGGATCATCACTGATGTACTGTGGATCATCCCTGATGTACTGTGGATCATCACTGATGTACTATGGGCCATCACAGGTGTACTATGGATCATCACTGGTGTACTATGGATCATCACTGATGTACTATGGACCATCCCTAATGTACTATGGACCATCCCTGATGTACTATGGATGATCCCTGATGTACTATGGACCACCCCTGATGTACTGTGGATCATCACTGATGTACTGTGGATCATCACTGATGTACTATGGGCCATCACAGGTGTACTATGGATCATCAATGGTGTACTATGGATCATCACTGATGTACTATGGATCATCAGTGATGTACTATGGACCATATCTGATGTACTGTGGATCATCACTGATGTACTGTGGATCATCACTGATGTACTATGGGCCATCACAGGTGTACTATGGATCATCACTGGTGTACTGTGGATCATCACTAATGTACTATGGGCCATCACAGGTGTACTATGGATCATCACTGGTGTACTATGGATCATCACTGATGTACTATGGACCATCCCTGATGTACTGTGGATCATCACTGATGTACTGTGGATCATTACTGATGTACTATGGACCATCACTGATGTACTGTGGATCACTGATGTACTATAGATCATCACTGATGTACTGTGGATCATCACTGATGTACTATAGATCATCACTGATGTACTATGGACCATCACTGGTGTACTATGGATCATCACTGGTGTACTATGGATCATCACTGGTGTACTATGGACCATGCCTGATGTACTGTGGATCATCACTGATGTACTGTGGATCATCACTGATGTACTATGGGCCATCACTGATGTACTATGGATCATCACTGGTGTACTATGGATCATCCCTGATGTACTATGGACCATCCCTGATGTACTATGGACCATCCCTGATGTACTATGGACCATCCCTAATGTACTGTGGATCATCACTGATGTACTGTGGACCATCCCTGATGTACTATGGATCATCACTGATGTACTATAGATCATCCCTGATGTACTATGAATCATCACTGATGTACTATGGATCATCACTGATGTACTGTGGACCACCCCTGATGTACTGTGGATCATCACTGATGTACTGTGGATCATCACTGGTGTACTATGGATCATCACTGATGTACTATGGACCATCCCTGATGTACTGTGGATCATCACTGATGTACTGTGGATCATCACTGATGTACTATGGACCATCACTGATGTACTGTGGATCACTGATGTACTATAGATCATCACTGATGTACTGTGGATCATCACTGATGTACTGTGGATCATCACTGATGTACTATAGATCATCACTGATGTACTATGGACCATCACTGGTGTACTATCGATCATCACTGGTGTACTATGGATCATCACTGGTGTACTATGGACCATCCCTGATGTACTGTGGATCATCACTGATGTACTGTGGATCATCACTGATGTACTATGGGCCATCACTGATGTACTATGGATCATCACTGGTGTACTATGGATCATCCCTGATGTACTATGGACCATCCCTGATGTACTGTGGATCATCACTGATGTACTGTGGATCATCACTGATGGACTATGGACCATCACTGATGTACTGTGGATCACTGATGTACTATAGATCATCACTGATGTACTGTGGATCATCACTGATGTACTGTGGATCATCACTGATGTACTATAGATCATCACTGATGTACCGTGGATCATCACTGATGTACTGAGGATCATCACTGATGTACTGTGGATCATCACTGATGTACTGTGGATCATCACTGATGTACTATGGGCCCTCACAGGTGTACTATGGATCATCACTGGTGTACTATGGATCATCACTGATGTACTATGGATCATCACTGATGTACTATGGAGCATTACTGGTGTACTATGGATCATCACTGGTGTACTATGGATCATCACTAGTGTACTATGGATCATCACTGGTGTACTATGGACCATCCCTGATGTACTGTGGATCATCACTGATGTACTGTGGATCATCACTGATGTTCTATAGTTCATCACTGATGTACTATGGGCCATCACTGGTGTACTATGGACCATCCCTGATGTACTATGGACCATCCCTGATGTACTATGGACCATCCCTGATGTACTGTGGATCATCACTGATGTACTGTGGATCATCCCTGATGTACTGTGGATCATCACTGATGTACTATGGGCCATCACAGGTGTACTATGGATCATCACTGGTGTACTATGGATCATCACTGATGTACTATGGACCATCCCTAATGTACTATGGACCATCCCTGATGTACTATGGACGATCCCTGATGTACTATGGACCACCCCTGATGTACTGTGGATCATCACTGATGTACTGTGGATCATCACTGATGTACTATGGGCCATCACAGGTGTACTATGGATCATCACTGGTGTACTATGGATCATCACTGATGTACTATGGACCATATCTGATGTACTATGGACCATATCTGATGTACTGTGGATCATCACTGATGTACTGTGGATCATAACTGATGTACTGTGGATCATCACTGATGTACTGTGGATCATCACTGATGTACTATGGGCCATCACAGGTGTACTATGGATCATCACTGGTGTACTATGGATCATCACTGATGTACTATGGACCATCCCTGATGTACTGTGGATCATCACTGATGTACTGTGGATCATCACTGATGTACTATGGACCATCACTGATGTACTGTGGATCACTGATGTACTATAGATCATCACTGATGTACTGTGGATCATCACTGATGTACTGTGGATCATCACTGATGTACTATAGATCATCACTGATGTACTATAGACCATCACTGGTGTACTATGGATCATCACTGGTGTACTATGGATCATCACTGGTGTACTGTGGATCATCACTGATGTACTGTGGATCATCACTGATGTACTATGGGCCATCACTGATGTACTGTGGATCATCACTGATGTACTGTGGATCATCCCTGATGTACTGTGGATCATCACTGATGTACTATGGGCCATCACAGGTGTACTATGGATCATCACTGGTGTACTATGGATCATCACTGATGTACTATGGACCATCCCTAATGTACTATGGACCATCCCTGATGTACTATGGATGATCCCTGATGTACTATGGACCACCCCTGATGTACTGTGGATCATCACTGATGTACTGTGGATCATCACTGATGTACTATGGGCCATCACAGGTGTACTATGGATCATCAATGGTGTACTATGGATCATCACTGATGTACTATGGATCATCAGTGATGTACTATGGACCATATCTGATGTACTGTGGATCATCACTGATGTACTGTGGATCATCACTGATGTACTATGGGCCATCACAGGTGTACTATGGATCATCACTGGTGTACTGTGGATCATCACTAATGTACTATGGGCCATCACAGGTGTACTATGGATCATCACTGGTGTACTATGGATCATCACTGATGTACTATGGACCATCCCTGATGTACTGTGGATCATCACTGATGTACTGTGGATCATTACTGATGTACTATGGACCATCACTGATGTACTGTGGATCACTGATGTACTATAGATCATCACTGATGTACTGTGGATCATCACTGATGTACTATAGATCATCACTGATGTACTATGGACCATCACTGGTGTACTATGGATCATCACTGGTGTACTATGGATCATCACTGGTGTACTATGGACCATGCCTGATGTACTGTGGATCATCACTGATGTACTGTGGATCATCACTGATGTACTATGGGCCATCACTGATGTACTATGGATCATCACTGGTGTACTATGGATCATCCCTGATGTACTATGGACCATCCCTGATGTACTATGGACCATCCCTGATGTACTATGGACCATCCCTGATGTACTGTGGATCATCACTGATGTACTGTGGACCATCCCTGATGTACTATGGATCATCACTGATGTACTATAGATCATCCCTGATGTACTATGAATCATCACTGATGTACTATGGATCATCACTGATGTACTGTGGACCACCCCTGATGTACTGTGGATCATCACTGATGTACTGTGGATCATCACTGGTGTACTATGGATCATCACTGATGTACTATGGACCATCCCTGATGTAC
The DNA here is from genome assembly GCA_029206835.1 of Rana muscosa. Taxonomy (NCBI): domain Eukaryota; kingdom Metazoa; phylum Chordata; class Amphibia; order Anura; family Ranidae; genus Rana; species Rana muscosa. The sequence goes on from CM055117.1 coordinate 285,295,461, forward strand.
TGTGGATCATCACTGATGTACTGTGGATCATCACTGATGTACTATGGACCATCACTGATGTACTGTGGATCACTGATGTACTATAGATCATCACTGATGTACTGTGGATCATCACTGATGTACTGTGGATCATCACTGATGTACTATAGATCATCACTGATGTACTATGGACCATCACTGGTGTACTATCGATCATCACTGGTGTACTATGGATCATCACTGGTGTACTATGGACCATCCCTGATGTACTGTGGATCATCACTGATGTACTGTGGATCATCACTGATGTACTATGGGCCATCACTGATGTACTATGGATCATCACTGGTGTACTATGGATCATCCCTGATGTACTATGGACCATCCCTGATGTACTGTGGATCATCACTGATGTACTGTGGATCATCACTGATGGACTATGGACCATCACTGATGTACTGTGGATCACTGATGTACTATAGATCATCACTGATGTACTGTGGATCATCACTGATGTACTGTGGATCATCACTGATGTACTATAGATCATCACTGATGTACCGTGGATCATCACTGATGTACTGAGGATCATCACTGATGTACTGTGGATCATCACTGATGTACTGTGGATCATCACTGATGTACTATGGGCCCTCACAGGTGTACTATGGATCATCACTGGTGTACTATGGATCATCACTGATGTACTATGGATCATCACTGATGTACTATGGAGCATTACTGGTGTACTATGGATCATCACTGGTGTACTATGGATCATCACTAGTGTACTATGGATCATCACTGGTGTACTATGGACCATCCCTGATGTACTGTGGATCATCACTGATGTACTGTGGATCATCACTGATGTTCTATAGTTCATCACTGATGTACTATGGGCCATCACTGGTGTACTATGGACCATCCCTGATGTACTATGGACCATCCCTGATGTACTATGGACCATCCCTGATGTACTGTGGATCATCACTGATGTACTGTGGATCATCCCTGATGTACTGTGGATCATCACTGATGTACTATGGGCCATCACAGGTGTACTATGGATCATCACTGGTGTACTATGGATCATCACTGATGTACTATGGACCATCCCTAATGTACTATGGACCATCCCTGATGTACTATGGACGATCCCTGATGTACTATGGACCACCCCTGATGTACTGTGGATCATCACTGATGTACTGTGGATCATCACTGATGTACTATGGGCCATCACAGGTGTACTATGGATCATCACTGGTGTACTATGGATCATCACTGATGTACTATGGACCATATCTGATGTACTATGGACCATATCTGATGTACTGTGGATCATCACTGATGTACTGTGGATCATAACTGATGTACTGTGGATCATCACTGATGTACTGTGGATCATCACTGATGTACTATGGGCCATCACAGGTGTACTATGGATCATCACTGGTGTACTATGGATCATCACTGATGTACTATGGACCATCCCTGATGTACTGTGGATCATCACTGATGTACTGTGGATCATCACTGATGTACTATGGACCATCACTGATGTACTGTGGATCACTGATGTACTATAGATCATCACTGATGTACTGTGGATCATCACTGATGTACTGTGGATCATCACTGATGTACTATAGATCATCACTGATGTACTATAGACCATCACTGGTGTACTATGGATCATCACTGGTGTACTATGGATCATCACTGGTGTACTGTGGATCATCACTGATGTACTGTGGATCATCACTGATGTACTATGGGCCATCACTGATGTACTGTGGATCATCACTGATGTACTGTGGATCATCCCTGATGTACTGTGGATCATCACTGATGTACTATGGGCCATCACAGGTGTACTATGGATCATCACTGGTGTACTATGGATCATCACTGATGTACTATGGACCATCCCTAATGTACTATGGACCATCCCTGATGTACTATGGACGATCCCTGATGTACTATGGACCACCCCTGATGTACTGTGGATCATCACTGATGTACTGTGGATCATCACTGATGTACTATGGGCCATCACAGGTGTACTATGGATCATCACTTGTGTACTATGGATCATCACTGATGTACTATGGATCATCACTGATGTACTATGGACCATATCTGATGTACTGTGGATCATCACTGATGTACTGTGGATCATCACTGATGTACTATGGGCCATCACAGGTGTACTATGGATCATCACTGGTGTACTGTGGATCATCACTAATGTACTATGGGCCATCACAGGTGTACTATGGATCATCACTGGTGTACTATGGATCATCCCTGATGTACTGTGGATCATCACTGATGTACTGTGGATCATTACTGATGTACTATGGACCATCACTGATGTACTGTGGATCACTGATGTACTATAGATCATCACTGATGTACTGTGGATCATCACTGATGTACTATAGATCATCACTGATGTACTATGGACCATCACTGGTGTACTATGGATCATCACTGGTGTACTATGGATCATCACTGGTGTACTATGGACCATGCCTGATGTACTGTGGATCATCACTGATGTACTGTGGATCATCACTGATGTACTATGGGCCATCACTGATGTACTATGGATCATCACTGGTGTATTATGGATCATCCCTGATGTACTATGGACCATCCCTGATGTACTATGGACCATCCCTGATGTACTATGGACCATCCCTGATGTACTGTGGATCATCACTGATGTACTGTGGACCATCCCTGATGTACTATGGATCATCACTGATGTACTATAGATCATCCCTGATGTACTATGAATCATCACTGATGTACTATGGATCATCACTGATGTACTGTGGACCACCCCTGATGTACTGTGGATCATCACTGATGTACTGTGGATCATCACTGATGTACTGTGGATCATCACTGATGTACTGTGGATCATCACTGATGTACTGTGGACCATCACTGATGTACTGTGGATCATCACTGATGTTCTATGGACCATCACTGATGTACTGTGGATCATCACTGATGTACTATAGATCATCACTGATGTACTTTGGATCATCACTGATGTACTGTGGATCATCACTGATGTACTATAGTTCATCACTGATGTACTATGGGCCATCACTGGTGTACTATGGATCATCACTGGTGTATTATGGATCATCCCTGATGTACTATGGACCATCCCTGATGTACTATGGACCATTCCTGATGTACTGTGGATCATCACTGATGTACTATGGACCATCCCTGATGTACTATGGACCATACCTGATATACTGTGGATAATCACTGATGTACTGTGGATCATCACTGATGTACTATGAACCATCACTGATGTACTGTGGATCACTGATGTACTATAGATCATCACTGATGTACTGTGGATCATCACTGATGTACTGTGGACCATCCCTGATGTACTGTTGATCATCACTGATGTACTGTGGATCATCACTGATGTACTGTGGATCATCACTGGTGTACTATGGGCCATTACTGGTGTACTATGGGCCATCACTGGTGTACTATGGATCATCACTGATGTACTGTGGACCATCACTGGTGTACTATGGATCATCACTGATGTACTGTGGACCATCCCTGATGTACTGTGGATCATCACTGATGTACTGTGGATCATCACTGATGGACTGTGGATCATCACTGATGTACTGTGGACCATCACTGATGTACTGTGGACCATCACTGATGTACTGTGGACCATCCCTGATGTACCATGGACCATCCCTGATGTACTGTGGATCATCCCTGATGTACTGTGGACCATCCCTGATGTACTATGGATCATCACTGATGTACTATAGATCATCCCTGATGTACTATGAATCATCACTGATGTACTATGGATCATCACTGATGTACTGTGGACCACCCCTGATGTACTGTGGATCATCACTGATGTACTGTGGATCATCACTGATGTACTGTGGACCATCACTGATGTACTGTGGACCATCACTGATGTACTGTGGATCATCACTGATGTTCTATGGACCATCACTGATGTACTGTGGATCATCACTGATGTACTATAGATCATCACTGATGTACTTTGGATCATCACTGATGTACTGTGGATCATCACTGATGTACTGTGGATCATCACTGATGTACTATAGTTCATCACTGATGTACTATGGGCCATCACTGGTGTACTATGGATCATCACTGGTGTATTATGGATCATCCCTGATGTACTATGGACCATCCCTGATGTACTATGGACCATTCCTGATGTACTGTGGATCATCACTGATGTACTATGGACCATCCCTGATGTACTATGGACCATCCCTGATATACTGTGGATCATCACTGATGTACTGTGGATCATTACTGATGTACTATGGACCATCACTAATGTACTGTGGATCACTGATGTACTATAGATCATCACTGATGTACTGTGGATCATCACTGATGTACTGTGGACCATCCCTGATGTACTGTTGATCATCACTGATGTACTGTGGATCATCACTGATGTACTGTGGATCATCACTGATGTACTGTGGACCATCACTGATGTACTGTGGACTATCACTGATGTACTGTGGATCATCACTGATGTTCTATGGACCATCCCTGATGTACTGTGGACCATCCCTGATGTACTGTGGATCATCACTGATGTACTGTGGACCATCCCTGATGTACTATGGATCATCACTGATGTACTATAGATCATCCCTGATGTACTATGAATCATCACTGCTGTACTATGGATCATCACTGATGTACTATGGACGATCCCTGATGTACTATGGACCATCCCTGATGTACTGTGGATCATCACTGATGTACTGTGGATCATCACTGATGTACTATGGGCCATCACAGGTGTACTATGGATCATCACTGGTGTACTATGGATCATCCCTGATGTACTATGGACCATCCCTGATGTACTATGGACCATTCCTGATGTACTGTGGATCATCACTGATGTACTATGGACCATCCCTGATGTACTATGGACCATCCCTGATATACTGTGGATCATCACTGATGTACTGTGGATCATCACTGATGTACTATGGACCATCACTGATGTACTGTGAATCACTGATGTACTATAGATCATCACTGATGTACTGTGGATCATCACTGATGTACTGTGGACCATCCCTGATGTACTGTTGATCATCACTGATGTACTGTGGATCATCACTGATGTACTGTGGATCATCACTGGTGTACTATGGGCCATCACTGGTGTACTATGGGCCATCACTGGTGTACTATGGATCATCACTGATGTACTGTGGACCATCACTGGTGTACTATGGATCATCACTGATGTACTGTGGACCATCCCTGATGTACTGTGGATCATCACTGATGTACTGTGGATCATCACTGATGGACTGTGGATCATCACTGATGTACTGTGGACCATCACTGATGTACTGTGGACCATCACTGATGTACTGTGGACCATCCCTGATGTACTGTGGATCATCACTGATGTACTGTGGACCATCCCTGATGTACTATGGATCATCACTGATGTACTATAGATCATCCCTGATGTACTATGAATCATCACTGATGTACTATGGATCATCACTGATGTACTGTGGACCACCCCTGATGTACTGTGGATCATCACTGATGTACTGTGGATCATCACTGATGTACTGTGGATCATCACGGATGTACTGTGGACCATCACTGATGTACTGTGGATCATCACTGATGTTCTATGGACCATCACTGATGTACTGTGGATCATCACTGATGTACTATAGATCATCACTGATGTACTTTGGATCATCACTGATGTACTGTGGATCATCACTGATGTACTGTGGATCATCACTGATGTACTATGGACCATCCCTGATGTACTATGGACCATTCCTGATGTACTGTGGATCATCAGTGATGTACTATGGACCATCCCTGATGTACTATGGACCATCCCTGATATACTGTGGATCATCACTGATGTACTGTGGATCATCACTGATGTACTATGGACCATCACTGATGTACTGTGGATCACTGATGTACTATAGATCATCACTGATGTACTGTGGATCATCACTGATGTACTGTGGACCATCCCTGATGTACTGTTGATTATCACTGATGTACTGTGGATCATCACTGATGTTCTATGGACCATCCCTGATGTACTGTGGACCATCCCTGATGTACTGTGGATCATCACTGATGTACTGTGGACCATCCCTGATGTACTATGGATCATCACTGATGTACTATAGATCATCCCTGATGTACTATGAATCATCACTGATGTACTATGGATCATCACTGATGTACTATGGACGATCCCTGATGTACTATGGACCACCCCTGATGTACTGTGGATCATCACTGATGTACTGTGGATCATCACTGATGTACTATGGGCCATCACAGGTGTACTATGGATCATCACTGGTGTACTATGGATCATCACTGATGTACTATGGATCATCACTGATGTACTATGGACCATATCTGATGTACTGTGGATCATCACTGATGTACTGTGGATCATAACTGATGTACTGTGGATCATCACTGATGTACTGTGGATCATCACTAATGTACTATGGGCCATCACAGGTGTACTATGGATCATCACTGGTGTACTGTGGATCATCACTAATGTACTATGGGCCATCACAGGTGTACTATGGATCATCACTGGTGTACTATGGATCATCACTGATGTACTATGGACCATCCCTGATGTACTGTGGATCATCACTGATGTACTGTGGATCATTACTGATGTACTATGGACCATCACTGATGTACTGTGGATCACTGATGTACTATAGATCATCACTGATGTACTGTGGATCATCACTGATGTACTATAGATCATCACTGATGTACTATGGACCATCACTGGTGTACTATGGATCATCACTGGTGTACTATTGATCATCACTGGTGTACTTTGGACCATCCCTGATGTACTGTGGATCATCACTGATGTACTGTGGATCATCACTGATGAACTATGGGCCATCACTGATGTACTATGGATCATCACTGGTGTACTATGGATCATCCCTGATGTACTATGGACCATCCCTGATGTACTATGGACCATCCCTGATGTACTGTGGATCATCACTGATGTACTGTGGACCATCCCTGATGTACTATGGATCATCACTGATGTACTATAGATCATCCCTGATGTACTATGAATCATCACTGATGTACTATGGATCATCACTGATGTACTGTGGACCACCCCTGATGTACTGTGGATCATCACTGATGTACTGTGGATCATCACTGACGTACTATTGATCATCACTGATGTACTATGGACCATCACTGATGTACTGTGGATCATCACTGATGTACTATAGATCATCACTGATGTACTTTGGATCATCACTGATGTACTGTGGATCATCACTGATGTACTATAGTTCATCACTGATGTACTATGGGCCATCACTGGTGTACTATGGATCATCACTGGTGTATTATGGATCATCCCTGATGTACTATGGACCATCCCTGATGTACTATGGACCATTCCTGATGTACTGTGGATCATCACTGATGTACTATGGACCATCCCTGATGTACTATGGACCATCCCTGATATACTGTGGATCATCACTGATGTACTGTGGATCATCACTGATGTACTATGGACCATCACTGATGTACTGTGGATCACTGATGTACTATAGATCATCACTGATGTACTGTGGATCATCACTGATGTACTGTGGACCATCCCTGATGTACTGTTGATCATCACTGATGTACTGTGGATCATCACTGATGTACTGTGGATCATCACTGGTGTACTATGGGCCATCACTGGTGTACTATGGGCCATCACTGGTGTACTATGGATCATCACTGATGTACTGTGGACCATCACTGGTGTACTATGGATCATCACTGATGTACTGTGGACCATCCCTGATGTACTGTGGATCATCCCTGATGTACTGTGGATCATCACTGATGTACTGTGGATCATCACTGATGGACTGTGGATCATCACTGATGTACTGTGGACCATCACTGATGTACTGTGGACCATCACTGATGTACTGTGGACCATCCCTGATGTACTATGGACCATCCCTGATGTACTGTGGATCATCACTGATGTACTGTGGACCATCCCTGATGTACTATGGATCATCACTGATGTACTATAGATCATCCCTGATGTACTATGAATAATCACTGATGTACTATGGATCATCACTGATGTACTGTGGACCACCCCTGATGTACTGTGGATCATCACTGATGTACTGTGGATCATCACTGATGTACTGTGGATCATCACTGATGTACTGTGGACCATCACTGATGTACTGTGGACCATCACTGATGTACTGTGGATCATCACTGATGTTCTATGGACCATCACTGATGTACTGTGGATCATCACTGATGTACTATAGATCATCACTGATGTACTTTGGATCATCACTGATGTACTGTGGATCATCACTGATGTACTGTGGATCATCACTGATGTACTGTGGATCATCACTGATGTACTATAGTTCATCACTGATGTACTATGGGCCATCACTGGTGTACTATGGATCATCACTGGTGTATTATGGATCATACCTGATGTACTATGGACCATCCCTGATGTACTATGGACCATTCCTGATGTACTGTGGATCATCACAGATGTACTATGGACCATCCCTGATGTACTATGGACCATCCCTGATATACTGTGGATCATCACTGATGTACTGTGGATCATCACTGATGTACTATGGACCATCACTGATGTACTGTGGATCACTGATGTACTATAGATCATCACTGATGTACTGTGGATCATCACTGATGTACTGTGGACCATCCCTGATGTACTGTTGATCATCACTGATGTACTGTGGATCATCACTGATGTACTGTGGATCATCACTGATGTACTGTGGACCATCACTGATGTACTGTGGACTATCACTGATGTACTGTGGATCATCACTGATGTTCTATGGACCTTCCCTGATGTACTGTGGACCATCCCTGATGTACTGTGGATCATCACTGATGTACTGTGGACCATCCCTGATGTACTATGGATCATCACTGATGTACTATAGATCATCCCTGATGTACTATGAATCATCACTGATGTACTATGGATCATCACTGATGTACTGTGGACCACCCCTGATGTACTGTGGATCATCACTGATGTACTGTGGATCATCACTGATGTACTGTGGATCATCACTGCACTGATGTACTGTGGATCATCACTGATGTACTGTGGACCATCACTGATGTACTGTGGACTATCACTGATGTACTGTGGATCATCACTGATGTTCTATGGACCATCACTGATGTACTGTGGATCATCACTGATGTACTATAGATCATCACTGATGTACTTTGGATCATCACTGATGTACTGTGGATCATCACTGATGTACTGTGGATCATCACTGATGTACTATAGTTCATCACTGATGTACTATGGGCCATCACTGGTGTACTATGGATCATCACTGGTGTACTATGGATCATCCCTGATGTACTATGGACCATCCCTGATGTACTATGGACCATCCCTGATGTACTATGGACCATCCCTGATGTACTGTGGATCATAACTGATGTACTGTGGATCATCACTGATGTACTGTGGATCATCACTGATGTACTATGGGCCATCACAGGTGTACTATGGATCATCACTGATGTACTATGGATCATCTCTGATCTACTATGGATCATCACTGATGTACTATGGATCATCACTGATGTACTATGGACCATCCCTGTTGTACTGTGGATCATCACTGATGTACTGTGGATCATCACTGATGTACTATGGACCATCACTGTTGCACTGTGGATCACTGATGTACTATAGATCATCACTGATGTACTGTGGATCATCACTGATGTACTGTGGATCATCACTGATGTACTATAGATCATCACTGATGTACCGTGGATCATCACTGATGTACCGAGGATCATCACTGATGTACTGTGGATCATCACTGATGTACTGTGGATCATCACTGATGTACTGTGGACCATCACTGATGTACTGTGGATCATCACTGATGTACTGTGGATCATCACTGATGTACTATGGGCCATCACAGGTGTACTATGGATCATCACTGATGTACTATGGATCATCACTGATGTACTATGGACCATCCCTGATGTACTATGGACCATCCCTGATGTACTGCGGATCATCACTGATGTACTGTGGATCATCACTGTTGTACTATGGACCATCACTGATGTACTGTGGATCACTGATGTACTATAGATCATCACTGATGTACTGTTAATCATCTTTGATGTACTATAGATCATCACTGATGTACTATGGACCATCACTGGTGTACTATGGATCATCACTGGTGTACTATGGGTCATCACTGGTGTACTATGGACCATCCCTGATGTACTGTGGATCATCACTGATGTACTGTGGATCATCACTGATGTACTATAGATCATCACTGATGTACTATGGATCATCACTGATATACTATGGATCATCACTGATGTACTATGGACCATCCCTGATGTACTATGGACCATCCCTGATGTACTGTGGATCATCACTGATGTACTGTGGATCATCACTGATGGACTATGGACCATCACTGATGTACTGTGGATCACTAATGTACTATAGATCATCACTGATGTACTGTGGATCATCACTGATGTACTGTGGATCATCACTGATGTACTATAGATCATCACTGATGTACCGTGGATCATCACTGATGTACTGTGGATCATCACTGATGTACTGTGGATCATCACTGATGTACTATGGGCCATCACAGGTGTACTATGGATCATCACTGATGTACTATGGATCATCACTGATGTACTATGGACCATTACTGGTGTACTATGGATCATCACTGGTGTACTATGGATCATCACTGGTGTACTATGGATCATCACTGGTGTACTATGGACCATCCCTGATGTACTGTGGATCATCACTGATGTACTATAGTTCATCACTGATGTACTATGGGCCATCACTGGTGTACTATGGACCATCCCTGATGTACTATGGACCATCCCTGAAGTACTATGGACCATCCCTGATGTACTGTGGATCATCACTGATGTACTGTGGATCATCCCTGATGTACTGTGGATCATCACTGATGTACTATGGGCCATCACAGGTGTACTATGGATCATCACTGGTGTACTATGGATCATCACTGATGTACTATGGACCATCCCTAATGTACTATGGACCATCCCTGATGTACTATGGACGATCCCTGATGTACTATGGACCACCCCTGATGTACTGTGGATCATCACTGATGTACTGTGGATCATCACTGATGTACTATGGGCCATCACAGGTGTACTATGGATCATCACTGATGTACTATGGATCATCACTGATGTACTATGGACCATCCCTGATGTACTATGAACCATCCCTGATGTACTGCGGATCATCACTGATGTACTGTGGATCATCACTGTTGTACTATGGACCATCACTGATGTACTGTGGATCACTGATGTACTATAGATCATCACTGATGTACTGTGGATCATCTTTGATGTACTATAGATCATCACTGATGTACTATGGACCATCACTGGTGTACTATGGATCATCACTGGTGTACTATGGATCATCACTGGTGCACTATGGACCATCCCTGATGTACTGTGGATCATCACTGATGTACTATGGACCACCCCTGATGTACTGTGGATCATCACTGATGTACTGTGGATCATCACTGATGTACTATGGGCCATCACAGGTGTACTATGGATCATCACTGGTGTACTATGGATCATCACTGATGTACTATGGATCGTCACTGATGTACTATGGACCATCCCTGATGTACTATGGACCATCCCTGATTTACTGTGGATCACTGATGTACTGTGGATCATCACTGATGGACTATGGACCATCACTGATGTACTGTGGATCACTGATGTACTATAGATCATCACTGATGCACTGTGGATCATCACTGATGTACTGTGGATCATCACTGATGTACTATAGATCATCACTGATGTACCATGGATCATCACTGATGTACTGAGGATCATCACTGATGTACTGTGGATCATCACTGATGTACTGTGGATCATCACTGATGTACTATGGGCCATCACAGGTGTACTATGGATCATCACTGGTGTACTATGGATCATCACTGATGTACTATGGATCATCACTGATGTACTATGGATCATCACTGATGTACTATGGACCATTACTGGTGTACTATGGATCATCACTGGTGTACTATGGATCATCACTAGTGTACTATGGATCATCACTGGTGTACTATGGACCATCCCTGATGTACTGTGGATCATCACTGATGTACTGTGGATCATCACTGATGTACTATAGTTCATCACTGATGTACTATGGGCCATCACTGGTGTACTATGGACCATCCCTGATGTACTATTGACCATCCCTGATGTACTATGGACCATCCCTGATGTACTGTGGATCATCACTGATGTACTGTGGATCATCCCTGATGTACTGTGGATCATCACTGATGTACTATGGACCATCACTGGTGTACTATGGATCATCACTGGTGTACTATGGATCATCACTGGTGTACTATGGACCATCCTTGATGTACTGTGGATCATCACTGATGTACTGTGGATCATCACTGATGTACTATAGATCATCACTGATGTACTATGGATCATCACTGATGTACTATGGATCATCACTGATGTACTATGGACCATCCCTGATGTACTATGGACCATCCCTGATGTACTGTGGATCATCACTGATGTACTGTGGATCATCACTGATGGACTATGGACCATCACTGATGTACTGTGGATCACTGATGTACTATAGATCATCACTGATGTACTGTGGATCATCACTGATGTACTGTGGATCATCACTGATGTACTATAGATCATCACTGATGTACCGTGGATCATCACTGATGTACTGAGGATCATCACTGATGTACTGTGGATCATCACCGATGTACTGTGGATCATCACTGATGTACTATGGGCCATCACAGGTGTACTATGGATCATCACTGGTGTACTATGGATCATCACTGGTGTACTATGGATCATCACTGATGTACTATGGATCATCACTGATGTACTATGGACCATTACTGGTGTACTATGGATCATCACTAGTGTACTATGGATCATCACTAGTGTACTATGGATCATCACTGGTGTACTATGGACCATCCCTGATGTACTGTGGATCATCACTGATGTACTGTGGATCATCACTGATGTACTATAGTTCATCACTGATGTACTATGGGCCATTACTGGTGTACTATGGACCATCCCTGATGTACTATGGACCATCCCTGATGTACTGTGGATCATCACTGATGTACTGTGGATCATCCTTGATGTACTGTGGATCATCACTGATGTACTATGGGCCATCACAGGTGTACTATGGATCATCACTGGTGTACTATGGATTATCACTGATGTACTATGGACCATCCCTAATGTACTATGGACCATCCCTGATGTACTATGGACGATCCCTGATGTACTATGGACCACCCCTGATGTACTGTGGATCATCACTGATGTACTGTGGATCATCACTGATGTACTATGGGCCATCACAGGTGTACTATGGATCATCACTGGTGTACTATGGATCATCACTGATGTACTATGGATCATCACTGATGTACTATGGACCATATCTGATGTACTGTGGATCATCACTGATGTACTGTGGATCATAACTGATGTACTGTGGATCATCACTGATGTACTGTGGATCATCACTGATGTACTATGGGCTATCACAGGTGTACTATGGATCATCACTGGTGTACTATGGATCATCACTGATGTACTATGGACCATCCCTGATGTACTGTGGATCATCACTGATGTACTGTGGATCATCACTGATGTACTATGGACCATCACTGATGTACTGTGGATCACTGATGTACTATAGATCATCACTGATGTACTGTGGATCATCACTGATGTACTATAGATCATCACTGATGTACTATGGACCATCACTGGTGTACTATGGATCATCACTGGTGTACTATGGATCATCACTGGTGTACTATGGACCATCCCTGATGTACTGTGGATCATCACTGATGTACTGTGGATCATCACTGATGTACTATGGGCCATCACTGATGTACTATGGATCATCACTGGTGTACTATGGATCATCCCTGATGTAATATGGACCATCCCTGATGTACTATGGACCATCCCTGATGTACTATGGACCATCCCTGATGTACTGTGGATCATCACTGATGTACTGTGGACCATCCCTGATGTACTATGGATCATCACTGATGTACTATAGATCATCCCTGATGTACTATGAATCATCACTGATGTACTATGGATCATCACTGATGTACTGTGGACCACCCCTGATGTACTGTGGATCATCACTGATGTACTGTGGATCATAACCGATGTACTGTGGATCATCACTGATGTACTGTGGATCATCACTGATGTACTGTGGACCATTACTGATGTACTGTGGATCATCACTGATGTTCTATGGACCATCACTGATGTACTGTGGATCATCACTGATGTACTATAGATCATCACTGATCTACTTTGGATCATCACTGATGTACTGTGGATCATCACTGATGTACTATAGTTCATCACTGATGTACTATGGGCCATCACTGGTGTACTATGGACCATCCCTGATGTACTATGGACCATCCCTGATGTACTATGGACCATCCCTGATGTACTGTGGATCATCACTGATGTACTGTGGATCATCCCTGATGTACTGTGGATCATCACTGATGTACTATGGGCCATCACAGGTGTACTATGGATCATCACTGGTGTACTATGGATCATCACTGATGTACTATGGACCATCCCTAATGTACTATGGACCATCCCTGATGTACTATGGACGATCCCTGATGTACTATGGACCACCCCTGATGTACTGTGGATCATCACTGATGTACTGTGGATCATCACTGATGTACTATGGGCCATCACAGGTGTACTATGGATCATCACTGGTGTACTATGGATCATCACTGATGTACTATGGATCATCACTGATGTACTATGGACCATCCCTGATGTACTATGAACCATCCCTGATGTACTGCGGATCATCACTGATGTACTGTGGATCATCACTGTTGTACTATGGACCATCACTGATGTACTGTGGATCACTGATGTACTATAGATCATCACTGATGTACTGTGGATCATCTTTGATGTACTATAGATCATCACTGATGTACTATGGACCATCACTGGTGTACTATGGATCATCACTGGTGTACTATGGATCATCACTGGTGTACTATGGACCATCCCTGGTGTACTGTGGATCATCACTGATGTACTGTGGATCATCACTGATGTACTATAGATCATCACTTATGTACTATGGATCATCACTGATGTACTATGGATCATCACTGATATACTATGGATCATCACTGATGTACTATGGACCATCCCTGATGTACTATGGACCATCCCTGATGTACTGTGGATCATCACTGATGTACTGTGGATCATCACTGATGGACTATGGACCATCACTGATGTACTGTGGATCACTAATGTACTATAGATCATCACTGATGTACTGTGGATCATCACTGATGTACTATAGATCATCACTGATGTACCGTGGATCATCACTGATGTACTGTGGATCATCACTGATGTACTGTGGATCATCACTGATGTACTGTGGATCATCACTGATGTACTATGGGCCATCACAGGTGTACTATGGATCATCACTGATGTACTATGGATCATCACTGATGTACTATGGACCATTACTAGTGTACTATGGATCATCACTGGTGTACTATGGATCATCACTGGTGTACTATGGATCATCACTGGTGTACTATGGACCATCCCTGATGTACTGTGGATCATCACTGATGTACTGTGGATCATCACTGATGTACTATAGTTCATCACTAATGTACTATGGGCCATCACTGGTGTACTATGGACCATCCCTGATGTACTATGGACCATCCCTGATGTACTATGGACCATCCCTGATGTACTGTGGATCATCACTGATGTACTGTGGATCATCCCTGATGTACTGTGGATCATCACTGATGTACTATGGGCCATCACAGGTGTACTATGGATCATCACTGGTGTACTATGGATCATCACTGATGTACTATGGACCATCCCTAATGTACTATGGACCATCCCTGATGTACTATGGACGATCCCTGATGTACTATGGACCACCCATGATGTACTGTGGATCATCACTGATGTACTGTGGATCATCACTGATGTACTATGGGCCATCACAGGTGTACTATGGATCATCACTGGTGTACTATGGATCATCACTGATGTACTATGGATCATCACTGATGTACTATGGACCATCCCTGATGTACTATGAACCATCCCTGATGTACTGCGGATCATCACTGATGTACTGTGGATCATCACTGTTGTACTATGGACCATCACTGATGTACTGTGGATCACTGATGTACTATAGATCATCACTGATGTACTGTGGATCATCTTTGATGTACTATAGATCATCACTGATGTACTATGGACCATCACTGGTGTACTATGGATCATCACTGGTGTACTATGGATCATCACTGGTGCACTATGGACCATCCCTGATGTACTGTGGATCATCACTGATGTACTATGGACCACCCCTGATGTACTGTGGATCATCACTGATGTACTGTGGATCATCACTGATGTACTATGGGCCATCACAGGTGTACTATGGATCATCACTGGTGTACTATGGATCATCACTGATGTACTATGGATCGTCACTGATGTACTATGGACCATCCCTGATGTACTATGGACCATCCCTGATTTACTGTGGATCATCACTGTTGTACTGTGGATCATCACTGATGGACTATGGACCATCACTGATGTACTGTGGATCACTGATGTACTATAGATCATCACTGATGCACTGTGGATCATCACTGATGTACTGTGGATCATCACTGATGTACTATAGATCATCACTGATGTACCATGGATCATCACTGATGTACTGAGGATCATCACTGATGTACTGTGGATCATCACTGATGTACTGTGGATCATCACTGATGTACTATGGGCCATCACAGGTGTACTATGGATCATCACTGGTGTACTATGGATCATCACTGATGTACTATGGATCATCACTGATGTACTATGGATCATCACTGATGTACTATGGACCATTACTGGTGTACTATGGATCATCACTGGTGTACTATGGATCATCACTAGTGTACTATGGATCATCACTGGTGTACTATGGACCATCCCTGATGTACTGTGGATCATCACTGATGTACTGTGGATCATCACTGATGTACTATAGTTCATCACTGATGTACTATGGGCCATCACTGGTGTACTATGGACCATCCCTGATGTACTATTGACCATCCCTGATGTACTATGGACCATCCCTGATGTACTGTGGATCATCACTGATGTACTGTGGATCATCCCTGATGTACTGTGGATCATCACTGATGTACTATGGACCATCACTGGTGTACTATGGATCATCACTGGTGTACTATGGATCATCACTGGTGTACTATGGACCATCCCTGATGTACTGTGGATCATCACTGATGTACTGTGGATCATCACTGATGTACTATAGATCATCACTGATGTACTATGGATCATCACTGATGTACTATGGATCATCACTGATGTACTATGGACCATCCCTGATGTACTATGGACCATCCCTGATGTACTGTGGATCATCACTGATGTACTGTGGATCATCACTGATGGACTATGGACCATCACTGATGTACTGTGGATCACTGATGTACTATAGATCATCACTGATGTACTGTGGATCATCACTGATGTACTGTGGATCATCACTGATGTACTATAGATCATCACTGATGTACCGTGGATCATCACTGATGTACTGAGGATCATCACTGATGTACTGTGGATCATCACTGATGTACTGTGGATCATCACTGATGTACTATGGGCCATCACAGGTGTACTATGGATCATCACTGGTGTACTATGGATCATCACTGATGTACTATGGATCATCACTGATGTACTATGGACCATTACTGGTGTACTATGGATCATCACTAGTGTACTATGGATCATCACTAGTGTACTATGGATCATCACTGGTGTACTATGGACCATCCCTGATGTACTGTGGATCATCACTGA
Organism: Rana muscosa; assembly: GCA_029206835.1. Lineage (NCBI taxonomy): Eukaryota > Metazoa > Chordata > Amphibia > Anura > Ranidae > Rana > Rana muscosa. Next base: position 285,313,722 of record CM055117.1, read on the forward strand.
TGTACTGTGGATCATCACTGATGTACTATAGTTCATCACTGATGTACTATGGGCCATTACTGGTGTACTATGGACCATCCCTGATGTACTATGGACCATCCATGATGTACTGTGGATCATCACTGATGTACTGTGGATCATCCTTGATGTACTGTGGATCATCACTGATGTACTATGGGCCATCACAGGTGTACTATGGATCATCACTGGTGTACTATGGATCATCACTGATGTACTATGGATCATCACTGATGTACTATGGACCATATCTGATGTACTGTGGATCATCACTGATGTACTGTGGATCATAACTGATGTACTGTGGATCATCACTGATGTACTGTGGATCATCACTGATGTACTATGGGCTATCACAGGTGTACTATGGATCATCACTGGTGTACTATGGATCATCACTGATGTACTATGGACCATCCCTGATGTACTGTGGATCATCACTGATGTACTGTGGATCATCACTGATGTACTATGGACCATCACTGATGTACTGTGGATCACTGATGTACTATAGATCATCACTGATGTACTGTGGATCATCACTGATGTACTATAGATCATCACTGATGTACTATGGACCATCACTGGTGTACTATGGATCATCACTGGTGTACTATGGATCATCACTGGTGTACTATGGACCATCCCTGATGTACTGTGGATCATCACTGATGTACTGTGGATCATCACTGATGTACTATGGGCCATCACTGATGTACTATGGATCATCACTGGTGTACTATGGATCATCCCTGATGTAATATGGACCATCCCTGATGTACTATGGACCATACCTGATGTACTATGGACCATCCCTGATGTACTATGGATCATCACTGATGTACTATAGATCATCCCTGATGTACTATGAATCATCACTGATGTACTATGGATCATCACTGATGTACTGTGGACCACCCCTGATGTACTGTGGATCATCACTGATGTACTGTGGATCATAACCGATGTACTGTGGATCATCACTGATGTACTGTGGATCATCACTGATGTACTGTGGACCATTACTGATGTACTGTGGATCATCACTGATGTTCTATGGACCATCACTGATGTACTGTGGATCATCACTGATGTACTATAGATCATCACTGATCTACTTTGGATCATCACTGATGTACTGTGGATCATCACTGATGTACTATAGTTCATCACTGATGTACTATGGGCCATCACTGGTGTACTATGGACCATCCCTGATGTACTATGGACCATCCCTGATGTACTATGGACCATCCCTGATGTACTGTGGATCATCACTGATGTACTGTGGATCATCCCTGATGTACTGTGGATCATCACTGATGTACTATGGGCCATCACAGGTGTACACTGGATCATCACTGGTGTACTATGGATCATCACTGATGTACTATGGATCATCACTGATGTACTATGGACCATCCCTGATGTACTATGAACCATCCCTGATGTACTGCGGATCATCACTGATGTACTGTGGATCATCACTGTTGTACTATGGACCATCACTGATGTACTGTGGATCACTGATGTACTATAGATCATCACTGATGTACTGTGGATCATCTTTGATGTACTATAGATCATCACTGATGTACTATGGACCATCACTGGTGTACTATGGATCATCACTGGTGTACTATGGATCATCACTGGTGTACTATGGACCATCCCTGATGTACTGTGGATCATCACTGATGTACTGTGGATCATCACTGATGTACTATAGATCATCACTGATGTACTATGGATCATCACTGATGTACTATGGATCATCACTGATGTACTATGGACCATCCCTGATGTGCTATGGACCATCCCTGATTTACTGTGGATCATCACTGATGTACTGTGGATCATCACTGATGGACTATGGACCATCACTGATGTACTGTGGATCACTGATGTACTATAGATCATCACTAATGCACTGTGGATCATCACTGATGTACTGTGGATCATCACTGATGTACTATAGATCATCACTGATGTACCATGGATCATCACTGATGTACTGAGGATCATCACTGATGTACTGTGGATCATCACTGATGTACTGTGGATCATCACTGATGTACTATGGGCCATCACAGGTGTACTATGGATCATCACTGGTGTACTATGGATCATCACTGATGTACTATGGATCATCACTGATGTACTATGGATCATCACTGATGTACTATGGACCATTACTGGTGTACTATGGATCATCACTGGTGTACTATGGACCATCACTAGTGTACTATGGATCATCACTGGTGTACTATGGACCATCCCTGATGTACTGTGGATCATCACTGATGTACTGTGGATCATCACTGATGTACTATAGTTCATCACTGATGTACTATAGGCCATCACTGGTGTACTATGGACCATCCCTGATGTACTATTGACCATCCCTGATGTACTATGGACCATCCCTGATGTACTGTGGATCATCACTGATGTACTGTGGATCATCCCTGATGTACTGTGGATCATCACTGATGTACTATGGACCATCACTGGTGTACTATGGATCATCACTGGTGTACTATGGATCATCACTGGTGTACTATGGACCATCCCTGATGTACTGTGGATCATCACTGATGTACTGTGGATCATCACTGATGTACTATAGATCATCACTGATGTACTATGGATCATCACTGATGTACTATGGATCATCACTGATGTACTATGGACCATCCCTGATGTACTATGGACCATGCCTGATGTACTGTGGATCATCACTGATGTACTGTGGATCATCACTGATGGACTATGGACCATCACTGATGTACTGTGGATCACTGATGTACTATAGATCATCACTGATGTACTGTGGATCATCACTGATGTACTGTGGATCATCACTGATGTACTATAGATCATCACTGATGTACCGTGGATCATCACTGATGTACTGAGGATCATCACTGATGTACTGTGGATCATCACTGATGTACTGTGGATCATCACTGATGTACTATGGGCCATCACAGGTGTACTATGGATCATCACTGGTGTACTATGGACCATTACTGGTGTACTATGGATCATCACTAGTGTACTATGGATCATCACTAGTGTACTATGGATCATCACTGGTGTACTATGGACCATCCCTGATGTACTGTGGATCATCACTGATGTACTGTGGATCATCCTTGATGTACTGTGGATCATCACTGATGTACTATGGGCCATCACAGGTGTACTATGGATCATCACTGGTGTACTATGGATCATCACTGATGTACTATGGACCATCCCTAATGTACTATGGACCATCCCTGATGTACTATGGACGATCCCTGATGTACTATGGACCACCCCTGATGTACTGTGGATCATCACTGATGTACTGTGGATCATCACTGATGTACTATGGGCCATTACAGGTGTACTATGGATCATCACTGGTGTACTATGGATCATCACTGATGTACTATGGATCATCACTGATGTACTATGGACCATATCTGATGTACTGTGGATCATCACTGATGTACTGTGGATCATAACTGATGTACTGTGGATCATCACTGATGTACTGTGGATCATCACTGATGTACTATGGGCCATCACAGGTGTACTATGGATCATCACTGGTGTACTATGGATCATCACTGATGTACTATGGACCATCCCTGATGTACTGTGGATCATCACTGATGTACTGTGGATCATCACTGATGTACTATGGACCATCACTGATGTACTGTGGATCACTGATGTACTATAGATCATCACTGATGTACTGTGGATCATCACTGATGTACTATAGATCATCACTGATGTACTATGGACCATCACTGGTGTACTATGGATCATCACTGGTGTACTATGGATCATCACTGATGTACTATGGATCATCACTGATGTACTATGGATCATCACTGATGTACTATGGACCATTACTGGTGTACTATGGATCATCACTGGTGTACTATGGATCATCACTAGTGTACTATGGATCATCACTGGTGTACTATGGACCATCCCTGATGTACTGTGGATCATCACTGATGTACTGTGGATCATCACTGATGTACTATAGTTCATCACTGATGTACTATGGGCCATCACTGGTGTACTATGGACCATCCCTGATGTACTATTGACCATCCCTGATGTACTATGGACCATCCCTGATGTACTGTGGATCATCACTGATGTACTGTGGATCATCCCTGATGTACTGTGGATCATCACTGATGTACTATGGACCATCACTGGTGTACTATGGATCATCACTGGTGTACTATGGATCATCACTGGTGTACTATGGACCATCCCTGATGTACTGTGGATCATCACTGATGTACTGTGGATCATCACTGATGTACTATAGATCATCACTGATGTACTATGGATCATCACTGATGTACTATGGATCATCACTGATGTACTATGGACCATCCCTGATGTACTATGGACCATCCCTGATGTACTGTGGATCATCACTGATGTACTGTGGATCATCACTGATGGACTATGGACCATCACTGATGTACTGTGGATCACTGATGTACTATAGATCATCACTGATGTACTGTGGATCATCACTGATGTACTGTGGATCATCACTGATGTACTATAGATCATCACTGATGTACCGTGGATCATCACTGATGTACTGAGGATCATCACTGATGTACTGTGGATCATCACTGATGTACTGTGGATCATCACTGATGTACTATGGGCTATCACAGGTGTACTATGGATCATCACTGGTGTACTATGGATCATCACTGATGTACTATGGATCATCACTGATGTACTATGGACCATTACTGGTGTACTATGGATCATCACTAGTGTACTATGGATCATCACTAGTGTACTATGGATCATCACTGGTGTACTATGGACCATCCCTGATGTACTGTGGATCATCACTGATGTACTGTGGATCATCACTGATGTACTATAGTTCATCACTGATGTACTATGGGCCATTTCTGGTGTACTATGGACCATCCCTGATGTACTATGGACCATCCCTGATGTACTGTGGATCATCACTGATGTACTGTGGATCATCCTTGATGTACTGTGGATCATCACTGATGTACTATGGGCCATCACAGGTGTACTATGGATCATCACTGGTGTACTATGGATTATCACTGATGTACTATGGACCATCCCTAATGTACTATGGACCATCCCTGATGTACTATGGACGATCCCTGATGTACTATGGACCACCCCTGATGTACTGTGGATCATCACTGATGTACTGTGGGCCATCACAGGTGTACTATGGATCATCACTGGTGTACTATGGATCATCACTGATGTACCATGGATCATCACTGATGTACTATGGACCATATCTGATGTACTGTGGATCATCACTGATGTACTGTGGATCATAACTGATGTACTGTGGATCATCACTGATGTACTGTGGATCATCACTGATGTACTATGGGCTATCACAGGTGTACTATGGATCATCACTGGTGTACTATGGATCATCACTGATGTACTATGGACCATCCCTGATGTACTGTGGATCATCACTGATGTACTGTGGATCATCACTGATGTACTATGGACCATCACTGATGTACTGTGGATCACTGATGTACTATAGATCATCACTGATGTACTGTGGATCATCACTGATGTACTATAGATCATCACTGATGTACTATGGACCATCACTGGTGTACTATGGATCATCACTGGTGTACTATGGATCATCACTGGTGTACTATAGACCATCCCTGATGTACTGTGGATCATCACTGATGTACTGTGGATCATCACTGATGTACTATGGGCCATCACTGATGTACTATGGATCATCACTGGTGTACTATGGATCATCCCTGATGTAATATGGACCATCCCTGATGTACTATGGACCATCCCTGATGTACTATGGACCATCCCTGATGTACTGTTTATCATCACTGATGTACTGTGGACCATCCCTGATGTACTATGGATCATCACTGATGTACTATAGATCATCCCTGATGTACTATGAATCATCACTGATGTACTATGGATCATCACTGATGTACTGTGGACCACCCCTGATGTACTGTGGATCATCACTGATGTACTGTGGATCATAACCGATGTACTGTGGATCATCACTGATGTACTGTGGATCATCACTGATGTACTGTGGACCATTACTGATGTACTGTGGATCATCACTGATGTTCTATGGACCATCACTGATGTACTGTGGATCATCACTGATGTACTATAGATCATCACTGATCTACTTTGGATCATCACTGATGTACTGTGGATCATCACTGATGTACTATAGTTCATCACTGATGTACTATGGGCCATCACTGGTGTACTATGGACCATCCCTGATGTACTATGGACCATCCCTGATGTACTATGGACCATCCCTGATGTACTGTGGATCATCACTGATGTACTGTGGATCATCCCTGATGTACTGTGGATCATCACTGATGTACTATGGGCCATCACAGGTGTACTATGGATCATCACTGGTGTACTATGGATCATCACTGATGTACTATGGACCATCCCTAATGTACTATGGACCATCCCTGATGTACTATGGACGATCCCTGATGTACTATGGACCACCCCTGATGTACTGTGGATCATCACTGATGTACTGTGGATCATCACTGATGTACTATGGGCCATCACAGGTGTACTATGGATCATCACTGGTGTACTATGGATCATCACTGATGTACTATGGATCATCACTGATGTACTATGGACCATCCCTGATGTACTATGAACCATCCCTGATGTACTGCGGATCATCACTGATGTACTGTGGATCATCACTGTTGTACTATGGACCATCACTGATGTACTGTGGATCACTGATGTACTATAGATCATCACTGATGTACTGTGGATCATCTTTGATGTACTATAGATCATCACTGATGTACTATGGACCATCACTGGTGTACTATGGATCATCACTGGTGTACTATGGATCATCACTGGTGTACTATGGACCATCCCTGATGTACTGTGGATCATCACTGATGTACTGTGGATCATCACTGATGTACTATAGATCATCACTGATGTACTATGGATCATCACTGATGTACTATGGATCATCACTGATGTACTATGGACCATCCCTGATGTGCTATGGACCATCCCTGATTTACTGTGGATCATCACTGATGTACTGTGGATCATCACTGAAGGACTATGGACCATCACTGATGTACTGTGGATCACTGATGTACTATAGATCATCACTAATGCACTGTGGATCATCACTGATGTACTGTGGATCATCACTGATGTACTATAGATCATCACTGATGTACCATGGATCATCACTGATGTACTGAGGATCATCACTGATGTACTGTGGATCATCACTGATGTACTGTGGATCATCACTGATGTACTATGGGCCATCACAGGTGTACTATGGATCATCACTGGTGTACTATGGATCATCACTGATGTACTATGGATCATCACTGATGTACTATGGATCATCACTGATGTACTATGGACCATTACTGGTGTACTATGGATCATCACTGGTGTACTATGGACCATCACTAGTGTACTATAGATCATCACTGGTGTACTATGGACCATCCCTGATGTACTGTGGATCATCACTGATGTACTGTGGATCATCACTGATGTACTATAGTTCATCACTGATGTACTATAGGCCATCACTGGTGTACTATGGACCATCCCTGATGTACTATTGACCATCCCTGATGTACTATGGACCATCCCTGATGTACTGTGGATCATCACTGATGTACTGTGGATCATCCCTGATGTACTGTGGATCATCACTGATGTACTATGGACCATCACTGGTGTACTATGGATCATCACTGGTGTACTATGGATCATCACTGGTGTACTATGGACCATCCCTGATGTACTGTGGATCATCACTGATGTACTGTGGATCATCACTGATGTACTATAGATCATCACTGATGTACTATGGATCATCACTGATGTACTATGGATCATCACTGATGTACTATGGACCATCCCTGATGTACTATGGACCATGCCTGATGTACTGTGGATCATCACTGATGTACTGTGGATCATCACTGATGGACTATGGACCATCACTGATGTACTGTGGATCACTGATGTACTATAGATCATCACTGATGTACTGTGGATCATCACTGATGTACTGTGGATCATCACTGATGTACTATAGATCATCACTGATGTACCGTGGATCATCACTGATGTACTGAGGATCATCACTGATGTACTGTGGATCATCACTGATGTACTGTGGATCATCACTGATGTACTATGGGCCATCACAGGTGTACTATGGATCATCACTGGTGTACTATGGACCATTACTGGTGTACTATGGATCATCACTAGTGTACTATGGATCATCACTAGTGTACTATGGATCATCACTGGTGTACTATGGACCATCCCTGATGTACTGTGGATCATCACTGATGTACTGTGGATCATCCTTGATGTACTGTGGATCATCACTGATGTACTATGGGCCATCACAGGTGTACTATGGATCATCACTGGTGTACTATGGATCATCACTGATGTACTATGGACCATCCCTAATGTACTATGGACCATCCCTGATGTACTATGGACGATCCCTGATGTACTATGGACCACCCCTGATGTACTGTGGATCATCACTGATGTACTGTGGATCATCACTGATGTACTATGGGCCATTACAGGTGTACTATGGATCATCACTGGTGTACTATGGATCATCACTGATGTACTATGGATCATCACTGATGTACTATGGACCATATCTGATGTACTGTGGATCATCACTGATGTACTGTGGATCATAACTGATGTACTGTGGATCATCACTGATGTACTGTGGATCATCACTGATGTACTATGGGCCATCACAGGTGTACTATGGATCATCACTGGTGTACTATGGATCATCACTGATGTACTATGGACCATCCCTGATGTACTGTGGATCATCACTGATGTACTGTGGATCATCACTGATGTACTATGGACCATCACTGATGTACTGTGGATCACTGATGTACTATAGATCATCACTGATGTACTGTGGATCATCACTGATGTACTATAGATCATCACTGATGTACTATGGACCATCACTGGTGTACTATGGATCATCACTGGTGTACTATGGATCATCACTGGTGTACTATGGACCATCCCTGATGTACTGTGGATCATCACTGATGTACTGTGGATCATCACTGATGTACTATGGGCCATCACTGATGTACTATGGATCATCACTGGTGTACTATGGATCATCCCTGATGTAATATGGACCATCCCTGATGTACTATGGACCATCCCTGATGTACTATGGACCATCCCTGATGTACTGTGGATCATCACTGATGTACTGTGGACCATCCCTGATGTACTATGGATCATCACTGATGTACTATAGATCATCCCTGATGTACTATGAATCATCACTGATGTACTATGGATCATCACTGATGTACTGTGGACCACCCCTGATGTACTGTGGATCATCACTGATGTACTGTGGATCATAACCGATGTACTGTGGATCATCACTGATGTACTGTGGATCATCACTGATGTACTGTGGACCATTACTGATGTACTGTGGATCATCACTGATGTTCTATGGACCATCACTGATGTACTGTGGATCATCACTGATGTACTATAGATCATCACTGATCTACTTTGGATCATCACTGATGTACTGTGGATCATCACTGATAGGGATGAGCTTCGAGTTCGAGTCGAACTCATGTTCGACTCGAACATTGCCTGTTCGCCCGTTCGCCGAACAGCGAACAAATTGGGGTGTTCGTGGCAAATTCGAAAAATCTATGGGAGAAATCTAAAGTGTTAATTATAAAGGCTTATATGCAAGTTATTGTCCTAAAAAGTGTTTGGGGACCCGGATCCTGCCCCAGGGGACATGTATCAATGCAAAAAGAAGTTTTAAAAACGGCCGTTTTTTCGGGAGCAGTGATTTTAATAATGCTTAAAATGAAAAAATAAAAGTGAAATATTCCTTTAAATTTCGTACCTGGGTGGTGTGTATGATATGCATGTGAAGTGGCGCATGTTTCCCATGCTTAGAACTGTCCCTGCAAAAAATGTCATTTTTGAAAGAAAAAAATGCATTTAAAACTGACTCGCGGCTATTAATGAATTGTCGGCTCCCGGCAATACATACAAAAGTCATTGATAAAAAAAAAAAAAAAAAGCGTGGGGGTTCCCCAGAATTCAATTACCAGGCCCTTCAGGTCTGGAATGGATATTAAGGGGAACCCCGCCGCAAATTTAAAAAAAAATTGACGTGGGGTTCCCCCAAATATCCATTCCAGGCCCTTCAGATCTGGCATGGATTTTAAGGGGAACTCCACCCCAAATTTAAAAAAAAATGGCGTGGAGTCCCCCTAAAAATCCATACCAGACCCCTTATCCGAGCACGCAACCTGGCCGGCCGCAGGGGAAAAGGGGGGGACGAGAGAGCGGCCCCCCCTCCCTCCTGAACCGTACCAAGCCACATGCCCTCAACATGGGGAGGATGTCCCCATGTTGATGGGGACAAGGGCCTCATCCCCACAACCCTTGCCCGGTGGTTGTGGGGGTCTGCGGGGGGGGGGCTTATCGGAATCTGGAAGACCCCTTTACCAAAGGGGACCCCCAGATCCTGGCCCCCCCCCTATGTGAATTGGTAAGGGGTACATTGTACCCCTACCATTTCACGAAGAAAGCGTAAAAAAATGTTTAAAAAAACACACAAACACCTTGAAAAAGTCCTTTATTTAAAAAAATAAATAAATAAACATTCCAGCGGTGAAATCCAGTGTCCCGCGGCGATCCCGATGTCCAGCGCTGTCCTTCATTGGTTGTGCCTGAGCGGACCTGATGGGGAACTCCCTCTCAGTATTTTAAATGTATAGACCCGCCCCTTCTAAAGTTCCCCATCAGGTCCGCTCAGCGGACGAGATGCAGAACATGAGAAGGGGCGGGTCTATACATGTATTACCAAAGTGAGAGCAGTTCCCCATCAGGTCCGCCCCCTCGGTATGTCGGACCCGCCTACGTCATTGGCCTGAGCGGGGAACTTCCTTCACTATGTAAATTTAAATTTACATAGTGAAGGAAGTTCCCCGCTCAAGCCAATGACGTAGGCGGGTCCGACATACCGAGGGGGCGGACCTGATGGGGAACTGCTCTCACTTTGGTAATACATGTATAGACCCGCCCCTTCTCATGTTCCGCATCTGGTCCGCTGAGCGGACCTGATGGGGAACTTTAGAAGGGGCGGGTCTATACATTTAAAAATACTGAGAGGGAGTTCCCCATCAGGTCCGCTCAGGCACAACCAATGAAGGACAGCGCTGGACATCGGGATCGCTGCGGGACACTGGATTTCACCGCTGGAATGTTTTTTTTTTTTTTTTTTTTTTTTTTTTTAATAAAGGACTTTTTCAAGGTGTTTGTGTGTTTTTTTAAACATTTTTTTACGCTTTCTTCGTGAAATGGTAGGGGTACAATGTACCCCTTACCAATTCACATAGGGGGGGGCCGGGATCTGGGGGTCCTCTTTGTTAAAGGGGTCTTCCAGATTCCGATAAGCCCCCCGCCCGCAGACCCCCACAACCACCGGGCAAGGGTTGTGGGGATGAGGCCCTTGTCCCCATCAACATGGGGACATCCTCCCCATGTTGAGGGCATGTGGCTTGGTACGGTTCAGGAGGGAGGGGGGGCCGCTCTCTCGTCCCCCCCTTTTCCCCTGCGGCCGGCCAGGTTGCGTGCTCGGATAAGGGGTCTGGTATGGATTTTTAGGGGGACTCCACGCCATTTTTTTTTAAATTTGGGGTGGAGTTCCCCTTAAAATCCATGCCAGATCTGAAGGGCCTGGAATGGATATTTGGGGGAACCCCACGTCAATTTTTTTTTAAATTTGCGGCGGGGTTCCCCTTAATATCCATTCCAGACCTGAAGGGCCTGGTAATTGAATTCTGGGGAACCCCCACGCTTTTTTTTTTTATCAATGACTTTTGTATGTATTGCCGGGAGCCGACAATTCATTAATAGCCGCGAGTCAGTTTTAAATGCATTTTTTTCTTTCAAAAATGACATTTTTTGCAGGGACAGTTCTAAGCACGGGAAACATGCGCCACTTCACATGCATATCATACACACCCCCCAGGTACGAAATTTAAAGGAATATTTCACTTTTATTTTTTCATTTTAAGCATTATTAAAATCACTGCTCCCGAAAAAACGGCCGTTTTTAAAACTTCTTTTTGCATTGATACATGTCCCCTGGGGCAGGACCCGGGTCCCCAAACACTTTTTAGGACAATAACTTGCATATTAGCCTTTATAATTAACACTTTAGATTTCGAACGTTCGAGTTCATTGTATTTAATAGGGTTCTAAAGTTTACACGAACATTTTGTCTGTTCGCAGGTTCTGGTGCGAACCGAACAGGGGGGTGTTCGGCTCATCCCTGATCACTGATGTACTATAGTTCATCACTGATGTACTATGGGCCATCACTGGTGTACTATGGACCATCCCTGATGTACTATGGACCATCCCTGATGTACTATGGACCATCCCTGATGTACTGTGGATCATCACTGATGTACTGTGGATCATCCCTGATGTACTGTGGATCATCACTGATGTACTATGGGCCATCACAGGTGTACTATGGATCATCACTGGTGTACTATGGATCATCACTGATGTACTATGGACCATCCCTAATGTACTATGGACCATCCCTGATGTACTATGGACGATCCCTGATGTACTATGGACCACCCCTGATGTACTGTGGATCATCACTGATGTACTGTGGATCATCACTGATGTACTATGGGCCATCACAGGTGTACTATGGATCATCACTGGTGTACTATGGATCATCACTGATGTACTATGGATCATCACTGATGTGCTATGGATCATCACTGATGTACTATGGACCATCCCTGATGTACTATGAACCATCCCTGATGTACTGCGGATCATCACTGATGTACTGTGGATCATCACTGTTGTACTATGGACCATCACTGATGTACTGTGGATCACTGATGTACTATAGATCATCACTGATGTACTGTGGATCATCTTTGATGTACTATAGATCATCACTGATGTACTATGGACCATCACTGGTGTACTATGGATCATCACTGGTGTACTATGGATTATCACTGGTGTACTATGGACCATCCCTGATGTACTGTGGATCATCACTGATGTACTGTGGATCATCACTGATGTACTATAGATCATCACTGATGTACTATGGATCATCACTGATGTACTATGGATCATCACTGATGTACTATGGATCATCACTGATGTACTATGGACCATCCCTGATTTACTGTGGATCATCACTGATGTACTGTGGATCATCACTGATGTACTGTGGATCATCACTGATGTACTATGGGCCATCACAGGTGTACTATGGATCATCACTGGTGTACTATGGATCATCACTGATGTACTATGGATCATCACTGATGTACTATGGATCATCACTGATGTACTATGGACCATCACTGATGTACTGTGGATCATCACTGATGTACTATAGTTCATCACTGATGTACTATGGGCCATCACTGGTGTACTATAGACCATCCCTGATGTACTATTGACCATCCCTGATGTACTATGGACCATCCCTGATGTACTGTGGATCATCACTGATGTTCTGTGGATCATCCCTGATGTACTGTGGATCATCACTGATGTACTATGGACCATCACTGGTGTACTATGGATCATCACTGGTGTACTATGGATCATCACTGGTGTACTATGGACCATCCCTGATGTACTGTGGATCATCACTGATGTACTGTGGATCATCACTGATGTACTATAGATCATCACTGATGTACTATGGATCATCACTGATGTACTATGGATCATCACTGATGTACTATGGACCATCCCTGATGTACTATGGACCATCCCTGATGTACTGTGGATCATCACTGATGTACTGTGGATCATCACTGATGGACTATGGACCATCACTGATGTACTGTGGATCACTGATGTACTATAGATCATCACTGATGTACTGTGGATCATCACTGATGTACTGTGGATCATCACTGATGTACTATAGATCATCACTGATGTACCGTGGATCATCACTGATGTACTGAGGATCATCACTGATGTACTGTGGATCATCACTGATGTACTGTGGATCATCACTGATGTACTATGGGCCATCACAGGTGTACTATGGATCATCACTGGTGTACTATGGATCATCACTGATGTACTATGGATCATCACTGATGTACTATGGACCGTTACTGGTGTACTATGGATCATCACTAGTGTACTATGGATCATCACTAGTGTACTATGGATCATCACTGGTGTACTATGGACCATCCCTGATGTACTGTGGATCATCACTGATGTACTGTGGATCATCACTGATGTACTATAGTTCATCAATGATGTACTATGGGCCATTACTGGTGTACTATGGACCATCCCTGATGTACTATGGACCATCCCTGATGTACTGTGGATCATCACTGATGTACTGTGGATCATCCTTGATGTACTGTGGATCATCACTGATGTACTATGGGCCATCACAGGTGTACTATGGATCATCACTGGTGTACTATGGATCATCACTGATGTACTATGGACCATCCCTAATGTACTATGGACCATCCCTGATGTACTATGGACGATCCCTGATGTACTATGGACCACCCCTGATGTACTGTGGATCATCACTGATGTACTGTGGATCATCACTGATGTACTATGGGCCATCACAGGTGTACTATGGATCATCACTGGTGTACTATGGATCATCACTGATGTACTGTGGATCATAACTGATGTACTGTGGATCATCACTGATGTACTGTGGATCATCACTGATGTACTATGGGCCATCACAGGTGTACTATGGATCATCACTGGTGTACTATGGATCATCACTGATGTACTATGGACCATCCCTGATGTACTGTGGATCATCACTGATGTACTGTGGATCATCACTGATGTACTATGGACCATCACTGATGTACTGTGGTTCACTGATGTACTATAGATCATCACTGATGTACTGTGGATCATCACTGATGTACTATAGATCATCACTGATGTACTATGGACCATCACTGGTGTACTATGGATCATCACTGGTGTACTATGGATCATCACTGGTGTACTATGGACCATCCCTGATGTACTGTGGATCATCACTGATGTACTGTGGATCATCACTGATGTACTATGGGCCATCACTGATGTACTATGGATCATCACTGGTGTACTATGGATCATCCCTGATGTAATATGGACCATCCCTGATGTACTATGGACCATCCCTGATGTACTATGGACCATCCCTGATGTACTGTGGATCATCACTGATGTACTGTGGATCATCCCTGATGTACTATGGATCATCACTGATGTACTATAGATCATCCCTGATGTACTATGAATCATCACTGATGTACTATGGATCATCACTGATGTACTGTGGACCACCCCTGATGTACTGTGGATCATCACTGATGTACTGTGGATCATAACCGATGTACTGTGGATCATCACTGATGTACTGTGGATCATCACTGATGTACTGTGGACCATTACTGATGTACTGTGGATCATCACTGATGTTATATGGACCATCACTGATGTACTGTGGATCATCACTGATGTACTATAGATCATCACTGATGTACTATGGATCATCACTGATGTACTGTGGACCACCCCTGATGTACTGTGGATCATCACTGATGTACTGTGGATCATAACCGATGTACTGTGGATCATCACTGATGTACTGTGGATCATCACTGATGTACTGTGGACCATCACTGATGTACTGTGGACTAGACTTGTGCACAACGGAAAAATTTGTTCCATTTCGGTTCGTTTCTTTCCGGTCCTGTTGATTCGTAATCATTCGTAATTTTGCTAGACGGGATTTTTCGTGTTCGGACTCATTCGTATTTTTGCAAGCGACATTTTTCGTTGAATTTTTTGTTGCTTTATAATTCGTACTTTCGGTAGAGTATGTTGTTTTTCGTTGATTCTGGACACAACTCCTACTTTTGTAACTTTTTTTGGGTTCGTTGATTCGTAATTTTCCGTGTCTCTCTCACAACGACACTGCCTATTATGCCTAATGTGCTTCGAATG
The DNA here is from genome assembly GCA_029206835.1 of Rana muscosa. Taxonomy (NCBI): domain Eukaryota; kingdom Metazoa; phylum Chordata; class Amphibia; order Anura; family Ranidae; genus Rana; species Rana muscosa. The sequence goes on from CM055117.1 coordinate 285,329,958, forward strand.
GATTTGTACTTTTCTAAATACATAGCGGTTATTTGTAACGATTCGAAATCTCGTATTTTACTTTCGTTTTTTACATGCGGCTATAGGCTCCGCCCCTGTACACCATTTTGAGAGGGTTCAGCACGGTGAGGGAGAAGCAGAGAGCAGAGCAGAGTGAGTGTTATTGTGCTTCGAATGGATTCGAAATCTTGTATTTTACTTTCGTTTTTTCATGCGGCTATAGCCTCCGCCCCCTGTACACCATTTTGAGAGGGAGTTCAGCATGGTGAGGGAGAAGCAGAGAGCAGAGTGAGTGTTATTGTGCTTCGAATGGATTCGTACATTCGTAATTTTTGTCATAACGAATTATGCCGAAGACCTTCGGGCATTCGCTATTTTGCGGTATAATTTATTTCGGATTCGGTTTTATTCGTAATTGCTCTGTTCGGAAATTCGAATGCTTCCGAATGTCCGAAAGTTGCTAAATTCGGACGAATTTCGATTCGTTACGAAACGAATTGCACAAGCCTACTGTGGACCATCATTGATGTACTGTGGATCATCACTGATGTTCTATGGACCATCACTGATGTACTGTGGATCATCACTGATGTACTATAGATCATCACTGATGTACTTTGGATCATCACTGATGTACTGTGGATCATCACTGATGTACTGTGGATCATCACTGATGTACTATAGTTCATCACTGATGTACTATGGGCCATCACTGGTGTACTATGGATCATCACTGGTGTATTATGGATCATCCCTGATGTACTATGGACCATCCCTGATGTACTATGGACCATTCCTGATGTACTGTGGATCATCACTGATGTACTATGGACCATCCCTGATGTACTATGGACCATCCCTGATATACTGTGGATCATCACTGATGTACTATGGACCATCACTGATGTACTGTGGATCACTGATGTACTATAGATCATCACTGATGTACTGTGGATCATCACTGATGTACTGTGGACCATCCCTGATGTACTGTTGATCATCACTGATGTACTGTGGATCATCACTGATGTACTGTAGATCATCACTGGTGTACTATGGGCCATCACTGGTGTACTGTGGGCCATCACTGGTGTACTATGGATCATCACTGATGTACTGTGGACCATCACTGGTTTACTATGGATCATCACTGATGTACTGTGGACCATCCCTGATGTACTGTTCATCATCACTGATGTACTGTGGATCATCACTGATGGACTGTGGATCATCACTGATGGACTGTGGATCATCACTGATGTACTGTGGACCATCACTGATGTACTGTGGACCATCACTGATGTACTGTGGACCATCCCTGATGTACTATGGACCATCCCTGATGTACTGTGGATCATCACTGATGTACTGTGGACCATCCCTGATGTACTGTGGATCATCACTGATGTACTATAGATCATCCCTGATGTACTATGAATCATCACTGATGTACTATGGATCATCACTGATGTACTGTGGACCACCCCTGATGTACTGTGGATCATCACTGATGTACTGTGGATCATCACTGATGTACTGTGGATCATCACTGATGTACTGTGGATCATCACTGATGTACTGTGGACCATCACTGATGTACTGTGGACTATCACTGATGTACTGTGGATCATCACTGATGTTCTATGGACCATCACTGATGTACTGTGGATCATCACTGCTGTACTATAGATCATCACTGATGTACTTTGGATCATCACTGATGTACTGTGGATCATCACTGATGTACTGTGGATCATCACTGATGTACTATAGTTCATCACTGATGTACTATGGGCCATCACTGGTGTACTATGGATCATCACTGGTGTATTATGGATCATCCCTGATGTACTATGGACCATCCCTGATGTACTATGGACCATTCCAGATGTTCTGTGGATCATCACTGATGTACTATGGACCATCCCTGATGTACTATGGACCATCCCTGATGTACTGTGGATCATCACTGATGTACTGTGGATCATCACTGATGTACTATGGACCATCACTGATGTACTGTGGATCACTGATGTACTATAGATCATCACTGATGTACTGTGGATCATCACTGATGTACTGTGGACCATCCCTGATGTACTGTTGATCATCACTGATGTACTGTGGATCATCACTGATGTACTGTGGATCATCACTGGTGTACTATGGGCCATCACTGGTGTATTATGGGCCATCACTGGTGTACTATGGATCATCACTGATGTACTGTGGACCATCACTGGTGTACTATGGATCATCACTGATGTACTGTGGACCATCCCTGATGTACTGTGGATCATCACTGATGTACTGTGGATCATCACTGATGGACTGTGGATCATCACTGATGTACTGTGGATCATCACTGATGTACTGTGGATCATCACTGATGTACTATAGATCATCACTGATGTACTATAGATCACCACTGATGTACTATGGACCATCACTGGTGTACTATGGATCATCACTGGTGTACTATGGATCATCACTGGTGTACTATGGATCATCACTGGTGTACTATGGACCATCCCTGATGTACTGTGGATCATCACTGATGTACTGTGGATCATCACTGATGTACTGTGGATCATCACTGATGTACTATAGTTCATCACTGATGTACTGTGGATCATCACTGATGTACTATGGATCATCACTGGTGTACTATGGATCATCCCTGATGTACTATGGACCATTCCTGATGTACTATGGACCATCCCTAATGTACTATGGACCATCCCTGATGTACTGTGGATCATCACTGATGTACTATGGGCCATCACAGGTGTACTATGGATCATCACTGGTGTACTATGGATCATCACTGATGTACTATGGACCATCCCTGATGTACTATGGACCATCCCTGATGTACTATGGACCATCCCTGATGTACTATGGACCATCCCTGATGTACTATGGACCATCCCTGATATACTGTGGATCATCACTGATGTACTGTGGATCATCACTGATGTACTATGGGCCATCACAGGTGTACTATGGATCATCACTGGTGTACTATGGATCATCACTGATGTACTATTGACCATCCCTGATGTACTATGGACCATCACTGATGTACTGTGGATCATCACTGATGTACTGTGGATCATCACTGATGTACTGTGGATTATCACTGATGTACTGAGGAGCATCACTGATGTACTATGGATCTTCACTTGTACTGGGGATCATCACTGATGTACTGTGGATCATCACTGATGTACTGTGGATCATCACTGATGTACTATTGACCATCCCTGATGTACTATGGACCATCACTGATGTACTGTGGATCATCACTGATGTACTGTGGATCACTGATGTATTGTGGATTATCACTGATGTACTGAGGATCATCACTGATGTACTATGGATCATCACTTGTACTGGGGATCATCACTGATGTACTGTGGATCATCACTGATGTACTGTGGATCATCACTGATATACTGTGGATCATCACTGATGTACTGTGGATCATCACTGATGTACTGTGGACCATCCCTGATGTACTATGGACCATCCCTGATGTACTGTGGATCATCACTGATGTACTATGGGCCATCACAGGTGTACTATGGATCATCACTGGTGTACTATGGATCATCACTGATGTACTATGGACCATCCCTGATGTACTATGGACCATCCCTGATGTACTGTGGATCATCACTGATGTACTGTGTACTGTTGAGTCTGTAACTGTTTCAAATTGACCATGTTTTTTATTTTGCCTTCCCTTTTGTTTTGTTGACCAATAAAATTTGATGCAAAGTTTTGATGTTTGTTTTGCGTTTTCTTTGCAACAAATGTGACAGCTGATTGGCATGTCAAAACAACAGGTGTGATTTGTCTACCCTGGTGCCTTCATGCTAGCATATGCATGTATTGTGTGCTGCCATGGAGCGTCACCAGGAAATGAAAAATACAGAGCGGTAAGTATTCAATTTTCCTTTTTTACTGCAGTGGTTCTCAGCCTCAGTCCTCAAGTACCCCCAACAGGACATGTTTTGTGTTTTGTGTTTTATCTTATCGAGAATTGCTGTCCAAAAATCAAAACCATTGACTGTGATTTAAAGCACATGTGCAAGATGAAGGAAAACCTGCAAACATGGCCTGTTGGGGGTACTTGAGAAGCACTGATTTAGAGCACTGCACTTAAAAATAGCTCAAGACCATACAATTCTAATTGTGGGCATTTTGAGGGAAACAAAGTAAGTGTTAGAACCCCTGCGTGTGTTTTTTTTTTTTTTTGTAGTTTGGCCTTTGTGTCTCCTTTTCTTAAAATTGGCTTCACTTCCTGTCACACAGCTAAACAGGAAGTGAAGGTAAAACCCTACCAATGTCTTTTCTTGGGGACACCCAGATCAATCTAACTAGTGTCCCCATTAAGCAAATTGCACTCTAGCACTTTGTTGTGTACACCAAAATCATTGTATAGTTTGGGGTTTAGTAAAGACAAATCCACTCTGCAGTAAAAGTGTAGCTGCTGAAAATCTGAGGGGAAGTACTGGTGATTGGATGTTACAATCATGTAAAAGCAAAGATGGTGTTTTTTTTTTGCTTGCATGTCCCCCTCAGATACACAGCAAGTGCACTTGTAGTGCAAAGTAGATTTGCCTTTAGTAAATAAACCCCAAAGTCCAAACTACCTAATAATTTGTGGTGTACCCCGCAATATGCTGGAGTGCAATGTGCATAATGGGGAAAGTATTTAGACTGACCTGTGTGTCCCCAAGGAAACACATTATTAGGGATTTTCCCTCACTTCCTGTGTGGCTATGTGACAGGAAGTGAATTATTTGGAAGGATAAAGTGTCCAAATTATTTAGTTTAACTTTTCAAAGACACATTCCTAAGTTGAATTGTGATGCATGTCAATGGCCCATTTAGACCCTCTTTAATCACTTGAGATCAGCGCTATAACTGATCGACGGCCACAGCATGGTCCTCAATTGCCGGGAGTCCGTCAATAAACGTCCTCCCCTTTGCGCGCGCTGTGGCCACTGAGTCACTGAGACTCGGGTGATGACAGATCCGAGTAAGGGGCCGATCCCTGCCCTTTACCATGTGATCAGCTGTCAGCAAATGACAGCTGATCACGTGATGTAAACAAAAGCTGGGTAATGGTTTTTGTTTTCTCCTTGTGCTGACAGCGTGAGCATAAAAAAAGGCAATCACCGGCTTATGTGCAAGGGACATGGGGCCCGAAGAGGAAGAGGCAATTCTGCGTCATCTGTGACAATTAGTAGCCCCTGCCAGTGCCACCTATCAATGCCCACCACTGGTGCCAATCAGTGGCACCTAGCAGTGCTCCCTATCAGTGCCCATCACTGCCAACTATCATTGCCACCTAGCAGTGCCACTTCTCACTGTCCACCAGTGCCAACTAGCAATGCCACCTCTCAGTGCCCACCCTTGCCACCGGTGCCCATCAGTGCAGTCTCATCAGTGTACATCAATGAAGAAGAAAAATTACCTTTTTTAAAAATATTAACCAGTTTCCTACCGCCCACCGTCAAATGACATCCTTGGCTTTGTGCGGTGACATCTGAATGATGCCTGCAGTTGCAGGCATCATTCAGATATCATTCTTTTCAGCCGGCGATTCTGTGCACAATAAAAATGATCATAGTGGCAGTTCCGCCGCTTGATTGTTCTTATAGGCGGCGGGAGGGGACGCCCCCCCCCTCTTGCCGCCATCCGGTGCTTCTCCGGGCTCTCCCGTGCTATCTTGGGCTCGGAGAACGATTTGGAGATGACTGGTGACCAGATGGTCACCAGTCATCTCTATGACCGTCGGAGGCCCGGGCGCGACGTTATGACATCACGCCGTGTTCCTGTATGTTAACCAAGCCGTGATCTCGGCTGTCAGCATGAGATTGGTGATTTTTTTTGACCAATATCATGCTTTCCAGCCTGGAGGAGAGATGTGGGGTCTTATTGACCCCACATCTCTCCATAAAGAGGACCTGTCACACACATTCCTATTACAAGGGATGTTGACATTCCTTGTAATAGGAATAAAAGTGATCCAAAAAAAAAAGTAAAAAAAAGAGTAAGAAATACAAAAAAGTAAAAAAACAAAATAAAAAAAATAAGCAAAAATAAGAAAAAACGCCCATGTCCCTGGTAGCTCGCGCTCAGAAGCGAACACACACGTAAGTCCCGCCCACATATGTAAACGCCGTTCAAACCACACATGTGAGTTATTGCTGCGTGCGTTAGAACGAGTGCAACAATTCTAGCACTAGACCTCCTCTGTAATGCCAAAATGGTAATGCGTAAAGATTTTTAAAGCATCGCCTAGGGAGAATTTTAATTACTGAAGTTTGGTGTCATTCCATGAGTGTGCGCAATTTTAAAGCGTGACGTGTTAGGTATCTATTTACTCAGCATAACAACATCTTTCACATTATACCAAAAAATTGGCCTAACTTTACTGTTTTGTATTATTTTTAGCAAAAAAAAGGCGTTTGAAAATTTATTGCGCAAATACCGAGCAAGATAAAAATTTGCAATGACCACCATCTTATTCCCTAGGGTGTCTGCTCCAAAAACATATATAATGTTAGGTGTTTTGAAGTAATTTTATAGCCATAAATTTATGATTTTTACATGAAGGAGAGAAGTGGCAGAATAGGCCCAGTGCTGAAGTGGTTAAATCATATTTTTTTTTTTTTTTTTTTAAACTCGGTCTTTTGTATTTATAGAAAAAAAAAAAACCCACAAAGGTGATCAAATAGCACCAAAAGCAAGCTCTCTTTGTGTGCCAAGAAATAATAAATTTTCATTGGGTTACAGTGTTGTATGAGCGCGCAATTGTCATTGAAAGTGCATCAGCGCTGAAATGTGAAACTTGGTCTGGGCAGTGCGCAAGTGGTTAATATAAGGCTACATGCACACGGACGTTTTTCAAGCCGCTTGTTTGAGCGTTTTTTGCAGCTTAAAAACATCTCTCCATGTTAGCCTATGGCCTCATGGCCACCATGGCGTTTTTGAGCTGTAAATGGCATAGGCGTTTTTAGGCCCCATGTAGACGGGACGCTGGTGCAAAGTGTTCAGAACTAAGGTTGAAAGTGGCGTTTAGAAAGGCGCGCTTTGTGGCGTTTGCATGCCGTGTTTTACCACATTTGCGTGTATATGATAAGGAGCCGCCCTAAGCTCCAAAAACAGTATTATTTACGATTTTAGCTATTTTGTGAGACCAGAGTGATATCAGCAGTTGAGAGCAGCAGTGTAGTTGTATTTAGCGTGTCACTTGCCACATCACTTGCCACAAGTTGTGGATTGTCCACTTGCCACGTCAGCTGCCCCAAGTTATGGATTGTCCACAATGCAATGGAAGCAATTTCATTTATATATATATATATATATATCTATATATATATATCTACATATATATATATAGATATATATAGATATATTTTATGGTTTTTCCTCATTTGCCATAAATTTGGAGTTTATCAATGTAAAAAAATAGGTCACCTTTAAAAACGCTTCTAAACTAAAAATGCGGCTAAACGCTGGTACCGCGTCTGAAACGTGGAAATCTTTGGCGTCTGAAGGCATTTTTAGGCTTTGTGAAAAACGATTTTAAACGCAACTGCAGATTTTTTTTGCCAGGCCGAAAACAGTGTTTTGGATGTAATAGAATTCAAAGTACTGCAATTTTGCGGCGATTTTTTGTTTTACCTGTTTATAGCTGGTTGTTAAAGGAAATGTAAAAAAAAAAAAATGCCGGTTCCAAAAAAAAAAATAGAAAAAAAACAGCGTGGGGTCCCCCCCCCCCAGGTCCATACCAGGCCCTTGGGTCTAGTATGGATTCAAAGGGGACCCCCCCAAAATGAAAAAAAAATGGCGTGGGGGTCCCCCCAGAATCCATACCAGGCCCTTCAGGTCTGGCATGTATTTTAAGGGGAACCCCGCGCCAAAAACAAAAAAAAATTAGCGTGGGGTCCCCTAAAAATACACACCAGACCCTTTATCCGAGCACTCAACCTGGCAGGCCGCAGGGGAAGAGGGGGGGACGAGAGAGCGGCCCCCCTCCCTCCTGAACCGTACCAGGCCGCGTGCCCTCAACATGGGGGGTTTGGTGCTTCGGGGCAGGGGGGCGACCTGCGGCCCCCCCACCCCAAAGCACCCTGCCCCCATGTTGATGGGGACAAGGGCCTCTTCCCGACAACCCTGGCCGTTGGTTGTCGGGGTATGCGGGCGGGGGGCTTATCGGAATCCGGGAGCCCCCTTTAATAAGGGGGACCCCAGATACCTGCCCCCCACCCTATGTGAATGAGTATGGGGTACATCGTACCCCTACCCATTCACCTGGTGGCAAAATAAGTCAATAAAAAAGACAACACAGGTTTGAAAAGTAATTTATCGGGCAGCTCCGGTGGTCTTCTTCCGACTTCGGGGGTCTTTCTGCCGGGGGGCCCCGCTATCTTCTGCCAGCTCTTTTGCTAGCGGAGGTCCCGGGCTTCCTCGCCATCTTCTCCATGATCTCCGGTTCTTCTCCAGCTCTCCGGTGTCTTCTTCACGATCTCCGGTTCTTTCTGCCTTCTGCCAGGCGCCCCGCTATCTTCTGCCAGCTCTTTTGCTAGCGGGGGCCGGTCTTCTTCGTCGCCTTCTTCCCTCTTCTCTTCGCCCGATGTTGCCTCGTCGTTGTCCACCACTGCAATGATCTGTCCGAGCAGCGGTGCCACTTATATTGGCATGGGGCGTGGTCACCGGCTGATGCCACCGCTGACCCCGCCCCCGTTTCACGTCACAGTCCCATCATTCCCCGGGACTGTGACATCATACGCCCGGCAGAAGGCAGAAAGAACCGGAGATCGTGGAGAAGACACCGGAGAGCGGGAGAAGAACCGGAGATCGTGGAGAAGGCACCGGAGAGCGGGAGAAGAACCGGAGATCGTGGAGAAGACGGCGAGGAAGCTGAGGACCCCCGCTAGCAAAAGAGCTGGCAGAAGATATCGGGGCGCCCGGCAGAAAGACCCCCGAAGTCGGAAGAAGACGGCGAGGAAGCCCGGGACCCCGCTAGCAAAAGAGCTGGAAGAAGATAGCGGGGCGCCCAGCAGGAAGACCCCCGGAGCTGCCTAATAAATTACTTTAAAAACCTGTGTTGTGTTTTTTATTACCTTTTTTTGCCACCAGGTGAATGGGTAGGGGTACGATGTACTCCATACTCATTCACATAGGGTGGGGGGCTGGGATCTGGGGGCCCCCTTATTAAAGGGGGCTCCAGGATTCCGAAAAGCCCGCCGCCCGCAGACCCCGACAACCAACGGCCAGGGTTGTTGGGAAGAGGCCCTTGTCCCCATCAACATGGGGGCAGGGTGCTTTGGGGTGGGGGGCCGCAGGTTGCCCCCCTGCCCCAAAGCACCCACCTCCCCATGTTGAGGGCATGCGGCCTGGTACGGTTCAGGAGGGAGGGGGGCCGCACTCGTCCCCCCCTCTTCCCCTGCGGCCTGCCAGGTTGCGTGCTCGGATAAGGGTCTGGTATGGATTTTGGGGGGGACCCCACGCCGTTTTTTCGGCCTAGGGGGTTTCCCTTTAAATCCATACCAGACCTAAGGGTCTGGTATGGATTTTGGGGGGACCCCCACGCCGTTTTTTTCGGCTTTGGGGTTCCCCTTAAAATCCATACCAGACCTAAGGGCCTGGTATGCTCCTGGAGGGGAACCCCCACGCCGTTTTTTTCATTAAAATTCGGCGTGGAGTTCCTCTTCATGATTCATACCAAACACGGGACAGCAAGGCTGCCGAGAACCAGCGCAATGCCATCGCGCTGGAGACATTCTCGGCCAGCTAGTCGCCTCTAGGACACGACTTGAGCGGCTGCTTCACGCGCTCAGGTCGTGTCCAAGTTGCCTGGCAAAGTCGCGCTGTCCCTGTGTCAGCCGGCACACGAGTCGCCCCGCGAGTCGGATACGCCTCATCCGACTTCCCGGGCGACCTATATTCAAATCAATGGGCTCCCATAGGGAACCATTCATTTTCAATAGAGTGCCGCTGACATTTGTATTTACTATAACAGTGCGCCGCTGGTTCCTGCGCCAAGTGAAGGAGTTATCTGGCGCACCAATTAAGGTTAGAACCAGCGCAGCGCACTGTTATTAGTAAATCAGCCCCTATGTGTTCAATATCACAGATACCTTCTAGCTTTAATTGTGAAGGATAAATGGTATAAATTAACAAATATTTATAAACGTGTCTGAATATATTAACCACAGGACAGAGACTCATCCAGTAATGAATGGATAAATCTAACTGATTGCAGCATTTGTCAAAAACATAATAAAATCTCTGGGACTCAACTTTGGTGGGAACTTCAATTAAAAAAACATCTTTATTTAAATAATTTCCTTTCTGCTCGCATAACAACATTTGGACAATTTTTTTTTTCCTTACTGTATCTGTCTTGCTGTATCTGTCTTGTTGCTAGGGTGTCCCTTCTAATCTGCCACTTCTGGGCCGCGGTGATGTATGTAATTTCCTGCGAAGCCTGTGTTTCTGGGAGATGTGTGCCATCGTTTCCCAGGAGTCTGTGGGCATCGCCTAAGGCTTGCATCACATTATTTCCAAACAGGAAATGACGCGATGAAAGGAGGATCTAAGCACCATTTTTGAAAGGGCAAAAAAGGTCTTTGTTGCCATTACCAGTTTGTTTGTATACAGAGCAGGCAGCTGCGGTGACGGAGGTATATTTATATAAAGCGACACAATTTTACACTTTTGGAGTAAATACTTTATATTGAGTCCTCTAACATTTAACATGATCATTTACGTAACCTTAGCCCAGCGCTGCAACAGCTTCATCTGCCTGCTAGGCTAAGGCTTCCGTGTTTAACTGGAGATTGATTGATTATCTTCGTTGCCATAACAACAGGACGGGCCCTTCCTCCATTGCCGCCCATTGTGATGGCAAACAGACACACTGCCTGCACTACTATGCCCTGTGAAGAATGCGCATGCGCAAGTTGGGTAGCCAGCAGCACCTTATCCCGGAAGAGAGTCCTAGTGGGCTTCACATGCCCACAATCGAGATGGAGGTGCTCAGGAAGACGAAAATTAGGGAAGTAAATTCTAAAAAAGATGTACTCGAACAGGGATTGAATTATAAGCATGATTTAATGTACATTATTTATACAAGCAGAGGGGATGCCGAGAAAAAAAAATATGTGAGCAGAACTCTGCTTTTAACAAAGCTCCCTAACAAGGCAGGGTTAACGAGGTTAATCGTAAGGTTCACAGTTGTTTTGGGTAAATAAAGCGTATTTGTGTACTCAAACACTAAATAATAATAGCAAAAAGGACCATTTAGAGCACAGGGGAGACTCCGGACAGACTCCGGACAGACTTCAGGTCGCCCCGAGTTGCCCCAAGTCGTGCTATTTTTAAAACTAATTGAAGTGAATGGAGATGTTTTATTGTACACAACTGCAGTCGCTCAGACTTCAAAAAAGGTTCCTGTACTACTTCAATCAGACTTCTAGGCGACCTGTAGGCAACTTGTACGCTTAGAAGTCTAATCACTGTTCATTTTGAAGGCAACTTTACAGGAAGCAGAAAGGAATTTACCCAGAAGCCACAAGGAATTTACTTCAAGTCGTGTTGTTAATGACCACAAGTCGCGCTGAAGTCTCCTCCAAGTCTCCTGAAGTCTCCTCCAAGTCTTGCTGTGATTCATGCTCAAGTCGTGTCTGAAGTTGCTTCTGGAAGTCGTGTTGAAGTCGTGTTGCCCCTGTGTGAACCAAGTTAAGTGTGCCTGATTATACTGTATACTACACAGGAGTGGGACTCAACCCGTAAACAATGGGTAAATCTATGCAATCGGGTTCTGACCATAAATGTGTAACTATATTGGTAGGTTAGTCATTTGTTATATACAGTTGTGCTCATAAGTTTACATACCCTGGCAGAATTTATGATTTCTTGGCCATTTTTCAGAGAATATGAATGATAATACAAAAACATTTCTTTCACTGTCGGTTAGTGTTTGGCTGAAGCCATTTATTATCAATAAACTGTGTTTTCTCTTTTTAAATCATGATGGCAACAGAAACTACCCAAATGACACTGATCAAAAGTTTACATACCCTGGTGATTTTGGCCTAATAACATGCACACAAGTTGACACAAAGGGGTTTGAATGGCTATTAAAAGGTAACCATCCTCACCTGTGATCTGTTTGCTTGTAATTACTGAGTGTCTATAAAAGGTCAATGCTTTTCTGGACTCCTGACAGCAGGGCCGATCCTAGACAGGGTGCGAGGGGTGCAGTTCACCCAGGCGCCACAGAGGTGGGGGCGCTCAAGTGCCAGAGTGCTCCCCTCCCTCCTTCTTGCTGGTATTCAGAGGCCGCTCACCGCCGCTGCTATTTCATCCCGCCCAAGCCCTCCCCCATCCATCCTCCTGTCAGAGGAGATCGGAGCGGGTGCCCTCTGTAAGAGGGGGCGGATTTCTCCCCCTCCCTCTGCGCATAATATTAGAGCCTCGCATTGCCTCGGCCGCCCAATCTGCTCCCTCCCCCTGCATCCTCATTGGCAGGGAGGAGAGCGACTTCAGGAAGGGCTGCACCAGCAGGGGGGGACAAGCCTTCCATTATCTCAGTAACCGTGGAGAAACAGACTGATTTCTCCCGTCCGTAGGACAGGAGAATCAGTCTGTAAATTCTGAGACGACTGGTGGCTGCAGCTCTGTAAAGTGTCTGTGACAGTGACACTTACACAGCCGCCCAGCGAACACACCACCCCCCCCCTCCCCTCCTTACTGACGGGAGATCAGTGAGGAATACAGCTCCTCCCACCTCTGCTCCTCCAGTGACTTCCCGCTCCGCCCACACTATCTCCAGCGTACAGTGAAAGGATGTGTGGGCGGGAAATATGAAAACAGCAGCTGCAGATTCGTCTGTGAGACTGAAGGATTTCTGCTTCCAGCCTGGAAATGTGAGTGAGTGTGGAGGGACTATTTTCTTATTTTCGGGCACATGTACATCATGCCGCCCCACTATTCTATTAGTCCCGGCTGGCGGAGTGATATTGCAATTCTCCGTTCGGCTCTCGGCTGCAATCCTAACAAGATGTGAAGAAGTTGAGTGGCTGACAGGAGAGCAGAGGAGGACAGCGTGGCTGCACTGGACACAGTGAGTGGGGATTAGAGGATAGAATACTCACTGTGTCCTATTATGTATTTCACAGCACAGCAGGTTATCAGCATTTCAATGATCACACAGGTAGCAGTAGCACTGTAAGCAGGTGCCCTATCATGTCTCTATCATGTCTCTATGTCACATTGCTTTTGGGTGCTGACTTTGTTATACCTGTTAACTTATTGCTGTACTTACTGTATGTAACAGCCATAACAAAGTCAGCACCCAAAAGCAATGTGACATAGAGACATATTAGAGACATGATAGAGCACCTGCTTACAGTGCTGCCTGTGTGATAATTGTAATGCTGATGATAATAAGAAACGGTGTAATGCTAATTTACACTTCATTTTAACTGCTTCCTGTCCAGCGATGTATCAGTACGTCGCTGGATTGGAAGGGTGATATCTTGGTCATCACTACAGTAATGATCAAGATACCATTTTTTAACACCAGGAATTCTGCACAAAGTAAAAGTAATCCTAGTGGCTAAGAAGCCCCTGTATTACTTTTACAGGCAGTGGAAGGGGGTTCCACCACCACCTTTACTGCTTTTAAGATGTGACCATTAGCATCTGGTTACTGGGACACAGTGAGAGGGATGGATGTCATTCCGCCCACCGTGTGATGTCAGAAACTGGAAGTGATGAGGATTTTATCACTTTGGGTTTCGGGCTCATTTAATGAAACCATTCCTGGCTTGAACAAGTATCTGATCAAACTGATCTCGGTTTGATCAGATGCTTTGGAGGCCAGAGGACAGATATGGGGTCTAAAAGACCCCAGATCCCTCCATAAAGAGGACATGTCATGGCCCATGCTATCACAAGGGATGTTGTTCATCTCTTGTGAAAGCAAAAATGAAAAAAAAATAAAAAATGTAAAGATACAGTGTAAGATTTGTTTTTCTGTGTAATAAAATACAATTTAAAAGAAATTTAAACTGCCCCCACTCCTTCATGCTTATTAATTGCAAATGCATGCGGTGGCTCCGCACACATATGTAAATCGCTTCAAGCCGGGGCCAGGGGTGGGGTCAAGGGCATAGTTGAAGGGGGCCCCGTCAGGTAGGCTGTACAGTGCCCCATGATGTCTAACAGCGGCCCTGCCCATTTGTCTCCCCCCCTCCTGTTCTTTCAAGACATTCACTAACTTTCACTTTCAGTTAGGCTGGTAATATACAGTACAAATTTCTTTCCAGCAACCACAGATTGCAGGAAAGAAACTTGCATGATTCCCCCCTTGCAGTCTCTGACCATCTCCTGTACTATATCCGCAGTCTCTGACCATCTCCTGTAATATGTCTGCAGTCTCTGACCATCTCCTGTATTACATCTGCAGTCTCTGACCGTCTCCTGTAATATGTCTGCACTCTCTGATCATCTCCTGTATTATTTCTGCAGTCTCTGACCATCTCCTGTAATATGTCTGCAGTCTCTGACCATCTCCTGTAATATGTCTGCAGTCTCTGACCATCTCCTGTAGTATGTCTGCAGTCTCTGACCGTCTCCTGTAGTATGTCTGCAGTCTCTGACCGTCTCCTGTAGTATGTCTGCACTCTCTGACCGTCTCCTGTAATATGTCTGCACTCTCTGACTGTCTCCTGTAATATGTCTGCACTCTCTGACCGTCTCCTGTAATATGTCTGCACTCTCTGACCGTCTCCTGTAATATGTCTGCACTCTCTGACCGTCTCCTGTAATATGTCTGCACTCTCTGATCGTCTCCTGTAATATGTCTGCACTCTCTGACCGTCTCTTGTATCATGTCTGCACTCTCTGACCGTCACCTGTAATATGTCTGCACGCTCTGACCGTCTCGTGTAATATGTCTGCACTCTCTGACTGTCTCTTGTGTCATGTCTGCACTCTCTGACTGTCTCTTGTGTCATGTCTGCACTCTCTGACTGTCTCTTGTGTCATGTCTGCACTCTCTGACCGTCACCTGTAATATGTCTGCACTCCCTGACTGTCTCTTGTACTATGTCTGGGGGCTCTTCCTAACAGACTCTCTAACAGAAGCCCTCTTTGTGTGCATCAGAGAGACTCTCCTCCAGGTCTCATTAGTGTATGCTCTTCCTGTATTTTCTTTATTGTTAAAGGATCATGGGAGGATCCTAGGGTAACGACGACTTCTTTGGGGAGCATCTCTGTGTTTGAGTCGTTGCCATAGAAACATGTGTAAGGGGAGGGGTTTGTAAGATGACCACGCCCACGTGGGGGCGCCAGAAATATTTCTGCACCCAGGCGTCTGTGACCCTAGGATCGGCCCTGCCTGACAGACCCTTGGATCTTTCATCCAGTGCTGCACTGACGTTTCTGGACTCTGAGTCATGGGGAAAGCAAAAGAATTGTCAAAGGATATGCGGGAAAAGGTAGTTGAACTGTATAAAACAGGAAAGGGATATAAAAAGATATCCAAGGAATTGAGAATGCCAATCAGCAGTGTTCAAACTCTAATCAAGAAGTGGAAAATGAGGGGTTCTGTTGAAACCAAACCAAGTCGACCTGTCATTGGCTATAGCAGAATAAAGTGAAGGTTCTGGAGTGGCCATCTCAGTCTCCTGACCTCAATATCATTGAGACACTCTGGGGAGACCTCAAACGTGCAGTTCATGCAAGAAAGCCTAATGCCGCGTACACACGATCATTATTCACGGCGGTTAAAAAACCGCCGTGAATAATGACATTTTAAACGAGGGAAAAGCTTGTTCCTTACACACGGTCATTTTTCTCGTCATTTTTTAAAATGACGAGAAAAACGATCGTCTATGGGCTCCGCGGCAGTGCTTCCCTATGGGAAACACTGCCGCGGAAGAAATGTCAGGAAAAACGACGAGAAAAATTAGAACATGTTCTAATTTTTCTCGTCGTTTTTAATGCCGTTTTTCACGTCGTGAAAAATGACAAAAAGAGCACACACGGTCGTTTTTCTTGTTGAAAACAAAAAATGTCATTTTTCACGACGTGAAAAATGATCGTGTGTACGCGGCATAAGAATTCACAGGAACTGAAGGCTTTTTGCCAAAAGAAATGGGCAGCTTTACCATCTGAGAAGATAAAGAGCCTCATCCACAAATACCACAAAAGACTTCAAGCTGTCATTGATGTTAACGGGGGCAATACACGGTATTAAGAACTAGATTGTGTAAACTTTTGCTCAGGGTCATTTGGGTAGTTTCTGTTGCCATTATGATTTAAAAAGAGTAAACACAGTTAAGTGATAATAAATGGCTTCAGCCAAACACTAACCATGAGTAAAAAAAGTTTTTGTGTTATCGTTCATATTCTCTGAAAAATGGCCAATAAATCATAAATTCTGCCAGGGTATGTAAACTTATGAGCACAACTGTATTAGTAGAAGACTCCCAGAGCTTTTATTATGTTTTGACAGTCGTTTACATGTCTGCTTCCAGCTCAATACAAGGACAGATTCTGATCATGATTCTGAGTATGTAACACAAAGAGTGCTGTGGTC
This sequence comes from Rana muscosa, assembly GCA_029206835.1. Classification (NCBI taxonomy): domain Eukaryota; kingdom Metazoa; phylum Chordata; class Amphibia; order Anura; family Ranidae; genus Rana; species Rana muscosa. The sequence continues at coordinate 285,346,594 of CM055117.1, forward strand.
GGTGCCAGGTTTTGGAGTAAAATACTGTGTAGGGATCAGGATTATGTAATGCACAAAATGCAGATGTCAGGTGTGTGTAGCACAGCACGTGGTGGGGCAGGACAGTATAGTGCACAGATTGCTGGGGTAAGGAGTATGTAATGTGCAGTGGTCAGGATTACACAATGTGCACATTGTAGGAGTCAGGTGTACAAAATTGGGAGAGTGCAGGAGTCTGTTGTGTCCAATACACATTTCCTCTGCAAACCAAAATTCTCCTCACACTAAAATGCACCCCCCCCCCAAACAAATCACTCCCTTGCAGAAATTCTCCTCTCAGCACAAACTCTACCCACCCCAAAAATTCTCTCCCCCCCCCTGAAATCGCCGCTCCCAGAACAAATTCTCCTCTCTCAGCACAGATTCCCCCAAAAAAAGAAATCCTCCCTCCAGTACAAACCACCCCTCCCACAAATTTCTTACTCCTTTCGCAAATCTTCCCCCTTGTAAAATCATAAACTTAATATTCCTTTGTCAAACACAAATCTCCACATCTAGCACAAATCCCCCACTCCACTTCCCCAGAACAAATCCTCTTTCCCCACTCCACAATACCCTCTTTCAGCACCAAAACACCTCTCCCACACCCAACACAAATCCTCCCCACCTCCCAAAATCAACCCCAGCACAAATCTTCCCCAAATTACTCTTTCAAGCACAAACCCTATCCCCCCCAGGCACAATTTTTTTGTTCCCCCCCCCCTAGATCAATGTGTCACCCAGTATAATTCTTCTTCTTCTATAGTCCTTCCTCCCAGACTCCCCCTCGTCTTGTATCATGTGACACATCAGCTCCAAAGAGGAACCTAGAGGAATCTTCCCTCAGCTCTGAAATGTATCGTTCCAAGGTGCAGCTGGTGAGGAAAGATGCCAGCTGCTGCAGTGAATGGCGATCCCGGCTTTGGAGACTTGCAGGACCCTGCAGTATAGTGCCTCACGCTAGGAATGCCACTGATGGACCCTCTAGGCATAGGTTGTCACCAAGGTATAAAGTATAAGCAGTGCCGGCCCAAGACATTGTGCTGCCTGGTACCAAGAATTAAATGCTGCCCCCCCCAAAAAAAAATCACGCCCACCAAATACCCCACATTCATTATTTTATATCATGATAACTAAAGTGGACCTGTCATGGCTCTATACATGTAAAGGAGTATAAAAGGACCTGTGCGTGGCTGGTGGCCGCGATCGCTCCAGAGAGCCAGAACGGGGATCTGTTAATGTAAACAGACAGATCCCTATTCTGACAGGGGAGGAGAGACAGATCTGCTCTTCCTAGTGATTAGGAACAGAGATCTCTCTCCTCCTACAGTCAGTCCCATCCCCCCCAGTTAGAAACACCTCCCAGGGAACACATTTAACCCCTTTCCTGCCAGTGACATTTACACATTAATCAGTGCATTTTTATAGCACAGATCGCTGTATAAATGTCACTGGTCCCAAAAAAGTGTCAAAAGTGTCTAATCTGTCCACCGCAATGTCACAGTCTAGCTAAAAATCGCAGATCACCAGACCCCGCTACACTAGTAAAAAAAAAATAATAATAATAAAACTGCCATAAATCTATCCTCTATTTTGTAGACGGTATAACTTTTGCGCGAACTAATCAATATACACATTGCATTTTTTTTACCAAACATATGTAGAAGAATACATATCGACCTAAACTGATCAAGAAATGTTTATTTTTATTTTATTATGCTCCACTAGACCCTAGTCTCTTTATTGGCTACAGCCCTTAACCCTTCATGGATTTGCTTTTGGAATTAACTCTTCACGGACTATGTTGTGTTCTTTTTGGACTCTGCATTAGTTTTCTTTTTAATTAATTTTTCATATATTAATTTTTCACATTTCAAGGTTTAACATTTATTTCACACATGGTTTTAACCACATAGCGCTGCACATTTTTTGAACACATGTGACCTATCTGACCCCTACACTGACCCCCTGACACACCTACGTGACACATGCACTGATCCACCTGACTCCTACTTCCTGCACTACTCACATTACACTGACCCACCTGACCTACATGACCATTACCCTGACCCCTACCCTGACCCCTACCCTGACCCCTACCCTACTCACATTACACTGACCCACCTGACTCCTACTTCCTGCACTACTCACATTACACTGACCCACATGACCATTACCCTGACCCCTACACTGACCCCTACCCTGACCCCTACACTGACCCCTACTTCCTGCACTACTCACATTACACTGACCCACCTGACCTACATGACCATTACTCTGACCCCTACACTGACCCCTACACTGACCCCTACCCTGACCCCTACCCTGACCCCTACCCTACTCACATTACACTGACCCACCTGACTCCTACTTCCTGCACTACTCACATTACACTGACCCACATGACCATTACCCTGACCCCTACACTGACCCCTACCCTGACCCCTACACTGACCCCTACACTGACCCCTACTTCCTGAACTACTCACATTACACTGACCCACCTGACTCCTACTTCCTGCACTACTCACATTACACTGACCCACATGACCATTACCCTGACCCCTACACTGACCCCTACCCTGACCCCTACACTGACCCCTACTTCCTGAACTACTCACATTACACTGACCCACCTGACCTACATGACCATTACACTGACCCCTACACTGACCTACCTGACACCTACACTGACCTACCTGACACCTACCTCACTCCTACATCCTGCACTACTCACATTACACTGACCTGACAGCAACACTGACTATTACACTGACTGACACATACACTGACCCACCGACCTTACACCTACACTGACCTACTACCCAGACCCACCTGACTCCTACAGTAGGAGTCCTACTTCCTGCAGTACTCACACCCGACCCCCTCCCCACAGCTCGGTGCAAATCCATCCTTTGAGTCCTCCTTACCTTTGTCTGCTCTTCACCAGGACTCTCCTCCGGACCTCAGCACTGGATGTGCAGAACTGCTTTGGCGTCCCAACTTCCCCCCAGCGCCATCCACCCGCAGCCCGCTCCATGGTGTCAGACGCTGCACGCCTGCACCTCCATGATCCCATCTCCACCGCGCCGTAACAAAGCAGAGGGACAGGCGGAGGCGAAGACAGCTCACACTTCCAGTGCTTGTCTCCCGCCACCATGTTCGTGTTTCCCGGCGCACTGTGATTGGGCGTATGGCGGTCATGTGCGGAGGCGGGACTTCTAGAGCGATCGCTGACAGGCCAGCCCCACGCCGCACATGACCCCCATTCGTCCAATCACAGGGCGCCGGACACTAAACATGGCGGCTGGAAAATCGGGGACACAGGAAAGGAAAATCAGTAGGAGACACGGAATGTCGCTGGCTGACGGGCGGCAATTTGCCGCCCCCCTTAAAGTGCCGCCTGGGACCGGGGTACCATCGGGTCCCATGGTAGGGCCGGCCCTGAGTATAAGGAGTGCCTGGTCTTCACCCTTTTCCCCTGCATGGAAGGAGGGAACCATCAGGTTGTGGCCCTTGGAATAGCTCTGCTGGAAACAGCTGAAAGGCAGATGATCAAACATAGTGCCAAATTGGCAGAGTGACTTACTAACCTAGTTGAGGATTCAAGTAGAACACCAAGGCAAGCTGCAGACAAGTGATAGAAACCAAGATCAAAGGAGTTATAACCAAAAGCATAGTACAGAGTAGAAGCCTAGTGATGGCCAAGAGCAGTTGAATAGCAATAAAAACCAAAAGACTATGGTAACTGAAAAGGTTATTTACATGATAACATAACAAAGTGTTGTCAAGTAACAGCCACATTTCCTCAAGCATTGTGGTTTCACACAATGCTTATGTAAGAAGGCTTATGCAAGAATTGTAATAATCAATGTTAAGTTATTATATTTGTGCAATCTTAATAAATATGTATATTTTCCTATTACTTCATTTTACTTAAAGCGGAACTTCAGTAATTTTTTCAACTTTCCACCTATTAAATCTTCTGCCCTTGTTGTTTTAACTTTGGATAGTATTTTTTTTTTCCTGCCAGTAAATGCCTTATACAGCCCACTTCCTGTTTATTGTCTGGTAAGAAGCCTAGGCTTATGACATCATGCACAGTTCTTCTTCTCACTCTCGTGAGAGTTTGCCAGGAAGGGAGGGGGGATGAATCCTAAGAGGGCCAATCAGGTCGGCAGAGCTGGAGGTGTGCCTCTGTGTGTCTGTGTAAATCCAAGAAGTCAACAGGCAGCAGCTTCAGCTGCCATAGTTAAAGTGCTTGTAAACCCTTACAGACCACTTTCACCTACAGGTAAGCCTAGATTAAGGCTTACCTGTAGGTGCTGGAAATATCTTCTAAGCCTAAAAGGTTTAGGAGATATTAACAATTCCCTGTAAGGCAATGTCTTCCGCACATGCGCCCATGTATTCGGCGCATGCACACTCTAGAAAGGGCATGCTGTGCCATTTCTAGCTGGGGTCATGCCGTGGCTGGCGGCTCCCACGCGCATGCACGGGAGTGACGTCACACGACTCTGGTCAGTCACATCGCCGGAGTTCGTGGCCCCGGAAGGAAGAGGGGTGAAGAATGGAATCTTTCTACAACAGGAGACAGCGGTGACATCACAGGGTTCGGTTTCAGGTAAGTGACACATAATGGGCTACTATGCGATGCATAGTAGCCCATTATGCTTTACCTTTGCAGGGAAACAAAGAGGAAGTAAAACCCATCAGGGTTTACTTCCTCTTTAAAATGGATGCAGCCAGACTTAGCGGAGGGAGATTTCTGCCGCATATTTGGCAAGTACAGAATCACAATATATATAAAATAATATGCAAAGTGTCTAGGAAAGCCTCACAATGGCAAAGATGTTTTTGATACAAAAAATGTGAGCAGACTGCAGTTCCTCTTTTAGGAAAAAATCACCAACACTACCAATACTAGTGGAACACTATATCGACATCAGATGAGAGTAGGTACACCTCGAATAATGCTGATAAGCAATTATATAAATTGACATTTGATATATGTGTAGCACACAGATCCTTTACCCTGCTTACCTCCACAAGCAGAATGGGACACACCATGCCACAAGCCCAATATCCTCCTGATAAAAGAGGGTGAGCGGTGTTATCTGTTTTGGGTCCTGCAGCGAGTTACCTCCTTCCGTTGGTTCTCTCCCCTAGGGTGTAGGGTAAAGTCTATTCTCTCCTTGTATTCAATAAGGCCATTGTCCAGACAGTATTAAACCCAATAAAGAAAGGTTTATTTTACTTGCGTAGAAACTTGATAGGAAAGTTGGAGATAGAGAATTTAACAGGGAGGCAGGTTCAGGCACGCGGCACTTAACTGTCAGTTATCTCCACTCAGTCCTGAGTGGGCTTTTTCTCACCCAGATAGTCCCCTCTCACGGTCCTAGCAGCCGGTGTGGAGCATGGAACAACTACTTGTGATTTCCCTGGGATACGATCAAGTGATCCTCTGCCACAGAATCTTCAAGTCCTGAACTTCCCGACCTAGTAATAGGTCCCTCTGACAGGTAACCAGGCCTCTCCCGAGACAGTGACTTCTTCACCAATCCTCTTGGGACCAATTTTCCCCTGGCTTCCTCTCCTTCAGAGTGGGTCACCCCTCACTTGGGTACCCTGGTACTCCTCTTCGGGTGTAGGCCTCAGCTAAAGGTGCTAGGCCTACCTGCAGCGATGCAGCCTCAGGCTAAAGGTGCCTGGGGCTGGTACACACACACGCACCCCTGGCCTGGAGGGCCGGGAGGCGCAAACTGCTCCCCGAATAATGGCATCTATCCCTTAAGTACCCTCTCCCAGCATGCACAGCGGGTAGACCACGCCCACTGCACGCCTGACGGAGGCAGCATCTGCTGTGGTGTCCGTCACTGGCTCCGTGGTGGCTGGAACTCCATCTTTGGCATTCGTTGTAGCCGCGGTAATGCGCGTGGGTTCGGCTGTAGGAGCGTAGTTGTCTTCCTCTGAAGTAACGGCCCCTGTAATACAGTTGACCCGGTAGGCTCGGGGTGACTCGGTGGGCTGGTCCACCTCAAACAGAAATTCCCCGCAGGTCAAACATCTTCGGAATATCTTCCGAATGGCCGTATCTGCACAGCCAAGCCACCACATCTGGGACAGAGCACGCCCAGGGCCTCCGCATCTCTGCAAGTATAAAGTGCGAAGCGGCCCCTAGGCTTAAGCCAGATCCCCGTATCCATGAGGGAAGCAGTAATGGGAGCAATGTCCATGGTAGAGGTAGATGGGAACATCCGAGGTCCCGTTGAAATGGAAGTCCATGGAGTGGCAGACATATTGCTTCTCCTTACTAGTCCAGGCTCTTACTGTCCCTTGGCGCCAAATGCACCACGTGCAACTCACAATTCGCGGGGGCTCCTCCCCCAAAATCTCTTCCTGCACGTAGCTCGTGGGCTTTTCTTTTATTTAGGACATGCCCACAATCTACGCAGTTAGAAAAATTAAAGCACAGTCCTGTACCTCCTTTTCTCTCGACAAAGTAGTGACACAGTCCAATTTTCCTTAATGGCCGACCTCCGTAAAAAACACACAGATCAAAGAAAAATAGTCCAACTTCCAGGGGTATCTGCAAATCCCGGATTCGAGCCCCCACGTGTAGCACACAGATCCTTTACCCTGCTTAGCTCCACAAGCAGAATGGGACACACCATGCCACAAGCCCAATATCCTCCTGATAAAAGAGGGTGAGCAGTGTTATCTGTTTTGGGTCCTGCAGCGAGTTACCTCCTTCTGTTGGTTCTCTCCCCAAGGGTATAGGGCAGTGGTTCTCAACTCCTGTCCTCAGGACCCACTAACAGGCCAGATTTTAAGTATTACCTTGGTGAGATGCAGACTAGAATACTGCAATCTCTGAGCAGCAAATTATATCACCTGTGATGCATTTCAGTTATCTTGCAAACCTGGCCTGTTAGTCGGTCCTGAGGACTGGAGTTGAGAACCACTGGTGTAGGGTAAAGTCTATTCTCTCCTTGTATTCAATAAGGCCATTGTCCAGACAGTATTAAACCCAATAAAGAAAGGTTTATTTTACTTGCGTAGAAACTTGATAGGAAAGTTGGAGATAGAGAATTTAACAGGGAGGCAGGTTCAGGCACGCGGCACTTAACTGTCAGTTATCTCCACTCAGTCCTGAGTGGGGTTTTGCTCACCCGGATAGTCCCCTCTCAAGGTCCTAGCAGCCGGTGTGGAGCATGGAACAACTACTTGCGATTTCCCTGGGATACGATCAGGAGATCCTCTGCCACAGAATCTTTAAGTCCTGAACTTCCCGACCTAGTAATAGTTAGTCCTTAGGTGCCAATGGGCACATTACCAGGCTTTTGGCGGATAGGAATCCTTCCCTCTGACAGGTCACCAGGCCTCTCCCGAGACAGTGATTTCTTCACCAATCCCCTTGGGACCGATCCTCCCCTGGTTTCCTCTCCTTCAGAGTGGGTCACCCCTCACTTGGGTACCCCGGGACTCCTCTTCGGGTGTAGGCCTCAGCTAATGGTGCTGGGCCTACCTGCAGCGATGCAGCCTCTGGCTAAAGGTGCCTGGGGCTGGTACACACACATGCACCCCTGGCCTGGAGGGCCGGGAGGCACAAACTGCTCCCCGAATAATGGTGTCTGCCCCTTAAGTACCCTCTCCCAGCATGCACAGCGGGTAGACCACGCCCACTGCACGCCTGCCGAGAGAGGACACCCAATCGCTCTGCAATGCTACCCCTGTGGTTCAACCTTAGACCTGGGTGACAGCGCCCCCCACAGATCAAAGGGAACTGTACTGCCAGGCAACACCACAACAAAACAGAAACCAATTTAAAGATCTCAAACAGCCTGAGCCTAAATATTTGCTCAGGCTACCCCTAAATTTACGCATAGCGACCCCAATTATGGGGGGTCCGGTACACATGCATGTATATCTATGAGATATAGATATATATATATATATAGATATATATATATATCTATATATATATTGTAAGATTGGGGGTTGTTAGCTCTCATGGTAGATGCGTTTTTCCAGTGATTCAAGCCAGTCAGGAACTCTATTTAAGGGCATGGTAGCCCACGTTTATTTAAAAGCACAAAAAGTTTACCAATACATCAGTAGCCCTTACAGGGGGTTCCACCATTACTGTATCTTGCATACTCAACAGTTTAGCCTTCTGGCTTTCATTCTAGCGATCCGGCTGCCTCAGGCCTTTAGCCTAGGCCTAAAGTCTGCTCCTCAGAACAAACAGAGTTTCCTAGAGATAAGCTCACTCTTCGCTTACTCCTGGTCAGCACCTTCTTGCCTACTTCAGCAATGACGTCTGCCTCCTGCAGACATGCATACTCTGGCTGCACCCATGCAGCATAGATAGCCTCTGACTCCTATCAGAGGGATGGGAGTCCACCTGACTCCCAGGCACACAGACTTCCTGTCTGTTGGGTGGGGCCCTGATCCATAGTCATGTCAGAACTAAATAGCCCAAGACACAGCTGTTCAATCAGCATGTCTTTCTCTACCAAATCTGGCGTAAACCAACACTCTTTAAGGACGCACAGGGTCCCACCGTCACACTATATACTGTATATATATATATGTATATATATATATATATATATATATTGTGAGGGGGTTAGCTCGGCAGCGGGTGTGTGTGACCCCCGGGATGGGCTCCCCACACAAAAACAGGCCCAGCAGACGGAGGTTGTGGTTTTCAAAAAATCAAAAAGGTGCGGTTTATTTTCTATTTACAGTGACAAAAACACAGCAAGGCAAAAGAAACATAACCAAAATAAATCCTGGTCAAGTTGACCTCTGACTAAACATACAGGTTTCCTAACTAACAACTGGGATCAGCCTAGTGCTGTCCTAGTCCCTAAGTCCCTGGTTTTAAATGTCTAAGCAAATAGCCACACAGGCTTTTTCTCACCGCACAGGGGTTCACTCTCCCAAGACAGTCCACACAGGTCTGGTTCCAGGCATGAGCTAACATCTAATGAAGCTGGGAGTTCTTATAGAGGCCTAAATGAGCTGACAAGTTTCAGCTGGTCTCATCAACTCCCTGTCTGTACGACGCCCCACACTCTCCCTAGAGGTATGAGTCATCCATGAGCCCACTAGCCTTAGCTGGGCTTATACAACTCTCCACCTAGTTGTATAAGTCGGCGTAAAGCCTGAATCTGGGCGAAATATATCTACCCCCCTGGATGCAACCAGGTGACTTTACCTTCCTGCTGTCACATACCCCCCCCTCTTGTTTTAACCTCGGGGTTGGAACACCAGCAATCAGGCATTCATGTACTCGAGACAAAGCATCCACATTCCCCATTTGAACGCCAGGGCGATGCTTTACTGTGAAGTTGAATTCCTGTAGGGCCAGGAACCACCTATTCACTCTTCTATTTGTCTCCTTGTTTTGAGCCATCCACTTTAACGGAGCGTGATCCGTAACCATGTCAAAGTGCCTACCTAGCAGATAGTACCGAAGGGAATCTAGAGCCCACTTCACCGCTAAACACTCCTTTTCAACGGTGGCGTAATTTACCTCATGGGACTTCAACTTCCTGCTGAGGTAAATGACTGGGTGCTCTTCCCCGTTCCAGACCTGGGACAATACTGCTCCTAACCCCACATCTGACGCATCACTTTGTACGACAAAGTCTTTAGAGAAGTCGGGTGAGTACAACACTGGCTGGCTACATAAGGCTTGTTTCAAGAATTGGAATGCTGCCTCAGCCTCGGGGGTCCATTTAATCATGACCGACCCTTTCCCTTTCGTCAGGTTGGTTAGGGGCACAGCCTTAGAAGCAAAGTGGGGAATGAATCGCCGATAATACCCAGCGATTCCCAGAAAGGCTCGTACCTGCTTCTTGCTGTTGGGACGTGGCCAACTCTGGATGGCCTCGACTTTGTTGAGTTGGGGTTTTATTACTCCCCTCCCAATGGTGTACCCAAGATATTTGGCCTCCTCCTGCCCAATGGTACACTTCTTGGGGTTAGCCGTAAACCCCGCTTCCCGAACAGAGTCCAGGACTGCTTGCACTTTTGGCAGATGTGAGGCCCAATCTGTGCTATGGACAATTACGTCATCCAGGTAAGCCGCAGCATACTTCCGATGGGGCCTCAGCATCTGGTCCATTTTCCGCTGGAATGTGGCCGGCGCATTCTGTAACCCGAACGGCATTCTTTTATATTGGAACGCCTCGTCTGGGGTTACAAATGCGGTTTTCTCTTTGGCCGACTTGGCCAGGGGGATTTGCCAATACCCTTTTGTGAGGTCAAGAGTCGTCATGTATCGGGCTGTTCCCAGCCGGTCGATCAACTCATCTATACGTGGCATGGGGTAGGTGTCAAATTTTGTAACTTTGTTCAACTGACGAAAATCGTTACAAAATCGCCAGCTCCCATCCGGTTTAGGCACCAACACAATGGGACTAGACCAATCACTTTGGGACTCCTCTATCACCCCTAAGTTCAGCATTTTCTGTACTTCCTCCCGTATTGCCTCCCGTCGGGCCTCTGGGATCCGATAGGGTTTTAACTTCACCCTTTCACCGGGCGGGGTAATAATGTCATGCTCTACCCCAGATGTTTGTCCCGGCAGCTCAGAGAATACCTCCTTGTTACGAAGCACAAACTCCTTAACCTCCTGTTGTTGGGGTTGTGACAAGGTGGCTGCGATTCCAACCTCAGGAATCACGCAACCAGTTTGAGCTGGTGACCAAGTGTCTGCGACTAGGGACTCTCTATCCCTCCAGGCTTTCAACAGATTAACATGATAGATCTGTTCGGGCTTTCGCCTTCCTGGTTGTCTGACCTTGTAATTCACTTCGCTCACTTTTTCCATTATCTCGTAGGGGCCTTGCCATTTGGCAAGGAATTTACTTTCAACCGTAGGGACAAGTACCAGTATCCTATCCCCCGGGGAAAAGGTACGGGTCTTGGCTCCACGGTTGTACACTCTCTGCTGTGCTAACTGCGCTTGGGCCAAATGTTCCTTCACGATGGGCATTACCTGTGCAATTCGGTCTTGCATCAGGGCGACATGCTCAATCACACTCCTGTGGGGAGAACTCTCACTTTCCCAAGTTTCCTTGGCAATATCCAACAGCCCTCTTGGGTGTCTCCCATACAGTAACTCAAAGGGGGAGAATCCCGTAGAGGATTGGGGCACCTCCCTAATAGCAAACATCAGATAAGGAAGTAGACAGTCCCAATCCTTTCCATCTCTATCCACCACTTTCTTCAACATTTGTTTTAGGGTTTTGTTGAATCTTTCAACCAGCCCATCGGTTTGGGGGTGATACACAGATGTACGTAATTGCGTCACTTTGAACAATTTACACAGCTCCTTCATAACCCGGGACATAAAGGGTGTACCTTGGTCCGTAAGCAGTTCTTTACAAATACCCACCCGGCTAAACACAAGAGATAGCTCTTTGGCTATGGTTTTGGCCGAGGTATTTCGGAGAGGGATCGCTTCTGGATAACGGGTGGCATAGTCCATTATAACTAATATGTACTGGTGCCCCCTAGCGGACTTGATTATAGGACCTACCAAATCCATGGCGATCCTCTCAAACGGGACCTCAATGATGGGTAGAGGGACCAGCGGGCTACGGAAATGTGGCATCGGGGCCGACCTCTGACACACAGGGCAGGAGGAACAATAATTTTCTATGTCCTTCATCACCCCCGGCCAATAGAATCTCTGTAATACCCTCTCTCGGGTTTTCTCTGTCCCCAGATGACCTCCAAGAATGTGCCCATGGGCCAACTCCAACACCAACTTCCTGTAAGGTTTGGGCACCACAAGTTGCTCAACGGTTTCTTCTGCCCTTGTTGCCACCCGATACAGTAGGTCCTTCTCTACGCTGAAGTATGGGTAAGTGCAGGTATTATCTGGGTTCACTAACTCGCCATCTATTTTCACTACGTTTTCCCGTGCCTTTATTAGGGCGGGGTCTTTCAACTGTTCTGTGGCAAAGTTTTCCCTGTGAACCTCAAGATCAGAAAACTCCACAGACGGTAGGTTTTCGTCTGAGGAGGTGGGCTCCTCTCCAGTTTCTTGAGTCTCCCCTGCCAATACTGACAAGGGAAATTCCGGAGAGTCCTCACCACTCTCAGGGGAGTTCTGGCTATCACATTCCTGGTACATAGGGGCACCAGTGGGGGGCTCAGGATCATCCCACAGTTCCCAGAACTTCGGAAAATCCCTTCCGACAATGGCGTCATGCGGTAACTGAGATACTAAGCCCACTGGATGAGAGAGGGTACCTTTGGGGGTCTCGAAACACACTGTAGTCACTGGATATTCTCGGGTGTCCCCATGCACACAAATAACAGCTACCTTGCTATTCCCAGAGACCTCTGTTTTAACTAACTCAGCCTTTATCAGGGTCACAAGGCTACCTGAATCCAGCAATACCACAACATTTCTACCATTAACACACATTTTGCATAAATGTTTCTCAGTTCCTCGAATGGCAGTGCATGCGACTGTCGCACACAGCGACTGACGTCTGCCCGTCAGAAAGTCACACTGCATGGGTTCCTCCACAACCGGGCAATTTGCTGCAATATGTCCCGCTTGCCGGCAGCGGTAGCAAACGATCCTTCTTGCCGCCTCTTGAGCTGCTGATTTCCCAGGCTGTTCTCGCCAAACTTGGGGTAGAGCTCCCACCCTCTCACTCTCTCCACCCTTACCCCTTGGAATCATCTTATCCGCCCCTGGGGATGGTCTGGTCTTAGGGTGGAAAGTCCGAGTGTCTCTGGAAGAGGCCGTCAGGTTCTCTGTAGCCAAGTATTTCTCCACACGATCCACAAGACCATCGGCCGTCTCTGGGTCTCCATGGCTTACCCACTTTTGGATGGCAGTAGGAAGAGCTCTCAAAAACCGATCCATTACAACACGTTCCACAATCTTTGGTGCGGACAAAGTCTCTGGCTGTAGCCACTTTCTGCTCAGGTGAATGAGATCATACATTTGAGACCTGGGGGGTTTTCCAAGCTGGAAAGTCCAGTTATGCACACGCTGAGCCCGGACAGCCAGGGTGACACCCAGCCTTGCCAATATTTCAGCTTTTAGCATCACATAGTTTTTTGCTTGGTCAGGCTCCAGGTCATAGTAAGCTTTCTGCGATTCACCAGTTAACAGAGGAGCCACCAGTCCAGCCCACTGCTCCTCAGGCCACTTTTCTCTTTCAGCAGTCCTTTCAAATGTGGTCAAAAATACCTCTGGATCATCCTCTCCAGTCATTTTTGTCAATAAACGACTCACCCCAAAGGACGCGGTATTAGTGGGACGGCTTTCCTCACTGGTCTGCGGACGTTGCTGCATTACTGCTTCCATCTGTTGTTGTAGTCTCTGCTCTTGCCTCTGCAATAGGTCTATGAAGCGGGCCTCAGATTGCTGCTGGGCTTGTTGCTGAGCCTCCAGACTCCGTTGCAAAGTTGCGTTTGTCTGCTGCTGGGCTGCAAGGCTCTGTTGTTGAGCTGCAAGGCTCTTTTGCAAACCTGCATTTGTCTGCTGTTGATTGGCATTTGCTAGAGCCAGCTGTTTCAGTATCTCCTCCATGCTGGCCTAAAAAAACTGCCACTGGTTCTCCACCAACTGTGAGGGGGTTAGCTCGGCAGCGGGTGTGTGTGACCCCCGGGATGGGCTCCCCACACAAAAACAGGCCCAGCAGACGGAGGTTGTGGTTTTCAAAAAATCAAAAAGGTGCGGTTTATTTTCTATTTACAGTGACAAAAACACAGCAAGGCAAAAGAAACATAACCAAAATAAATCCTGGTCAAGTTGACCTCTGACTAAACATACAGGTTTCCTAACTAACAACTGGGATCAGCCTAGTGCTGTCCTAGTCCCTAAGTCCCTGGTTTTAAATGTCTAAGCAAATAGCCACACAGGCTTTTTCTCACCGCACAGGGGTTCACTCTCCCAAGACAGTCCACACAGGTCTGGTTCCAGGCATGAGCTAACATCTAATGAAGCTGGGAGTTCTTATAGAGGCCTAAATGAGCTGACAAGTTTCAGCTGGTCTCATCAACTCCCTGTCTGTACGACGCCCCACACTCTCCCTAGAGGTATGAGTCATCCATGAGCCCACTAGCCTTAGCTGGGCTTATACAACTCTCCACCTAGTTGTATAAGTCGGCGTAAAGCCTGAATCTGGGCGAAATATATCTACCCCCCTGGATGCAACCAGGTGACTTTACCTTCCTGCTGTCACAATATATATATATATATTTTGACATATATAATCCTGGAAGTTTGGGCTATGATCAATTAGTGGATAGTCTCTTGCTGACACAGCTGGCTGGAGTTAGGCTGTGTGTATGGATGGGCTGGGAACCCGAAAGCTGCAACAGAAGAAGGTCAAGGGGAGAAAGAGGCGCCAAGCCACCAAAGATGTAGCAGGATTTATTCAACAGTGTGTGTGAAAATACAACAGAATTGCACTCACAAAAGTCACTTAAAACAGGCATATAACAAGCTCAATGGGGAGCCACCAGTGCAAAGTCCACTCCTGACACAGACTGCTGAGATGACAGAAGGGCTGTGGAAGCCAGAGAACCGCCACAGGAGACTCGAGAAAGGAGTTCTCAATGGAGCTGTCAGATGCCACAGACTCTGTAGCCAATCAGGAACGTGTTTCGGAGGCCAAACTACGCCTCCTTCGTCAGCCTCGTTTTACTTACTTTGTCATAACTTGGACAAAGTTTGAGAGTCAAAGGTGAGAAATCGTCTTGTCAGCTGCAAAAACTAACACTAAATTACACACTCTTGAGTAGCATAACTGCATACAATAACAGAGCCCCATTTAAGTGGTATGTAAACAAATACAGGGCTCTGTCCTTTGACAAAGTTACAGTCAGGTCCATAAATATTGGGACATCGACACAATTCTAATCTTTTTGGCTCTATACACCACCACAATGGATTTGAAATGAAACAAACAAGATGTGCTTTAACTACAGACTTTCAGCTTTAATTTGAGGGTATTTACATTCAAATCAGGTGAACAGTGTAGGAATTACAACAGTTTGTATATATGCCTCCCACTTTTTAAGGGACCAAAAGTAATGGGTCAATTGGCTGCTCAGCTGTTCCATGGCCAGGTGTGTGTTATTCCCTCATTATCCCATTTAGAAGGAGCAGATAAAAGGTCCAGAGTTCATTTCCAGTGTGCTATTTGCATTTGGAATCTGTTGCTGTCAACTCTCAATATCAGATCCAAAGAGCTGTCACTATCACTGAAGCAAGCCATCATTAGGCTGAAAAAACAAAACAAACCCATCAGAGAGATAGCAAAAACATCCGGTGTGTCCAAATCAACTGTTTCGAACATCATCAAAGAGAAAGACTGCACCGGTGAGCTCAGCAACACCAAAAGACCCGGAAGACCACGGAAAACAACTGTGGTGGATGACCGAAGAATTCTTTCCCTGGTGAAGAAAACACCCTTCACAACAGTTGGCCAGATCAAGAACACTCTCCAGGAGGTAGGTGTATGTGTGTTAAAGTCAACAATCAAGAGAAGACTTCACCAGAGTGAATACAGAGAGTTCACCACAAGATGTAAACCATTGGTGAGCCTCAAAAACAGGAAGGCCAGATTAGAGTTTGCCAAACAACATCTAAAAAAGCCTTCACAGTTCTGGAACAACATCCTATGGACAGATGAGGCCAAGATCAACTTGTACCAGAGTGACGGGAAGAGAAGAGTATGGAGAAGGAAAGGAACTGCTCATGATCCAAAGCATACCACCTCATCAGTGAAGCATGGTGGTGGTAGTGTCATGGCGTGGGCAAGTATGGCTGCCAATGGAACTGGTTCTCTTGTATTTATTGATGATGTGACTGCTGACAAAAGCAGCAGGGTGAATTCTAAAGTGTTTCAGGCAATATTATCTGCTCATATTCAGCCAAATGCTTCAGAACTCATTGGACGGCGTTTCACAGTGCAGATGGACACTGACCCGAAGCATACTGCGAAAGCAACCAAAGAGTTTTTTAAGGGAAAGAAGTGGAATTTTATGCAATGGCCAAGTCAATCACCTGACCTGAATCCGATTGAGCATGCATTTCACTTGCTGAAGACAAAACTGAAGGGAAAATGCCCCAAGAACAAGCAGGAACTGAAGACAGTTGCAGTAGAGGCCTGGCAGAGCATCACCAGGCAGTGACGGCTGGTGCTCCAATTTTTTGGAGGGGCGCAAACAAACTGAAAAAAAAAAATTGCCGCCACTGTGCCCATTAAACGCAGCCACTGTGCCCAAACGCCACTAGTTTGTCCCCAAATGCAGCCAGTTTGTCCCCAAAATACAGCCAGTTTGTCCCCAAAATACAGCCAGTTTGTCCCCAAAATACAGCCAGTTTCCCCCCAAAATACAGCCAGTTTCCCCCCATATACAGCCAGTTTGTCCCCCAATATACAGCCAGTTTGTCCCCCAATATACAGCCAGTTTGTCCCCATTATACAGCCAGTTTGTCCCCATTATACAGCCAGTTTCCCCCCAAAATACAGCCAGTTTGTCCCCAATATACAGCCAGTTTGTCCCCCAATATACAGCCAGTTTGTCCGCCATAATACAGCCAGTTTCCCCCCAATATACAGCCAGTTTGTCCCCCAAATGCAGCCAGTTTGTCCCCCAAATGGAGCCAGTTTGTCCCCAATATACAGCCAGTTTGTCCCCCATAAACAGCCAGTTTGTCCCCAATATACAGCCAGTTTCCCCCAATATACAGCCAGTTTGTCCCCCAAATGCAGCCAGTTTGTCCCCAATATACAGCCAGTTTGTCCCCCAAATGCAGCCAGTTTGTCCCCAATATACAGCCAGTTTGTCCCCCATAATACAGCCAGTTTGTCCCCCATATGCAGCCAGTTTGTCCCCCAAATGCAGCCAGTTTGTCCCCCAAATGCAGCCAGTTTGTCCCCAATATACAGCCAGTTTGTCCCCCATAATACAGCCAGTTTGTCCCCAATATACAGCCAGTTTGTCCCCCAAATGCAGCCAGTTTATCCCCCAAATGCAGCCAGTTTGTCCCCCATAATACAGCCAGTTTGTCCCCCATAATACAGCCAGTTTGTCCCCCATAATACAGCCAGTTTGGCCCAAATATACAGCCAGTTTGTCCCCAATATACAGCCAGTTTGCCCCCCAAATGCAGCCAGTTTGTCCCCAATATACAGCCAGTTTGTCCCCATAATACAGCCAGTTTGTCCCCCATATGCAGCCAGTTTGTCCCCCAAATTCAGCCAGTTTGTCCCCCAAATGCAGCCAGTTTGTTTCCATAATACAGCCAGTGTGTCCCCCATAATACAGCCAGTCCAGTTTGTCCCCAATAATACAGCCAGTTTGTCCCCCAAATGCAGCCAGTTTGTCCCCCAATATACAGCCAGTTTGTCCCCCAAATGCAGCCAGTTGTCCCCCCAAATGCAGCCAGTTGTCCCCCCAATATACAGCCAGTTTGTCCCCCCAATATACAGCCAGTTTGTCCCCCCAATATACAGCCAGTTTGTCCCCCAATATACAGCCAGTTTGTCCCCCAAATGCAGCCAGTTTGTCCCCCAAATGCAGCCAGTTTGTCCCCAATAATACAGCCAGTTTGTCCCCCAAATGCAGCCAGTTTGTCCCCCAAATGCAGCCAGTTTGTCCCCAATACACAGCCAGTTTGTCCCCCAAATGCAGCCAGTTTGTCCCCCAAATGCAGCCAGTTTGTCCCCCAAATGCAGCCAGTTTGTCCCCAATATACAGCCAGTTTGTCCCCCCCCAATATACAGCCAGTTTGTCCCCCCAATATACAGCCAGTTTGTCCCCAATATACAGCCAGTTTGTCCCCCAAATGCAGCCAGTTTGTCCCCCAATATACAGCCAGTTTGTCCCCAATATACAGCCAGTTTGTCCCCAATATGCAGCCAGTTTGTCCCCCAAATGCAGCCAGTTGTCCCCCAAATGCAGCCAGTTTGTCCCCCAAATGCAGCCAGTTTGTCCCCAATATACAGCCAGTTTGTCCCCAAAATGCAGCCAGTTTGTCCCCCAAATGCAGCCAGTTTGTCCCCCAAATGCAGCCAGTTTGTCCCCCCCAGCCCTGCACTTACCTTCCTCGAGTCAGCGCCATCCTTCTTCCGTCCTCGATGTCTTCTCCCGCCCTCGATGTCGCTTCAGCCAATCAGGTTACCGGTAACCAGACCCGGTGAACCTGATTGGCCAGGGAACGCACCCCCGTGCGTCCTCTCATTAGGTATTTAGAAGCCGATTACAGCCCTCAGGCTGTAGTCGGGAAGCCTATCAGAGCCGCTGGCTCTGATAGGCACTTCTAAAGGCCTAACCAGAGGCTGTTATTCAGATGGCCGGCGCTCAAGGGGCCGGCCATCTTAATAGTGGGCGGCAGCAATACATAGGTTCATGCAATGCATGAACCTATGTATTGTGAGTGACGGCCGGGCGCAGAAGCGGGCGGGGGCGGCGCTTCTGCGCCCACTATGGACGCACCGCCATGTGTGTAGAAAAAAAGGACATTTAAAAAAAATAAAAAACTCTTAAAGGGCCCGTTTTTTTTTTTTGGTGACCACAGGAGGGGGGGGGGGGGGCGGCGCCCGGGCGCCGTCTATGGATGGGCCGCCACTGTCACCAGGGATGAAACCCAGCATCTGGTGATGTCTATGCGTTCCAGACTTCAGGCTGTAATTGACTGCAAAGGATTTGCAACCAAGTATTAAAAAGTAAAAGTTTGATTTATGATTGTTGATCTGTCCCATTACTTTTGGTCCCTTAAAAAAGTGGGAGGCACATATACAAACTGGTGTAATTCCTACACCGTTCACCTGATTTGGATGTAAATACCCTTAAATTAAAGCTGAAAGTCTGCAGTTTTATAATTCATTCTTTATTGAAGATAAATATAAAAATACAACACCCACCCACATTGGTGTATATAATAACAAAAAACTTAGTACAAAAATATACATACATATTTCATATCTTCCCCTTTTACCCATTTCCCGTATCTCACCCTCCTCCCTTACCCCCCCCCCCCCCACTCTCCCTACCTCCCTCCCCCCCCCTCCCACCCGATCTGTCATCTTTCTCACTCAATCTAATTTATTCCTTTTCTTTTTCTGTCATTCCTTGCACATATTTATCTGATAATTTAAAAACTCTCCATTTTTCCCATGTTGCTCCATAGCTTTCCCCCCTTCCCTGCTCTCCCTGGCTCAGGTATTCCATCTCAGAAATGTAATACACCCGTTGTATCCATTCTTTTATGGTCGTTTTTTTTGTTGATAACCAGTTTTTTGGGATTAACCCCTTTGCCGCGTTAAGCAGGGGTGGGACTAGTGTTTTTCTATATTGTTTCTTTGTTTTATTTGTGCCATGGAACAAACATGTCCAGGCGTTTTGTGGATTTTTTTTCTCCGGTTATTACCTCTATATAGTCCAGGATTCCTGTCCAGTACTCCACTATTATTGGGCATTCCCACCACATATGTATTGTCGTTCCTAGTTGCTTACAGCCCCTTCCACATAATGGGGAGTTGCTGGGGTGAATTTTGTTCATTCTTTCTGGAGTCAAATGCCAACGTACCATACTCTTATGCCCCGTACACACGATCGTTTTTCATGCCGTTAAAACTGCCATTTTAAAAAATGGCCCTGAAAAATGATCGTGTGTATGCTCCAGAGCATTTTTAACGACGTGAAAAACGGCCATTAAAAATTCAGGACATGCTCTCTTTTTTCACGTCGTTTTTCATGTCTTTTTTTTAACGACGTGAAAAACGATAGTGTGTATGCTTTCACGACGTGAAAAAAAACACGCATGCTCAGAAGCAACTATGAGACGGGAGCGCTCGTTTTGGTAAAGCTAATGTTGGAAATGGAGATGGCACATTCGTCACGGTGGAATTAATAGCATCGTTTTAATGCTGCGCATTCCGTTCTTCTTTTGATAATGCTTTAAAATTACCCTCTTTTGATAATGACATTGAGAGTTATGCCAAACTTGTTTCTAAAGTAATTCCAAATTGCTCTAATGATAGTAAAATATTATTTATAAGCCGGACCTCCCTCATAAATAATAATAATAATAATAATAATAAAATAATGTAATTCTCCTTTTTTCTTTAAATTATATTTTACTATTGTGTTTTTTTTTGTGGCCTTTTTTTTATTATTTTGGCTTAAATTATTCTTGTGTAAAGTTACCACAACAACCTTCCAAATGTGTCTCATTTGGCCTCAGGGAGGTTTGTGTCCCCTGATAATAACAATAATATAATTTGAGATGTCCCTGCCTGCTCCCTAGCAAGCTCTCTTTTGAAATACAAATCACATAGTCAAGTTTTTTAAGGGCACTAAATTTTTATTTATTTCAGAACATTAACAAATTAAAGTGGAAGGCAGCACTGGAGAGCCTGCTTGCATTTGTGCATCCCTTTGACCCCACAACAACCATCCAAGATGTCAAAATCAAAATAGAGATTAGATCCCCAAAAAAAAGGAGCCCAATCTTGTCTTGAGCTCCCAGAGGTCAGGAGCCACAGCAGATAAGTCCTATATGTCCCCAGTCTGTGGTACTACAGCAGGCATTATTTTCTCCTCTTCCTTGTAGCCTTCTCTCCAGCCTTCTCTGCAGCCTTGGTTGGTTTCTTCCTTGGAGGCTGGGGATCAGGAGGAGAGGTTGTGGCAGGAGGAGTAGTAGGAGGAGGAGGAGGAGGTGGAGGAGTAGGGACAACCTCTGTTATGTCCATGTACCTAGTGAGTTCACCCAGCACGCCCTTATTGATGACTTTTAATAGCAGGGTCTCACTGTAATTTTTTTGCCGCAACTCCATTTGCCCTAGTTTGTGGGCAAGGACTGCGGCAAATCCCTCATCAACAGAGGGTGCCTCTCTGAGGGCCGCTGTTGCCTCTCTGAGGAAGGCCCTGGTTTCCTCCTCCACCTGCCTACCTCTCCTTGGCCCTCGTGGTTTAACTACCAGGGGAGGCATCTGGGCTCTTGTGCTGGGCCCAGCCTCCTCCTGGGTGCCACTGGGCCCAGCCTCCTCCTGGGTGCCACTGGGCCCTGCCTCCTCCTGATCCCCAACATCACCCTCTTCCTGGCTCTGCTCTGGCTGTAAAAAAAGAAAGGGACATTATTTATTTTGCCACATCATCATTCACAGACATTGTTCACCTCTAGACATTGTTGAAATCAATGCCAAAAGTTATGTCATTTTCATTGATTCCGCATCCTGGTTTTGTTGTCTTGTGCACATAAAATTAGGCCACTACTGTATCTTGCTCTTCACAAACTTTATTGGTAGAAGTGTACATACCTTTAACAATACTAACATCTATTTAAATTCTACAATTTTGTAAGATATAAATATAGATATCAATACTTTACCTGGCTCCATATCTCCAAATCTGCCTCCTCAAGGCCCTGATCTTGATCCTCAGAGGAAGCCAGAGCAGGGTTGACAGGAAGGCTGAAGGACTGGCTGCAGGGAAGGCTGGAGGGTTGGGTACAAGGAAGGCTGGATTGACCTCTGGGGGGAAGGGTGGAGAGAGATTCCCGCACTTCCAGCTGGTCATCCAGAAAAGCAAGCTTACTGTAGTACCACAGACTGGGTTTATAAACCTTATCTGCTGGTGCACCTGACCTCTGGGACCTCAGGACCATAGTCCTCTGGGTCCTGTATGTCCCTCTGATGGTCGCAATTTTGGTTTTGACATCTTGGAGAGTTGTTGTGGGTATCTTTGTTTGCACAAATGCAAGCAGGCTCTCCAGGGCTGCTTTCCTGGCGACTTTATTTTTATTAGCGCCACTTTTTGTTTGCCATAATATAGGGAGCTCTTGCCATTTGTCGATGAACTCCCCCATGAAGTCTGGGTTTTTAAAAGTATTCATGATATCTGTAAAAGCGAGAAACCAAATAAAATATATATTTCAGGCAACATTCCTCAACTGTGCATTGTCTACATATTTTGAGCACACAAATCTCCTCGTCTGATGAACCTCAAAAAGTAAAATTGTTAGGTACCTTCGTCACGACGTTCGTTGCTAACTCCCTCTCCCGACAAATGAACGTATTTCCCAGACATGGATCTTCACTTGATATACACAGCACATGCGTGAAACTCTGCACACTTTCCCCGCCCCTGACGCTCGATATTGTACTTTCCCCGCCCCTTCTCGCTCGTAGTGCTGAACAAAACATGGCGGAGACACAGGTGGCTGAGATTACCTCTACAGAGGATGAAATTCCAGAGGAGCAGGGGCGTGTCCGGATGCGAGCGGAGATAGACGTGCTTTGGAGGAGCTCCGCTAGGCCCGACGGAATCCATAGCCATCCTAAGTCAGCGCCCTACAACCAGTCCACCAAATCCTCCATCCTGTCTCCTGGGCTTCCCCTCAGCAGATCCCTACCTGACTTGGGTCTCTGGGTGAGCCGAACACTCTGCATTCCGAGCCGGGCCGGCTCCATCCCCTGGTGATCCGCCGCCATCTTGCGGCCTGCGAGGCCTCTGAATCCACCGCGCTAAAGTACCGCGGCCGCGGGACGAACGGCGACCCTTCCGGAACCCATCCGAGGCAGCCTTCCAAGCCCGGAGGAGAACAGTGAGGAGTCGATAGCCGGCGAAGGCACCCTACTGAAGACGGCGCTCTGTGTGAAGAGGTGAGCGGCGGCCATCTTGATCCACCCAAAGCCCCTCAATAGCCTTAGTAGCCTTACCATCCTTCCTGGGCAAGGATCATCCACCACATCCTCCATCCCGGCCTTAGCCCTCCCTCAGTGTGTGCACCGGACCCTAACCGCAGACTGATAGTCACCCCTGATGGCCTGCAGGGTATCTGGTGGTTCCTGGCCTACTGTACGGCGGCGATCTTGCTCCACCCTACTGAGGCTCCACGGCCTGTTTCTATCCCTCGGGTCTCGCCACGCACCTAATTCCTCAAATTACGGCCACTGGTGCTTACTCACATGCTACCCGCTGTCCGCAGCACTTAGCGGTACCCCCTGTTTGAGTCCTGTGGACTGTAGATCAGATATAGCCCTGTGCAAGGCGGCCATCTTGCTGCACCCTAGAGTCCATCCTAAAGACTCTCCTCCAACAAATTGCCTCTGGAAGCCTAGGTGCTTTGGCTGGCCGGGCAATGGCCCCTGAACTAGATTGCTGCATATGCTGACTCTTTCTATGTACTAAACCCACAGCCCAGGGGGGCAGTCACGCAGAGTCGGGGATGATGACAGCTTGATCTCCCTGCTTTGCGCCGTTGGACCACACAAACTCGGCGAATAAGGCACACCTTGCTCCCTGACGCCACCATTTCAGCTCTCTGAACGACGAACATTACCTGATATAACCTATGTACAATACACCCCGGAGCCGGCAGCGCTACCGCTCACAGCAGAAGGCCTCTCCTGCAGGGGGGAAAGGGAAGGGGAAGGGCAAAATGGCGCCCGAACCTCCGGAGCCAGATGACTCCACTCAGCATTCTGAGGACAGCTTACACCAGTTCCCCTCCAACTTGGTAAGCCCCACTGACGCTGGCTCTGATGCCTTGCTCCAGAAGTTCCGCGGTATAGTCCGAGATGAAATAAATTCTGCCTCCCGTAAGCTCTCAGCGGAACTGGTGAGGGGGCTTAAGGAAATAGGCCACCGCACCAATCAATTGGAGCAGCGGATGGACTTGACAACAACAGTCCTGGAGGGTCACGAGGACGAGGTCGAGAGGCTGAATGCTGAACTGTTGAGCCTACAGGATAAATTAGAGGACTCTGAGAATAGAGCTCGCAGGGATAACCTCCGCATCCGTGGGCTCCCAGAGGCCATCACTGACTTGCAGGGGACGGCCACGGCTTTCTTTCAGGAGCTGGCGCCTGATGTCCCTCCGGAGCGCTTGGAATTTGACCGCATACACAGGTCCCTTGCTCCCAAACCCACCGAGGGTCCCCCCAGAGACGTTATCATTAAATTTCACTTTTACAGGACTAAGAAGCGGCTCCTGCAGGCTGCACGAGATCTCCCTGACCTCTCCCACCAGGGTAATCCCCTCCAATTATTTGCAGACCTCTCTCCGGTCACCATAGCCAAGAGGCGGAGTCTGAAGCCTTATCTGCAGATTCTACAAGCTCGGGGCATCCGTTATAGATGGGGGTTCCCCTTCAAGCTCTCCTTCTACCACCTTGGCCGCCAGTTTCATGCCTCCTCCTTGCCTGACTTACGGCGACATTTTCAGGATCTGCAGTTTGATCTCCCTCCCTCCCAACCGGAGTCTTCCTCGGCCCAGCCAAGACCATCCCGGTCACCCCACGGATCCTCGCAGAGGTCTCAGCAGGGCTCCCAGGCTCTTCGATCACTGCAAGCACAGCGATTCCAGGATGTCCCTAAGGGAGGACCGCATTAATTCTCTTTCGACGCTCCAAAGGATGGATAAGTCTTATCTTGAACACCAAGTATGAATCTAAATTTCACTCTTGATTATTCATTGCATGGCCCCAGTTGCAACGCATGGGCATTCCTGTCTCTAGGCCAATAAGACATCTGGACCCTCTCCCCTCCCTTTTTTTTTTTTCTCTTCCCCTATTCTCTTTGGGCTCGTCAGCCCTTTCCTGCCCCCCCTCCCCTATTCCTGGATTGTCCCCCCCCTTTTTTTTTTTTTTTTTTTTTTAACCCAGGTGAAGACTTTTTTGATTTGATGCTCTAGAGCAGTGGTTCTCAACTCCTGTCCTCAGGACCCACTAACAGGCCAGATTTTAAGTATTACCTTGGTGAGATGCAGACTAGAATACTGCAATCCCTGAGCAGCAAATTATATCACCTGTGATGCATTTCAGTTATCTTGCAAACCTGGCCTGTTGGTGGGCCCTGAGGACTGGAGTTGAGAACCACTGCTCTAGAGAACTATCCTTATGCTGCTCTGCACATTCCCACTAGTGTCGTGGGTGTGTGCTGCTCATCACAGACTGCAGTTATGGCCCTGGCGTGCGGGTCATGGGCATTGCATTTGCTGTGGGTCGGCTTTGTGTCCTGGACTCCCCGTACTTTCACTGGGGGCTCCGGAGCGTGAGGTTGGCCATGACCTACAGTTTATCGTTTAAAGGTTAAGTTGATATGTTATATAAATTTGTTAAGATTGCTTTAATCTTTATATCGGTGGGGTTTATCGGACATGTTTTTTTTTTTGTTCTTTGTTTTTTCTGCTTACCCTGTGCCGTAGTTGATCTCAATATTCAGACTACTTTGAAATCCAGCCGAGTGGTTTCCGACGGACCACTGCTCCCCCTTGGCTCGGAAGTTGACCAGAACAAGAGTTTTGGCTAACTTCCGACCCTCCAGTGGGATTCCAGTCCCACTACCAATTGCAACCTTGATGATTGGAATGTTTTTACTCCGAGTTCTACTCTGACTTTTTGTTTTTCTTGATCTGATTTCTTTAACTTTCTCCCTTTTTGACTCTCAGGTCTTTTATCCTTTTTTTTCCTCCACTAGGTTCGCGGGGTGTGTGCTTTGGGGAATGGTCTTCTATCTATTGTTAGTTCTACTATGACGTTTAATTGGCTATCCCTGAATGTTCAGGGTATGAATTCTCCTCAGAAAAGGGTGAAGGTCTTTAAGTATCTTAGAAAGCAACAGATTGACATTGCCTGCTTACAGGAAACTCATTTTTCGGCAACTTCCTGCCCTAAATACTTTGACGCTCAGTTTCCTCAGGTGTTTTTGGCTACTGCTCCAACCAAGCAAAAGGGGGTGCTCATAGCTTTCCGCAAGTCGGTCTTATTTAGTTGCACCAGACAGATTGCAGACCCCGAGGGCAGATATTTATTGCTACAAGGCACTATCCAAGGTAAGGAGGTCACCATTATGACCTACTATGCACCAAATTCAAATCCAGGACCCTTCTTGTCTCACGTCTGCACCCTGCTAGCATCCCACCACAAGGGTACTCTCTTTCTTGCGGGTGATTCGAATTTAGTTTTGAATCCCTCGTTTGATAAATACCCCTCGGAGCACATTGCTCCCTCCCCTGACGCAAAAAAATTTGCTCGCTCTCTACAATCACATGATCTGGTCGACCTTTGGAGGGAATGCCATCCTCAGGGTAAGGACTATACGTTTTCCTCCCACCCTCACCACTCTCACTCCAGGATCGATCATATGTTCATGCTACGCCGCCACCTTCCCATGGTGGTTAGGGCCTCTATCCTGGCTGTTCCGTGGTCTGATCACGACCCTGTTTTGGTGGTCTGCCACTCTGTTTTGGACAGACCCCAATTCTCCCCCTGGGTGATGAACGATTCGCTCTTATCGCTTAAAGAGGTCCGGGAAGATATTTTCAAGGCCTCAGAGGACTACTTCCGCGAAAATCAAGGCTCGGTAGAGTCACCTGTAACGCTTTGGGAGGCTTATAAGGCGGTACTCCGTGGCCACATTATCAGGGTGGCGTCAACCCGTAAGCGAGAACGGGGTCTGAAACAAAGGGCCCTGGAGACACGCCTGGAGGCGTTATCATGGCTTTTCAAACAATTCCCCCACCTCTAGCAACCGCAAACTCTTGGAGCAGGCCCGTTCGGAGCTAGATCTTAGTCTCACCGAGGGGGCTGAACGTATCTTACGGTGGTCCCGCCAGAGATGGTATACCAGGGCGAACAAGCCAAATCGAATGCTGGCCAACAGACTCCGGACTTTCGCTCCTAAACCCGCCCCCATCACATTGCGCAACCGGCACAATGTCCTTATGGGTAACCCATTGCGCGTATTGGAGGAGTTTAGTTTCCGCCTTACTAAATTATACTCAGACCCAGAGCAGTTTAATGCTCACGACACTGCTGATTTCCTCAGCCGTCTCCCTCTCCCGACCTTGACGGACGCGCATGTTACCCTTATGGACCGGGACATACAAGTCTCGGAGGTCCTCCAAGGTATAAAAGATCTAAAAGTAGGAAAGCGACCGGGGCCGGATGGCTTTACGGCACTTTACTACAGGAAGTTGGCCGCTGTGGTAGCTCCGCATTTAACGGCCATGTATAACTCTGTTAAAAATGGTCGCTCCCTTACCCGGGACCTCTTAATGGCTAACATAGTGATGATTCCTAAGCCGGATCGAGACCACTCCTCTTGGGCCAACTTTAGGCCTATCTCTCTAATCAATATCGATATGAAAATTTTGACCAAAATTCTGGCTAATCGCCTAAACTCTTTTCTCCCTCGGTTAATCGGGAAAGACCAGGTCGGTTTCATACCTCAGAGGCAGGCTGGTGATGCTATTCGATGTATATTGCAACTCCAACACATAGCCCATACCCGCTCGCTGGAAACCATGTTTTTGTCCCTGGATGTCCACAAGGCCTTTGACACTCTGTCGTGGCCTTACCTCATGTCAGTTCTTCGGCATTATGGCTTCGGGTCTTCGTTTATGCACTGGATGTCTGCCTTATATGACTCCCCCGGGCAAAAATGAAGTATTATGGGTTTGAGTCTCCTCTTTTTAATATCAAGAGGGGCACCCGCCAGGGATGCCCCCTATCGCCTCTTCTTTTTGTATTGGCTCTGGAACCCCTGGCGGAGGCGATTCGTTCGCATCCCGACATACGTGGCATCGAAATAGCGGGTTGCCCCCATAAAGTTTCCCTATTTGCCGATGATATCCTTCTTACTTTGACCACCCCCAGAATTTCTTTACCAAATTTACAATCCCTTTTGGACACCTTTGCTGCCCTTTCGGGGCTCCGGGTTAATCCCTCCAAATCAAAAGCATTGTCGGTTAACCTCTCTCCTGGTTTGTTGGGTGATCTACAGTCAGCGTTCTCCTTCCAGTGGGTCTCCTCGCTACCCTATTTGGGAATCCACCTCACCCCTATGCACTCCGGATTGTACCAGGCTAACTTTCCGCCCTTGTTCAAAAGCCTAACGGATAAGCTGTTGTCTTGGTCTCATTTGCCTTTGTCCTGGTTCGGCAGAATAACAGCTGTTCGTATGTCCTATCTCCCGAAACTACTGTACTTTTTTCGTGTCTTGCCTGTTCGGGTTCCCCCACATATCCTCCGCATACATCAGCGTAGAATTATGCAATTTATATGGGGTTCGACCCACCCCCGAATCAGCAAACAGGTTTTATTTGCTAAGCAAATTAATGGTGGTCTTTCGGTACCCAATTTACGGGCCTATTACATAGCCGCTAACATAGCCCCACTTTCGTGTCTTCATAAGACCTATCAGCTTCCGCTTTGGGCTATGCTTGACCTGGTCGACATCGACCCTATTCCAATCTCCTCATTGCCCTGGCTTCCTCCTGTGCACCGTCCGGCGGTTATGGGGCCTTGCTTGGCCCACTCCCTGTGAATATGGGACTCGGTAAAATACTCTGCGGGGTTGATCTCTTCTCACCTCCCACTCTTGCGACTCTTGCACTGCCCGCTATTCCCTCCAGGTTGTGACAATGCCTCCCAATTCTCATGGTGGACCACGAATGGGTTCACAGATGTGCACTCACTGTTGCGGCCGACCAGGATTTTGGCATTTGACGCCTTACGCTCCTCTCACGGTATTCCCTTGCGAGAGCACTTTCGCTATTTACAACTTCGCCATTTTCTTCAGAGTCTTATTAAGTCTCAATCTACCCCTTATACTTTGACCCCCTTTGAGAGCCTTTGTAGAGCCAGGCCCCACTCACCGGGCCTAATATCACTGATATATTCGGCTGTGATATCTACTAGGAGGCCCCCATTGAGGCCTTACCACCTACAATGGGAGAAAGAGTTGGGGAAGCAGTTGGACCCTGCGGATTGGCAGGCGATGACACTAACTCTGTCCAAATGCTCACGTAATGTGTTAATCTTGGAAAATGCCTATAAGGTATTGTATAGGTGGTACTACACACCGGCGAGACTGGCTCGCTTTATTCCAAATTACTCTCCGCTTTGTTTTAGAGGGTGTTCTCAGGAGGGTTCTATGGCACACATTTGGTGGTCATGCCCGCGGGCGTGCAGACTGTGGATTAGGGTATTTACTCTCATCCGCAATCTATTTCAGATTAATATCAAGAGGGACCCTTATGTAGCTCTCCTTGGTAAGCCCATCGTGGAACTACTGCATCCAGAAAGGCAACTAGCCCAGCATCTTTTTACTGCAACTAGGTTGACAATTGCGAGAGCATGGAAAACCCCCGCACTCAGCTTTGAGGCAGTCAAAAACTGCCTGAACGATGTCATGGTTAATGAGAAACTAACGGCAATCCTTTTGGATACGCATGACAAGTTTCTTGAAGTCTGGCAACCCTGGGTCACATACTACCACCCTTCTAGGTTTGACGCTACATTACTATCACTTTAGGACTCCCCTTGCGCACACCCTGTGGACCTCCTACTTCCCTCTTCTTTCTCTCCTTCTTCACATCCTATCGCTCTTCTTGTTCTGCTCCATCTTTTTTTTTTCCTCTCTTTCTATTCCTTTTTAGGCTCTTATTTTGCTGTTAACCCTTCATATCCTTTCTTGAGGATGCTAACTATCAGGTTCTATTGTTGTGTGTTGTTCACTCACTCTACAGGTTTGCAGACAGCCGGGCATGACCCGGGTCCTGGACCATCTGGTCCTAATGATTGTTTACATTTCTCCTTTATATTTGTGTATAGCATAAGACCACGACTCATGCCTCCTCTCTGCAGGTGAGGACTTCAAGCCCGGATTTGCCATGTATATTACATGCTATAACACTCTATTGTAAACCTGTACTGTTGGTTTATATGACAATAAAACTTTTTTGTAAAAGAAATTCCAGAGGAGCCCAAATCAAGACCCAGGAGATATAAGGCATCCAACATGTCATTCGAGGAAATGGTGGAGATGGTCGCCATTTTAAAGAAGGAGGATTATGATGCCAAGCATGGTCCGTATAAAAGGCCTAATCTGGTCAAGTGCAGAATTATGGGCAAAGTGGTCAAAAGTCTTCACAAAAAATTTGGGGTGTGCAGAACGAAGGAACAGCTCAGAAAACGATGGTCTGATCTGAAGTTGCGGGAGGCCGACCAATATAAAAGAATCAAGAAAGTTATAGTAAAAAGTAAGTAATTTTTTTTTAGTTTCCATGGTACATATTATTTTCTTGTATTCTGTCGTGTATTTTTAACTTTCATATAGTACACTGAAAGATACCATCTTTCAGGTTCGTCCGCACAGTAAACGGACATATTAAACCTCTTTCTCCGTACAGTTCCTCAAACGATGTTTTAGGATCATCCAGTGTGAACACCCATGTATTTTGGT
This sequence comes from Rana muscosa, assembly GCA_029206835.1. NCBI lineage: Eukaryota > Metazoa > Chordata > Amphibia > Anura > Ranidae > Rana > Rana muscosa. Next base: position 285,376,867 of record CM055117.1, read on the forward strand.
TTATTTGGGGGAGTAAATTTGGGCCTCACTTATTTTTTGGGTGCTAATCCAAAGGACATTTGTTCGTTAGAAAAAACGATATGCATGGTAATGTTAAGGGAGTGAATGCTCAGCAGCTGATGAAACATCTGAACGCAGTGGTACAAGTGTGGGCCTAAAGCCAAAAAGCTTGAGGGTGTCACACACAGGTGATCCTGTGTAGATACTTTGGGGTGTTACAATGTGTCAAATTTGTGTTCAAAATGTATATGCTCTGGTTTTGGCTATGTATCCAATCATTTGTCCCGGTTGGCACAGGGGGTAAAATTTAAAATGGAGCATGCTTCAAAAGAATGATTACAAAGTATTTTTTCATGTTTCTTATTTTAGCAAAATTGAGTCGCTACTAATGAAACTATTCCTTTTATTTCAATCTCCCTAGGGATTCGAAAAGCTACCTCAGATGAGACGATAATTGCAACACCTACAACAATACCCCCAGAACCCCAGGATGGAGAGGAATGTGATGTTGTGGAAGTGGAAAGTGGCACCACCACAGGTCAGAGAGAAACCAGACACATGCATGTTAAATAGATGTAGGCCTACATATTCTATCCTACATATTTCTTTTTACATTTAGGTGCAGTTCTGGCCGAAGACCCCAATAAGTTGACACATCACAGTGCCCAGATCCTGATCCAATACCTGATGGTCTGCTGTCATGACCTCGAAAAAATTAAGGGAGACTTGCTAGAGATCAGGGCAAATACAAAGCGGGTGGAGGAAAGGCTCCAAAATATCATGGCTGTGCTTGGGCGTGTCTAATGTTTTTACACCAAATAACGTTTTACTTGCAGAGTTTTATAAGTATTTTTGTTATTTTACCCTTTAATGACTAGCACATGTTTAGCTTTTTCAAAATTTTGACGAATATAGTTTGTTTATGCATGGCTGGTCATGCGTTTTAATACACCCGAAATTAAGGGAACATCCACATTTCTAAGGAAGTTTCCCACCTAAAAAAAGAAATAAAGGTATTTTTACATAACAAATAATTGTGGCTTCATTATGTAAATGTGGTGCTGAGTGAACTAATCAATGTTTGGTGTTTACACTGACAATGAAGGCTAATTACGATTGTTTTATCTACATGGCAAAACAAGTGCACTAGGTAAACCTACCAGAAACATCAAACATTATACAATAAAAAATCCAAACCAATCTTTACTCCAGAAAAAGTTTTATTTTTTTGGTATAAAATTATTAAAGATTGTCTGGCATTTCAATGGCCCCCCTACCCATAAAATAGTCCACATATTGGTTACGGACCTCACGTCCGGTTGGGGGGGCCAAGCCAGGACAGCCAGGTTCCAGGGCCACCAAAGTTTCTGCATTGATTAAAGAGGCCTCAGGCCCACTCAAAGATATATAACTCGTTGAATGCACCCTTAGGAAATTATGCAGCACACAGCACGCCATAACCACATGGTTCCATTTGTATGGGGCAAGGTGGATGGAGGTAAGGAAGAGGCGAAATCGGCTGGCCATGATCCCAAACGCATTTTCCACCACCCTTCTGGCTCTGGCCAGCCGATAATTGAACACCCTCCTCTCAGGGGTGAGGGTGCGTTGCGGGAATGGCCTCATCAAATGGGGTCCCAGGCCAAACGCCTCATCCGCCACAAAGACAAAAGGTAGTCCCTCCACATTCTGCTCCGCTGGTGGCAAGGCCAGCAGATCCAAAAGGAGCCGTTCCCCAAACTCCGTCTGGGCAAAAACTCCTCCATCAGACATCCTGCCATTCTTGCCAACGTCCACATAGAGGAACTCGTAGGTGGCCGACACCACTGCCATCATCACGACGCTGTGGAACCCCTTATAATTATAATAAAAGGATCCCGAATGGGGTGGTGGGACGACCCGAACATGTTTGCCGTCGATGGCTCCTCCACAGTTCGGAAAGTTCCATCGCTGGGCAAACTCGGAAGCCACATTCTGCCATTCATGTGGCGAAGAAGGGAACTGTGGAATTAAAGAAATAATAAATTAATACTTGGAGCCAGAAACATTGAAAGCTGATTTCATACACACATTCATAGCCAACATTGGTAGAAACTGTTCAAAACATAAAAAATTTAAAGCAACAAAAAACAAACAAACCAAAAAATTATGGGGGGGGGGGTTGAAGATGAGTTGGGAATATCACACATGAAGGCTGTAGCACTCTGTATTGAAGTTAACAAAAATGAAACATTCCTAGGCAAAATTTAGGGTGCGTTTTGGGTAAAGCACTATGATGGAACATAGAATAAAAAACATGGAAATGACTAGGCAAGGTAGGTATGGCCCCAGGATAGCATGCTGGAGAGGTTAGGTAAGCCAAATTTACAGGTAGGCCTCAAACCCCAAACTTTAAATAATAAAACATGTGGAGAAATGGGACATTCCCTGCAGCTAAGAATCATGTGAATTAGGGACTGCAAATAAAGCAAATTAAAAAGTATCCAAAAATAAAAACCATACAATGTGAATTTTTGAAGAAGAACACTTACCTTAATATAGTTCTCCTGCAAAACTTGAAGGATGGCAGAACAAGTCTCTGGTATAATGATCCCCAGAGCCTGGGGGGATATGCCTGTGGAGAACTTAAGGTCCTGCAGGCTTCTCCCAGTCGCCAGGTATCACAACGTGGCGATGAGCCTCTGCTCAGCACTGATGGCTTCCCGCATAACGGTGTCCTGCCTGGTAATATAGGGGGACACCAAAGCCAACAGCTGCTGAAATACGGGGCCAGACATCCTGAGAAAATTCCTGAAATCATCAGGATTATTCTCCCTGATCTCCCGCAACAAAGGCATGTGACAGAATTGGTGCCGCTGGAGCAACCAATTCTTGGTCCATGAACTCCTCCTGACCCTGCTCATGGCATGGAGTCGGGATACAGCATGAACCCCTGCACCAACTACAGCATGAACTCTACGACGAGTGCGTAGCCGCAACATGGCTAGATAACGGTCGGCTGAACAGAACGAACTAGAAGAACGCACGGAAGAACAGCAAGGCCTATGAAGAACAAGCTGAAAAACACGAACGTGCAGAGCAGGCCGCACTGAATAAACAGATACGAACTGACTACAAGCAGTGCTAAACAGATACGAACCCACAGGCGCAAACTGAACTCCCGAAAACGATCTTCAAAGCACGAAGACTAAAAAGCGCGAATCGTCTCTCACCAAACTTTTACTAACACGTGGTAACACGGAATTAGCAAAAGCGTCCCAAAGGGTGGCGTCATTCGAACGGAACTTCCCCTTTATAGTGCCGTCGTACGTGTTGAACGTCACTGCGCTTTTGCTTGATCGTTTTTTTTAATGATGGTGTGTACGCAAGGCAGGCTTGAGAGGAAACATGAAAAAAAACGAGGAGAAAAACGTCGGTTTAAAAAATGACATTAAAAATGAACGTGTGTACGGGGCATTATAGTTTGCTTCTATCGTGTTTATATCTGAAGCAAAACTGTACACTGCTTCAATCATTTGCTTTTCCTCGATTCCTTTGCCCAGTTCTTGGCCCCATTTTTCTATAAAGGGTAGTAGTCCTTCCGTTTCTAATTCTAATCCTTTACTACATATCTTTTCCATTTGAGTTAGTGCTTTTTCGTTTCTAATTGGTTGTGCTATAGTGCTAACTAAGTGTTTTGTGTTTCAATATTTTTATTAAAGTTTTTGTCATACAAAAAGTATAAAATATACATCAAGACATTGTACAGTCATATTACCGCCTCTGGGATTCAAATCGCTAGGATCATAACGCCCAGGGGCCCATGTTATAGTAGCCCAAAAAAAAAAGAAAAAAAAAATTCTGCTGAAGAATCTCCAGCAAGGGCTGGAGCATAATTGCACTTTTGGATATCTTACAGAAAACTACTGCACCCCTGAAACACCAACTCCTCCCGACATCTCAGGTTTCGACTGGTGAACTACCCGCCTAGAGGAGCCGTCCCCTCATCTGCTTGTCGGGGGGGTTCAACTCCTCAGCCCGCACGGGCAACTCTTTGTGCAGTTCAGACCGACAATGGTCCTATTAATAACTTATAAACCAGTGAAAGCAGGGAGTCGTACAGACCTCTAAGGCCTGGAGCTGACTCCAAAAATAACAATCAGTAAGAAATTAGAAGCAAGGAAATAGGGGGGAAGGAAACAAAGCAAGAAAAGAATAGTTGAGAAGAGGGAAAAGGGGGAGGAAGGGAAAGGAAGGGAAGGAGCCCCGATCAAGCACCCTGACAACCCTAGAGATAAACCAATGTTAAGCTGGAGGTATCCTGGGGTCACTAGTAAGGTAATGAAGCCAAGGGTCCCATACTTTATGAAAGAGCTTCATTTTGTCCTGAGCCAATGCCGTCAACCGTTCGTTCAGCATCAACCAAGACAATTTACCTTTAAACTGATCAAATGGCAGAGCCGCCGATTTCCAGTTCCTAGCGATGGTTATCTTTGCTGAAATGAATATAAATGTCAAGAGTCGCCTGCAATTCTTGGAGGCCTCTACTATTCCACTCCCTAATAGTGCTTGTTTAGCTGACTTAATCAGGTTAACCTGAGTGAGGGAGTAAATTAAATTATATACCCGGATCCAAAACCTCTGAACCTTGGGGCATGTCCACCATATATGAAAGGTGGTACCGACCTGACCACAACCTCTAAAGCAAAACGGGGTTGCCCCGATATAAAAGTCGCCAGCCTGGCCGGCACCATATACCACCTTAGCAGAACCTTGTAGTTCGCCTCTATTATTGATGTATTGATGAGCGACCGAGAGGCTGTCTCTGCTATCCTATGCCAGTCGTCCAATTCCAGGGTTTCCTTCAAATTGGTCTCCCAGTGGACCATATAGTTAAGCTTTGTCGATGTGCTCAACAATATCGAATAGACAGCGGACAGATGACCTTTGATTTTATCATAATTACGGCACATATGCTCCAGTGGAGTTAGAGCTGCAAGGTCACTCTTTCTAGCAAGGGTTTGCATATAATGTGAAATCTGAGCAAATCTAAAATTCTCTGCTGGAGGCATATGATACTTATCAGTCAATACCTTCTCAGGTAGCATACCCCTGCGATTACATAAGTCAGCTATGCGTAGGAGACCTTTATTGGTCCACCACTCAAATGCCAGGGGGGTGAGACCCGGGGTGAAAGCTCTATTGCGTAGTAGTGGTGCCAGTGGAGAATGAGGAGATTTAAATTTGTGGGATCTGGATAGTCTGTCCCATATTTCCAAAGACAAAGATAAAGTAGGGCATAATTCAGCAGGTCGCTCTTTGATAGAGAGCCACAAAATGTGAGAAATTGGAGTGGGACGGCAAGAGTGGGATTCCATGGCCATCCATATGGCCGGTGCCCATTGGGAATGGAACCTAGTGAGTTGTGCCACCTGGGCAGCATAGAAATATTTCAAGAAATCAGGCAAGCCTAGGCCTCCCTTCCGTTTTAACGCATATAGGGTACTCCTATTCACCCTAGGTCTCTTGTCTCCCCAAATGAATTGCAGAACCTTATTCTGAAATTGTTGAAGGTTGTTACGGGTCAGGGAAACCGGCTAGGTACGGAAAAAATATAACAATCGGGGTAGAACATTAATTTTTATTGAGTGTAGTCTGCCGAACCACGATGGTGGATGAACCTGCCACTTAGCCAAATCATCTGTCAGTCGCTTAAAAAGGGCAGGATAGTTCCCTTTGTACAACGTGCCAACAGATGAGGTCAAATGTATACCTAAGTAAGGAAGAGCATCTGATTTCCATTAAAATGGAAATGTTTGCTCAAGTGTCGTCTGCGTGGAGCTCAGCAATGACAAATTCAGCGCCCTTGACTTACTATGGTTAATTGTCAACCCCGATATGTCAGAAAATGGTTGCAAGATTGCATATAAATTGGGCAGGGATGTAATTGGTGAAGTCAAGGTCAGCAATAGGTCATCGGCAAAGAGTAGGCGTTTGTGTTCATAGTCCCCGCAATAAACCTCCTGAACATCTCTGCTTGAACGAATTTTAATCGCAAGTGGCTCTATCGCCAGTGCGAATAATAGCGGTGACAATGGGCATCCCTGTCTAGTTCCTCTGCAGATTGGAAATGATTGAGAAGTATATTCCCTGAGCATTAGTGAAGCGCTCGGGGAGTCATATAATATGCGGAGGAGATCCAGAAAGCGCCCCCCAAATCCATAGCGAGTAAGGACGTCAAATAGATATTCCCAGGAAATGGAATCAAACGCCTTCTGGATGTCCAATGAGAGCAACATTCCCCTCCTGGGTCCTATGCCATCCCAATCAGACTGGACTGCCGAAATGAGATTAAATAACCAACGTGTTTGATCTGATGCCTGTCTATTCGGGACAAAACCAGCCTGATCAGGGTGAATATAGCACTCAAGAAAAGTATTGAGTCTTTCGGGCAGTATTTTAGTTAGGATTTTCAGATCCGTATTGATTTGAGAAATCGGGCGGTAATTGGTGCAATCCCCGTGATCCTTTCCCGGCTTCGGAATGACACTTATATGAGCCATATTTTCGTGGCAGGGAATCCCAAAACCACTCCTCAGGTCATTAAAGTAGGAGCATAAGTGAGGGGTGAGGAGATCTTGATACTTCCTATAATAGTGGCCCGGGAAGCCTTTAGGCCCCGGAGCTTTAGTAGGATGCAGTGTTTTGATTGCGGCCTTGACTTCAAGTTCCGTAAAGGCTCCGTCCATCAGTTCCGCGTGGGCCTGTGTCAGTGTGGGCAGCTGTAAGTTGTGGAAGAACGCGTCCGCTCCAGATGGATCAAACGTATTTTGCGCCCCATACAGCTTAGCGTAGAACTTGTGAAATTCCCCAATAATCTTTTCAGGGTTTTGGGTGGTAAGGCCCGTGGACAATCTCAATTTAGGTAAAGTCGGCGTATATGGTCGAGGGACCAGTTTTCTAGCCAGCATTGTGGTTGGTTTGTCCCCCATAGTGTAGAACCTATGTTTGGACCAACTGATATGCTTCTCCACTTGCGTAGTCAGACTAAGGTTAAGAGCTAGTCTGGCTTCGTCGATTTTGTGCCTTATATCTATCCGGGGATTCCCATGCTGTTCGTTCATTAATTCCTCTAATTTAGCCTCCAGTTTCTTAATCGTCTGTTCCCTGTCCCGTTTTACTCTAGTTGCCACTTGCATTAGAATGCCCCGAATCGCAGCTTTGTGAGCCACCCAGTTCATCGCGGGGGAAGTGTCCGCAGCTTTATTAAGTCTAAAGTACTCTCGTATTTCCCTTTGTATTTCCAAAAAGATTATAGGGTCATTTAACAGACTCACATTGAGTCTCCACGGGGAGGGTTTTGATTTGGTCCACAGTCCTGTGATAGAGAGTTTGATCGGGGAATGGTCCGACCAAGGGGTAGACAAAATTTTGACTGTCTTAATAAATGGGAGTAAAGGCGTGCGTCCTAAAAGATCTATCCTAGAATAAGTATGATGTACCTGCGAAAAATACGTAAAGTCTCTGACCGTGGGGTTATTTTCACGCCAGCTATCAATAAGATCGTGGAAGTGAAATAGGCGCGCCACTTTGCTGCTCCCGGTCGGTGGGCGTTGCAAAATTGGTTTAGAGGAGTCAGACTTAGCAATATTCCCTTGGACAGGATTATGAATATCACCCCCCCATTACCACCTGACCCTGGACCTTGGGCATCAAAATTTGAAGCATTTTGCTAAAGAATTCCGGCTGTCCAGTGTTTTGGGCATAATATGATATAAAGGAAACCTCTCGGTCGTGGAGCCGCCCCACTGCCATAATATATCTACCCCCCTTATCTTTAACAACAGTAACAGGGATGAAGGGGGTCCGTTTCGAAAAACAGATAGCTACCCTACCCCTTTTTCTCCCGGCCCTCTGCAAGATAATACTGCGGATACTTCGCACTGAGGTAACGAGGAGCTGAGGTGTGTGAAAAATGGGTCTCTTGTAAGAGAAGGACATCAGCCCTCTGCTTGTGATAGAACTGAAATGCTTTTGTCCTCTTGGCAGGTGAATTAAAACCATGTACATTGTGGCTAATTATGGAGTAGTCAGTGTTGTATGTCGTGGCCATCGTGGTAGAGCAGAGCACTCTTACCTTGCGTTGTCAATGGGGTGGTCGGCGCCACTGGAGTGAAGACTATCAGCCTCCATGACCCTTCGGACCTTGATACGGGGGGAGGGTGCCAGATCAAGGCTCGCAAGAGAAAGGGGGAAAAGAGGAGAAGAAAAGATGTTATAAAGACAGCAAGACAAAGAAAAACACTTGTGGGCCTTAGGCCCAGACAACGAGAATAAAACATTTTTAACTGATATATGAAGGCATGGGGAACAACCCCCGCCGGAGACAAAATCCGGCACATTAGGTGCAAGGGTACCATCCTCGTCAGAGAATAGGTAGTCTCGCAATTGGGTGGCATGTGTAGCCACCCTGACCCAACTCGAACAAGCGCTAATTAACAGGTCATACGAGGTCAATCAAAAATAACATAAACCAGTCGACACAGCATGACATAACAGGTTGTCTGTAATAAGACATGTTCCCTAGGGCGATGTCTCAAGGGCAGGAAGGGTCTCCATCGGTCGTTCTCGCCCCCGAGTCACAACCCAGCGTGGGATCTACATATTGTGCCAGGTAAAAGCCCCAGTCTCAAGAATACTATGGTTCTGGCAAAAAAAGGTGGGGTTCTATGAGGCAAAAGATGAACCTTCTGACTGTCATTATAAAAGCCAGGAAACCATGTAACTTAGTTGAACAGCGCACATGTATGATGGCCCCATCCAGCTCATAGTCCATCATGAGCAGGGATGAGCCGAACACCCCTCTGTTCGGTTCGCACCAGAACCTGCGAACAGACAGAATGTTCGCGCGAACTTTAGAACCCTATTAAATACAATGGACTCGAACGTTCGAAATCTAAAGTGCTAATTATAAAGGCTAATATGCAAGTTATTGTCCTAAAAAGTGTTTGGGGACCTGGGTCCTGCCCCAACGGACATGTATCAATGCAAAAAAAGGTTTAAAAAATAGACGTTTTACTGGGAGCGGTGATTTTAACCACTTAAGCCCTGACCATTTTGTAGCTAAAGGACCAGAGCTGTTTTCAGAATTTTGCACTGCGCTGCTTTAACTGGAAATTGTGCGGACATGCAATGTTGTACCGAAACAAAATTTGCGTCCTTTTCTTCCCACAAATAGAACTTTCTTTTAATGGTATTTGATTGCCTCTGCGATTTTTATTTTTTGCGATATAAACGGAAAAAGACCGAAAATTTTGAAAAAAAATTATATTTTCTACTTTTTGTTATAAGAAAAATCGAATAAACTCAATTTTAGTCATACATTTAGGCCAAAATGTATTCAGCCACATGTCTTTAGTAAAAAAAATGTCAATAAGCGTATATTTATTGGTTTGCGCAAAAGTTAGAGCGTCTACAAACTAGGGTACATTTTCTGGAATTTACACAGCTTTTAATTTATGACTGCCTATCTCATTTCTTGAGGTGCTAAAATGGCAGGGCAGTACAAAACCCCCCCAAATTACCCAATTTTGGAAAGTAGACACCCCAAGGAAATTGCTGAGAGGCATGTTGAGCCCATTGAATATTTTTTTTTTTTTCGCAAGTGATTGAATAATGACTAAAATAAATAAATAAAAAAAAAAATTACAAAAAGTTGTCACTAAATGATATATTGCTCACACATGCCATGGTTATATGTGGAATTTCACTCCTCACTACCTATCACAGTTTCGAAGGCCATAAAATGCCAAAATAGCACAACCCCCCCCCCAAATGACCCCATTTTAGAAAGTAGACACCCCAAGGAAATTGCTGAGAGGCCTGTTGAGCCCATTGAATATTTTTTTTTTTGTCCCAAGTGATTGAATAATGACAAAAAAAAAATTACAAAAAGTTGTCACTAAATGATATATTGCTCACACATGCCATGGTTATATATGGAATTACACCCCAAAATACATTTTGCTGCTTCTCCTGAGTACGGGGATACCACATGTGTGGGACTTTTTGGGAGCCTAGCCGCGTACGGGACCCCGAAAACCAAGCACCGCCTTCAGGATTTCTAAGGGCGCAAATTTTTGATTTCACTCCTCACTACCTATCACAGTTTCGAAGGCCATAAAATGCCAAAATAGCACAAAACCCCCCCAAATGACCCCATTTTAGAAAGTAGACACCCCAAGGAAATTGCTGAGAGGCCTGTTGAGCCCATTGAATATTTTTTTTTTGTCCCAAGTGATTGAATAATGACAAAAAAAAAAAAAAATTACAAAAAGTTGTCACTAAATGATATATTGCTCACACATGCCATGGTTATATATGGAATTACACCCCAAAATACATTTTGCTGCTTCTCCTGAGTACGGGGATACCACATGTGTGGGACTTTTTGGGAGCCTAGCCGCGTACGGGACCCCGAAAACCAAGCACCGCCTTCAGGATTTCTAGGCACAAATTTTTGATTTCACTCCTCACTACCTATCACAGTTTCGACGGCCATAAAATGCCAAAATAGCACAAAACCCCCCCAAATGACCTCATTTTGGAAAGTAGACACCCCAAGCTATTTGCTGAGATGCATGGTGAGTATTTTACAGCTCTCATTTGTTTTTGAAAATGAAGAAAAAATAGGATTTTTATAACAGCTTACCTGTAAAATCCTTTTCTTGGGAGTACATCACGGGACACAGAGCGACATAGTCATTACTAATGGGTTATATAGATACCGTCAGGTGCTGGCACTGGCAACTTCCAAAACCGGAAGTACCCTCCCCTATATAAGCCCCTCCCATCCGGGAGCACCTCAGTTTTGTAGCAAAGCAATAAGTGTCCCCAAAGAGGGGCGGGAGCTCTGTGTCCCGTGATGTACTCCCAAGAAAAGGATTTTACAGGTAAGCTGTTATAAAAATCCTATTTTCTTTCTCGTACATCACGGGACACAGAGCGACATAGTCATTACTAATGGGATGTCCTAAAGCAATGCCCAATGAGGGGGGGGATACACCATATATAAGCTGAGCGCTATCAGACATGAGGATCTTTTGCGGCCTGCAACACACTGCGCCCAAAGGCGACATCCTCCTGACTTCTAACGTCCACCTGGTAGAACCTAGTAAACGTGTGTACTGAAGACCACGTTGCGGCCTTACAGATTTGAGCCAGGGAGGCCTGGTGATGCACTGCCCATGAAGTTCCAACTGCTCTCGTGGAGTGCGCTCTAACTTTGAACGGAGGCGGTCTCCTTCTCAAGCCATAAGCTTGCATAATGACCTGTCGAATCCACTTGGCTAAAGTAGATTTTGACGCTGCCTGACCCTTTCTGGGGCCTTCCGGCAGAATAAACAAAGTATCCGTTCTGCGAATCTGAGCAGTGGCTTTTAGATAAGCTTTAACTGCTCTTACTACATCCAAAGAATGCAATAACTTTTCCTCTACCGAAGTAGGTTTGGGGAAAAGAGAAGGAAGAACCACATCTTGGTTCAAATGAAACCTCGATACCACCTTAGGAAGAAAGGCTGGATGAGGACGTAACACTACTCTGTCCTTATGGATAACCAGATATGGCTCCTTACAGGACATAGCTGCTAATTCCGATACTCTTTTAGCCGAACAAATGGCTACTAGAAAAATCAATTTCCTGGTGAGAAGCACCAAGGAAATATGCTGTAATGGTTCAAATGGTTGTTTCTGTAGAACCGACAGAACCAAGTTTAGATCCCATGGACATATGGGAATATTAACCGGAGGACTAATACGCATCACTCCTTGTATAAAGGCTTTGACTAGTGAATGCGAAGCCAAGGGCCTTTGAAAAAATATTGACAAGGCCGAAATCTGACCCTTGATAGTACTCAAGGCAAGCTTCCTATCTACAGCCCACTGTAGGAAGTCCAGAATCCTACCTATTACGTACTTATGTGGATGCCATTTCTTGGCCTCACACCACGCGATGTACGCCTTCCAGATTCTATAGTAGATCTGCCTGGATACCGGCTTCCTGGCATTGATCATGGTAGATACCACAGCATTAGAGAGCCCTCTCTTTTTTAGAATGTGGGCTTCAATAGCCAGGCCGTCAAACCTAGGGCTGGTAAGGAAGGGTGGTATATCGGTCCTTGCGAAAGCCGGACGACGTGGGAGAGTCCAAGGACTCCCCACTGAAATTTTACAATCTCCGCGTACCACGCTCTTCGGGGCCACGCTGGAGCCACCGGAATCACCGGTTTCTTTTCTACCCTGATTCTGCGGAGTAATCGAGGTAACCATTGTGGCGGTGTGAATGCATATATCAGCTTGAACTGATCCCAAGGGAACACTAGGGCATCCGAGCCGCAAGCTAGGGGATCCCTTGTCCGAGAGACAAACCTGTCCCCCTTTGCGTTGAATCTGGATGCTAGAAGATCTACATCCGATGTTCCCCACCGCTGACATATTGTCCAGAAAACCTCGGGGTGAAGGGACCCTTCCTCTGGGCCTAATTGCTGGCGACTTAGAAAGTCCGCCTTCCAATTCTACACTCCTGGAATGAATACCGCAGATATGGCTGGGACATATTTTTCTGCCCATTTCAGGATGTAATTTACTTCCCTCTGGGCTGCACGACTCCTGGTGCCCCCCTGATGATTGATATATGCCACTGCTGTGGCATTGTCTGATTGCATTCTGACAGGGGACCCTTGGAGTTTGGATGTCCATGCTACTAGGGCATACCGGGCTGCTCGTATCTCTAAGAGATTGATGGGCAGGGCCTTTTCTGTAGTGACCACCTTCCAAGAAATCGGACTGAAGGATTTCCTTTTTTCCAGATTCTGGGGAACCAACCACCAACGGAGGCTCTTGCGAACGGAAGGGGACAAGGACATTGTAAGTCTAGGGCCTGAACTTTTTTGTTCCAGGCTGACAGTATGGCCCCTTGCAAATTCCTTGAATGGAATTGACCGTAGGGTACTGCTTCGAATGATGCCACCATTTTTCCCAGCAGCCTCATATACAGGCGTATGGACGGCTGTCTTTTTTGTACCCACTAAGTGGATCAAATCTTTCAAAGACAACACCTTTCCTCGATGCAAGAATATTTTTCTCTGGCCTGAATCCAACCTTAGCCCCAAGTATTCCAGACTTTTGACTGGTTTTTAGGGCTGACTTGTCTCGGTTGATAATCCAACCGTGAGATTCCAGATACTTGATCGTCTTGTGAACGACCACGTCTAGTTTTTTCACTGAGTGGTCTATCAGCAACAAGTCATCCAGATATGCCATTATCATTACACCTTGTGTTCTTAGATTGGCCAATAAAGGGCCAGAATTTTTGTAAACACTTGTGGTGCTGTGGCCAAACCGAAGGGTAAGGCTCTGAACTGAAAATGGCGCCCTTCTACTGCAAAGCGTAGAAATTTTTGGTGGACTGGAAAGATGGGAATGTGCAAATAAGCATCTTTGATGTCGATCGTGGCTAACCAATCCTCCCCTTGTAGGGCAGTGGCCACCGATCGGATCGACTCCATCGGAAAGTCCTGATATACAGGAATTTGTATAGCCCTTTTAGAATTAATATGGGCCTCCCGTCCGCGTTTGCTTCGGGACTGTAAAGAGGTTTGAGTAAAACCTGAACCCTCATTCTTCCAGGGGAACCTCCATAATTACTCCTTGGAGCAATAGTTGTTCTAGTGCCAACAGGAGGGACTCTCTCTTCCGGGGATCCCTTGGCACGTTTGACCTCAAAAATGGGAAGGAGGAGAGTCTTTTAACTCCAAACTGTATCCCAAACCTACTGCGGAGAGCACCTATCTGTCTTGATCGTGTCCCACCAGGTCTCTTGCGAACAACTGGAGTCCTCCCCCCACCCGACTGAGTGGGGGCTTCATGAATTTAACTTTGGGGGAGGTTTTGTACCTCCCCTGACCCAGGGTTTCTCATTGCCCTGCTACTGTCCCTGTTTTTTACCCCCGGGATTTGACCAAGGAGGCCGTCGGAACTGTTACACAGCCGATGCCCCAGGGACTGGAGAAGCAGGCCTCTTAAAGAGGGACCTCTAACTCTGCTTTTAACCGGCAAGAGCGTATTTTTACCGCTGGAAATTTTCTGGATATATTTGTCCAGGTTTTCCCTGAATAAGCGTTCACCATGAAATGGGACGCTAACCAGCCATTCTTTACAGGGAGCTTCAGCAGACCAGTTTTTGAGCCATAGGAGCCTACGCATATGTACTATAGACAGCGTAAGGCGGGAGGCCTGATGGACTGAATCCTCTATGGCGTCAACCGCAAAGCCTAAGGCTCTAGGTAGATCAGCTAGGGCAAAGCCTGCTGATCTGTCAAGTCCCTCAAGACCTGTTTCAAATGATCCTTCACTGCTTAGCAGACCCCAATAGCTGCTACTGCTGGTTGTATCACCAAGCAGATTTTCATAAGGACTCCAATCTTTTATCTATTGGGTTCTTGAACATTTGGACATTATCCACTGGACATGTCAGTGATTTATACATACAAGAGATGGCTGCGTCCATTGTAGGGACCTTCCATTTTTTTTTTTTTTTTTTGATGAACTTATCCTCCATGGGATAGACCACCGGAAATCTCTTGGGGGAATAAATATTTTCTCAGGACGTTCCCAATCCTGGTAAATGAGCCCTTTCAGTAAAGGGTGAAGTGGAAAAGAACAAACAGTCTGGGGGCTTCTAGCGACCCCAACGAGGATACAGTAGTGGTTGATGGTTCCGCAAGGTGCATTTTTAAATGCTGATCGGACCATGTTAGTCAGAGACTGAACCCATAATCTTTCAGCTTGAGATGCTGAGAAAAGGTTCCCCCACTGTTGATTCCTCTATAACAGAATCAACCTTATCCTGATCCCCTTCAGGCAGGTCGATCCCTGTATGGGACTGTTGCTCTGCTAACAGGCACTCTGAAGGAGGAGACGGAGATCGGGCGTGCTTTCCCTGACAGGGAGGCAGCGATAAATGTTGACAATCTCTCTCTAATCCTCCCAGAGCTGAGGAAAAAACCTCCTCTGTTACATACACAGGAGCAGGTGACTGAGGACAGCCACAGTACCAAGTACCCCTGCGGGGTCTCTACGGTCACTTACCTCTGAACTTCAGGGGAGACTGGTGCAGCAGGAGTATGCCCAAGATCCTCCGAGCCCGATGAGACCCCCTTCGCTTCCTGGAAGATTCAGTTCCGGAGCTTCTGGACGGCATATTCCTAAGCCTAAAGCTGAGGTATTCCAGCCGTAATACACCACTTTTACTGAGAATAGTCTAGCACAATTGCTGCTATATCACAGTTGGTGTCTACTAATGTGCCTTTCTAGGGGATGCCTGTATCAACCGCTTGCTGTATGCCTTTAAATGTTGCCAGCTCTGTCTCTGTACTTCATAGCCAGCTCACTACAATATTGTGTTTTTTTTAAACTGCTGGGACGCCCGCACATGCGCAGAAGCGCTGCGGCGCGCACAGAGCGTCATCCCCCAGGCTCCGCCCCCTTTCCCGGCTCACCTCTATATATAGAGGCGCGTGCACGCGCACGCGCGCGGGCACGTGCGCCTTCGGCGCTAATTTCAAATATGGTAACAAGGGACAGGAGCCAGGGCCCCTCTTTGCCGCAGGCCGGGGGATGGACGAGCACTGCAACATGGCAGAGGAAGCAGTTTCCTATAAGAGAACTCACCATCTGCCTGGACTTTGCTCTGCTGAGAAGAAGCTAGTCCACATGACAAGAAAACATTCCACAGCGGCCTCTAGTGGACAAACACAGGTACCGCAGTCTAATATATTAAATATATATATATAAAAAAAATTTTTTTTTTTTTTTTTTCTTGACCACCATTAAAAATTATTACATTTTTTTAGTAGTTACAGGCATGCACAGAATTTTGCGGGAATACCATTAGGTAACAGACAGAAAGACAAATTAGGCTTGGGGGTCCCCCAATAGAACCAAGTTCCTGGGGGCCCCCACTTACCTGTTCCCCGCCGCAGGACTTTGTTTGGTCCACAAAAGCCCAAACTTCACCTATCACGGCAGGCATTGTAATCAAACCTTCAGGGACCGGGTTCCCAAGGATTCCACTCCCCTGGACCTGTATAGCACCCTGCACAGAAAACATCTTGGTCGTGGGTATGACCAGAGCTCTGGATCCCAGGGTCCAGCTCTCCTAAGAGAAGCATTACAGGCAAAACCTTGCTCTTCTCTGCAAGGCCCGGGTACCGACCGTTTAGCTATGAAGCTTTTTTGGTCGGATCCGGAATAGCTTACTGAGGCCCAAAAGAACCTGTACGCAAGCTCAGTGAAAAACACATGTTTCTTCTTGGCCAACACCTTAGACACTGGCAAAAAACTGAGGTGCTCCCGGATGGGAGGGGCTTATATAGGGGAGGGTACTTCCGGTTTTGGAAGTTGCCAGTGCCAGCACCTGACGGTATCTATATAACCCATTAGTAATGACTATGTCGCTCTGTGTCCCGTGATGTACGAGAAAGAAACATTTTTTATTTTTTATTTTAATTTTCAAAACTTTGTGACAAAAAGCGAGATCTGCAAAATACTCACCATACCTCTCAGCAAATAGCTTGGGGTGTCTACTTTCCAAAATGGGGTCATTTGGGGGGGGTTTTGTGCCATCTGGGCATTCCATGGCCTCCGAAACTGTGATAGGCAGTGAGAAGTGAAATCAAAAATTTACACCCTTAGAAAGCCTGAAGGCGGTGATTGGTTTTTTGGGTCCCGTATGCGGCTAGGCTCCCAAAAAGTCTCACACATGTGGTATTCCCGTACTCAGGAGAAGCAACAGAATGTATTTTGGGGTGTAATTCCACATATGCCTATGACATGTTTGAGCAATATATCATTTAGTGACAACTTTGTGCAAAAAATAAAAAATAAAAAAATAAATTGTCTATTTTCCGCAACTTGTGTCAACATATAAAATATTCCATGGACTCGACATGCCTCTCAGTATATAGCTTGGGGTGTCTACTTTCCAAAATGGGGTCATTTGGGGGGGTTTTGAACTGTTCTGGCATTTTATACACAACATTAGGAAGCTTACATCCACTCTTCTAACCACTTGAAGGCAATGCCCTTTTCTTTCTCGTACATCACGGGACACAGAGCGACATAGTCATTACTAATGGGTTATATAGATACCGTCAGGTGCTGGCACTGGCAACTTCCAAAACCGGAAGTACCCTCCCCTATATAAGCCCCTCCCATCCGGGAGCACCTCAGTTTTTTGCCAGTGTCTAAGGTGTTGGCCAAGAAGAAACATGTGTTTTTCACTGAGCTTGCGTACAGGTTCTTTTGGGCCTCAGTAAGCTATTCCGGATCCGACCAAAAAAGCTTCATAGCTAAACGGTCGGTACCCGGGCCTTGCAGAGAAGAGCAAGGTTTTGCCTGTAATGCTTCTCTTAGGAGAGCTGGACCCTGGGATCCAGAGCTCTGGTCATACCCACGACCAAGATGTTTTCTGTGCAGGGTGCTATACAGGTCCAGGGGAGTGGAATCCTTGGGAACCCGGTCCCTGAGGGTTTGATTACAATGCCTGCCGTGATAGGTGAAGTTTGGGCTTTTGTGGACCAAACAAAGTCCTGCGGCGGGGAACAGGTAAGTGGGGGCCCTCAGGAACTTGGTTCTATTGGGGGACCCCCAAGCCTAATTTGTCTTTCTGTCTGTTACCTAATGGTATTCCCGCAAAATTCTGTGCATGCCTGTAACTACTAAAAAAATGTAATAATTTTTAATGGTGGTCAAGAAAAAAAAAAAATATATTTTTTTATATATATTTAAGATATTAGACTGCGGTACCTGTGTTTGTCCACTAGAGGCCGCTGTGGAATGTTTTCTTGTCATGTGGACTAGTTTCTTCTCAGCAGAGCAAGTCCAGGCAGATGGTGAGTTCTCTTATGGGAAACTGCTTCCTCTGCCATGTTGCAATGCTCGTCCATCCCCCGGCCTGCGGCAAAGAGGGGCCCTGGCTCTTGTCCCTAGTCTCCATTTTTCAAAATTAGCGCCGAAGGCGCACGTGGCCGCGCGCGTGCGCGTGCACGCGCCTCTATATATAGAGGTGAGCCAGGAAAGGGGGCGGAGCCTGGGGGATGACGCTCTGTGTGCGCCGCAGCGCTTCTGCGCATGTGCGGGCGTCCCAGCATGTAAAAACCACAGTTTTGTGTGGTGAGCTGGCTATGAAGTACAGAGACAGAGCTGGCAACATTTAAAAAAGGGCATACAGCAAGCGGTTGATACAGGCATCCCCTAGAAAGGCACATTAGTAGACACCAACTGTGATATAGCAGCAATTGTGCTAGACTATTCTCAGTAAAAGTGGTGTATTACGGCTGGAATACCTCAGCTTTAGGCTTAGGAATATGCCGTCCAGAAGCTCCGGAACTGAATCTTCCAGGAAGCGAAGGGGGTCTCATCGGGCTCGGAGGATCTTGGGCATACTTCTGCTGCACCAGTCTCCCCTGAAGTTCAGAGGTAAGTGACCGTAGAGACCCCGCAGGGGTACTTGGTACTGTGGCTGTCCTCAGTTCACCTGCTCCTGTGTATGTAACAGAGGAGGTTTTTTCCTCAGCTCTGGGAGGATTAGAGAGAGATTGTCAACATTTATCGCTGCCTCCCTGTCAGGGAAAGCACGCCCGATCTCCGTCTCCTCCTTCAGAGTGCCTGTTAGCAGAGCAACAGTCCCATACAGGGATCGACCTGCCTGAAGGGGATCAGGATGAGGTTGATTCTGTTATAGAGGAATCAACAGTGGGGGAACCTTTTCTCAGCATCTCAAGCTGAAAGATTATGGGTTCAGTCTCTGACTAACATGGTCCGATCAGCATTTAAAAATGCACCTTGCGGAACCATCAACCACTACTGTATCCTCGTTGGGGTTGCTAGAAGCCCCCAGACTGTCTGTTCTTTTCCACTTCACCCTTTACTGAAAGGGCTCATTTACCAGGATTGGGAACGTCCTGAGAAAATATTTATTCCCCCAAGAGATTTCCGGTGGTCTATCCCATGAAGGATAAGTTCATCAAAAAAAAAAAAAAATGGAAGGTCCCTACAGTGGACGCAGCCATCTCTTGTATGTATAAATCACTGACATGTCCAGTGGATAATGTCCAAATGTTCAAGAACCCAATAGATAAAAGATTGGAGTCCTTATGAAAATCTGCTTCTTTCTACAGCAAGCTTGGTGACACAACCAGCAGTAGCAGCTATTGGGGTCTGCTAAGCAGTGAAGGATCAGTTGAAACAGGTCTTGAGGGACTTGACAGATCAGCAGGCTTTGCCCTAGCTGATCTACCTAGAGCCTTAGGCTTTGCGGTTGACGCCATAGAGGATTCAGTCCATCAGGCCTCCCGCCTTACGCTGTCTATAGTACATATGCGTAGGCTCCTATGGCTCAAAAACTGGTCTGCTGAAGCTCCCTGTAAAGAATGGCTGGTTAGCGTCCCATTTCATGGTGAACGCTTATTCAGGGAAAACCTGGACAAATATATCCAGAAAATTTCCAGCGGTAAAAATACGCTCTTGCCGGTTAAAAACAGAGTTAGAGGTCCCTCTTTAAGAGGCCTGCTTCTCCAGTCCCTGGGGCATCGGCTGTGTAACAGTTCCGACGGCCTCCTTGGTCAAATCCCGGGGGTAAAAAACAGGGACAGTAGCAGGGTAATGAGAAACCCTGGGTCAGGGGAGGTACAAAACCTCCCCCAAAGTTAAATTCATTGAAGCCCCCACTCAGTCGGGTGGGGGAAGGACTCCAGTTGTTCGCAAGAGACCTGGCGGGACACGATCAAGACAGATAGGTGCTCTCCGCAGTAGGTTTGGGATACAGTTTGGAGTTAAAAGACTCTCCTCCTTCCCATTTTTGAGGTCAAACGTGCCAAGGGATCCCCGGAAGAGAGAGTCCCTCCTGTTGGCACTAGAACAACTATTGCTCCAAGGAGTAATTATGGAGGTTCCCCTGGAAGAATGAGGGTTCGGGTTTTACTCAAACCTCTTTACAGTCCCGAAGCAAACGCGGACGGGAGGCCCATATTAATTCTAAAAGGGCTATACAAATTCCTGTATATCAGGACTTTCCGATGGAGTCGATCCGATCGGTGGCCACTGCCCTACAAGGGGAGGATTGGTTAGCCGCGATCGACATCAAAGATGCTTATTTGCACATTCCCATCTTTCCAGTCCACCAAAAATTTCTACGCTTTGCAGTAGAAGGGCGCCATTTTCAGTTCAGAGCCTTACCCTTCGGTTTGGCCACAACACCACGAGTGTTTACAAAAATTCTGGCCCTTTATTGGCCAATCTAAGAACACAAGGTGTAATGATAATGGCATATCTGGATGACTTGTTGCTGATAGACCACTCAGTGAAAAAACTAGACGTGGTCGTTCACAAGACAATCAAGTATCTGGAATCTCACGGTTGGATTATCAACCGAGACAAGTCAGCCCTAAAAACCAGTCAAAAGTCTGGAATACTTGGGGCTAAGGTTGGATTCAGGCCAGAGAAAAATATTCTTGCCTCGAGGAAAGGTGTTGTCTTTGAAAGATTTGATCCACTTAGTGGGTACAAAAAAGACAGCCGTCCATACGCCTGTATATGAGGCTGCTGGGGAAAATGGTGGCATCATTCGAAGCAGTACCCTACGGTCAATTCCATTCAAGGAATTTGCAGGGGGGCATACTGTCAGCCTGGAACAAAAAAGTTCAGGCCCTAGACTTACAATGTCCTTGTCCCCTTCCGTTCGCAAGAGCCTCCGTTAATGGTTGGTTCCCCAGAATCTGGAAAAAGGGAAATCCTTCAGTCTGATTTCTTGGAAGGTGGTCACTACAGATGCCAGCCTTATAGGCTGGGGAGCAGTACTGGAGCAATAGTCTCTCCAGGGCAGATGGTCGGATGCAGAAAAGGCCCTGCCCATCAATCTCTTAGAGATACGAGCAGCCCGGTATGCCCTAGTAGCATGGACATCCAAACTCCAAGGGTCCCCTGTCAGAAATCAATCATCAGGGGGGCACCAGGAGTCGTGCAGCCCAGAGGGAAGTAAATTACATCCTGAAATGGGCAGAAAAATATGTCCCAGCCATATCTGCGGTATTCATTCCAGGAGTGGAGAATTGGAAGGCGGACTTTCTAAGTCGCCAGCAATTAGGCCCAGAGGAAGGGTCCCTTCACCCCGAGGTTTTCTGGACAATATGTCAGCGGTGGGGAACATCGGATGTAGATCTTCTAGCATCCAGATTCAACGCAAAGGGGGACAGGTTTGTCTCTCGGACAAGGGATCCCCTAGCTTGCGGCTCGGATGCCCTAGTGTTCCCTTGGGATCAGTTCAAGCTGATATATGCATTCACACCGCCACAATGGTTACCTCGATTACTCCGCAGAATCAGGGTAGAAAAGAAACCAGTGATTCCGGTGGCTCCAGCGTGGCCCCGAAGAGCGTGGTACGCGGAGATTGTAAAATTTCAGTGGGGAGTCCTTGGACTCTCCCACGTCGTCCGGACCTGCTTTCGCAAGGACCGATATACCACCCTTCCTTACCAGCCCTAGGTTTGACGGCCTGGCTATGGAAGCCCACATTCTAAAAAAGAGAGGGCTCTCTAATCCTGTGGTATCTACCATGATCAATGCCAGGAAGCCGGTATCCAGGCAGATCTAATATAGAATCTGGAAGGCGTACATCGCGTGGTGTGAGGCCAAGAAATGGCATCCACATAAGTACGTAATAGGTAGGATTCTGGACTTCCTACAATGGGCTGTAGATAGGAAGCTTGCCTTGAGTACTATCAAGGGTCAGATTTCGGCCTTGTCAATATTTTTTCAAAGGCCCTTGGCTTCGCATTCACTAGTCAAAGCCTTTATACAAGGAGTGATGCGTATTAGTCCTCCGGTTAATATTCCCATATGTCCATGGGATCTAAACTTGGTTCTGTCGGTTCTACAGAAACAACCATTTGAACCATTACAGCATATTTCCTTGGTGCTTCTCACCAGGAAATGGATTTTTCTAGTAGCCATTTGTTCGGCTAAAAGAGTATCGGAATTAGCAGCTATGTCCTGTAAGGAGCCATATCTGGTTATCCATAAGGACAGAGTAGTGTTACGTCCTCATCCAGCCTTTCTTCCTAAGGTGGTATCGAGTTTTCATTTGAACCAAGATGTGGTTCTTCCTTCTTTTTTCCCCAGACCTACTTCGGTAGAGGAAAAGTTATTGCATTCTTTGGATGTAGTAAGAGCAGTTAAAGCTTATCTAAAAGCCACTGCTCAGATTCGCAGAACGGATACTTTGTTTATTCTGCCAGAAGGCCCCAGAAAGGGTCAGGCAGCGTCAAAATCTACTTTAGCCAAGTGGATTCGACAGGTCATAATACAAGCCTATGGCTTGAGAAGGAGACCGCCTCCGTTCAAAGTTAGAGCGCACTCCACGAGAGCAGTTGGAACTTCATGGGCAGTGCATCACCAGGCCTCCCTGGCTCAAATCTGTAAGGCCGCAACATGGTCTTCAGTTCACACGTTTACTAGGTTCTACCAGGTGGACGTTAGAAGTCAGGAGGATGTCGCCTTTGGGCGCAGTGTGTTGCAGGCCGCAAAAGATCCTCATGTCTGATAGCGCTCAGCTTATATATGGTGTATCCCCCCCCTCATTGGGCATTGCTTTAGGACATCCCATTAGTAATGACTATGTCGCTCTGTGTCCCGTGATGTACGAGAAAGAAAATAGGATTTTTATAACAGCTTACCTGTAAAATCCTTTTCTTGGAGTACATCACGGGACACAGAGCTCCCGCCCCTCTTTGGGGACACTTATTGCTTTGCTACAAAACTGAGGTGCTCCCGGATGGGAGGGGCTTATATAGGGGAGGGTACTTCCGGTTTTGGAAGTTGCCAGTGCCAGCACCTGACGGTATCTATATAACCCATTAGTAATGACTATGTCGCTCTGTGTCCCGTGATGTACTCCAAGAAAAGGATTTTACAGGTAAGCTGTTATAAAAATCCTATTTTTCACACTTTTTGTTTACATGAAAACATATTTTTTTTTGCAAGAAAATTATGTTGAACCCCCAAACATTATATATATTTTTAAAGCAAAGGCCCTACAGATTAAAATGGTGGGTGTTGCAATTTTTTTTTCTACACAGTATTTGCGCAGCGATTTTTCAAACGCATTTTTTGGGGAAAAAATACACTTTTTTTTATTTTAATGCACTAAAACACACTATATTGCCCAAATGTTTGATGAAATAAAAAAGATGATCTTAGGCCGAGTACATAGATACCAAACACGACAAGCTTTAAAATTTCGCACAAACGCGCATTGGCGACAAACTACATACATTTTTAAAAGCCTTTAAAAGCCTTTACAGGTTACGCCGTTAGATTTACAGAGGAGGTCTACTGCTAAAATTACTGCCCTCGATCTGACCTTCGCGGTGATACCTCACATGCATGGTGCAATTTCTGTTTACAAACGACGCCAGACCGATGCTTGTGTTCGCCATTGGGCAAGAGCAGGGCAGGACAGGGGTGCTTTTTTTTTATTTTTTTATTTTTTTTTTATTATTAATTTTACTTTTTTATTTTATTTTTAAACTGTTGCTTCCATATTTTTTTTTTTTATCATTTTTATTGTTATCTCAGGGAATGTAAATATCCCCTATGATAGCAATAGGTAATGACAGGTACTCTTTTTTGAAAAAACTGGGGTCTATTGGACCCTAAATCTTTCCTCTGCCCTCAAAGCATCTGACCACACCAAGATCGGTGTGATAAAATGCTTTCCCAATTTCCCAATGGCGCTTTTTATATCCGGGGGGGGGGACATTCCCTCCCACTGCTTGTAAAAGCAGTCCAGAGGCTAATTAGCCACTAGGATTGCTTTTACATGAAAGCCGGCCACTGGCTGAAAAGAATGATACCAAGATGATACCTAAACCCACAGGCATCATTCTGGTATAAACATTCAAAGTCCAGCAACATACCAGTACGTTGCTGGTCCTTGTTGGACATGTATTGTAATCTTTTTTTTCATGCAGCCTGTTGGCTGAACGAAAAAAAAAGATTGATCGGTGGGTATGCCCACCATTAGAATACCGCCCTTCATCCACCCACTTCTAATGATGGGCATACATGCACCATTTATATATGCCGAAACATGGGGGCATCTTCCCGCAAAAGTTATGCCGCGTACACATGGTCAGACTTTTCCACGGGCAAGCCTCCGTCGGAATTTCGACCGTATGTACGCGGCATTAGGAGCAAAATCGCTCCTCCGCCCCTGCTGCCCCAATGCTTCGGCATATATGCTATTTTTTTTTTTAACTGTGGTGGTGAAATCACCTCCTACAGCACTGGAGTCGCAGGGATCAGGCCTGTCTCTGCGAACGCTGCAGTTATGTGTGTTGTGTTTTGTAAGTGACAGTGATCGATCGATACTGCACTTGGGTGGCCTGGGCTGGACGGAGGGGCAAAACGCAGGTGCTAGCAGGTATCTGGGCTGATCCCGCTAACACTGCGTTTTTGGGAACCCTAAACTGCTGGGGACACTAGTATAGATCTGATCAGATCAGATATTGATCTGTTCAGATACTATACCACTAAGGGGGTGTATGCTTCACGCGTGGGTGTTGGCGTTACTGGCACTAACCTGACGCTGCCTGGGGTGTGACGCAGACCCTCTCTGACGCTAAAACCTAATTGATATCACCCGCCGGGCGATCAGGGGGTTAAACCTTTATTGGGTTATATACGGTGGGTGCCCTGACACTATAAAAAGCGAACTAACTAACCAGCGTCACCAGTAACACTTATATGGTGATTACTGATGAAAGGGTTAACTAGGGGCAATTAGGGGGTTAAAACCTTTATTAGGTAATATATAGGGGTACCTGACGCTATATAAAAACCTGACGGCGAACCTAAAAAAAAATTACTGGCTACCTATCGGCATCACGGACACTAAGACAACGATCATAAAAACGATCGCTTAGCGACAGTGGTGATAGGGGGTGAAAGGGTTACCTGGGGGGCGATCAGGGGGTTAAACCTTTATTAGATAATATATGGGGGTACACTGGACCTAAAACTAAATGTAGTGACACTTTTACAGTCACAAATGTCACTGATTGCAGTGATCACTAAATAAATGGTCACTGCAATCAGTGACACTGTGACTGGGGGCTGGGGGGTGATCTGGGGTGTCTGGGGGGGCCTGGGGGGCGATTTATGTGCCTATGTGTCCTGGTGTCAGTGTGCTGTTTTGTGCTCGATATATGTGAGCGCCGCAGGAGAGATGACATCACTTCCTCCTGCCTGTGTAAACAGTACACAGGCAGGGGAAGCTCTCTCATTCGCCGGGAGCGATCGAGAGGGGGGGGGGCCGGAATCGAACGGCCGTCCCCTCATGCCGGATCGCTCCCGAAGGTAAAACGACCACCCACTGTAAATAAGGGGGGTCCGATCGGACCCCCCAACTATACAAAGGCAATCACGTATATGTACGTGATTCTGCCGACGTATATTTACAGTGGGCGGTCATTAAGTGGTTAATAATGCTTAAAATGAAAAAATAAAAGTGAAATATTCCTTTAAATTTTGTACCTTGGGGGTGTGTATGATATGCATGTAAAGTGGCGGATGTTTCCCGTGCTTAGAACTGTCCCTGGACAAAGTGTCATTTTTGAAGGAAAAAAAGTCATTTAAAACTCACTCGCGGCTATTAATAAATTGTCGGCTTTTATCAATACATAGAAAAGTCATTGATAAAAAAAAAAAAGCGTGGGGGTTCCCCCAAATTCAATTACCAGGCCCTTTAGGTCTGGAATGGATATTAAGGGGAACCCCGCCGCTAATTTAAAAAAAAATGGCGTGGGGTTCCCCCTAAATATCCATACCAGGCCCTTGAGATCTGGCATGGATTTTAAGGGGAACTCCACCCCAAAAAAAAAAAAAATGGCGTGGAGTCCCCCCAAAAATCCATACCAGACCCTTATCCGAGCACGCAACCTGGCCGGCCGCAGGGGAAGAGGGGGGGACGAGAGAGCGGCCCCCCCTCCCTCCTGAACCGTACCAGGCCACATGCCCTCAACATGGGGAGGATGTCCCCATGTTGATGGGGACAAGGGCCTCATCCCCACAACCCTTGCCCGGTGGTTGTGGGGGTCTGTGGGCTGGGGGCTTATCGGAATCTGGAAGACCCTTTTAACAAAGGGGACCCCCAGATCCCGGCCCCCCCTATGTGAATTGGTAAGGGGTACATTGTACCCCTACCATTTCACGAAGAAAGTGTCAAAAAATGTAAATAAAAACACACACCTTGAAAAAGTCCTTTATTAAAAAAAAAAAAAAAAACATTCCAGCGATGAAATCCAGTGTCCCGATCCCGATGTCCAGCGCTGTCCGTCATTGGTTGTGCCTGTGCGGACCTGATGGGGAACTTCCTCCGCTGTGTTTTAAATGTATAGACCCGCCCCTTCTAAAGTTCCCCCATCAGGTCCGCTCAGCGGACCAGATGCGGAACATGAGAAGGGGCGGGTCTATACATGTATTACACAGCGAACGAAGTTCCCCATCAGGTCCGCCCCCTCGGTATGTCCAACCACGCCTACGTCATTGGCCTGAGCGGGGAACTTCCTTCACTGTGTAATTTAAATTTACACAGTGAAGGAAGTTTCCCCGCTCAGGCCAATGACGTAGGCGGGGTCGGACATACCGAGGGGGCGGACCTGATGGGGAACTTCGTTTGCTGTGTAATACATGAATAGACCCGCCCCTTCTCATGTTCCGCATCTGGTCCGCTGAGCGGACCTGATGGGGAACTTTAGAAGGGGCGGGTCTATACATGTATTACAAAGTGAGAGAAGTTCCCCATCAGGTCCGCCCCCTCGGTATGTCCGACCCCACCTACGTCATTGGCCTGAGCGGGGAACTTCCTTCACTGTGTAAATTTAAATTACACAGTGAAGGAAGTTTCCCGCTCAGGCCAATGATGTAGGCGAGGTCCGACATACCGAAGGGGCGGACCTGATGGGGAACTTCGAATCGCTGTGTAATACATGAATAGACCCGCCCCTTCTCTCGTTCCGCATCTGGTCCGCTGAGCGGACCTGATGAGGAACTTTAGAAGGGGCGGGTCTATACATTTAAAACACAGCGCAGGAAGTTCCCCATCAGGTCCGCACAGGCACAACAAATGACGGACAGCGCTGGACATCGGGATCGCCGCGGGACACTGGATTTCATCGCTGGAATGTTTTATTTTTTTTATTATTTATTTATTATTATTATTATTATTAGGACTTTTTCAAGGTGTGTGTGTTTTTATTTACATTTTTTGACACTTTCTTCGTGAAATGGTAGAGGTACAATGTACCCCTTACCAATTCACATAGGGGGGGCCGGGATCTGGGGGTCCCCTTTGTTAAAGGAGTCTTCCAGATTCCGATAAGCCCCCCCCGCAGACCCCCACAACCACCGGGCAAGGGTTGTGGGGATGAGACCCTTGTCCCCAGCAACATGGGGACATCCTCCCCATGTTGAGGGCATGTGGCCTGGTACGGTTCAGGAGGGAGGGGGGGCCGCTCTCTCGTCCCCCCCTCTTCCCCTGCGGCCGGCCAGGTTGCGTGCTCGGATAAGGGTCTGGTATGGATTTTTGGGGGGACTCCACGCCATTTTTTTTTTAAATTTGGGGTGGAGTTCCCCTTAAAATCCATGCCAGATCTCAAGGGCCTGGTATGGATATTTAGGGGGAACCCCACGCCATTTTTTTTTTAAATTTGCGGCGGGGTTCCCCTTAATATCCATTCCAGACCTAAAGGGCCTGGTAATTGAATTTGGGGGAACCCCCACGTTTTTTTTTTTTTTTTTTATCAATGACTTTTCTATGTATTGATAAAAGCCGACAATTCATTATAGCCGCGAGTGAGTTTTAAATGACTTTTTTTCCTTCAAAAATGACATTTTGTGCAGGGACAGTTCTAAGGACGGGAAACATGCGCCACTTTACATGCATATCATACACACCCCCCAGGTACGAAATTTAAAGGAATATTTCACTTTTATTGTTTCATTTTAAGCATTATTAAAATCACTGCTCCTAAAAAAACGGCCGTTTTTAAAACTTTTTTTTTACATTGATACATGTCCCCTGGGGCAGGACCCAGGTCCCCAAACACTTTTTATGACAATAACTTGCATATAAGCCTTTATAATTAGCACTTTAGATTTCTCCCATAGACTTTTCGAATTTGCAGCGAACACCCCAAATTGTTCGTTGTTCGGCGAACGGGCGAACAGGCAATGTTCGAGTCGAACATGAGTTCGACTCGAACTCGAAGCTCATCCCTAATCATTAGGCTTGTGCAATTCGTTTCGTAATGAATCGAAATTCGTCCGAATTTAGCAACTTTCGGACATTCGGAAGCATTCGAATTTCCGAACAAAGCAATTACGAATAAAACCGAATCCGAAATAAATTATACCGCAAAATAGCGAATGCCCGAATGTCTTCGGCATAATTCGTTATGAAAAAAGTTACGAATGTACGAATCCATTCGAAGCACAATAACACTCACTCTGCTCTCTGCTTCTCCCTCACCATGCTGAACTCCCTCTCAAAATGGTGTACAGGGGCGGAGGCTATAGCCGCATGAAAAAACGAAAGTAAAATACGAGATTTCGAATCCATTCGAAGCACAATAACACTCTGCTCTGCTCTCTGCTTCTCCCTCACCGTGCTGAACCCTCTCAAAATGGTGTACAGGGGCGGAGCCTATAGCCACATGTAAAAAACGAAAGTAAAATACGAGATTTCGAATCGTTACAAATAACCGCTATGTATTTAGAAAAGTACAAATCCATTCGAAGCACATTAGGCATAATAGGCAGCGTCGTTGTGAGAGAGACACGGAAAATTACGAATCAACGAACCCAAAAAAAGTTACGAAAGTAGGAGTTGTGTCCAGAATCAACGAAAAACAACGTACTCTACCGAAAGTACGAATTATAAAGCAACAAAAAATTCAACAAAAAATGTCGCTTGCGAAAATACGAATTAGTCCGAACACGAAAATCCCGTCTAGCAAAATTACGAATGATTACGAATCAACAGGACCGGAAAGAAATGAACCGAAACGGAACGAATTTTTCCGTTGTGCACAAGAAGCGAACCGAAACGGAACGAATTTTGCCGTTGTGCACAAGTCTACTAATCATGAGCCCAGGCCAGACCTATGCGTCCAAAAACCAGCAGGTCCCAAGAAAGGGCAGAAAAATGGCAACAAAGCTCAAGTGTTCCGGCGAGTATTTCTGGCCTGAGAGCACGTGCGTTCCTGCCACATGGGCGAAAGGGGACGGTTATCCCGGCGTGGGGGAGACGAAGTCGGAGAGTCCTGAGTGATGATACCAAGTTCAAGCAGTAGGGCCTCCGCTGCCTGGAACGTGGAAAATTAGTGGGACTTTCCCTTATAGGTGAAGGACAGCTTAAATGGGAACGCCCATCTGTATTTGATCTGCTTATCCATAAGTTGCTGTAGTAGTGGTCGCAGGGTTCTGCGTTTTTGGACTGTTGACGGGGCCAGGTCTGTGAAGAGCTGTATTGGAGCTCCAAACAGCGACAAGTCTGGTCTATTGCGGGCTGCAAACATCATCTTTTCTTTGACGCGATAGTAATGCGGCTTGACAATAATGTCGCGTGGCAATCCGTCAGATCTTGGGGCTGTTAGTGCTCGGTGAATGCGATCCACTTCCATTTGGGGAGCTGTAATGTCAGGAATGAGGGTTTTCATTAGGTCTTTTATAGCCCCCTCGAAATCTGTGTGAGTTTCAGGGAGTCCACGGATGCGTAAATTGTATCTGCGTGAGCGATTCTCCAAATCTTCGATTTTCGTGAATGCTTCCTCCAATCTGTCTTGAAGGTCTGTGACCGAGAACTCTGTGGCAGAGTTCTGATTGACTTTTTTAATAGTACTATCCACTTTGGTTTCAATATGCTCAAAGCGTTCGCCCAGGCTGTGGATATCCTTTTTGAGGTCTGTGGTAATCAATGTGCAGGCCTTAGAGAGTTCCTGCTGCAGCATGGTGGAGAACCGACCCAGCAGTATTGCGTCTGAGGAGTAATGAGCCAGCTGGGGAGGTGGTAAGTCCTGGCTAGACCGGCTAAAGAGGGCCTCAGTAAGATCTGCCATGTTTCTGTCTATGAAGGAAGCAGGGGAGTTCACTGATTCCTGACCGTCAGTATACATAGCAGGGGATAAAGAATGCAAAGGTGACTCACCCCGCTGGACAGCCTCCCCCTCTCCTGAGGATTGAGACGAAAAAGGGTCTCTGAATGGCTCCAGATTTAGTTGCTTGCCCCCTCTCTGTGATGTACCATCCAACTTAGCTGCTGTGCTGCCTCGTGTGTCTGGCTTGCCGGGCGCCATCTTGGATCGCGGCTGTGCTGTGGGAGAAGGCCCCGCTCTCCTCTGGGTTGTAGACTGCTTAAACTGTCCCTTTTGTGGCAGGCCCTGCGCCCTCCGATTCATCACCTCCCCGGGTCTCCTGTGGATCTGGTCCTGGCTCTCGGACCTCGCTGCCCGCGCTGCTATTCGCTCCGGTGGGTCGGGGTGTCGGAAGCTCGATCAGCACACGTCCGTCCCTGAGTCCCCGTGCATGCGCACTTTTAACTAAGTGTTTTAATTGAAAATACTCCCAGTCACTAAGCTGGTTCCACCCATGTGTCATGATTAAGTCTTGTCTTGTCCTGATTTTACCCGATATGATAATGTCCTTTAATTGTGCAGTTCCCAGTTGTTTTCCCAGTCGTGTCCCATTTCCTGGCGTGAAAAACTCTGTGCTTGCTAACGGTATTAGTGGGGAGTTATATTTCCATTTTTCGTGTCGATGCAGTGTATCCCAAATTTTAAATACATTCTTAGTTATTTTATGTGTTTCTATGCCCAATGTTCTAAATTTTGGTGGTATCCATATGTTTTTTTGTAGGTGCGCCATACTTAATGTGTCTTCCATTTGTACCCACTTTTTTTTTGTGTGTGGGTTTGCCCATTCCGCTAGTCTTGCTAATATAATCGCTTTGTAGTATCTCTTTATATCTGGCAAAGCCATGCCCCCATTTCCCCCCCCCCCCCCCGCGTTACCAATGTATAGTTATTCTGGCCTTTTTACCCTGCCATATATATTTCAGAATCATAGTTTTAATCACCTTAAAAAAAACTTGAGGTTTTTCTATTGGGAGCATTTGAAGCCTATAGATCACTTTCGGTAGGATCATCATTTTCAAGATATTAATCCTTCCTATCCAGGAAAAGGGTCTCTTAGAGGTATTTTTTAGTTCTACTTTAATTTCATTTATTAAAGGGATGAAATTAGCGTGGTACAGTTCTTCTAACGTAGGAGTTATTTTGATTCCTAAGTATGTTAATGTTTTTGTCTCCCAGGTGAATGGGAATTCTTTCTGTAATAGTCTTTCTTCGTTTTTTTCTATTCCCAGGTTCAAAATTACCGTTTTATTTGGGTTAATCTTGAAATTTGAAAGATCCCCATATTTTTTTATTTCTTTTACTACATTGGGCAGTGACAACCTTGGCTTTGTCAAGTATAGGAGTATGTCGTCTGCAAATGCAGCCACCTTATGTTCTTGATCTCCCACTCTCACCCCCCCCTATATCCCGACTGTTCCGTATATTTGACAACAGTGGTTCTAATGCCAACACATACAGGAGGGGCGAGAGTGGGCACCCTTGTCTCGCTCCATTATGCATCTCGAATACAGACGACACACTCCCATTTACCTTAACCCTGGCCGTAGGATGGGTATATAGATTTTTAATCCATCTCACATATTTTGGTCCCAGACCTATTTTCCGGAGTGTCTCCATCATAAACCCCCAGTCGACTCGGTCAAATGCTTTTTCAGCATCTATTGATATGAGTACGACTGGGGGTTTCTTCTCTATCCCCTTCTGGATTAATAATAGGGTTCTTATACTGTTATCTCTCTCTTCCCTTCCTGCGACAAAACCCGCCTGATCTGCATTTATTAGTTCCGGCATTAGGATTTTTAATAACGCTGCCAATACCTTTGCATATAACTTTGTGTCTGAGTTCAATAACGATATAGGCCGATAGCTGGAGCATATAGTTCCATCCTTCCCCACTTTTGGTATAACAGAGATATTGGCAAGGAGAGATTCTTTTCTTATTTCTACATCTTCTCCCATTTTATTAACCACTTAACGACCGCCCACTGTAATTATACGTCGGCAGAATGGCACCCACTGGCACAATCACGTGCCGGTACGTGACTGCCTTCGTATAGTTGGGGGGTCCGATCGGACCCCCCTTCTATACAGTGAGCGGTGGTTATTTGTTCGGGAGCAATCCGGGATGAGGTGACGGCTGTTCGATTCCGGCCACCCCCTCGCGATCGCTCCTGGCGAATGAAAACCTTCCTCTGCCTGTGTAATGTAAACGCAGGCAGAGGAAGTGATGTCATCTCTCCTCGTGTCGGTCTTTTCGATCCGGCGCGAGGAGAGAAGACATCTCACAGTAAGTGCACCAACAGCCCACTGACACCAGTACACGTAGGCACACTTTTCACACCCCAGTCACCCCCAGATCACCCCCCAGATCACCCCCAGTATCCCCAGTCACAGTGCATCGTTTGCAGTGGTCATTTTTTTACTGATCACTGCAATCAGTATCATTTGTGACAGTAAAAAGTTGCAGGGCAGTTAGGTTTAGGCCCCTTTAGGTCCAGGGTAGCCCCCTAACCCCCCCTAATAAAGGTTTAACCCCTTGATCGCCCCCCAGGTAACCCTTTCACCCCCTAATGCCAGCATCACTAAGCGATCGTATTTCCGATCGCTGTATTTAGTGCCGGTGGTGCCCTAGATAGCCAGTTATTTATTTTTAGTTTCGCTGCAGATTTTTATAGTGTCAGGTACCCCCATATATTATTTTAACCCCCTGATTGCCCCTAGAGTTAACCCTTTCACCAGTGATCACCGTATAAGTTTTACTGGTGACACTGGCTAGCCAGTTAGTTATTTAGTTATTTAGGTTACCCGTCAGGTTTTTATATAGCGTCAGGTACCCCCATATATAACCTAATAAAGGTTTTAACCCCCTGATTGCCCCTAGTTAACCCTTTCACCAGTGATCACCATATAAGTTTTACGGTTGACGCTGGTTGGTTAGTTTGCTTTTTATAGCATCAGGGCACCCGCCGTATATAACCCAATAAAGGTTTAACCCCCTGATCTCCCGGCGGCTGATATCAATTAGGTTTTAGCGCCAGAGAGGGTCTGCGTCGTCCCTTGCAGCGTTAGGTTAGTGCCAGTAACGCTAACACCCACGCGCAAAGCATACACCTCCCTTAGTGGTATAGTATCTGAACAGATCAATATCTGATCTGATAAGATCTATACTAGTGTCCCCAGCGGTTTAGGGTTCCCAAAAACGCAGTGTTAGCGGGATCAGCCCAGATACCTGCTAGCACCTGCGTTTAGCCCCTCCGCCCAGCCCAGGCCACCCAAGTGCAGTATCGATCGATCACTGTCACTTACCAAACACAACCCACATAACTGCAGCGTTCGCAGAGACAGTCCTGATCCCTGCGATCACTAACAGTTTTTTTTTGAAGCATTTGATACATTTGCTGACAGTCAGGTGCTTTTTTTACCTGTGAATCTTACTAGTGTACCCCTAAATTTAGAGCCCAAAATGGCAAGACGAAGGTACACTAGTAAAGAGGCCTACGAGATTCTGAGCATGACAGATAGTGAAGAGGAGGTCACGCATCTGTCAGATTCAGGCTCAGAATATCTTCCCGTAGAAGACAGTGAAGTCAGCGGCTCCACGTCAGATAGCTCTGACGACGAAGGTGAGGTCCCTGCTAAGGTCAGGCGTACCCGATCCCGATCTTCTGAGGTTGTTGAGGAGCAAGAACCGCAGGTCTCTCGTATCATGGAGCAGAGTAGTACTAGCGCCGCTATTCCTTCTGGTGAATTGGCAAGCACCAGCGGCCTAGTACAGCCTGGGCGTACATCCAGCACTGCAGTATCACGTGGTGACGTGGCGAGTCCCATAAGTGCAGTTCAAGCTGGCGAGGTGGCAAGCACAAGTAGTGTCCCGCTGCCACCAAGAAGACAAAGACAGGCCCGTCGTGCCCATAGTGCCCTTCCTGCAGAATTCGCCTATCCTGATTGGGTCCCCACCACTTCTGCAGAACCCGTACTTCCCCCATTCACTGCCCAACCCGGTATTCAGGTGGAAACAGCTGATTTTATGCCAATTGATTTTTATTCGCTGTTTTTCACGGAAGATCTCTATAGATCTATTGTGGACCAGAGTAATTTATATGCTGGTCAATTCATCGCCGCTAACCCCCAGTTGCCTTCCATTGCCAAAGATTGGAAACCAATTACGGTTTCCGAATTTAAGACCTTTCTGGGCCTTTCCCACAACATGGGCACACATAAATTCCCGTCATTGCGTGCTTATTGGTCCACGCACCCAATTGACCACATGCCCGTGTTCTCTGCCTCCATGCCCAGGAAACGATACAAGCAGATTTTGCGGTTCATGCACTTCAACGACAATGAACTTTGTCGTCCACGTGGAGACCCTGAATACGACCGGCTCTACAAAATTCGGCCCCTCATAAACCACTTCAACGAACGTTTTGCAGCCTTGTTTATTCCCGATCAAGTTGTCTGCGTTGATGAGTCCCTGATTAAATTTTCTGGCTGCTTGTCTTTCAAGCAGTACCTTCCCAGCAAGCGTGCCAGATACGGGGTCAAGCTCTATAAGTTCTGTGACAGGGCAACAGGCTATGTATGGAGCTTTACGGTTTATGAGGGAAAAGACAGTCAGGTTGAGCCAGTCAACTGCCCGGATTACATAGGGAGCGCTGGCAAGATAGTGTGGAACTTGGTATCACCCTTATTCGGAAAGGGGTACCACTTGTATGTGGACAATTATTACATGAGCGTGCCACTGTTTAGTCACTTGTTTGATCATCAGATTGGAGCATGTGGCACCGTGCGACCTAATCGCCGGGGCTTTCCCCAGCGGTTTGTAGATGCCCGTCTTAGGCTGGGGGAGAGAGCCTGCGTGAAGTGTAATAACTTGCTCGCTATGAAGTGGAGGGACAATAAGAATGTTTTCCTTCTTACCTCCCTTCATGCAGATACGACAGTCCAAATTCGTACGGCGACTGGTGTTGTGGAGAAACCCCTCTGTGTCCACGAATATAACAAAAATATGGGAGGGGTGGACCTCAACGACCAGTTGTTGGCGCCGTATCTAATTGACCGTAAGGCGAGACGCTGGTACAAAAAAGTGTCTCTATCCTTATTCCAATTGGCTTTGCTGAACGCTCATGTGCTATACAGAGCTTCAGGCGGGACTATATCTCTTCTAAAATTCCAGAATGAGATAGTCACAGAACTCCTGTATCCAGGCGGTTCTGCACCTCACCATCCCCTACCAAATGCAGTAAGCCGGCTGCATGAGAGGCATTATCTGTATGCCCTCCAGAGTACCCCTACCCAACGAACGCCCCAAAAAAGATGTCGTGTCTGTAGCAAGCGCAGATTTAGGCGTGACACCCGTTGTTTTTGTCCACTCTGTCCTGACAAACCTGGTCTTTGCCTTGGTGAATGTTTTGAATGCTACCACTCAAAAGTGAAGTTTTAGCGTAGGGTACAGCATTTCACAGACTAGGACACACTTACACAGGGTCTCCCAAGATGCCATCGCATTTTGAGAGACCCGAACCATTACAGTTGTTAAAGTTACAAAAAAAAGTGTAAAAAAGAAAAAAAAATACGTAAAAAACAAAACACAAAAAAAAATATAAAATAAAAAAACCAAAAATTGTTGTCGTTTTATTGTACTCTCTCTCTCTCTCTATTTTCTCTCTATTGTTCTGCTCTTTTTTACTGTATTCTATTCTGCAATGTTTTATCATGCTTGCTTTTCAGGTATGTAATTTTTTTGTTTTCAGGTGCGCCATTCAACTGCAGCGCGGAATTATTTATCTTGACAGCAACAGCGTTTGCTCCCACGATACATAAAGCCGTGACTCCAGTGCTGTAGGAGGTGATTTCACCACCACAGTTACAAAAAAAAGAGCATATATGCCGAAGCATGGGGGCAGCAGGGGCGGAGGAGCGATTTTGCTCCTAATGCCGCGTACAAACGGTCGAAATTCCGACGGAGGCATGCCCGTGGAAAAGTCTGACCGTGTGTACGCAGCATAACCTTTTATGTCACGTACATACGGTCGAAATTCCTGACAGAGGCTTGCCCGTGGAAAAGTCCGACCGTGTATACGCGGCATAACTTTTTTGCGGGAGGATGCCCCCATGCTTCGGCATATATATATTTTAGGCACAGGTTGCGTTAAAAAAATGTTTTATTTTATAATAGTTATTTTTTTGGTATTTGCTTTGCAGGTATGGTAGGGTAAGGTCTTACTGTTATACTGTAATGTTACTTTGTTTTAATGTTAACCATCATTTGCTTAGCAGTTACGCCATTCAGTTGCAGCACGGATTTATTTATCTTGACAGCAACAGCGTTTGCTCCCACGATACATAAAGCCGTGACTCCAACGCTGTAGGAGGTGATTTCACCACCACAGAAAAAAAAGAGCATATATGCCGAAGCATGGGGGCAGCAGGGGCGGAGGTGCGATTTTGCTCCTAATGCCGCGTACATACGGTCGAAATTCCGACGTAGGCTTGCCCGTGGAAAAGTCTGACCGTGTGTACGCGGCATAACCTTTTATGCCGCGTACATACGGTCGAAATTCCGATGGAGGCTTGCCCGTGGAAAAGTCAGACCATGTGTACGCGGCATAACTTTTTTGTGGGAGGATGCCCCCATGCTTCGGCATATATAAATGGTGCATGTATGCCCATCATTAGAAGTGGGTGGATGAAGGGAGGTATTCTAATGGTGGGCATACCCACCGATCAATCTCTTTTTTTCGTTCAGCCAACAGGCTGCTTGAAAAAAAAGATTACAATACATGTCCAACAAGGACCAGCAACGTACTGGTATGTTGCTGGACTTTGAATGTTTATACCAGAATGATGCCTGCAGGTTTAGGTATCATCTTGGTATAATTGTTTTCAGCCAGTGGCCGGCTTTCATGTAAAAACAATACTAGCAGATAATTAGCCTCTAGACTGCTTTTACAAGCAGTGGGAGGGAATGTCCCCCCCCCCCCGGATATAAACAGCGCCATTGGGAAATTGGGAAAGCATTTTATCACACCGATCTTGGTGTGGTCAGATGCTTTGAGGGCAGAGGAAAGATCTAGGGTCTAACCCCCCAATTTTTTTCAAAAAAAGAGTACCTGTCACTACCTATTGCTATCATAGGGGGCATTTACATTCCCTGAGATAACAATAAAAATGGTAAAACAAAAAAAAATATGGAAGGAACAGTTTAAAAATAAAATAAAAAAGCAAAATAAATAATAAAAAAATAAATAAAAAATTACCGCTGTCCCCCCCTGCTCTTGCGCAAAGGCGAAACAAGCGTTGGTCTAGCATCATATGTAAACAGCAATTGCATCATGCATGTGAGGTATCACCGCGAAGGTCAGATCAAGGGCAGTAATTTTAGCAGTAGACCTCCTCTGTAAATCTAACGTGGTAACCTGTAAAGGCTTTTAAATGCTTTTAAAAATGAATGTAGTTTGTCGCCGCTGCGCGTTTGTGCGCAATTTTAAAGCATGTCGTGTTTGGTATCCATGTACTCGGCCTAAGATCATCTTTTTTATTTCATCAAACATTTGGGCAATATAGTGTTTTTTAGTGCATTAAAAATAAAAAAAGTGTGTTTTTCCCCCAAAAATGCGTTTGAAAAATCGCTGCGCAAATACTGTGTGGAAAAAAAAATGCAACACCCACTATTTTAATCTGTAGGGCTTTTGCTTTAAAAAAATATATAATGTTTGGGGGTTCAACATAATTTTCTTGCAAAAAAAAAATGTTTTCATGTAAACAAAAAGTGTCAGAAAGGGCTTTGTCTTCAAGTGGTTAGAAGAGTAGATGATCTGTGACATAAGCTTCCTAATGTTGTGCATAAAATGCCAGGACAGTTCAAAACCCCCCCAAATGACCCCATTTTGGAAAGTAGACACCTCAAGCTATTTGCTGAAAGGCATGTTGAGCCCATTGAATATTTTTATTTTTTTGTCCTAAGTGATTGAATAATGACAAAAAGAAAAAAAAAATGTACAAAAAGTTGTCACTAAATGATATATTGCTCAAACATGCCATGGTTATATGTGGAATTGCACCCAAAAATACATTCTGTTTCTTCTCCTGAGTACGGGGATACCACAAATCAAAAAATCAAAAATTTACACCCATAGAAATCCTGAAGGCGGTGCTTGGTTTTCGGGGCCCCGTACGCGGCTAGGCTCTCAAAAAGTCCCACACATGTGGTATCCCCGTACTCAGGAGAAGCAGCAAAATTTATTTTGGGGTGTAATTCCACATATAACCATGGCATGTTTGAGCAATATATCATTTAGTGACAACTTTTTGTACATTTTTTTTTTCTTTTTGTCATTATTCAATCACTTGGGACAAAAAAAAAAAATATTCAATGGGCTCAACATGCCTCTCAGCAATTTCCTTGGGGTGTCTACTTTCCAAAATGGGGTCATTTTGGGGGGGTTTTGTACTGCCCTGCCATTTTAGCACCTCAAGAAATGAGATAGGCAGTCATAAATTTAAAGCTGTGTAAAGCTATCTTGGCATTTTATGGCCTTCAAAACTGTGATAGGTAGTGAGGAGTGAAATCAAAAATTTATGCCCTTAGAAACCTTGAAGGCGGTGCTTGGTTTTTGGGGCCCCGTACGCGGCTAGGCTCCCAAAAAGTCCCACACATGTGGTATCCCCATACTCAGGAGAAGCAGCAGAATGTATTTTTGGGTGCAATTCCACATATAACCATGGCATGTGTGAGCAATATATCATTTAGTGACAACTTTTTGTAATTTTTTTTTTTGTCATTATTCAATCACTTGGGACAAAAAAAATATTCAATGGGCTCAACATGCCTCTCAGCAATTTCCTTGGGGTGTCTACTTTCCAAAATGGGGTAATTTGGGGGGGGGGTTTGTACTGCCCTGCCATGGCATGTGTGAGCAATATATCATTTAGTGACAACTTTGTGCAAAAAAAAAAGTTTGTCATATTCCCGCAACTTGTGGCAAAATATAAAATATTCCATGGACCCAACATGCCTCTCAATAAATAGCTTGGGGTGTCTACTTTCCAAAATGGGGTAATTTGGGGGGGGGGGTTTGTGCTATTTTGGCATTTTATGGCCTTCAAAACTGTGATAGGTAGTGATAGGTAGTGAGGAGTGAAATCAAAAATGTGCGCCCTTAGAAATCCTGAAGGCGGTGCTTGGTTTCCGGGGTCCCGTACGTGGCTAGGCTTCTAAAAAGTCCCACACATGTGGTATCCCTGTACTCAGGAGAGGCAGCAGAATGTATTTTGGGGTGTAATTTCACATATGCCCATGGCATGTGTGAGCAATATATCATTTAGTGACAACTTTGTGCTAAAAAAAAAAAGTTTGTCATATTCCCGCAACTTGTGGCAAAATATAAAATGTTCCATGGACTGAACATGCCTCTCAGTAAATAGCTTGGGGTGTCTACTTTCCAAAATGGGGTCATTTGGGGGGGTTTTGTGCTATTTTGGCATTTTATGGCCTTCGAAACTGTGATAGGTAGTGAGGAGTGAAATCAAAAATTTGCGCCCTTAGAAATCCTGAAGGCGGTGCTTGGTTTCCGGGGTCCCGTACGTGGCTAGGCTCCTAAAAAGTCCCACACATGTGGTATCTCCGTACTCAGGAGAAGCAGTAGAATGTATTTTGGGGTGCAATTCCACATATAACTATGGCATGTGTGAGCAATATATAATTTAGTGACAACTTTTTGTAATTTTATTTTTTTGTCATTATTCAATCACTTGGGACAAAAAAAAAATATTCAATGGGCTCAACATGCCTCTCAGCAATTTCCTTGGGGTGTCTACTTTCCAAAATGGGGTAATTTGGGGGGGTTTTGTACTGCCCTGCCATTTTAGCACCTCAAGAAATGAGATAGGCAGTCATAAATTTAAAGCTGTGTAAATTCCAGAAAATGTACCCTAGTTTGTAAACGCTATAACTTTTGCGCAAACCAATAAATATACGCTTATTGACATTTCTTTACTAAAGACATGTGGCTGAATACATTTTGGCCTAAATGTATGACTAAAATTGAGTTTATTCGATTTTTCTTATAACAAAAAGTAGAAAATATAAAAAAAAATTCAAAATTTTTGGTCTTTTTCCGTTTATATCGCAAAAAATAAAAATCGCAGAGGCAATCAAATACCATTAAAAGAAAGCTCTATTTGTGGGAAGAAAAGGACGCAAATTTTGTTTGGGTACAACATTGCATGTCCGCACAATTTCCAGTTAAAGCAGTGCAAAATTCTGAAAACACCTCTGGTCCTTTAGCTACAAAATGGTCCGGGGCTTAAGTGGTTAAAGTAGTTACATAGTTCTGGTACTAGCTGTTTTTAATTTTTTTTATAATACTTAATCTGGAATACGCCGGGTCCTGGACTTTTCCCCCCTGGTGTTTTTTGGAGAGCTTTATTTATTTCTTCTTGTGTAATTGGATCTTCTAGGCACTCAGTACTTTCAGGTGTTATCTTTGGTAAATTAGTTTGCTCTAGATATTCCTGTATTCTAAGTTTCCTACTTTCCTCTTCCTCTCGTGTCTCTTTCGCTCTAATGTCATATAATGCACTATAATATGTTTTAAAGATTTCTGCGATTTCAGATGTTTTATATTTCATCTCTCCTCTCTGTTTTTTTATTTTATTTATATAATTTAGAGTTTTTTTCTCCTTTGCTACTCTTGCTAGGTATTTCCCGGGCTTGTTCCCCCATTTATACCTTTCCTTTGCTACATTTTTAAATACTTTTCTGGTTTCTTGTTCCATCAGATCTCGAAGTTGACCTCGCTTAATTATTATCTTTTGGTGTGTTTCCCTGTCTTGCTGTTTTTATCTTTTTGTTCCAAATCATTTAATTCCTTCAACAGGTTTTTCCTGTTTAAATCTCTTTCCTTCTTTTTCCGCGCTCCTATGGAGATCAGTTTACCCCTTATACAAGCCTTATGGGCTTCCCATATCATCGCCACACTTACTTCTGGTGTATTATTCATTCTAAAATATTCTTCAATTTCCCTTGATATTGTCTCACCCACTTCTTTATTATCTAAGAGGTCCTCGTTTAAGCTCCATATACCCTTTCTTTGTTCAACATTGTTAAATCTTATTTTTACCATTACAGGGGCGTGGTCTGAGATTGATATTACACCTATTGAGGCATCCACTACATATTCCAAAAGCCCTTGGTCAACTAACATATGATCCAATCTCGAATACGTGTCGTGCACCGTTGAATAATACGTATAATCTTTATTACTTGGATGTGTCACTCTCCAAGAATTGACTAATTGATGATTGTATATTTTTTTTTGACAGATTTTAATTGTTTGCTATCTTGTATCGGTGCACCAGACGTACTATCGAGTCTGTGTTCCACTGAAAAAATGAAATCCCCAGCAAGAAGTACATAACCTTGTTTAAAGTCCATCAAAGCATTTAACCACTTAACGACCGCCCACTGTAATTATACGTCGGCAGAATGGCACCGACAGGCAAAGTCACGTACCGGTACGTGACTGCCTTCGTATAGTTGGGGGGTCCAATTGGACCCCCCTTCTATACAGTGAGCGGTGGTTATTTGTTCGGGAGCCATCCGGGATAAGGGGACGGCCGTTCGATTACGGCCACCCCCTTGCGATCGCTCCCGGCGAATGAAAACCTTCCTCTGCCTGTGTAATGTAAACACAGGCAGAGGAAGTGATGTCATCTCTCCTCGTGTCAGTCTTTTCGATCCAGCGCGAGGAGAGAAGACATCTCACAGTAAGTGCACCAACAGCCCACTGACACCAGTACACGTAGGCACACTTTTCACCCCCCAGTCACCCCCAGATCACCCCCCAGATCACCCCCAGTACCCCCAGTCACTGTGCACCGTTTGCAGTGGTCATTTTTTTACTGATCACTGCAATCAGTGTCATTTGTGACAGTAAAAAGTTGCAGGGCAGTTAGGTTTAGGCCCCTTTAGGTCCAGGGTAGCCCCCTAACCCCCCCAATAAAGGTTTAACCCCTTGATCGCCCCCCAGGTAACCCTTTCACCCCCTAACGCCAGCGTCACTAAGCGATCGTATTTCCGATCACTGTATTTATTGCCGGTGGTGCCCTAGATAGCCAGTTATTTATTTTTAGTTTCGCCGCAGATTTTTATAGCGTCAGGTACCCCATATATTATTTTAACCCCCTGATTGCCCCTAGAGTTAACCCTTTCACCAGTGATCACTGTATAAGTTTTACTGGTGACACTGGTTAGCCAGTTAGTTATTTAGGTTACCCGTCAGGTTTTTATATAGCTTCAGGTACCCCCATATATAACCTAATAAAGGTTTTAACCCCCTGATTGCCCCTAGTTAACCCTTTCACCAGTGATCACCATATAAGTTTTACGGGTGACGCTGGTTGGTTAGTTTACTTTTTATAGCATCAGGGCACCCGCCTTATATAACCCAATAAAGGTTTAACCCCCTGATCGCCCGGCGGCTGATATCAATTAGGTTTTAGCGCCAGAGAGGGTCTGCGTCGCCCCAGGCAGCGTTAGGTTAGTGCCAGTAACGCTAACACCCACGCACAAAGCATACACCTCCCTTAGTGGTATAGTATCTGAACAGATCAATATCTGATCTGATCAGATCTATACTAGCGTCCCCAGCAGTTTAGGGTTCCCAAAAATGCAGTGTTAGCGGGATAAGCCCAGATACCTGCTAGCACCTGCGTTTAGCCCCTCCACCCAGCCCAGCCCACCCAAGTGCAGTATCGATCGATCATTGTCACTTACCAAACACAACACACATAACTGCAGCGTTCGCAGAGACAGTCCTGATCCCTGCGA
This sequence comes from Rana muscosa, assembly GCA_029206835.1. Lineage (NCBI taxonomy): Eukaryota > Metazoa > Chordata > Amphibia > Anura > Ranidae > Rana > Rana muscosa. Next base: position 285,419,983 of record CM055117.1, read on the forward strand.
TCGCTAGCAGTTTTTTTGGAAGCGTTTGAGATATTTGCTGACGACAGTCAGGTGCTTTTTTACCTGTGAATCTTACTAGTGTACCCCTAAATTTAGAGCCCAAAATGGCAAATCGAAGGTACACTAGTAAAGAGGCCTACGAAATTCTGAGCATGACAGATAGTGAAGAGGAGGTCACGCATCTGTCAGATTCAGGCTCAGAATATCTTCCCGTAGAAGACAGTGAAGTCAGCGGCTCCACGTCAGATAGCTCTGACGACGAAGGTGAGGTCCCTGCTAAGGTCAAGCGTACCCGATCCCTATCTTCTGAGGTTGTTGAGGAGCAAGAACCGCAGGTCTCTCGTATCATGGAGCAGAGTAGTACTAGCGCCGCTATTCCTTCTGGTGAATTGGCAAGCACCAGCGGCCTAGTACAGCCTGGGCGTACATCCAGCACTGCAGTATCACGTGGTGACGTGGCGAGTCCCATAAGTGCAGTTCAAGCTGGCGAGGTGGCAAGCACAAGTAGTGTCCCGCTGCCACCAAGAAGACAAAGGCAGGCCCGTCGTGCCCATAGTGCCCTTCCTGCAGAATTCGCCTTTCCTGATTGGGTCCCCACCACTTCTGCAGAACCTGTACTTCCCCCATTCACTGCCCAACCCGGTATTCAGGTGGAAACAGCTGATTTTATGCCAATTGATTTTTATTCGCTGTTTTTCACGGAAGATCTCTATAGATCTATTGTGGACCAGAGTAATTTATATGCTGGTCAATTCATCGCCGCTAACCCCCAGTTGCCTTCCATTGCCAAAGATTGGAAACCAATTACGGTTTCCGAATTTAAGACCTTTCTGGGCCTTTCCCTCAACATGGGCACACATAAATTCCCGTCATTGCGTGCTTATTGGTCCATGCACCCAATTGACCACATGCCCGTGTTCTCTGCCTCCATGCCCAAGACACGATACAAGCAGATTTTGCAGTTCATACACTTCAACGACAATGAACTTTGTCGTCCACGTGGAGACCCTGAATACGACCGGCTCTATAAAATTCGGCCCCTCATAAACCACTTCAACAAACGTTTTGCAGCCTTGTTTATTCCTGATCAAGTTGTCTGCGTTGATGAGTCCCTGATTAAATTTTCTGGCCGCTTGTCTTTCAAACAGTACCTTCCCAGCAAGCGTGCCAGATACGGGGCCAAGCTCTATAAGTTCTGTGACAGGGCAACAGGCTATGTATGGAGCTTTACGGTTTATGAGGGAAAAGACAGCCAGGTTGAGCCGGTCAACTGCCCGGATTACATAGGGAGCGCTGGCAAGATAGTGTGGAACTTGGTTTCACCCTTATTCGGAAAGGGGTACCACTTGTATGTGGACAATTATTGCACGAGCGTGCCACTGTTTAGTCACTTGTTTGATCATCAGATTGGAGCATGTGGCACCGTGCGACCTAATCGCCGGGGCTTTCCCCAGCGGCTTATAGATGCCCGTCTTAGGCTGGGGGAGAGAGCCTGCTTGAAGTGTAATAACTTGCTCGCTATGAAGTGGAGGGACAATAAGAATGTTTTCCTTCTTACCTCCCTTCATTCAGATACGACAGTCCAAATTCGTACGGCGACTGGTGTTGTGGAGAAACCCCTCTGTGTCCACGAATATAACAAAAATATGGGAGGGGTGGACCTCAACGACCAGTTGTTGGCGCCGTATCTAATTGACCGTCACAAAAAAGTGTCTCTATCCTTATTCCAATTGGTTTTGCTGAATGCTCATGTGCTATACAGAGCTTCAGGCGGGACTTTATCTCTTCTAAAATTCCAGAATGAGATAGTCACAGAACTCCTGTATCCAGGCGGTTCTGCACCTCACCATCCCCAACCAAATGCAGTAGGCCGGCTGCATGAGAGGCATTATCCGTATGCCCTCCAGAGTACCCCTACCCAACGAACCCCCCAAAAAAGATGTTGTGTCTGTAGCAAGCGCGGATTTAGGCGTGACACCCATGTTTTTTGTCCACTCTGTCCTGACAAACCTGGTCTTTGCCTTGGTGAATGTTTTGAACGCTACTACTCAAAAGTGAAGTTTCAGCGTAGGGTACAGCATTTCACAGACTAGGACACACTTACACAGGGTCTCCCAAGATGCCATCACATTTTGAGAGACCCGAACCATTGCAGTTGTTAAAGTTACAAAAAAAAAGTGTAAAAAAGAAAAAAAAAACGTAAAAAACAAAAACACAAAAAAATATATAAAATAAAAAAAACAAAAATAGTTGTCGTTTTATTGTTCTCTCTCTCTCTCTCTCTATTTTCTCTCTATTGTTCTGCTCTTTTTTACTGTATTCTATTCTGCAATGTTTTATCATGCTTGCTTTTCAGGTATGTATTTTTTTGTTTTCAGGTGCGCCATTCAACTGCAGCGCGGAATTATTTATCTTGACAGCAACAGCGTTTGCTCCCACGATACATAAAGCCGTGACTCCAGTGCTGTAGGAGGTGATTTCACCACCACAGTTAAAAAAAAAAAAAGAGCATATATGCCGAAGCATGGGGGCAGCAGGGGCAGAGGAGCGATTTTGCTCCTAATGCTGCGTACATACGTTCGAAATTCCGACGGAGGCTTGCCCGTGGAAAAGTCTGACCGTGTGTACGCGGCATAACTTTTTTGCGGGAGGATGCCCCCATGCTTCGGCATATATATATTTTAGGCACAGGTTGCGTTAAAAAAATGTTTTATTTATTACTAGGTTTTGTTTTGGTATTTGATTTGCAGGTATGGTATGGTAAGGTCTTACTGTTGTACTGTAATGTTACTTTGTTTTAATGTTAACCATCATTTGCTTAGCAGGTACGCCATTCAGTTGCAGCACGGATCTATTTATCTTGACAGCAACAGCGTTTGTTCCCACGATACATAAAGCCATGACTCCAACGCTGTAGGAGGTGATTTCACCACCACAGTTAAAAAAAAGAGCATATATGCCGAAGCATGGGGGCAGCAGGGGCGGAGGAGCAATTTTGCTCCTAATGCCGCGTACATACGGTTGAAATTCCGACGGAGGCTTGCCCGTGGAAAAGTCTGACCGTGTGTACGCAGCATAACCTTTTATGCCGCGTACATACGGTCGAAATTTCTGACGGAGGCTTGCCCGTGGAAAAGTCAGATCGTGTGTACACGGCATAACTTTTTTGCGGGAGGATGCCCCCATGCTTCGGCATATATAAATGGTGCATGTATGCCCATCATTAGAAGTGGGTGGATGAAGGGAGGTATTCTAATGGTGGGCATACCCACCGATCAATCTCTTTTTTTCATTCAGCCAACAGGCTGCATGAAAAAAAAAGATTACAATACATGTCCAACAAGGACCAGCAACGTACTGGTATGTTGCTGGACTTTTGATGTTTATACCAGAATGATGCCTGCAGGTTTAGGTATCATCTTGGTATCATTCTTTTCAGCCAGTGTCCGGCTTTCATGTAAAAGCAATTCTAGCAGATAATTAGCCTCTAGACTGCTTTTACAAGCAGTGGGAGGGAATGTCCCCCCCCCCCCGGATATAAACAGCGCCATTGGGAAATTGGGAAAGCATTTTATCACACCGATCTTGGTGTGGTCAGATGCTTTGAGGGCAGAGGAAAGATCTAGGGTCTAAGCCCCCAATTTTTTTCAAAAAAAGAGTACCTGTCACTACCTATTGCTATCATAGGGGATATTTACATTCCCTGAGATAACAATAAAAATGGTAAAAAAAAAAAAAAATATGGAAGGAACAGTTTAAAAATAAAATAAAAAAGCAAAATAAATAATAATAAAAAAAAAAGCACAGCTGTCCCCCCCTGCTCTTGCGCAAAGGCGAACGCAAGCGTCGGTCTAGCGTCATATGTAAACAGCAATTGCATCATGCATGTGAGGTATCACCACGAAGGTCAGATCGAGTGCAGTAATTTTAGCAGTATACCTCCTCTGTAAATCTAACGTGGTAACCTGTAAAGGCTTTTGAATGCTTTTAAAAATGAATGTAGTTTGTCGCCGCTGCGCGTTTGTGCGCAATTTTAAAGCATGTCGTGTTTGGTATCCATGTACTCGGCCTAAGATCATCTTTTTTATTTCATCAAAAATTTGGGCAATATAGTGTTTTTTAGTGCATTAAAAATAAAAAAAGTGTGTTTTTTCCCCAAAAAATGCGTTTGAAAAATCGCTGCGCAAATACTGTGTGGAAAAAAAATGCAACATCCACTATTTTAATCTGTAGGGCCTTTGCTTTCAAAAAAATATATAATGTTTGGGGGTTCAACATAATTTTCTTGCAAAAAAAAAATGTTTTCATGTAAACAAAAAGTGTCAGAAAGGGCTTTGTCTTCAAGTGGTTAGAAGAGTGGATGTAAGCTTCCTAATGTTGTGTATAAAATGCCAGGACAGTTCAAAACCCCCCCAAATGACCCCATTTTGGAAAGTAGACACCCCAAGCTATTTGTTGAAAGGCATGTTGAGCCCATTGAATATTTTTTTTTTGTCCCAAGTGATTGAATAATGAAAAAAAAAAAAAAAATAAAAAAATGTACAAAAAGTTGTCACTAAATGATATATTGCTCAAACATGCCATGGTTATATGTGGAATTGCAGCCCAAAATACATTCTGTTTCTTCTCCTGAGTACGGGGATACCACATGTGTGAGACATTTTGGGAGCCTAGCCGCATACAGGACCCCGAAAACCAAGCACCGCCTTCAGGATTTCTATGGGTGTAAATTTTTGATTTCACTCCTCACTGCCTATCACAGTTTCGGAGGCCATGGAATACCCAGATGGCACAACCCCCCCCCCCCCCCAAATGACCCCATTTTGGAAAGTAGACACCCCAAGCTATTTGCTGAGAGGTATGTTGAGTATTTTGCAGATCTCGCTTTTTGTCACAAAGTTTTGAAAATTGAAAAAAATGTCTTTCTTCATTTTCAAAAACAAATGAGAGCTGTAAAATACTCACCATGCCTCTCAGCAAATAGCTTGGGGTGTCTACTTTCCAAAATGGGGTCATTTGTGGGGGTTTTGTGCTATCTTGGCATTTTATGGCCTTCAAAACTGTGATAGGTAGTGAGGAGTGAAATCAAAAATGTGTGCCCTTAGAAATCCTGAAGGCGGTGCTTGGATTTCGGGGCCCCGTACGCGGCTAGCCTCTCAAAAAGTCCCACACATGTGGTATCCCCGTACTCAAGAGAAGCAGCAAAATGTATTTTGGGGTGTAATTCCACATATAACCATGGCATGTTTGAGCAATATATCATTTAGTGACAACTTTTTGTACATTTTTTTTTTCTTTTTGTCATTATTCAATCACTTGGGACAAAAAAAAAATATTCAATGGGCTCAACATGCCTCTCAGAAATTTCCTTGGGGTGTCTAATTTCCAAAATGGGGTCATTTGGGGGGGTTTTGTACTGCCCTGCCATTTTAGCACCTCAAGAAATGAGATAGGCAGTCATAAATTTAAAGCTGTGTAAATTCCAGAAAATGTACCCTAGTTTGTAAACGCTATAACTTTTGTGCAAACCAATAAATATACGCTTATTGACATTTTTTTTACTAAAGACATGTGGCTGAATACATTTTGGCCTAAATGTATGACTAAAATTGAGTTTATTCGATTTTTCCTATAACAAAAATTAGAAAATATCTTTTTTTTTCAAAATTTTCGGTCTTTTTCCGTTTATATCGCAAAAAATAAAAATCACAGAGGCAATCAAATACCATTAAAAGAAAGCTCTATTTGTGGGAAGAAAAGGACGCAAATTTCGTTTGGGTACAACATTGCATGTCTGCACAATTTCCAGTTAAAGCAGCGCAGTGCAAAATTCTGAAAACACCTCTGGTCCTTTAGCTACAAAATGGTCCGGGGCTTAAGTGGTTAGGATCCCATTCAGATATTTTTTGGGATGATTATTTGGACAGTATACGTTTGCTAACGTGTATTTTTTCCCCTGGAGATTCCCTTTTAGGAACAGGTAGCTGCCATCTGGGTCCACTCTTCTTTCTTCTACAATAAAGCTTATATTCTTCCCTATACCTATGGCAACTCCTTTTGCTCTTTTATTTGGGGAATCTCCATAGTACCAGGTTGGAATCGCTCGCGAGTATATTTTTGTATTAGAGTCTAACGTTAAGTGTGTCTCCTGTAGGAAAACGATTTCTGCGGAATATCTTTCCAACTTCCTTAATATCATGTGCCTTTTTTCTGGGGAATTAAATCCCCTTACATTGTATGTAATAAAATTTACGTCAGTCATATGTGTTTCTTTCTTTTTTTTCCTTCCTTTTCCCCTCCCTTTCTCCTTCCCTCCTTTCTTCTTCTTGAGATGTACAGTTCATAGTTCCCCCCTCCCTTTCCTCCCCTCATCCACCCCTCCCCCTCCCCTTTTTCCTCCCTCCCTTGTTGGAACCTTGACCTCATGGTCTTAGTGCAGGATTTTCTCTCTTAGGGCCCCTGTAGGCACTCTGCACTCCTGGGCTTGAGGTGGTGTTCTGTTTGGCACCGTTAGTCCCCACTCCCCTTCTGCTAGGGGGATGGTGCCAGAGTAGTCAATGAGTCCGGGTCTCCATATCCCTCTCCCTATCTCTTTATCTCTATTTCTATCTAGTTTAATCTAGTTCACCCCCACACCCCCGCCCCCCATCCCCCCCAAAAACAAAAAACAAAAAAAGGAGAGAAAAAGAGGAAAGAAGAGCACAACGTCAGGCTGTACTGATATTGGGTCTTAGTACTGGTAACTTTCGCTACCAGCGATGATCTTGGCAATTTATTGCAATTTTCTTTCTCTCTTTCCCTTCTTTCCTCGCTCCCTCCCCTTCCCCCTTATCTATACAAACACAATCCCCACTGTCTCCTCCTATCACCTTCTCTGCTTATCTGCTTATTCTATTTAAATATCTGGTGTTGGGATTTCTAGTTTTTTACAAAATTCAGGTATCTCCTCTATGAATCTCAATCTTGCCGAGATGCCATTTTTCCTCCCAATCAGGCATGCTGGGAGGCCCCAGTTGTACTGAATCTCGTGTTCCTGTAGGACTTTCAATAATGGTTTTAAGTTCCTTCTTCTTTTCAGTGTTTCTTCTTGGGATAGATCTTGGAAAATTTGGATGTGGTTTTCTTCTAATTTTATTGGTGGCTTTCCCCTCAGGCTTCTCCATAGGTGATTTTTTTCCTCCCAGCTTTCAAACCGCACAATGATGTCTCTCGGCTCTCCTGCGATATTTCTTTTGGTCTTCTTATTCTGTGTGCTCTCTTAATTCTTATTAGGGATGTTATTTCTCTATCCAGCAATGAGTTACAGATTTTCATTATTATTTCTGAAAGGTTCTCTGGTTGGGATGACTCGGGTACTCCTCGAATTCTTATTTTCTTCCTTCTGTCTCTATTCTCTTGATCTTCCAGTTTGTATGCTTGTTCCTGTTGTTCTTTTCTTATTGATCTTATTTCTCCCTCCAGCTTTTTTATGGTGGTTTCGTTACAGTCAGTTTTTTTCAACTTCCTCTACTCTTTCACGAATATACCCCATATTTTCCTGTATTACATCCATCTGTGATTTTAGCACTTTTTCTATGGCCGCAAACATGCCTTCTATTTCTATTTTTGTTGGTAATAGCGCCTTGTTTTGTTGTTCCTCCTCCTGTCTCTGCTCTGGCTCCACTTCAGCCTCTTGTTCTATTCTGGACTCTGATAGTGTATCAGTCTCTGTAGAGTTTTTACTTTGGGCTTTTTTCTTTTCCTTCTTCCTTTCCTTGTTGTCCGTCTGATTACTTTAACCTCCTTGCTGCTTTTCCGCCGCCTGTTTGTCTCCATTTCCACTATGGGTTATGTATTTATTCATTGGGCCCGGGGTTGGGATCAGGCTTAGAAGTGGGGATTTTGGGGCTGCCCCCCCCTTGCTCCCTTCCCCTCGTACTCCTGCTTTTCCTTTCCTCCTCCTCTATCTCAAACTAGACAGCCAAGCATGCCAGGAGGGGGAGGAAGAAAAAAGGGCAAAAAAACAAAAAAACAATACAAAACAAAACAAAAAAAAAACAGGTCCCAACTCGTTCACTTCTGCTGTTATCTCAGACGCTAACCATAGTATCAGGAATGTAATCAGCATTTCTGTGTACTTATAGTAGTAATCACGGGCAGCTTATCGTTTACCGTTCATATTTCGCAGCCCCAAGACAGAGAAAAAAGGAAAACAAAAAGGAACAAGTTTTCTCTTTTCCTCTCTTTTCTTTTACTTTTGTAATACTCTCTACTAGTGCCGTACCTCACCAGGGGGGGTATAGACAGCCCACGGACCCAGCTTAACAGTCCTGTAAGTCAGTAAATCGGTACTGGAGGGTGCAGGTAGGCAAAGATTGCAAGGATTGCACCAAGTGTCCCTGCACAGTTCTTCTCCTTCCTCACAATTGGGGGTGATAGGAGCAAAGAAAAAGAGAGACACTTTCTCTGTTATTTTCACTGCCTGTTCGGCGTTCTATGACTTTTAGTAAGGCACAGACAATGAGGTAGTGAGAAAACACATCAAAAAAAGAGAAAAAATAAAAAACAAGCAACAAAAAAAACAAAAAAAACCAAGGGGGGTTTTCCTCCTCCTTTTTTGAAGTTTTGCTACCAAGGTGCCCCTCTAGGTCATCTGCTGAGACAATATAGGCTGTTTACAGTCCATTTTCAAATCCCTCTTTGCATCAGAAAATAAAAACAGATATTTATCTCTCTTACATCTGTGGGTTTTTTTTTACTTTCAGAGTGCTTTCTACAGGTATAGCACTTTCACAGTATTCCACATTTTTTTCAATAAGTCCCCACATGCGGGTTACTCACGTTTCTTCAGTACTGTCCTGTACCATCCACTTCCTCATTCAGCGCAGCGAGGGGTAATCATATTGCAATGAAGGAAGGGGGAGGACAAGTGGAGGTGTTGGCGACCAGGCAGGCACAACAGGAGGAGGATTCTGTGCTATGGTAAGGTCGGGGTTGCGACTCTGCCCCAGTCTCTTGCTCCTTCTCTCTGCCCGCCGTCGTCTCCAGCAATTTTGTCTCAGGGGGTTTAGTACACGCCCCACACTATATAAGGCCGCCTGCCTGGCAGCCTTGTGTAGTGTGTTGCGGCGGTGGTTAAAGTCAGACAGAGAGAGAGAGACAGTGTCATTTAATTTGAGTTAGATAGAGCAGGCAGGCGAGTCAGTTAGCTGCAGTTACAGTGTGTAGAGGATATATATGCATCCTAGGTGTTGTATATATATTTATACACTGTATTCAGTTTAGCTAGATTAGTTCCTGTTATTCTCTTCATAATATACTGACAGGCAGGCAGGTGATTGTGCGAGCTGCAGTATTTTCACTTAGTGTACTGTGTCCTTTGCACAGTGTGCACCTAAAGCTTACCTGAATACAATTGCTGGTGTTCTCATACTAATACAGGCAGGGAGCTGCAGTATTTTGATTTAGTGTCCTTTGCACAGTGTGCACCTAAAGCTTACTTGAATACAATTGCTGGTGTTCTCATACTAATACAGGCAGGGAGCTGCAGTATTTTCATTTAGTGTCCTTTGCACAGTGTGCACCTAAAGCTTACCTGAATACAATTGCTAATGTTCTCATAATAATACAGGCAGGGAGCTGCAGTACTTTCATTTAGTGTCCTTTGCACAGTGTGCACCTAAAGCTATCTGAAGACAATTGCTGGTCTTCTTCTGATCCTATTAATACCACAGGCAGGCAGCTGCAGTATTTACAGTTAGTGTACTGTGTCCTTTGCACAGTGTGCACCTAAAGCTACCTGAAGACAATTGCTGGTGTTCTTCTGATCCTATTTATACCACAGGCAGGCAGCTGCAGTATTTACAGTTAATGTACTGTGTCCTTTGCACAGTGTGCACCTAAAGCTACATGAAGACAATTGCTGGTGTTCTGATCATATTAATATCACAGGAAGGCAGCTTCAGTATTTACAGTTAGTGTACTGTGTCCTTTGCACAGTGTGCACCTAAATCTACCTGAAGACAATTGCTGGTGTTCTCATACTAATAATACTACAGGCAGGCAGTTGATTCTGCTATCTGCAGTATAATCAGTATATATATATATACATCCCAGCTTTGTGCAGCTACATCTCACTGCAGGCCATTAGTATGTCTGGAAGGCCAACAAAGAGAGGCAGACAGTCACAAGCCAATAAAAGAGGGCAAGCAGGTTCTGTGTCTAGAGGCAACAGTGCTGGTCGTGGACACAGTGCATCCTCATCAGCACGTGGCCGTGGGACATTTTTTTCGGCAGTTGGCTGTGTTGAGCCGCAACATGCCGAAGACTTGGTAGAGTGAATGACCAAGCCGTCCTCATCCTCCTCATCCTCTCTCACCCAGGCTCAGGGTACTTTGTCTGGCAAAGCAGCTGCCAACGTGGCCTCTTCCCTCGGCTCAATGGCATCAGTCACTCCTTCCCTAGCCCCACCATGTCCTCCTGAGGAGTCCCCCGAACTGTTTGACCACAGTGTTGGGTACATGCTCCAGGAGGATGCCCAGCGTTTTGAAGGCTCCGATGATGGTACCCAGGTAGAGGAAGGCAGTAACGTGAGCCCAAAGAGAGGGGGTGCCCAAGAAGGACAGCAAACTGGCATTCATGTTCCCCAAGCTGCAGCATACTGCCAGGTTTGCTCCAGTGATGAGGAGGGAGGGGATGATGAGGTCACTGACTCCACGTGGGTGCCTGGTAGGAGAGAGGAGGAAGAGGAGGAGAAGGAGGCACATCTCCAACGAGGCAGGATGCCCTCCAGGGGCCAGCTTAAGGGCAGCACACCGACTGCATCACAGGTGTCATAGAAATCCTGCCAGCTACAGGAGTCCTGGACTTCCTGGTTTCCAACCGCGGGTACGTCCACGCGCGCGGGCGCGCGCACGCTCCACAAAGCGCGCCAGAAGGGCTATTTAAACGTATCTGTGACAGACAGTCCCTGCTATCTGCTCTACAGCGTGTAGTACCCAAAAGACCTGATTCTTAGATTACCTGCATCTGACCCGGCTTACCTTGACCCTTCCAGTTTCCTGCCTGCATCTGACCACCGGCTTGTTGTGACCACTCTTCTGCCTGATCCTCCAGTACCTTGTCGCCAGCCAGTTTTACCGACCCGGCTTGTCTGACCAATCTCTCCGTTGCTGTGTTCCTGGTTCCAGTCCAGTCTGCTTCATCGGTTCCAGTCCAGTTGCTGTGTTCCTGGTTCCAGTCCAGTCTGCTTCATCGGTTCCAGTCCAGTTGCTATGTTCCTGGTTCCAGTCCAGTCTGCTTCATCGGTTCCAGTCCAGTTGCTGTGTTCCTGGTTCCAGTCCAGTCTGCTTCATCGGTTCCAATTCCAGTTGCTGTGTTCCTGATTCCAGTTTAGCCTGCCATACTTCCTGGGTGCCTGGATCCGTCCCAGTCTTCAGAATCTCCTCTACATTGATTCATCCTGCCAGGCACTCGTACCCCTTCTACCTCCGTGCCTCCTGTCTTCACTACCAGGGGCCGCTGGTGGAAGCTGTAAGAGAGGCCTCCCTCTGCAGATCCGGGCTCGTCACCGTCAGGTACGTGACAACAGGGCACTGCTGTCTCTGCACGTTATTCCAAAAGTTCTTTGGTGTGGACCTTTTTTGAGACGAGTGCATCAGATCGCACCGCTGCTATTTGCAACATATATCTGAAGCGTATCTTGCGTGGCCAAAACATCACGCGCTTGGGCACCACATGCTTGACCAGACATATGTCCACCACCACACCACACCACACCAAGGAACCAAGCGGACCTCTCCTTTCTCCTCTTCAGCTGGGATCTCCAACCCCACTATACCTTCAGTCCTCTCTGAAACCTGCACTGAGAGGAATGAAGGTGTAGAATTAGGTGTGTCACAGCCAAGTACTTGCGGGCAATCTGCTATTGGTACACCAATGCCAGATTGTACCAGGCAAATTTCCCTGCCCCAGCTGCTGCACCGCCAAAAGAAGTTCGCTCCCAGCCATCCACATGCCCAGCGGTTGAATGCTAGCTTGGCTAAATTGCTAGAACTTTAACTGCTGCCTTTTCAATTGGTAGACTCTGCCCCCTTCCGTGAGTTTGTGGAATGTGCGGCTTCTCAGTGGCAGGTTCACAAACTGGACTTTTTCTCACGGAAGGAGATTCCGGCTCTCTACCGGCATGTGGAAGGCAATGTCTTGGCCTCGCTGGACAGGGTGGTCAGCGGTAAGGTGCATATTACCGCTGACTCATGGTCCAGCAGGCATGGACAGGGACGTTACCCATCTTTCACGGCGCATTGGGTGACTCTGCTGGCAGCTGGGAAGGATTCAGGAAAAGGTGCAGTAGTGTTGGAGGTTGATCCGCCATTACGCCTCCAAAATGCTACTACTGGTGATTCTGACACACCTCTCTCCTCCACCCCCTCCTCTTCTTCTTCCTCCATGGCCTCCTCCTGTGCTTTGTCCTCGGAACCAGCGGTGCTCCGTAGGCGTTCAAGGGGCTACGCAAGTACGCAGGCAAAAAGATGCCATGCGGTGCTTGAGCTGGTGTGCTTGGGGGACAGAAGCCACACTGGGGCAGAGATTATGTCAGCTCTGCAGGGGCAGGTTCAGAGGTGGTTGACGCCACGCCAGCTTAAGCCAGGAATGGTAGTTTGCGACAATGGCACCAACCTCCTCTCCGCCCTCCGACAGGGACAACTGACCCATGTGCCCTGTGTGGCTCATGTCCTTAACTTGGTGGTGCAGCGGTTCTTGGGCAGGTACCCGGGCTCACAGGAGGTCCTGAGGCAGGCCAGGAAACTGTGTGCATTTCCGCCGGTCGAATAATGCCAGTGCTCGGCTGGCTGACCTCCAAAAGGAATACAACCTGCCCAAGAACCGCCTAATCTGTGACATGCCCACCAGGTGGAACTCAACATTGGCCATGCTGCAGCAGCTGCACACACAGCAGAGGGCCATCAATGAGTATCTGTGCCAATATGGCACCAGGACAGGGTCAGGGGAGCTTGTTTTTTTTTTGCCACGCCAGTGGGTCATGATCAGGAATGCATGCACTGTCCTGGCATCATTTGAGGAGGCCACGAGGATGGTGAGCAGTGACAGTGCATGCATCAGTGACACTGTCCCTCTTGTCCACCTGTTGGACCACACGCTGCATGGAATAATGGACAGGGCACTTGAGGCAGAACAGAGGGAGGAAGAGGAGGACTTCCTTAGCTCTCAAGGCCCCCTTTATCCAGACAGTGTTCCTGCTGGCCCGCTTATCACACAGGAAGAGGACAAGGAGGAGGATTGTGTCAGCATGGAGGTGGAGCCTAGCACTCAGCATCAGCAGCAGTCTTCAAGAGATCAATTACAGTCCCAAGAAACCCATGGACTTGTACGTGGCTGGGAGGAGGTGGCTGCGGATCATGTCGTCCTGAGTGACCCAGAGGACTCTGGACCGAATGCCTTTGCGGAGGATGAAACATCTTCAGGAGGCCTTGCAGAAAGGTCTGTGCAATACGTTCCCAGAGACTGGGAGGTTACAAATTCCTGGTCCTGGACAACGTGTTGCTGAGGCTTCGGTCAGTCAAAGAAGGAGCGGAGGAGAAGGTGGCCGTCTGACCGATGCGTTCAGACAATTTTTTAGTCCGCAGCCCCAAAATATGATCAGTTCCAGCAACCATCACCAGCGTCTGGTTTACATGTTGCAGGAATACCTAAGAGCAAGATCAGACTTGGACACCTTTCCCACCGAAAATCCTCTGGGTTACTGGGTCTTGAGGATGGATCACTGGCCAGAGCTTGCACAGTATACAATTGAGCTACTGGCCTGTCCTGCATCCAGCGTTCTTTCGGAACGCACATTCAGTGCTGCTGGAGGCTTTGTAACTGATCACAGGGTGCGCCTGTCCACTGACTCGGTCGATCGACTGACCTTCATAAAAATAAATCAGACTTGGATCACCACCAGCTACCAAGCACCTGATGCTGATGTAACCGAATATTTTTTTTTGAAATGTCAGATCCCTTCAAGACTGCCTATGCTGATGCTGAGTGACTATCCTGTTATGCTGAGTGACTATCCTCTTCCTCCTCAATGATCATGCTGATTGCTTGTAAGAACATTTTTGGTTCTGGGCACCGCCACCAGTGGCTAAGGCCCAATTTTTCAGCCCCTGTTTAACAGGCGCGTGTAATTACAATTTTTGATGCAATACTTTGCAGCAGGGCTCATTCCTGCGCTCCAACTAGAGTATCTGTGAAGGGTTGCAGTGTTGTGGCACCAGTGCCTAAGGCCCAATTTTTCAGCCCCTGTTCAACAGGGACATGTAATTACAATTCTTGATCTAATATTTCACAGCAGGGCCCATTCTTGCGCCCACCAAGAGTAACTGTGAGGGCTTACAGTGTTGTGGCAACACCACCACCGCCACCAAGACCAAAGGCTCAATTTTTCTGCCCCTGTTCAACAGGTGCATGTAATTACAATTCTTGATATAATATTTCACAACAGGGCCCATTCCAGCGCCCACCAAGAGTAACTGTGAGGACTTACAGTGTTGTGGCACCAGCACCACCACTACCAAAGGCACAATTTTTCTCCCACTGTTCAACAATGGCATGTAATTACAATTCTTGATATAAAAGTTCACAGCAGGGCTTTCCAGCGCCCACCAAGAGTAACTGTGAGGGCTTACAGTGTTGTGGCAACACCAACACCTAAGGCCCAAATTTCTGCAGAGTATATAGGGCAGGCCCCTACTTTCAAACATCAAACTTACAAACGACTCCTACTTGCAAACGGAAGGAGACAACAAGAAGTGAGAGGAAATCTACCCCTAGGAAGGGAAATTCTCTAGTTAATATGGGAAAAATGTGTCTCCTCTCCACTCATGCTTTATCACCAGGGATGAGCCGAACACCCCCCTGTTCGGTACGCACCAGAACCTGCGAACAGACAAAATGTTTGTGTAAACTTTAGAACCCTATTAAATACAATGGACTCGAACGTTCGAAATCTAAAGTGCTAATTATAAAGGCTGATATGCAAGTTATTGTCCTAAAAAGTGTTTGGGGACCCGGGTCCTGTCCCAGGGGACATGTATCAATGCAAAAAAAAGTTTTAAAAACGGCCATTTTCTCGGGAGCAGTGATTTTAATAATGCTTAAAATGAAAAAAATAAAAGTGAAATATTCCTTTAAATTTCGTACCTGGGTGGTGTATATGATATGCATGTGAAGTGGCGCATGTTTCCCGTGCTTAGAACTGTCCCTGCAAAAAATGTCATTTTTGAAAGAAAAAAAGTCTTTTAAAACTGACTCGCGGCTATTAATGAATTGTCGGCTCCCGGCAATACATACAAAAGTCATTGATAAAAAAAAAAAAAAAGCGTGGGGGTTCCCCAGAATTCAATTACCAGGCCCTTCAGGTCTGGCATGGATTTTAAGGGGAACTCCACCCCAAATTTTAAAAAAATGGCGCGCAGTCCCCCTAAAAATCCATACCAGACCCCTTATCTGAGCACGCAACCTGGCCGGCCGCAGGGGAAAAGGGGGGACGAGAGAGCGGCCCCCCCTCCCTCCTGAACCGTACCAGGCCACATGCCCTCAACATGGGGAGGATGTCCCCATGTTGATGGGGACAAGGGCCTCATCCCCACAACCCTTGCCCGGTGGTTGTGGGGGTCTGCGGGCGGGGGGCTTATCGGAATCTGGAAGACCCCTTTAACAAAGGGGACCCCCAGATCCCGGCCCCCCCTATGTAAAAAAAGTCCTTTATTTAGAAAAAAAAAAAAAACATTCCAGCGGTGAAATCCAGTGTCCCGCGGCGATCCCGATGTCCAGCGCTGTCCGTCATTGGTTGTGCCTGAGCGGACCTGATGGGGAACTCCCTCTCAGTATTTTAAATGTATAGACCCGCCCCTTCTAAAGTTCCCCATCAGGTCCGCTCAGTGGACCAGATGCGGAACATGAGAAGGGGTGGGTCTATACATGTATTGCCAAAGTGAGAGCGGTTCCCCATCAGGTCCGCCCCCTCGGTATGTCGGACCCGCCTACGTCATTGGCTTGAGCGGGGAACTTCCTTCACTATGTAAATTTAAATTACACAGTGAAGGAAGTTCCCCGCTCAAGCCAATGACGTAGGCGGGTCCGACATACCGAGGGAGCGGACCTGATGGGGAACTTTAGAAGGGGCGGGTCTATACATTTAAAATACTGAGAGGGAGTTCCCCATCAGGTCCGCTAAGGCACAACCAATGAAGGACAGCGCTGGACATCGGGATCGCCGCGGGACACTG
This sequence comes from Rana muscosa, assembly GCA_029206835.1. Taxonomy (NCBI): domain Eukaryota; kingdom Metazoa; phylum Chordata; class Amphibia; order Anura; family Ranidae; genus Rana; species Rana muscosa. Next base: position 285,436,254 of record CM055117.1, read on the forward strand.
GATTTCACCGCTGGAATGTTTTTGTTTTTTTTTTAAATAAAGGACTTTTTCAAGGTGTTTGTGTGTTTTTTTTAAACATTTTTTTACGCTTTCTTCGTGAAATGGTAGGGGTACAATGTACCCCTTACCAATTCACATAGGGGGGGCCGGGATCTGGGGGTCCCCTTTGTTAAAGGGGTCTTCCAGATTCCGATAAGCCCCCCGCCCGCAGACCCCCACAACCACCGGGCAAGGGTTGTGGGGATGAGGCCCTTGTCCCCATCAACATGGGGACATCCTGCGGCCGGCCAGGTTGCGTGCTCGGATAAGGGGTCTGGTATGGATTTTTAGGGGGACTCCACGCCATTTTTTTAAAATTTGGGGTGGAGTTCCCCTTAAAATCCATGCCAGATCTGAAGGGCCTGGAATGGATATTTGGGGGAACCCCACGTCAATTTTTTTTAAAATTTGCGGCGGGGTTCCCCTTAATATCCATTCCAGACCTGAAGGGCCTGGTAATTGAATTCTGGGGAACCCCCACGCTTTTTTTTTTTTTTTTATCAATGACTTTTGTATGTATTGCCGGGAGCCGACAATTCATTAATAGCCGCGAGTCAGTTTTAAAAGACTTTTTTTCTTTCAAAAATGACATTTTTTGCAGGGACAGTTCTAAGCACGGGAAACATGCGCCACTTTACATGCATATCATACACACCCCCCAGGTACGAAATTTAAAGGAATATTTCACTTTTATTTTTTCATTTTAAGCATTATTAAAATCACTGCTCCCGAAAAAACGGCCGTTTTTAAAACTTCTTTTTGCATTGATACATGTCCCCTGGGGTAGGACCCGGGTCCCCAAACACTTTTTAGGACAATAACTTGCATATAAGCCTTTATAATTAGCACTTTAGATTTCTCCCATAGATTTTTCGAATTTGCCGCGAACACCCCAATTTGTTCGCTGTTTGGCGAACGGGCGAACAGGCAATGTTCGAGTCAAACATGAGTTCGACTCGAACTCGAAGCTCATCCCTATTTATCACCAATCCTTGTTTCACTAAAAAACCCAATTTTTCAAAAAACATTTGTCATTGGGACAGAAAGTGAGGTGAAATGTTCTGAAGAGGTGCACAGACAGCAAAACAAATGTTACAGGGGTGATAACCCTTCCCTATGTTTTCCAAAAAGCTTGAAAATTTATTTTTTTGCTGGAGCTACACTTTAAAAATGTACCAGTTCAAAATTACAAACAGATTCTACTTAAGAACAAACCTACAGTCACTGTCTTGTTTGCACCGCCTGTATACTGCTGTTCAGAGTATATAGGGCCTGGGGGCCCCACGCCTTTCCTTTTTTAAATTTGGGTGCGGGGTTCCCCTTAATATCCATACAAGACCCAAAGGGGCTGGTAATAGGCTGGGGGGGAGGGGGTGGGGGGTACCCATGCCATTTTTCTCAATGATTTTCATCCATATTGCCGGGATCAGACATTACATTAAAGCCGTAAGCAGTTTTAAATGACTTTTTTTCCCTTTAGAAATGTAATTTTGTGCACGGACAGTTCTAAACACGGGAAACACGTGCCACTTCACAGGCATACTTTAGACACCCCCCAGGTACGATATTTAAAGGAATATTTCACTTTATTTATTTTTTTTACTTTAAGCATCATTAAAATCACTGCTCCCGAAAAAACTGCTGTTTTAAAACTATTTTTTTGCATTGATACATGTCCCCTGGGGCAGGACCCGGGTCCCCAAACCCTTTTTAGGACAATAATTTGCATATTAGCCTTTAAAATTAGCACTTTTGATTCCGAACGTTCGAGTTTAACGGAGTTCTAAAGTTCGCGCAAACTTTAGGTCCGTTCGCAGGTCCTGGTGCGAACCGAACCGGGGGGTGTTCGGCTCATCCCTAGTTGAGACATAATAACTTGTGTTGTAAGTTGGAAAAGTGCGAGTTCCATCGTGAACAGGTTCAATTTCTACTGCCGGTTTTTTGATGGACCCAGAGAAACTATCTGCAGTTCTACAGTACAACATTTTCTTGGCCCTGCCAATTATTATCGGAAATGTATTCGTAATTTCTCTTCTCTGGTCAAACCCTGACTGATATGACCAGGAACCCACAGAATTGGTCTCCGGATTCCCTTAAAGCCTTTGAGTCTCTCAAAGCTGCCTTCATTTCCGCTCCTGTGTTGCCACATCCTGATCCCATGTTACCCTTCATTCTTGAGGTTGATGCGTCTAAGACAGGAGTAGGCACCCTTCTGTCTCAACGTCCTACCTCTGAGAGCGATATGCATCCTTGTTGCTACTTTTCTAAGACATTGTCTCCTGCTAAATGCAATTACGAGATTGGGGACAGAGAATTGTCAGCTATCATTTTAGCTCTTAAGGAATGGAGGCATCTCCTTGAGGATAACACTGTGCCGGTCCTCATTTTGACTGACCTTAAGAATCTCACATTCTTGAGGCAAAACGCTTATCTCCCAGGAGGGTGTGATGGGCTCTTTTTCTGTTAAGCTTTAATTACATAGTCTCATTCTTACCCGGTACTTAGAATCGAATTGCTGATGCATTGTCACAACAGTTTTCCTCCTCCTCCAAGATGGAGTCGGTTCTTACTCCTGTGATACCTCCCGAATGCAATCCAGCCACTATTCGCACTTGTCTCACTTGACCTTTGGGTGACATAATTCTTGCTGCTCAGATCCATTCTCCTTCTGAGAAACCTTGTGACTGCTGCTTTGTCCCTGAGAATCTCTGCATTGCTTTGCTCCAGACTTGCCATTCTCCCAAGGCAGCTGGTCAACCAGGGAAGAATCAACTCATCTGGTCCATTTCTCAACAATTCTTGTGGGCTAGTCTCAGTCTGATGTAACCGCCTTCGTAGCCGCTTGTTCCGTGTGTGCTCAGAGAAAAACACCACCACACCTTTCAGTGGGCCTCCTACAACCCATACCCAATGGAGAGAGGCCTTGAACTCACTTGTCTATGGATTTTATTTTGGAGTTACCCAACTCCCAGGGCAACACAGTTATTCTTATGGTGGTTGACCGATTCTCGAAGATATCACATTCTATTCCACTTATAAAGTTGCCTACATCCAAAGAACTGGCATCCATTTTCGCTCAGAAGATCTTTCAGTTACATGGGCTACCCAAGGTTATCATCTCGGGCAGGGGTAGTCAGTTTGTGTCCAAGTTTTGGCAAGCCTTTTGGGCACAGTTGGGAATTAGGGATGAGCTTCGAGTTCGAGTCGAACTCATGTTCGACTCGAACATTGCCTGTTCGCCGAACAGCAAACAATTTGGGGTGTTCGCAGCAAATTCGAAAAGTCTATGGGAGAAATCTAAAGTGCTAATTATAAAGGCTTATATGCAAGTTACTGTCATAAAAAAGTGTTTGGGGACCCGGGTCCTGCCCCAGGGGACATGTATCAATGCAAAAAAAAGTTTTAAAAACGGCCGTTTTTTTGGGAGCAGTGATTTTAATAATGCTTAAAGTGAAACAATAAAAGTGAAATATTCCTTTAAATTTCGTACCTGGGGGGTGTGTATAATATGCATGTAAAGTCGCGCATGTTTCCCGTGCTTAGAACTGTCCCTGCACAAAATGTAATTTCTGAAGGAAAAAAAGTCATTTAAAACTCACTCGCGGCTATTAATGAATTGTCGGCTCCTGGCAATACAGAGAAAAGTCATTGATAAAAAAAAAAAAAAAGCGTGGGGGTCCCCCCAAATTCAATTACCAGGCCCTTCAGGTCTGGTATAGATATTAAGGGGAACCCCGCCGCAAATAAAAAAAAATGCGTGCGGTTCCCCCCAAATATCCATACCAGGCCCTGATCCGAGCACGCAACCTGGCATGCCGCAGGAAAATTGGGGGACGAGAGAGCGCCCCCCCTCCTGAACCGTACCAGGCCACATGCCATGTTGATGGGGACAAGGGCCTCATCCCCACAACCCTTGCCCGGTAGTTGTGGGGGTTTGCGGGCAGGGGGCTTATCGGAATCTGCAAGACCCCTTTAACAAATGGGACCCCCAGATCCCGGCCCCCCTATGTGAATTGGTAAGGGGTAAATTGTACATTTAGAACTTTAGTACAATGTACCCCTTACCAATTCACATAGGGGGGGGGCGGGATCTGGGCCTCATCCCCACAACCCATGCCCGGTGGTTGTGGGGTCTGCAGGCAGGGGGCTTATCGGAATCTGGAAGACCCCTTTAACAAAGGGGACCCCCAGATCCCGGCCCCCCTATGTGAATTGGTAAGGGGTACATTGTACATTTAGAACTTTAGTACAATGTACCCCTTACCAATTCACATGGGGGGGGCCGGGATCTGGGGGTCCCCTTTGTTAAAGGGGTCTTCCAGATTCCGATAAGCCCCCTGCCCGCAGACCCCCACAACCACCGGGCAAGGGTTGTGGGGATGAGGCCCTTGTCCCCATCAACATGGGGACATCCTCCCCATGTTGAGGGCATGTGGCCTGGTACGGTTTAGGAGGGGGGCGCTCTCTCGTCCCCCCCTCTTTTCCTGCGGCCTGCCAGGTTGCGTGCTCAGATAAGGGTCTGGTATGGATTTTTGGGGGGACTCCACGCCATTTTTTTTATTTGGGGTGGAGTTCCCCTTAAAATCCATGCCAGATCTGAAGGGCCTGGTATGGATATTTGGGGGGAACCGCACACATTTTTTTTTAATTTGCGGCGGGGTTCCCCTTACTATCTATACCAGACCTGAAGGGCCTGGTAATTGAATTTGGGGGGACCCCCACGCTTTTTTTTTTAATCAATGACTTTTCTATGTATTGCCGGGAGCCGACAATTCATTAATAGCCGCGAGTGAGTTTTAAATGCCTTTTTTTCCTTCAGAAATGACATTTTGTGCAGGGACAGTTCTAAGCACGTGAAACAAGCGCGACTTTACATGCATATCATACACACCCCCCAGGTACGAAATTTAAAGGAAAATTTCACTTTTATTTTTCCATTTTAACCATTATTAAAATCACTGCTCCCGTAAAAACGTCATAGAGGACATGCTCCTGTCCTCTATGCTTTTCATAGACGTTTTCCCCTTAAACCTGGTGCCCCTCCGAGGGGGAGGGGTCGTTAAGGAGGGGGTACTGTCAGGGCTGGGCTCTCAGCAGCTTTCTTCCCTGTGCTCAGCTGTTGGATAATTGTCAGCACTCATGGTCTCCACAGTGGCACACCTGTTGATCATTACCTGCTCGTCAGTCCTGCCTACAGCCAGCCCCTTCTGGCTATTTAAACTGCCTTGTTCATTGCTTTTGGCCTTTGCTTTGTTCAACATATCTGGAGATTCTCTGCTGTGTTCCTGTGAAAGACTTTGCCTGGCTGATGTCCCTTCTGGTTCCTAATCCTGTTCTTCTGCCTCCGACTACGCTGATCTCTGGTTTTCTCATTACTGGCTTGTCTGACTACCCTCATTGGCTTTCCGATCCTGGCTTATGTTTTTTTTTTTTATCAAATAATTTTTATTGCTTTTATAAACAAACAACACAGACAACATGCCACTCATGTACGTATTAAAAAAAAACAAAAAAAAAAACAATGTAACCCACGACAAAACATAACCCTCCCACTCAAAAACAACCCCATATCCCCCCCCCTCTCCCTATTGCTCATAAGTTTATTTACTCCCATCTCATCATCCATCCAAAATATCAGACCATCTTCTCCATATGTTTTCAAATTTCCCTAGACAGCCTCTATGTAGAAAGGTATATCTTTCCTTAATTACGGTTTCCCTTAATTGTATTTTCCATTCTGCTACTGTTGGTGGGTATGGGGATATCCATTTTTGTGCTATAAGCTTACGGGCCTGGAATAGGCTCCTTTATAATTGATACCGTGATGTCTTCCGGAATCACAAATTCATCCAGGATACCCAGAAGACATCCGCCCAGCTCTGGAGACAGCCCAGTCTCAAAAACATTGTTAATCATAGACACAACCTCATGCCAATGACGATGGAGTTTAGGGCATTTCTATAGTATATGTATTAAATTAGCGGGGCTCCCTTTACGTCTGGGACATTGGGCTGTATCTCTACATTTCCATTAAAATTTCTCTGGTGTATAATGAGCCCTATGTAAAATAAATAATTGTGTTACATTTTGCATTGGGGATAGGGAGGCCAGGGGTATTGCCGACAATACCCCCTCGTGGCTGGGTTTACCCTTTGTCGGTCTCGGAGCATAAGGCCATGGAGGAGTATGTTGCAGATGCACTTTCTCAAGGATTCATCCGCAAGTCCTAGTCTCCTGCTGGTGCTGTTTTCTTCATTGTGAAGAAGAAGAGTGGTGAACTGAGACCTTGTATTGATTATAGGTTTCACGATTAAAGTATAGTTCCACCCAAAAATGGAACTTCCACTTTTCCGAACCCTCCCCCCCTCCAGTGTGTCACATTTGGCACCTTTCAGGGGGGAGGGGGGTGCAGATACCTGTAAAATACAGGTATTTGCACCACTTCCGGGTATTGACTCCTGTGGGAGTCACGCCCCTTCGCCTCACCCCCCGCTGTCTTCTGGGAAACACACTGCTCCCAGGAGATAGCGGGGACCAGTGAAAAGGCGCTGGCACAACTTGCACATGTGCAGTAGGGAACCGGGCAGTGAAGCCACAACGCTTCTCTTCCCAATTCCCTCACCGAGGATGGCGGCGGGGGGCAGCCGAGAGACAAGCGATTGCTCGTCTTCTGCTGCCGACAACGCTGGACGCCAGGACAGGTAAGTGTCCTAATATTAAAAGTCAGCAGCTGAAGTATTTGTAGCTGCTGGCTTTTAATATTTATTTTTTCGCGGGACCTCTGCTTTAAGAATGATTATCCAAATTCCGTTTATTATGGAGTTATTTGACCACCTCAAGGGAACAACGGTTTTCACAAAGCTGGATTTGAGAGGAGCATACAATCTCGTGAGGATCAAGGAGGGCGACGAATGGAAAACTGCGTTTAATACCAGAACAGGCCATTATGAGTACCACGTAATGCCATTTGGCCTTTGTAACGCTCAGGCAGTTTTCCAGGAATTTATCAGCAATGTTCTCCGAGATTTGTTGCAGCTATGTGTGGTGGTTTATCTCATTTTTTTCAAGTCCCTAGAGAGCCACCACACAGATGTCTGTTGTGTGCTTCAGAAGCTGAGAGAGAACAATTTATATTTGTTGGAGATGTCAGGGGGACAGAGGAACGCTACTGCACGTATTTTTGTCCTGTCCGATTCTATCTCACTTCTGGTCCACAGTCCGAACGACCATCCAGAAATTCACAGAATACACTGTTCGGGATGATCCGGCCTTCTTCTTACTACATGTCTCCACCATGTCGGCTAAGATATACAAAATATCCATTGTGCGTCACCTATTAAATGCCGCCAAATCGTGTATCCCACTTAATTGGAAGAAGCAATCCCCACCGACTATAGCCAGTTGGCTCCCGAAGGTGGAAGATATTAACAAGCTGGAAGATCTAGTTCTTACCGCACGACACCAACAGGAAAAATACTCCAAGACTTGGGTGCTATGGAATCACTTCATTCTCTCCCCAGAGGGTGTTGCCCTTATGGCCCCCTGATAGCGCTGACATGTCTGCAAGTCCGCGCGCTATGGCCTTCCTGAGTCAACCACGATCTCAGGCCCCCCCCCCACTGCTCCTTTTCTCTCCCTTTTTCCATCTTATTTCGTTTGCTGTCTATAGCTATTTCTATCTGTTCTCATTGTTTTTTAGTAACAAGAAAACTGTAAGAGACGAGTTTCATGGAATAACACTTTATTTTATCATCACGTATACAGACATGCTATCACAGGACGTGGAATACATACTATACCTAGGGTATTTATACACCTAGACTGTTTGTCGTGCCAAAAAATCATAGAGATACATCTAATCTCTGTCAATGAGCACACCTCTTCTGTATTATTACAAACTGTTGTTATGTGTATAATATGTCTCTGTATCTTTATTTTGTTGACCCTGTGGGTCTTGTCTTTTTAAGTAAATAATAAAAGAAAATAAAAATTCCTGGGTTATGTCATTTCCACTGCCGGTGGACCCAGAGAAACTTTCAGCAGTCCTACAGTGGCCCCGACTCGTGGGTATAAGTCCGCTGCAAAGTTTTCTTGGCTTTGCCAATTATTATCTAAGTTTATTCGTAACTTCTCGTCTCTGGTCAAGACTCTGACTGATATGACCAGAAAGGATGGTAACCCACAGAGTTGGTCTCTGGAGTCCATTAAGGCCTTTGAGAGTCTCAAGGCTGCCTTTGTTTTTTCTCCTGTGTTGGCACATCCTGATCCTACGTTACCCTTTATCTTTGAGGTTGATGCTTCTGAGACTGGAGTTGGTGCCCTTCTGCCTCAACGTCCTACCTCTGAGAGCACTATGCATCCTTGTGGCTACTTTTCCAAGAAATTGTCACCTGCAGAATGCAATTACGAGATTGGGGACAGAGAGTTGTTAGCGATAATTTTTGCCCTTAAAGAATGGAGATATTTCCTTGAAGGTACCACTGTGCCGGTTCTCATTCTTACTGACCATAAGAATCTCACATTCTTGCCTGAGGCTAAACGCCTCTCTCCCAAAAGGGCGTGATGGGCTCTTTTCTTGTCAAGTTTCAATTACATTCTCTCATTCTTACCCGGTACTAAGAATGTAAGGGCTGACGCTTTGTCGCAAACAATTTTCCTCCACTTTCAAGATGGAATCGGTTCTGGCTATGGTTCGCACTAGTCTCACTTCTCCTTTGGATGACAAAATTCTTTCTGCTCAGGTCCATGCTCCTCTTGAGAAACCTTGTGACTGCTGCTTTGTCCCTGAGAGTCTCTGTACTGCCGTTCTCCAGACTTACCATTCACCCAAGGCTGCTGGCCACCCTGGGAACAACTCTTTTGGGCCATTTCCCAACAATTTTGGTGGCCTAGTCTATGTGTTGATGTAGCCGCCTTTGTAGCTGCTTGTTCTGTATGTGATCAGAGTAGGACACCACAACACCTTCCAGTGGGCCTCCTACAACCCATACCCAATGGAGAGAGGCCTTGGATCCACCTGTCCATGGATTTCATTGTGGAGTTACCCAACTCTCAGGGCAACACAGTTATTCTTATGGTGGTTGATCGGTTCTCGAAGATGTCTCATTGTATTCCACTTAAGAAGTTGCCCACATCTAAGGAACTGACTTCCAATTTGGCTTGGGAGATCTTTCGCTTACATGGGCTACCCAAGGTGATCGTCTAGGACAGGGGTAGTCAGTTTGTGTCCCGGTTCTGGCGAGCCTTTTGTGCACAGTTGGGAATTCAGCTTTCTTTCTCCTCTGCGTATCACCTGCAGTCTAATGGGGCCGCAGAACGAGCCAACCACTCCTTTGAGCAGTTTCTACGTTGCTATATTTCTGAACATCATAACAACTGGTCAGACCTCTTACCTTGGATGGAGTTTGCTCACAATAGTGCCTTGAATTCTGCTTCCCGATTGTCCCCGTTTATGGCAAACCTTCCAACCTTCAATGTTGCCTGACTCATTTGTTCGGCAGAGCATCCCTGCATTAGAGGAGCATCTCTGTGGTCTTTGTTCCACTTGGGCACAAGTCCAGGAGGCTTTGCAACATGCCAATAGTAGGTACAGACTCCATGCTGACCTCATGCGCCTTCCTACCAGTTTGGGGACAGGGTCTGGCTGTGATCTCCCAACCTCCAAATTCATGTTCCCTCACTGAAGTTGGTACCTCGGTTTATTGGGCCTTTCCATATTCTCTGCAGGATTAACCCAGTGGCTTACGCTTTAGACCTTCCTTCTAATATGCATATCTCAAATGTATTTCATACCTCCTTATTAAAACCTTTGCTAAGTCCTCACCCAGTACAGGTTAAGAACCATGTGGAGTATAAAGTACAGTCCATTGTTGACTCCCGTAGGTTCAGTGGGCGCATACAGTACCTGGTGCATTTGAAAGGGTATGGTCTGGAGGAACGCTCTTGGGTCTCATCCTCAGACGTACATGCCCCTGTCCTCCTCCGTGCTTTCCATAGTCGTTTTCCCCTCAAACCAGGTGGTTCTAAAAAGAAAAACACAAATATATCACAAATAATGTGCAGATATCTATATAATTGCAATCTCATTATTATGAATGGTCTACTCTGGAAAAAGGCGGAAAAAGGCAGAAAAGGGTAGGGGTAGGGAGGATAAAATAATTATGACAGGGGTTCTAACCCACCATAATAAAAAATTAAAAAATAAGTTAATAAATATGAATGCACAACAATAATCCAAATATCAGTACACAACAGACCAAGGAGGTTTTCTGTTTACATCCATCAAGTAGTGGCATAGCTAAAATAGGCACCATATATTTTAATCAAATTTTAAAATAGATTGCAGTGGTAAAAGGTATCTACTACAAGAGATATTCGTAGTATACAAAAGGAAAAAAGAGTAAGTGAAGACATAAAATCTGCTGGTGTAGATACACCTGTCGGCTTAATAGACATTTCCAGAAGCTACAGTATATATGCCCAAAAAGAAAAAAAATGAGGGAGAGAATCACCAAATAAAAGCCACATCTCCATGCATTATCAGGGGGGATATTGGTAAATGCATGCAAAAATACATATATCAAGTATTATAAAGAGAGCTTACCCAGGGGATAGAACTATTGGAAGCTGCAGCAACAGGTAGCCAACAGTAACTGATTATTTGGATATATAAATCAATTCCCCTGTGCTGGGCTTTTTTTCAGCCGAAACGCGGCGGACCGGCATTCCGCCACCTCTGGCTAGCCCGATCCTCTCCAACCTATCACTAATCACAGAAGGCGGTAGAGGACATTTTTTAAATACTCACTACCTCTACCGGCTTTTGTGTGCTATTGTCAGGCATCCAGGGCATGTGCAGGTTAGGCATATGTTGGTGGATGCCCCGGTCCCAACCCTGCAAATGCTTGCATTTCGTTCTTTTTTTGTCGTTCCTGTGTTTCTTCGAGAAGCCGCTCCTGTCCCTGCCCCAGCCTGTCCGACCTGTGTAGCAGAGAGCCGAGTGAAGCGTTCCAGATCTCCACACTCTTCAGCTCTGTGCTATTGGCTCCGTGGTAAGTTTCGCTGTGTTGGGGGAAAAAAAACGTCACACACCGCACTTCTAGCACAGATTTTCCAGCTGCACCCCTGTGAGGCTCTTTTGAAAAGGTGAGAGAGGGCAGTGGAGGCAAGGGGGGGGGCATTTGCAGAGAGGCAGCTGTGGGTAGGTTAGAGGTGTAGTGCAGAAGTGACGGCTGGGGGAGTGGGGAGATTTGTGAAAAGGTAAGAGCTGTGAGAACAGGAGGGAGGGGATGTGAGAACTGTGAAAAATGAAGGGGGGTGGGATTTCTGAAGCGTGGAGGAGGGAATTTATAAAGAATGGAGAGAATTTCTGAAGTATGGAGGGGGGAATTTATGAAGAATGGTGGGAATTTATAAAGAATTGGGGGGATTTGTGAAGAATGGTGGGAATTTGTGAAGAATGGGGGGAATTTATAAAGAATGGGGGGAATTTATAAAGAATAGAGGGGATTTATAAAAAATGGGGGAATTTATAAAGAATGGGGGGAATTTGTGAAGCGTGGAGGGGGGAATTTATAAAGAATGGGGGGAATTTATAAAGAATGGGAGGATTCTGTGAAGCGTGGAGGGGGGAATTTTATAAAGAATGGTGGGAATTTATAAAGAATGGGGGGAATTTATAAAGAATGGGGGGAATTTGTGAAGCATGGAGGGGGGAATTTATTAAAGAATGGGGGGAATTTGTGAAGCGTGGAGGAGGTAACTTAAAGAATGGAGTGAATTTCTGAAGCATGGAGGGGGGAATTTGTGAAGAATAGGGGAATTTATAAAGAATGGGGGATCATTTGTGAAGCATGGAGGGGGGAATTTGTGAAGAATGGGGGGAATTTGTGGAGGGGAGGATTTATAAAGAATGGGGGGAATTTGTGAAGTGTGGAGGGGGGATTTATAAAGAATGGGGGGAATTTGTGAAGCGTGGAAATTTATAAAGAATGGGGGGAATTTGTGAAGTGTGGAGGGGGAATTTGTGAAGAATGGGGGGGGGGAATTTGTGAAGCGTGGAGGGGGGAATTTTTAAAGAATAGGGGGAATTTGTGAAGTGTGAGGGGGATTTATAAAGAATGGGGGAAATTTGTGAAGCGTGGGGGGGATTTATAAAGAGTGAGGGGAATTTGTGAAGCTTTGGGGGGAATTTATAAAGAATGGCGAGAATTTGTGAAGCGTGGAAATTGTGAAGAAGCGGGAGGTGAATTTGTGATGAAGGGGAGGGAAATTTGTGAAGACTGGATAGGGAAATTTGTGAAGAATGTGTGGGGGGGGATTTGTGAAGAGGTGAGAATGGTAAAGGGGGGATTTGTAAAGAGTAGAGCCTTGTGTGATACACACACCTCAGCACTGCACATTATGCACTCCAGAGCCCTTTGTGTTATTCGCTCCTGTGTGTGGTACTCTGTGCCTCTTGCGCTTTGTGCACAGTGCAGATTATTTCATGTTGATTTACGTCTCTCCTCGGAGAACTGCGTGGTTGGGGGCAGGAAGTTGGCTGGGGAAGGTGAGTTCCTGCACTTATTCTCTGAGAAAAAAAGCCCTGGATAAAGCTATATCCAGGGTCCAACGCTGTCCCAAGTAAGTATGATTTACTCAAGTACACTCCATAGACAGGTAAATGCCTGCAAAGGTTATATGTATTGTGACAGCAGGAAGGTAAAGTCACCTGGTTGCATCCAGGGGGGTAGGTATATTTCTCCCAGATTCAGGCTTTATGCCGACTTATACAACTAGGGAGAGAGTTGATGAAGCCCAGCTGAGGCTAGTGGGCTCATGGATGATTCATACCTCTAGGGAGAGTGCTGGGCGTCGTGCAGGCAGGGAGTTGATGAGACCAGCTGAAGCTTGTCAGCTCGTTTAAGGCCTCTATAAAAACTCCCAGCTTCATTAGGTGTTTGCTCATGCCTGGACCCAGACCTGTGTGGACTGTCTAGGGAGAGTGAACCCCTGTGCGGTGAGACAAAGCCTGTGTGGCTATTTGTTTGGACATTTACTAAACCAGGGACTTAGGGACTAGGACAGCACCAGGCTGATCCCAGTTGTTAGTTAGGGAAACCTGCATGTTTAGTCAGAGGTCAAGCTGACCAGGATTTATTTTGTTTATGTTTCTTTTTGCTTTGCTGTGTTTTTGTCACTGTAAATAGAGAAATAAACCGCACCTTTTGATCTTGAAAACCACAACCTCCATCTGCTGGGCCTGTTTTTGTGTGGGGAGCCCATCCAGGGGGTCACACACACCCGCTACCGAGCTAACCCCCTCACAGTTGGTGGAGAACCAGTGGCAGTTTTTTTTTAAGCCAGCATGGAGGAGATACTGAAACAGCTGGCTCTAGCAAATGCCAATCAACAGCAGACAAATGCAGGTTTGCAAAAGAGCCTTGCAGCTCAACAACAGAGCTTCGCAGCCCAGCAACAAGCCCAGCAGCAATCTGAGGCCCGCTTCATAGACCTGTTGCAGAAGCAAGAGCAGAGACTACAACAACAGATGGAAGCAGTAATGCAGCAACGTCCGCAGACCAGTGAGGAAAGCCGTCCCACTAATACCGCGTCCTTTGGGGTGAGTCGTTTATTGACAAAAATGACTGGAGAGGATGATCCAGAGGTATTTTTGACCACATTTGAAAGGACTGCTGAAAGAGAAAAGTGGCCTGAGGAGCAGTGGGCTGGACTGGTGGCTCCTCTGTTAACTGGTGAATCGCAGAAAGCTTACTATGACCTAGAGCCTGACCAAGCAAAAGACTATGTGATGCTAAAAGCTGAAATATTGGCAAGGCTGGGTGTCACCCTGGCTGTCCGGGCTCAGCGTGTGCATAACTGGACTTTCCAGCTTGGAAAACCCCCCAGGTCTCAAATGTATGATCTCATTCACCTGAGCAGGAAGTGGCTACAGCCAGAGACTTTGTCCGCACCGGAGATTGTGGAACGTGTTGTGATGGATCGTTTCTTGAGAGCTCTTCCTACCGCCATTCAAAAGTGGGTAAGCCATGGAGACCCAGAAACGGCCGGTAAACTTGTGGATCGTGTAGAGAGATACTTGGCTGCAGAGAACCTGACGGCCTCTTCCAGAGACTCTCGGACTTTCCACCCTAAGACCAGACCATCCCCAGGGGCGGATAAGATGATTCCAAGGGGTAAGGGTGGAGAGAGTGAGAGGGTGGGAGCTCTGCCCAGGGTTTGGCGAGAACAGCCTGGGAAGTCGGGGGCTCAAGAGGCAGCCAAAAGGATTGTTTGCTACCGCTGCCGGCAAGCGGGACATATTGCAGCAAATTGCCCGGTTGTGGAGGAACCCATGCAATGTGACTTTCTGACGGACAGACGTCAGTCGCTGTGTGCGACAGTCGCATGCACTGCCATTCGGGGAACTGAGAAACATTTATGCAAAATGTGTATTAATGGTAGAAATGTTGTGGTATTACTGGATTCAGGTAGCCTTGTGACCCTGATAAAGCCTGAATCTGGGAGAAATATACCTACCCCCCTGGATGCAACCAGGTGACTTTACCTTCCTGCTGTCACATACCCCCCCTCTTGTTTTAACCTTGGGGTTGGAACACCAGCAATCAGGCATTCATGTACTCGAGACAAAGCATCCACATTCCCCATTTGAACGCCAGGGCGATGCTTTACTGTGAAGTTGAATTCCTGTAGGGCCAGGAACCACCTATTTACTCTTCTATTTGTCTCCTTGTTTTGAGCCATCCACTTTAACGGAGCGTGATCCGTAACCATGTCAAAGTGCCTACCTAGCAGATAGTACCGAAGGGAATCTAGAGCCCACTTCACCGCTAAACACTCCTTTTCAACCGTGGCGTAATTTACCTCATGGGACTTCAACTTCCTGCTGAGGTAAATGACTGGGTGCTCTTCCCCGTTCCAGACCTGGGACAATACTGCTACTAACCCCACATCTGACGCATCACTTTGTACGACAAAGTCTTTAGAGAAGTCGGGTGAGTACAACACTGGCTGGCTACATAAGGCTTGTTTCAAGAATTGGAATGCTGCCTCAGCCTCGGGGGTCCATTTAATCATGACCGACCCTTTCCCTTTCGTCAGGTTGGTTAGGGGCACAGCCTTAGAAGCAAAGTGGGGAATGAAGCACCGATAATAACCCGCGATTCCCAGAAAGGCTCGTACCTGCTTCTTGCTGTTGGGACGTGGCCAACTCTGGATGGCCTCGACTTTGTTGAGTTGGGGTTTTATTACTCCCCTGCCAATGGTGTACCCAAGATATTTGGCCTCCTCCTGCCCAATGGTACACTTCTTGGGGTTAGCCGTAAACCCCGCTTCCCGGATAGAGTCTAGGACTGCTTGCACTTTTGGCAGATGTGAGGCCCCATCGGAAGTATGCTGCGGCTTACCTGGATGACGTAATTGTCCATAGCACAGATTGGGCCTCACATCTGCCAAAAGTGCAAGCAATTCAAAGAAAAGGGTTACCCTGACCCGATGGTAGATGAAGCCTACAAACACTATCAAAATGCCAATATACTGACCACCAAAGAGGAGTCAATCAACAAAAACACAGGAGACACTACACAACCAGTCAGATTTGTGACTCAGTTTCACAACAAATTCAAAAAAATGGAAAAAATCTTTGCAAAGCACTGGTCTATTCTTAATGAAGATCCACACCTTAAGTCCGTCCTCAGTGAAAAACCCCTAGTAACTTACAGGCGGGCCAAAAACATCAAAACCCAAATAGCCCCCAGCAAACTCAAACCACTGCGCCCTACGGCTAGTGCACCATCCATGTTCTTTGACATTAAAGGCATGTACCAATGTAAAAAACGCCTCTGCCTTACCTGTTCACACGTCACACATAGACAAAAAAACTTCACCCATAATGGAAAAATATATACCATTCCAGATTTCTATAATTGTGGATCAGAGTACGTGATATACTGCCTCACATGCCCCTGCGGCTTGCTCTATGTAGGCCGCACCATACGAACACTGCGAAAACGTTTTGGAGAGCACCGAAATTTAGTGGAGAAGGGCTCTGATAAGCATAGTGTACCCAGACATTTCAAGCAATATCATAAACAACTCTCTATAGGACTAAAAGTAGTGGTGATTGAATCAATACCCCACACCCTCCCCACCGCTGAACGATACAAGAGACTATGCGAGAGAGAGAACTATTGGATCTATACTTTGGATACTTTATCGCCTGGAGGCCTCAATGAGGGCATAGAAATAAACATCCTGCTGTGACCCAATACTCCCCTATTGCCTTAAAAGTAATTGCAGGTGCATATCCTCATGTACCTATCAAATTAATGTATATGTATACTTTACCCCAATAATCTATATTTCCCCAATATCCAAGATCTATGCACCAATATGTTCTTGTGGCCATGCGTCCATATGAATATATGCAGCCGATATGGATGCATGCACATAGTCCTGCGTGTATCCATCACGTACACACCCCCAGTGCCATAATCCAAGTACATATGTATACATATTCCCCCAGCACCATTAGATTCATTTTTTCAGATCCTATATCATATTTCATATATCACATCCTATTTTAATTCCATTCTAATTACATTTTCATTTTCATTTTTATATTTATATTTAATAGTTATTATATATATTTTTATCTTTATTTAATTATTATTTATTTTTAACGTTATCTTCTTCATTATTAGTATAATTCTGTAAAGAAACCCCCTTTTTTTAAAAAAACGTAACCTTTTATTTCTCTATATAGATATTCTTATCATATCCCTACGATTCCTATTAAATTCCCAGTATTTGGCCGTAAGTATTAATATAGAACCAGAATATAGTTTATAGCTTGTTTTGTTTTATGTAGTAAAAATTGATAGTATATAGTCTACCATGTATTATTCCTAATAACACACGAAATACACAGCCTAAGCTATTCTCTATATATGTGTACATTTTCTCGGGCTCATCCTGTGCCATTGCCTCCCTGGAGTGTCACGACCTATCAGCCCAGTATGATCCCTGCCGCACACAGCATGTCCCAGCTTGCGCGGTTACCATGGTTGCCAAAAATACAAGACAAACCCGCCCACCAATCCTCACTCTGGTATAAATTACCACATCAAAGATGGCCGCCATACTAGCCTGATGAAGGGACACGCATGTCCCGAACGCGAAGCACCTCCCGCATACCTCTGACCCGGAAGTGATGACCCCAGGACCGCACGGAGCATACACAGTCCAGATCGAAGTTTCCGGCCGGCGCTGCTCAACATCCAGTGCAGGAAGAGACACAGGATCGAGGACTCCAGCCCAACTGCCCGTGAAACCACCATCACCCCTGAGGATCTGCGGATGAAGTTCCTGTCAACCCCTGACACGCTCGATTACCACTGCTCAAATGTGAGTGTATTTTAACCTTTTTATAATAAAAAACTGTTTTTACTTGCTGCATTTAGAGGGCGCCGTTCCCTTTTCATCTTGTCTGGAACGGGGAAGAGCACCCAGTCATTTACCTCAGCAGGAAGTTGAAGTCCCATGAGGTAAATTACGCCACGGTTGAAAAGGAGTGTTTAGCGGTGAAGTGGGCTCTAGATTCCCTTCGGTACTATCTGCTAGGTAGGCACTTTGACATGGTTACGGATCACGCTCCGTTAAAGTGGATGGCTCAAAACAAGGAGACAAATAGAAGAGTAAATAGGTGGTTCCTGGCCCTACAGGAATTCAACTTCACAGTAAAGCATCGCCCTGGCGTTCAAATGGGGAATGTGGATGCTTTGTCTCGAGTACATGAATGCCTGATTGCTGGTGTTCCAACCCCAAGGTTAAAACAAGAGGGGGGGGTATGTGACAGCAGGAAGGTAAAGTCACCTGGTTGCATCCAGGGGGGTAGGTATATTTCTCCCAGATTCAGGCTTTATGCCGACTTATACAACTAGGGAGAGAGTTGATGAAGCCCAGCTGAGGCTAGTGGGCTCATGGATGATTCATACCTCTAGGGAGAGTGCTGGGCGTCGTGCAGGCAGGGAGTTGATGAGACCAGCTGAAGCTTGTCAGCTCGTTTAAGGCCTCTATAAAAACTCCCAGCTTCATTAGGTGTTTGCTCATGCCTGGACCCAGACCTGTGTGGACTGTCTAGGGAAAGTGAACCCCTGTGCGGTGAGACAAAGCCTGTGTGGCTATTTGTTTGGACATTTACTAAACCAGGGACTTAGGGACTAGGACAGCACCAGGCTGATCCCAGTTGTTAGTTAGGGAAACCTGCATGTTTAGTCAGAGGTCAAGCTGACCAGGATTTATTTTGTTTATGTTTCTTTTTGCTTTGCTGTGTTTTTGTCACTGTAAATAGAGAAATAAACCGCACCTTTTGATCTTGAAAACCACAATCTCCGTCTGCTGGGCCTGTTTTTGTGTGGGGAGCCCATCCAGGGGGTCACACACACCCGCTACCGAGCTAACCCCCTCACAGTATATATACATATAGATAGATATATACAGTATCTCTCAAAAGTGAGTACACCCCTCACATTTTTGTAAATATTTTATAATATCTTTTCATGTGACAACACTGAAGAAATTACACTTTGCTACAATGTAAAGTAGTGAGTGTACAGCTTGTTTAAGCGTGTAAATTTGATGTCCCCTCAAAATAACTCAACACACAGGGATTAATGTCTAAATCGCTGGCAACAAAAGTGAGTAAACCCCTACGTGAAAATGTCCAAATTGGGCCCAATTAGCCATTTTCCCTCCCCGGTGAATGTGACTTGTTTGTGTTACAAGGTCTCAGGTATGAACAGAAAGCAGGCGTGTTAAATTTGGTGTTATCGCTCTCACTCTCTCATACTGGTGACTGGAAGTTCAACATGGCACCTCATGGCAAAGAACTCTCTGAGGATCTGAAAAAAGAATTGTTGCTCTACATAAAGATGGCCTAGGCTATAAGAAGATTGCCAAGACCCTGAAACTGAGCTTCAACGCGGTGGCCAAGACCATACAGTGGTTTAACAGGACAGGTTCCACTCAAAACTGGCCTCGCCATGGTTGACCAAAGAAAAGGAGTGCACATGCTCAGCGTAATATCCAGACGTTGTCCTTGGGAAATAGAGGCAGGAGTGCTGCCAGTATTGCTGCAGAGGTTAAGGGGTGGGGGATCAGCCTGTCAGTGCTCAGACCATATGCCGCACACTGTATCAAATTGGTCTGCATGGCTGTCATCCCAGAAGGAAGCCTATTCTAAAGATGATGCACAAGAAAACCCGCAAACAGTTTGCTGAAAACAAGCAGACTAAGGACATGGATTACTGGAACCATGTCCTGTGGTCTGATGAGACCAAGATAAACTTATTTGGTTCAGATGGTGTCAAGCATGTGTGGTGGCAACCAGATGAGGAGTACGAAGACAAGTGTGTCTTGCCTACAGTCAAGCATTGTGGTGGGAGTGTCATGGTCTTTGGCTGCATGAGTGCTGCCGGCACTTGAGAGCTACAGTTCATTGAGGGAACTATCAATGCCAACATGTACTGTGACATACTGAAGCAGAGCATGATCCCCTCCCTTTGGAGACTGGGCCACAGGGCAGTATTCCAACATAACGACCCCAAACACACCTCCAAGACGACCACTGCCTTGCTAAAGAAGCTGAGAGTAAAGGTGATGGACTAGCCAAGCATGTCTCCAGACCGAAACCCTATTAAGCATAAGTGGGGCATCCTCAAATGGAAGGTTGAGGAGCGCAAGGTCTCTAACATCCATCCACCAGCTCCGTGATGTCATCATGGAGGAGTGGAAGAGGACTCCAGTGGCAACCTGTGAAGCTCTGATGAACGCTATGCCCAAGAGGGTTAAGGCAGTGCTGGGAAATAATGGTGGCCACACAAAATATTGACACTTTGGGACCAATTTGGACATTTTAACTTAGGGGTGTACTCACTTTTGTTGCCAATGGTTTAGACATTAATGGCTGCTTGTTGAGTTATTTTGAGGGGACAGCAAATATACACTGTTATACAAGATGTACACTCACTACTTTACATTGTAGCAAAGTGTCATTTCTTCAGTGTTGTCACATGAAAAGATATAATAAAATATTTACAAAAATGTGAGGGGGTGTACTCACTTTTGTGAGATACTGTATATATATCTATATAGATATATATTGTGACATTGGGGATGTCTAGCTCAGTGATAGATGCCTTTTAAGTGAGTTCACAGCCAACAGGAACTAAGGTTTAAGGGCGTGGTAGCCCACTTTTATTGAAAGTAACAAAAAAGGAAAGTTCATACATGCATTTGGTTTCCCACACAGTGGTTCTTCTCCCAAAAATAACAAATGAAAATGCCAATCCACCTGGCTCTTAAGGCTCACTCAGACTTGGGCGTAGTTCCTTGCTGCACAGCCCCACTCCTGGCCTCTAGGAAGGGGCTCCCCTGACACTTCAGGCTTCCACACTCCTCCAAGACTCACGGTCCCCTCTGGTCCCCAAGACTCTCTCTTCCAGTTGTCTCAGCTATAGTCCCCCCTACTCTCTCTGCTGGCCCAACTCTCTCAGTCCACCGACCTGGAACCTCTCCCACATGGAGCGCCGTCTCAAGGATATTGCCTGGGTTCTTAAACAGTAGCACACCTCCCTCTTGTCTGCAGCAACTGCTCCAACACCAACTCCTTTCCCACACACACTGTGCTATGCTGAGCTCTGTCTTATAATGGGTGTGTGCACATGGACACACAGACAACCTGCAGAGCTTCTGGAAAACCCGGACACATGACTGAAGACTCCATCCCTCCCAATGCTCTTTGAAGTCTTCAATTTTCCAGCCCCAATCCAGACTTACAAAATCCAGAGAAAACTTAAAGCATAATTTTCTCTGCTCACCAAATCTTTTGCTGGAACTTCCCAAACTGCTTCTTTGAGAGTCCTGTGTCCATTTTACACACATTTTCACTAAGACAGGGGTTCTCACTCTCACATTATATCTATCTATCTATCTATCTATCTATCTATCTATATATATATATATATATATATATATATATATATATATATTGTGACAGCAGGAAGGTAAAGTCACCTGGTTGCATCCAGGGGGGTAGATATATTTCGCCCAGATTCAGGCTTTACGCCGACTTATACAACTAGGTGGAGAGTTGTATAAGCCCAGCTGAGGCTAGTGGGCTCATGGATGACTCATACCTCTAGGGAGAGTGTGGGGCGTCGTGCAGACAGGGAGTTGATGAGACCAGCTGAAGCTTGTCAGCTCATTTAGGCCTCTATAAGAACTCCCAGCTTCATTAGATGTTAGCTCATGCCTGGACCCAGACCTGTGTGGACTGTCTAGGGAGAGTGAACCCCTGTGCGGTGAGACAAAGCCTGTGTGGCTATTTGCTTGGACATTTAAAACCAGGGACTTAGGGACTAGGACAGCACTAGGCTGATCCCAGTTGTTAGTTAGGAAACCTGTATGATTTTGAAAACCACAACCTCCGTTTGCTGGGCCTGTTTTTGTGTGGGGAGCCCATCCCGGGGGTCACACACACCCGCTGCTGAGCTAACCCCCTCACAGTTGGTGGAGAACCAGTGGCAGTTTTTTTTTAAGCCAGCATGGAGGAGATACTGAAGCAGCTGGCTCTAGCAAATGCCAATCAACAGCAGACAAATGCAGGTTTGCAAAAGAGCCTTGCAGCTCATCAACAGAGCCTTGCAGCTCAACAACAGAACTTCGCAGCCCAGCAGCAAGCTCATCAACAGAGCCTTGCAGCCCAGCAGCAAGCTCACCAACAGAGTCTGGAAGCTCAGCAACAAGCCCAGCAGCAATCTGAGGCCCGCTTCATAGACCTGTTACAGAAGCAAGAGCAGAGACTACAACAAATGGAAGCAGTAATGCAGCAACGTCCGCAGACCAGTGAGGAAAGCCGTCCCACTAATACCGCGTCCTTTGGGGTGAGTCGTTTATTGACAAAAATTACTGGAGAGGATGATCCAGAGGTATTTTTGACCACATTTGAAAGGACTGCTGAAAGAGAAAAGTGGCCTGAGGAGCAGTGGGCTGGACTGGTGGCTCCTCTGTTAACTGGTGAATCGCAGAAGGCTTACTATGACCTAGAGCCTGACCAAGCAAAAGACTATGTGATGCTAAAAGCTGAAATATTGGCAAGGCTGGGTGTCACCCAGGCTGTCCGGGCTCAGCGTGTGCATAACTGGACTTTCCAGCTTGGAAAACCCCCCCAGGTCTCAAATGTATGATCTCATTCACCTGAGCAGAAAGTGGCTACAGCCAGAGACTTTGTCCGCACCAAAGATTGTGGAACGTGTTGTAATGGATCGGGTTTTGAGAGCTCTTCCTACTGCCATCCAAAAGTGGGTAAGCCATGGAGACCCAGAGACGGCCGATGGTCTTGTGGATCGTGTGGAGAAATACTTGGCTACAGAGAACCTGACGGCCTCTTCCAGAGACACTCGGACTTTCCACCCTAAGACCAGACCATCCCCAGGGGCGGATAAGAGGATTCCAAGGGGTGAGGGTGGAGAGAGTGAGAGGGTGGGAGCTCTACCCCAAGTTTGGCGAGAACAGCCTGGGAAATTAGCGGCTCAAGAGGCGGCAAGAAGGATCGTTTGCTACCGCTGCCGGCAAGCGGGACATATTGCAGCCAATTGCCCGGTTGTGGAGGAACCCATGCAGTGTGACTTTCTGACGGGCAGACGTCAGTCGCTGTGTGCGACATTCGCATGCACTGCCATTCGAGGAACTGAGAAACATTTATGCAAAATGTGTGTTAATGGTAGAAATGTTGTGGTATTGCTGGATTCAGGTAGCCTTGTGACCCTGATAAAGGCTGAGTTAGTTAAAACAGAGGTCTCTGGGAATAGCAAGGTAGCTGTTATTTGTGTGCATGGGGACACCCAAGAGTATCCAGTGACTACAGTGTGTTTCGAGACCCCCAAAGGTACCCTCTCTCATCCAGTGGGCTTAGTATCTCAGTTACCGCATGACGCCATTGTGGGAAGGGATTTTCCGAAGTTCTGGGAACTGTGGGATGATCCTGAGCCCCCCACTGGTGCCCCTATGTACCAGGAATGTGATAGCCAGAACTCCCCTGAGAGTGGTGAGGACTCTCCGGAATTTCCCTTATCAGTATTGGCAGGGGAGACTCAAGAAACTGGAGATGAGCCCACCTCCTCAGACGAAAACCTACCGTCTGTGGAGTTTTCTGATCTTGAGGTTCACAGGGAAAACTTTGCCACAGAACAGTTGAAAGACCCCGCCCTAATAAAGGCACGGGAAAACGTAGTGAAAATAGATGGCGAGTTAGTGAACCCAGATAATACCTGCACTTACCCATACTTCAGCGTAGAGAAGGACCTACTGTATCGGGTGGCAAAAAGGGCAGAAGAAACCGTTGAGCAGCTTGTGGTGCCCAAACCTTACAGGAAGTTGGTGTTGGAGTTGGCCCATGGGCACATTCTTGGAGGTCATCTGGGGACAGAGAAAACCCGAGAGAGGGTATTACAGAGATTCTATTGGCCGGGGGTGATGAAGGACATAGAAAATTATTGTTCCTCCTGCCCTGTGTGTCAGAGGTCGGCCCCGATGCCACATTTCCATAGCCCGCTGGTCCCTCTACCCATCATTGAGGTCCCGTTTGAGAGGATCGCCATGGATTTGGTAGGTCCTATAATCAAGTCCGCTAGGGGGCACCAGTACATATTAGTTATAATGGACTATGCCACCCGTTATCCAGAAGCGATCCCTCTCCGAAATACCTCGGCCAAAACCATAGCCAAAGAGCTATCTCTTGTGTTTAGCCGGGTGGGTATTTGTAAAGAACTGCTTACGGACCAAGGTACACCCTTTATGTCCCGGGTTATGAAGGAGCTGTGTAAATTGTTCAAAGTGACGCAATTACGTACATCTGTGTATCACCCCCAAACCGATGGGCTGGTTGAAAGATTCAACAAAACCCTAAAACAAATGTTGAAGAAAGTGGTGGATAGAGATGGAAAGGATTGGGACTGTCTACTTCCTTATCTGATGTTTGCTATTAGGGAGGTGCCCCAATCCTCTACGGGATTCTCCCCCTTTGAGTTACTGTATGGGAGACACCCAAGAGGGCTGTTGGATATTGCCAAGGAAACTTGGGAAAGTGAGAGTTCTCCCCACAGGAGTGTGATTGAGCATGTCGCCCTGATGCAAGACCGAATTGCACAGGTAATGCCCATCGTGAAGGAACATTTGGCCCAAGCGCAGTTAGCACAGCAGAGAGTGTACAACCGTGGAGCCAAGACCCGTACCTTTTCCCCGGGGGATAGGATACTGGTACTTGTCCCTATGGTTGAAAGTAAATTCCTTGCCAAATGGCAAGGCCCCTACGAGATAATGGAAAAAGTGAGCGAAGTGAATTACAAGGTCAGACAACCAGGAAGGCGAAAGCCCGAACAGATCTATCACGTTAATCTGTTGAAAGCCTGGAGGGATAGAGAGTCCCTAGTCGCAGACACTTGGTCACCAGCTCAAACTGGTTTCGTGATTCCTGAGGTTGGAATAGCAGCCAACTTGTCACAACCCCAACAACAGGAGGTTAAGGAGTTTGTGCTTCGCAACAAGGAGGTATTCTCTGAGCTGCCGGGACAAACATCTGGGGTAGAGCATGACATCATTACCCCGCCCGGTGAAAGGGTGAAGTTAAAACCCTATCGGATCCCAGAGGCCCGACGGGAGGCAATACGGGAGGAAGTACAGAAAATGCTGAACTTAGGGGTGATAGAGGAGTCCCAAAGTGATTGGTCTAGTCCCATTGTGTTGGTGCCTAAACCGGATGGGAGCTGGCGATTTTGTAACGATTTTCGTCAGTTGAACAAAGTTACAAAATTTGACACCTACCCCATGCCACGTATAGATGAGTTGATCGACCGGCTGGGAACAGCCCGATACATGACGACTCTTGACCTCACAAAAGGGTATTGGCAAATCCCCCTGGCCAATTTGGCCAAAGAGAAAACCGCATTTGTAACCCCAGACGGGGCGTTCCAATATAAAAGAATGCCGTTCGGGTTACAGAATGCGCCGGCCACATTCCAGCGGAAAATGGACCAGATGCTGAGGCCCCATCGGAAGTATGCTGCGGCTTACCTGGATGACGTAATTGTCCATAGCACAGATTGGGCCTCACATCTGCCAAAAGTGCAAGCAGTCCTGGACTCTGTTCGGGAAGCGGGGTTTACGGCTAACCCCAAGAAGTGTACCATTGGGCAGGAGGAGGCCAAATATCTTGGGTACACCATTGGGAGGGGAGTAATAAAACCCCAACTCAACAAAGTCGAGGCCATCCAGAGTTGGCCACGTCCCAACAGCAAGAAGCAGGTACGAGCCTTTCTGGGAATCGCTGGGTATTATCGGCGATTCATTCCCCACTTTGCTTCTAAGGCTGTGCCCCTAACCAACCTAACGAAGGGGAAAGGGTCGGTCATGATTAAATGGACCCCCGAGGCTGAGGCAGCATTCCAATTCTTGAAACAAGCCTTATGTAGCCAGCCAGTGTTGTACTCACCCGACTTCTCTAAAGACTTTGTCGTACAAAGTGATGCGTCAGATGTGGGGTTAGGAGCAGTATTGTCCCAGGTCTGGAACGGGGAAGAGCACCCAGTCATTTACCTCAGCAGGAAGTTGAAGTCCCATGAGGTAAATTACGCCACCGTTGAAAAGGAGTGTTTAGCGGTGAAGTGGGCTCTAGATTCCCTTCGGTACTACCTGCTAGGTAGGCACTTTGACATGGTTACGGATCACGCTCCGTTAAAGTGGATGGCTCAAAACAAGGAAACAAATAGAAGAGTGAATAGGTGGTTCCTGGCCCTCCAGGAATTCAACTTCACAGTAAAGCATCGCCCTGGCGTTCAAATGGGGAATGTGGATGCTTTGTCTCGAGTACATGAATGCCTGATTGCTGGTGTTCCAACCCCGAGGTTAAAACAAGAGGGGGGGGTATGTGACAGCAGGAAGGTAAAGTCACCTGGTTGCATCCAGGGGGGTAGATATATTTTGCCCAGATTCAGGCTTTACGCCGACTTATACAACTAGGTGGAGAGTTGTATAAGCCCAGCTGAGGCTAGTGGGCTCATGGATGACTCATACCTCTAGGGAGAGTGTGGGGCGTCGTGCAGACAGGGAGTTGATGAGACCAGCTGAAGCTTGTCAGCTCATTTAGGCCTCTATAAGAACTCCCAGCTTCATTAGATGTTAGCTCATGCCTGGACCCAGACCTGTGTGGACTGTCTAGGGAGAGTGAACCCCTGTGCGGTGAGACAAAGCCTGTGTGGCTATTTGCTTGGACATTTAAAACCAGGGACTTAGGGACTAGGACAGCACTAGGCTGATCCCAGTTGTTAGTTAGGAAACCTGTATGTTTAGTCAGAGGTCAAGTTGACCAGGATTTATTTTGTTTATGTTTCTTTTGGCTTTGCTGTGTTTTGTCACTGTAAATAGAAAATAAACCGCACCTTTTTTTGATTTTGAAAACCACAACCTCCGTTTGCTGGGCCTGTTTTTGTGTGGGGAGCCCATCCCGGGGGTCACACACACCCGCTGCCGAGCTAACCCCCTCACAATATATATATATATATATATATATATATATATATATGTAGCGATACCCTTGTGAGGGTCGCTGGTTAAATCAGTACCCCACTGGTTGCCCTGACCCTGCAAGTCCTCTGACACCTCTGACACCCTGGGTTCAGACATTTTCCCTTTGGGAAATAATAGTAATAAAGCAGATACACCAGAATTGATTAAAACCAATTAACTTGTTTACTTAGGGAAATAAGAATATTGGTAAATCAACACAAGTTTACAGTTTAGAATGATATCTCTTATCGAAATGTTATCAATAACTGAGAGGCAATCACATATCAATATCAAACATTCAACAGTGAGAACTATAATTTCTGTACTCAGCAAGGCACATACAATGGCTATGTGAACAGGTTACAGGAAAGCAGAGGAATGGCTCTTATGAATGTCAAACCCATCTTTTCTGCTCCTTAACACACAGATGCAGAATAGTAAATACAATGTTAGAACCTTTGGCAGTAAGAAACTGTATTAACCACTTAAGCCCCGGACCATTTTGTAGCTAAAGGACCAGAGGTGTTTTCAGAATTTTGCACTGCGCTGCTTTAACTGGAAATTGTGCGGACATGCAATGTCGTACCCAAACAAAATTTGCATCCTTTTCTTCCCACAAATAGAGCTTTCTTTTAATGGTATTTGATTGCCTCTGTGATTTGAATTTTTTGCGATATAAACGGAAAAAGACCGAAAATTTTGAAAAAAAAGAATATTTTCTACTTT
The DNA here is from genome assembly GCA_029206835.1 of Rana muscosa. NCBI lineage: Eukaryota > Metazoa > Chordata > Amphibia > Anura > Ranidae > Rana > Rana muscosa. Next base: position 285,463,641 of record CM055117.1, read on the forward strand.
TTGTTATAAGAAAAATCGAATAAACTCAATTTTAGTCATACATTTAGACCAAAATGTATTTAGCCAAATGTCTTTAGTAAAAAAAATGTCAATAAGCGTATATTTATTGGTTTGCGCAAAAGTTATAGCGTTTACAAACTAGGGTACATTTTCTGGAATTTCTCATTTCTTGAGGTGCTAAAATGACAGGGCAGTACAAAACCCCCCCAAATGACCCCATTTTGGAAAGTAGACACCCCAAGGAAATTGCTGAGAGGCATGTTGAGCCCATTGAATATTTTTTTTTTGTCCCAAGTGATTGAATAATGACAAAAAAAAAAAAATACAAAAATTTGTCACTAAATGATATATTGCTCACACATGCCATGGTTATATGTGGAATTGCACCCCAAAATACATTCTGCTGCTTCTCCTGAGTACGGGGATATGTGTGGGACTTTTTAGGAGCCTAGCCACGTACGGGACCCCAGAAACCAAGCACCGCCTTCAGGATTTCTAAGGGCGCAAATTTTTGATTTCACTCCTCACTACCTATCACAGTTTCGAAGGCCATAAAATGGCAAAATAGCACAAAACCCCCCCAAATGACCCCATTTTGGAAAGTAGACACCCCAAGCTATTTACTGAGAGGCATGTTCAGTCCATGGAATATTTTATATTTTGCCACAAGTTGCGGGAATATGACAAACATTTTTTTTTTGCACAAAGTTGTCACTAAATGATATATTGCTCACACATGCCATGGGCATATGTGAAATTACACCCCAAAATACATTCTGCTGCTTCTCCTGAGTACGGGGATACCACATGTGTGGGACTTTTTGGGAGCCTAGCCGCGTACGGGACCCCAAAAACCAAGCACTGCCTTCAAGATTTCTAAGGGCATAAATTTTTGATTTCACTCCTCACTACCTATCACTACCTATCACAGTTTTGAAGGCCATAAAATGCCCAGATGGCACAAAACCCCCCCAAATGACCCAATTTTGGAAAGTAGACACCCCAAGCTATTTGCTGAGAGGCATGTTGAGCCCATTGAATATTTTTTTTTTGTTTTGTCCCAAATGATTGAATAATGACAAAAAGAAAAAAAACATTTACAAAAAGTTGTCACTAAATGATATATTGCTCACACATGCCATGGTTATATGTGGAATTGCACCCCAAAATACATTCTGCTGCTTCTCCTGAGTACGGGGATACCACATGTGTGGGACTTTTTGGGAGGCTATCCGCGTACGGGGCCCCAAAAACCAAGCACCGCCTTCAGGATTTCTAAGGGCGTAAATTTTTTGATTTCAATCCTCACTACCTATCACTACCTATCACAGTTTTGAAGGCCATAAAATGCCAAAATAGCACAAACCCCCCCCCCAAATGACCCCATTTTGGAAAGTAGACACCCCAAGCTATTTACTGAGAGGCATGTTGGGTCCATGGAATATTTTATATTTTGCCACAAGTTGCGGGAATATGACAAACTTTTTTTTTTTTGCACAAAGTTGTCACTAAATGATATATTGCTCACACATGCCATGGGCATATGTGAAATTACACCCCAAAATACATTCTGCTGCTTCTCCTGAGTACGGGGATACCACATGTGTGGGACTTTTTGGGAGCCTAGCTGCGTACGGGACCCCAAAAACCAAGCACCGCCTTCAAGGTTTCTAAGGGCATAAATTTTTGATTTCACTCCTCACTACCTATCACAGTTTTGAAGGCCATAAAATGCCAAGATAGCACAAAACCCCCCAAAATGACCCCATTTTGGAAAGTAGACACCCCAAGGAAATTGCTGAGAGGCATGTTGAGCCCATTGAATATTTTTTTTTGTCCCAAGTGATTGAATAATGACAAAAAGAAAAAAAAATGTACAAAAAGTTGTCACTAAATGATATATTGCTCAAACATGCCATGGTTATATGTGGAATTACACCCCAAAAGACATTTTGCTGCTTCTCTTGAGTACAGGGATACCACATGTGTGGGACTTTTTGAGAGCCTAGCCGCGTACGGGGCCCCGAAGACCAAGCACCGCCTTCAGGATTTCTAAGGGCACAAATTTTTGATTTCACTCCTCACTACCTATCACAGTTTTGAAGGCCATAAAATGCCAAGATAGCACAAAACCCCCACAAATGACCCCATTTTGGAAAGTAGACACCCCAAGCTATTTGCTGAGAGGCATGGTGAGTATTTTACAGCTCTCATTTGTTTTTGAAAATGAAGAAAGACATTTTTTTTTTCTTTTTTCAATTTTCAAAACTTTGTGACAAAAAGCGAGATCTGCAAAATACTCAACATACCTCTCAGCAAATAGCTTGGGGTGTCTACTTTCAAAAATTGGGTCATTTTGGGGGGGTTTGTGCCATCTGGGCATTCCATGGCCTCCGATACTGTGATAGGCAGTGAGGAGTGAAATCAAAAATTTACACCCATAGAAATCCTGAAGGCGGTGCTTGGTTTTCGGGGTCCTGTACGCGGCTAGGCTCCCAAAATGTCTCACACATGTGGTATCCCCGTACTCAGGAGAAGAAACAGAATGTATTTTGGGGTGCAATTCCACATATAACCATGGCATGTTTGAGCAATATATCATTTAGTGACAACTTTTTGTAATTTTTTTTTTTCTTTTTGTCATTATTCAATCACTTGGGACAAAAAAATAATAATCAATGGGCTCAACATGCCTTTCAGCAAATAGCTTGGGGTGTCTACTTTCCAAAATGGGGTCATTTGGGGGGGTTTTGAACTGTCCTGGCATTTTATACACAACATTAGGAAGCTTACATCCACTCTTCTAACCACTTGAAGACAAAGCCCTTTCTGACACTTTTTGTTTACATGAAAACATTTTTTTTTTGCAAGAAAATTATGTTGAACCCCCAAACATTATATATTTTTTTAAAGCAAATGCCCTACAGATTAAAATAGTGGATGTTGCATTTTTTTTTCCACACAGTATATGCGCAGCGATTTTTCAAACGCATTTTTTGGGGAAAAAACACACTTTTTTTATTTTTAATGCACTAAAAAACACTATATTGCCCAAATGTTTGATGAAATAAAAAAGATGATCTTAGGCCGAGTACATGGATACCAAACACGACATGCTTTAAAATTGCGCACAAACGCGCAGCGGCGACAAACTACATTCATTTTTAAAAGCATTTAAAAGCCTTTACAGGTTACCAGTTTATTTTTAAACTGTTCCTTCCATATTTATTTATTTTTTACCATTTTTATTGTTATCTCAGGGAATGTAAATATCCCCTATGATAGCAATAGGTAGTGACAGGTACTCTTTTTTTGAAAAAAATTGGGGGGTTAGACCCTAGATCTTTCCTCTGCCCTCAAAGCATCTGACCACACCAAGATCGGTGTGATAAAATGCTTTCCCAATTTTCCAATGGCGCTGTTTATATCCGGGGGGGGGGACATTCCCTCCCACTGCTTGTAAAAGCAGTCTAGAGGCTAATTATCTGCTAGAATTGCTTTTACATGAAAGCCGGCCACTGGCTGAAAAGAATGATACCAAGATGATACCTAAACCTGCAGGCATAATTCTGGTATAAACATTCAAAGTCCAGCAACATACCAGTACGTTGCTGGTCCTTGTTGGACATGTATTGTAATCTTTTTTTTCATGCAGCCTGTTGGCTGAACGAAAAAAAGAGATTGATCGGTGGGTATGCCCACCATTAGAATACCTCCCTTCATCCACCCACTTCTAATGATGGGCATACATGCACCATTTATATATGCCGAAGCATGGGGGCATCCTCCCGCAAAAAAGTTATGCCGCGTACACACGGTCAGACTTTTCCACGGGCAAGCCTCCATCGGAATTTCGACCGTATGTACGCGGCATTAGGAGCAAAATCGCTCCTCCGCCCCTGCTGCCCCCATGCTTCGGCATATATGCTCTTTTTTTTAACTGTGGTGGTGAAATCACCTCCTACAGCGTTGGAGTCACGGCTTTATGTATCGTGGGAGCAAACGCTGTTGCTGTCAAGATAAATAGATCCGCGCTGCAACTGAATGGCGTGCCTGCTAAGCAAATGATGGTTAACATTAAAACAAAGTAATATTACAGTATAACAGTAAGACCTTACCATACCATACCTGCAAAGCAAATACCAAAACAAAACCTAGTAAAAAATAAAAAAATTTTTTTAACGCAACCTGTGCCTAAAATATATATATGCCGAAGCATGGGGGCATCCTCCAGCAAAAAAGTTATGCCGCGTACACACGGTCGGACTTTTCCACGGGCAAGCCTCCGTCGGAATTTCGACCGTATGTACGCGGCATTAGGAGCAAAATCGCTCCTCTGCCCCTGCTGCCCCCATGCTTCGGCATATATGCTCTTTTTTTTTTTTAACTGTGGTGGTGAAATCACCTCCTACAGCACTGGAGTCACGGCTTTATGTATCGTGGGAGCAAACGCTGTTGCTGTCAAGATAAATAATTCCACGCTGCAGTTGAATGGCGCACCTGAAAACAAAAAATTACATACCTGAAAAGCAAGCATGATAAAACATTGCAGAATAGAATACAGTAAAAAAGAGCAGAACAATAGAGAGAAAATAGAGAGAGAGAGAGAGAGAGAACAATAAAACGACAACTATTTTATTTTTTATTTTTTTGTGTTTTGTTTTTTCATTTTTTTTTTTTACACTTTTTTTTGTAATTTTAACAACTGTAACAGTTCGGGTCTCTCAAAATGCGATGGCATCTTGGGAGACCCTGTGTAAGTGTGTCCTAGTCTGTGAAATGCTGTACCTTACGCTAAAACTTCACTTTTGAGTGGTAGCGTTCAAAACATTCACCAAGGCAAAGACCAGGTTTGTCAGGACAGAGTGGACAAAAAACACGGGTGTCACGCCTAAATCCATGCTTGCTACAGACACAACATCTTTTTTGGGGGGTTCGTTGGGTAGGGGTACTCTGGAGGGCATACTGATAATGCCTCTCATGCAGCCGGCTTAAGCCCTGTACACACGATCGGATAACCTATGGATTTTCGTCCGATGGATTTGTCCATCGGAAATCCGATGAAACTGTTTTTCATCAGTCTTGGCCACACACCATCAGTCTAAAAACCGACGGCAAGAAAACGACGGCACGTTCAAAACATACGACGCGCTATAAAAGGGCCGAACAAATCGAATGGCGCCACCCCTTGGGCTGCTTTTGCTGATTTCGTGTTACCGCGTGTTAGTAAAAGTTTGGTGAGAGCCGATTCGCGCTTTTCAGTCTCCGTGCTTTGCAGATCGTTTCCTGGTGTTCAGTTTGTGCTTGTGGGTTTGTATTTGTGATTCAGTGCATGCAGTCAGGTCGTTACTGCCTTGCAGTGCCTTCTTGGCCGTTCGTTTACTGTTTTTCATATCGTTCTTCTCAGGCCTTGCTGTTCCACGGTGCGTTCTGTTTGAGTGCCTTCTGACTAGGGATGAGCTTCGTGTTCGAGTCGAACATACGTTCGACTCGAACATTGGCTGTTCGATCGTTCGACGAAGATCGAACGATTTGGGCCGTTCGCGCCAAATTCGAGTGACGCGAACGGCCCACAATGCACTACGCCATCGCAGTGTCATCCAGGCGCTGTGATTGGCCAAGCATGCACTGTGACCCCGCATGCTTGGCCAATCACAGCGCCGGCAGCGAGGAGAGCAATGATTGGCCACAGGCAGGATGCCTGTGGCCAATTATTGCTGAGGGTGTTTAGTACACGCCCCACACTATAAAAGGCCGCCAGCACGGCGGCCTAGTGTAGTGTGTTCCGGAGCAGGGATAGAGTAGCATAGGCAGGGACAGTGACTGTTATTTCTTTCTTGCTTAACCTGGATTCCTTTAGTTTAGGGAAAGAGAAGGATAGGTAGGGAGAGTGTCAGTGTGTTTTGTGCTTCTGCTATAGTGTGCTTAAAAAAAACATTTATTCTAGGGACAGAAAACTCTAGGTAGGGACAGTGTCAGTTTCTTTCACTCTGCAAGTCCTTGTTTCCAGGGACCTGTAAGGACAGTGAGTTAATTGTCCTTGTGCTATATTGTGCTTAAAAAAAACATTTATTCTAGGGACAGAAAACTCTAGGTAGGGACAGTGTCAGTTTCTTTCACTCTGCAAGTCCTTGTTTCCAGGGACCTGTAAGGACAGTGAGTTAATTGTCCTTGTGCTATATTGTGATTAAAAAAAACATTTATTCTAGGGACAGAAAACTCTAGGTAGGGACAGTGTCAGTTTCTTTCACTCTGCAAGTCCTTGTTTCCCGGGACCTGTAAGGACAGTGAGTTAATTTTCCTTGTGCTATATTGTGATTAAAAAAAACATTTTTTCTAGGGACAGAAAACTGTAGGTAGGGAGAGTGTTTTTTTTCTTTCACTCTGCAAGTCCTTGTTTCCAGGGACCTGTAAGGACAGTGAGTTAATTGTCCTTGTGCTATATTGTGCTTAAAAAAAACATTTATTCTAGGGACAGAAAACTCTAGGTAGGGACAGTGTCAGTTTCTTTCACTCTGCAAGTCCTTGTTTCCAGGGACCTGTAAGGACAGTGAGTTAATTGTCCTTGTGCTATATTGTGATTAAAAAAAACATTTATTCTAGGGACAGAAAACTCTAGGTAGGGACAGTGTCAGTTTCTTTCACTCTGCAAGTCCTTGTTTCCAGGGACCTGTAAGGACAGTGAGTTAATTTTCCTTGTGCTATATTGTGATTAAAAAAAACATTTTTTCTAGGGACAGAAAACTGTAGGTAGGGAGAGTGTTTTTTTTCTTTCACTCTGCAAGTCCTTGTTTCCAGGGACCTGTAAGGACAGTGAGTTAATTGTCCTTGTGCTATATTGTGCTTAAAAAAAACATTTATTCTAGGGACAGAAAACTCTAGGTAGGGACAGTGTCAGTTTCTTTCACTCTGCAAGTCCTTGTTTCCAGGGACCTGTAAGGACAGTGAGTTAATTTTCCTTGTGCTATATTGTGATTAAAAAAAACATTTATTCTAGGGACAGAAAACTCTAGGTAGGGACAGTGTCAGTTTCTTTCACTCTGCAAGTCCTTGTTTCCAGGGACCTGTAAGGACAGTGAGTTAATTTTCCTTGTGCTATATTGTGATTAAAAAAAACATTTTTTCTAGGGACAGAAAACTGTAGGTAGGGAGAGTGTTTTTTTTCTTTCACTCTGCAAGTCCTTGTTTCCAGGGACCTGTAAGGACAGTGAGTTAATTTTCCTTGTGCTATATTGTGATTAAAAAAAACATTTTTTCTAGGGACAGAAAACTCTAGGTAGGGAGAGTGTTTTTTTTCTTTCACTCTGCAAGTCCTTGTTTCCAGGGACCTGTAAGGACAGTGAGTTAATTGTCCTTGTGCTATATTGTGCTTAAAAAAAACATTTTTTCAAGGGACAGAAAACTCTAGGTAGGGAGAGTGTTTTTTTTTTTCACTCTGCAAGTCCTTGTTTCCAGGGACCTGTAAGGACAGTGAGTTAATTGTCCTTGTGCTATATTGTGCTTAAAAAAAACATTTATTCTAGGGACAGAAAACTCTAGGTAGGGACAGTGTCAGTTTCTTTCACTCTGCAAGTCCTTGTTTCCAGGGACCTGTAAGGACAGTGAGTTAATTTTCCTTGTGCTATATTGTGATTAAAAAAAACATTTATTCTAGGGACAGAAAACTCTAGGTAGGGACAGTGTCAGTTTCTTTCACTCTGCAAGTCCTTGTTTCCAGGGACCTGTAAGGACAGTGAGTTAATTTTCCTTGTGCTATATTGTGATTAAAAAAAACATTTTTTCTAGGGACAGAAAACTGTAGGTAGGGAGAGTGTTTTTTTTCTTTCACTCTGCAAGTCCTTGTTTCCAGGGACCTGTAAGGACAGTGAGTTAATTGTCCTTGTGCTATATTGTGCTTAAAAAAAACATTTATTCTAGGGACAGAAAACTCTAGGTAGGGACAGTGTCAGTTTCTTTCACTCTGCAAGTCCTTGTTTCCAGGGACCTGTAAGGACAGTGAGTTAATTTTCCTTGTGCTATATTGTGATTAAAAAAAACATTTATTCTAGGGACAGAAAACTCTAGGTAGGGACAGTGTCAGTTTCTTTCACTCTGCAAGTCCTTGTTTCCAGGGACCTGTAAGGACAGTGAGTTAATTTTCCTTGTGCTATATTGTGATTAAAAAAAACATTTTTTCTAGGGACAGAAAACTGTAGGTAGGGAGAGTGTTTTTTTTCTTTCACTCTGCAAGTCCTTGTTTCCAGGGACCTGTAAGGACAGTGAGTTAATTTTACTTGTGCTATATTGTGCTTAAAAAAAACATTTTTTCTAGGGACAGAAAACTGTAGGTAGGGAGAGTGTTTTTTTTCTTTCACTCTGCAAGTCCTTGTTTCCAGGGACCTGTAAGGACAGTGAGTTAATTGTCCTTGTGCTATATTGTGCTTAAAAAAAACATTTATTCTAGGGACAGAAAACTCTAGGTAGGGACAGTGTCAGTTTCTTTCACTCTGCAAGTCCTTGTTTCCAGGGACCTGTAAGGACAGTGAGTTAATTTTCCTTGTGCTATATTGTGATTAAAAAAAACATTTATTCTAGGGACAGAAAACTCTAGGTAGGGACAGTGTCAGTTTCTTTCACTCTGCAAGTCCTTGTTTCCAGGGACCTGTAAGGACAGTGAGTTAATTTTCCTTGTGCTATATTGTGATTAAAAAAAACATTTTTTCTAGGGACAGAAAACTGTAGGTAGGGAGAGTGTTTTTTTTCTTTCACTCTGCAAGTCCTTGTTTCCAGGGACCTGTAAGGACAGTGAGTTAATTTTACTTGTGCTATATTGTGCTTAAAAAAAACATTTTTTCTAGGGACAGAAAACTGTAGGTAGGGAGAGTGTTTTTTTTCTTTCACTCTGCAAGTCCTTGTTTCCAGGGACCTGTAAGGACAGTGAGTTAATTGTCCTTGTGCTATATTGTGCTTAAAAAAAACATTTATTCTAGGGACAGAAAACTCTAGGTAGGGACAGTGTCAGTTTCTTTCACTCTGCAAGTCCTTGTTTCCAGGGACCTGTAAGGACAGTGAGTTAATTTTCCTTGTGCTATATTGTGATTAAAAAAAACATTTATTCTAGGGACAGAAAACTCTAGGTAGGGACAGTGTCAGTTTCTTTCACTCTGCAAGTCCTTGTTTCCAGGGACCTGTAAGGACAGTGAGTTAATTTTCCTTGTGCTATATTGTGATTAAAAAAAACATTTTTTCTAGGGACAGAAAACTGTAGGTAGGGAGAGTGTTTTTTTTCTTTCACTCTGCAAGTCCTTGTTTCCAGGGACCTGTAAGGACAGTGAGTTAATTTTACTTGTGCTATATTGTGCTTAAAAAAAACATTTTTTCTAGGGACAGAAAACTGTAGGTAGGGAGAGTGTTTTTTTTCTTTCACTCTGCAAGTCCTTGTTTCCAGGGACCTGTAAGGACAGTGAGTTAATTGTCCTTGTGCTATATTGTGCTTAAAAAAACATTTATTCTAGGGACAGAAAACTCTAGGTAGGGACAGTGTCAGTTTCTTTCACTCTGCAAGTCCTTGTTTCCAGGGACCTGTAAGGACAGTGAGTTAATTTTCCTTGTGCTATATTGTGATTAAAAAAAACATTTTTTCTAGGGACAGAAAACTGTAGGTAGGGAGAGTGTTTTTTTTCTTTCACTCTGCAAGTCCTTGTTTCCAGGGACCTGTAAGGACAGTGAGTTAATTTTCCTTGTGCTATATTGTGATTAAAAAAAACATTTTTTCTAGGGACAGAAAACTGTAGGTAGGGAGAGTGTTTTTTTTCTTTCACTCTGCAAGTCCTTGTTTCCAGGGACCTGTAAGGACAGTGAGTTAATTGTCCTTGTGCTATATTGTGCTTAAAAAAAACATTTTTTCTAGGGACAGAAAACTGTAGGTAGGGAGAGTGTTTTTTTTTTTTCACTCTGCAAGTCCTTGTTTCCAGGGACCTGTAAGGACAGTGAGTTAATTGTCCTTGTGCTATATTGTGCTTAAAAAAAACATTTATTCTAGGGACAGAAAACTCTAGGTAGGGACAGTGTCAGTTTCTTTCACTCTGCAAGTCCTTGTTTCCAGGGACCTGGAGAGACATTGAGTGAATTGTCCTTGTGCTATATTGTGATTAAAAAAAACATTTATTCTAGGGACAGAAAACTCTAGGTAGGGACAGTGTCAGTTTCTTTCACTGTGAAAGTCCTTGTTTCAAGGGACAGAGAAGGACACCTGAAGGTAGCCCTTATTGCTTTTTTCCCATCTCCCTGCAGGCCATCTATTAGAATGTCTGGAAGGCAAACAAGGAGAGGCAGACAGTCAGGAGGCAATAAAAGAGGGCAAGCAGGCTCTGTGTCTGGGGGCAACAGTGCTGGTCGTGGACGCGGTGCATTGTCATCAGCACATGGCCATGGGACACGCTTGTCCTTCTTTTCGGCAGCTGGACATGTTGAGCCACATCATGCCGAAGACTTGGTAGAGTGGATGACCAAGCCCTCCTCCTCCTCCTCATCCTCTCTCACCCAGGCTCAGGGTACTGGAAAAGCAGCTGCCAAAGCGTCGTCTTCCCTGGTATCAATGTCAGACAAATCATCAGTCACTCCTTCCCTAGACCCACCATGTCCTCCTCCTGAGGAGTCCCCCGAACTGTTTCAGCACAGTGTTGGGTACATGCTCCAGGAGGATGCCCAGCGTTTCGAAGGGTCTGATGATGAAACCCAGCTAGAGGAAGGCAGTAGCGTGAGAGCAGACAGAGGGGATGCTCAAGAAGGACACCAATCTGGCAGTCATGTTCCAGCAGCTGCAGCATACTGCCAGATTGGCTCCAGTGATGAGGAGGGAGGGGATGATGAGGTCAATGACTCCACGTGGGTGCCTAATAGGAGAGAGGAGGAGGAGGAGGATGAGGAGGAGGCACATCTCCAACGAGGCAGGATGCCCTTTGGTGGCCAGCGTAAGGGCAGTACACCGACGGAATCACACCGCAGAGCTCCGCCTGTGCAGGGCGCTGCCTCTGCCCGTCATTCAAAAAGTTCTTTGGTGTGGGCCTTTTTTGAGGCTAGTGCATCAGATCGCACAGCTGCTGTTTGCAACATATGTCTCAAGCGTATATCGCGTGGCCAAAACATCAGCCGCTTGGGTACCACATGCCTGACCAGACATATGTTGACCTGCCATGCAGCTCGTTGGCAAGCCTACCTCAAAGACCCACACCAAAGAACAAAGCGGACCTCTCCTTGCACCGCATCAGCTGGGATCTCCAACCCCACTATAACTTCAGTCCTCTCTGAAACATGCACTGAGAGGAATGAAGGTGTAGAATTAGGTGTGTCACAGCCAAGTACTTGCGCCCACTCTGCTAGCAGTACACCGACGTCCGATTCTAGCAGGCAAATTTCCCTGCCCCAGCTGCTGGACCGTCGAAAGAAGTTCACTCCCAGCCATCCACATGCCCAGCGGTTGAATGCTAGCTTGGCTAAATTGCTAGCGCTTCAACTGCTGCCTTTTCAGTTGGTAGACTCGGCCCCCTTCCGTGAGTTTGTGCAATGTGCGGTTCCTCAGTGGCAGGTTCCCAAACGCCACTTTTTCTCACGGAAGGCTATTCCGGCTCTCTACCGGCATGTGGAAGGCAATGTCTTGGCCTCGCTGGACAGGGCGGTCAGCGGTAAGGTGCATATTACCGCTGACTCATGGTCCAGCAGGCATGGACAGGGACGTTACCTTTCTTTCACGGCCCATTGGGTCACTCTTTTGGCAGCTGGGAAGGATTCAGGACAAGGTGCAGTAGTGTTGGAGGTTGTCCCACCGCCACGCCTCCAAAATGCTACTACTGGTTGTGACACACCTCTCTCCTCCACCCCCTCCTCTTCTTCTTCCTCCATGGCCTCTTCCTGTGGTTTGTCCTATGAACCAGCGGTGCTCCGTAGCCGTTCACGGGGCTACGCAAGTACGCAGGCAAAAAGATGCCATGCCGTGCTTGCGCTGGTGTGTTTGGGGGACAGAAGCCACACTGGGGCAGAGGTCCTGTCTGCTCTGCAGGGCCAGGCCGAGAGGTGGTTGACGCCACGCCAGCTTAAGCCAGGAATGGTGGTTTGCGACAATGGCACCAACCTCCTCTCCGCCCTCCGACAGGGACAACTGACCCATGTGCCCTGTGTGGCTCACGTCCTTAACCTGGTGGTGCAGCGCTTCTTGGGCAGGTACCCGGGCTTACAGGATGTCCTGAGGCAGGCCAGGAAAGTCTGTGTGCATTTCCGCAGATCTTATAATGCCAGTGCTCGCCTGGCTGAGCTGCAAAAGGAGTTGAACCTGCCCAAGAACCGCCTTATATGTGACATGCCCACCAGGTGGAACTCAACGTTGGCCATGCTGCAGCGGCTGCACACGCAGCAGAGGGCCATCAATGAGTACCTGTGCGACTACGGCACCAGGACAGGGTCAGGGGAGCTTGGTTTTTTTTCTCCACGCCAGTGGGGCATGATCAGGGATGCATGCACTGTCCTGGCACCATTTGAGGAGGCCACGAGGATGGTGAGCAGTGACAGTGCATGCATCAGTGACACTGTACCTCTTGTCCACCTGTTGGAGCACACGCTGCGTGGAATAATGGACAGGGCACTTGAGGCAGAACAGAGGCAGGAAGAGGAGGACTTCCTTGCCTCTCAAGGCCCCCTTTACCCAGACAGTGTTCCTTCTGTCCCACCCATCGCACAGGAAGAGGAGGAGGAGGAGGAGGAGGAGGAGGAGGATTGTGTCAGCATGGAGGTGGAGGCTGGCACTCAGCATCATCAGCAGCAGTCTTTTAGGGATGATTTACAGTCCCAAGAAACCAGTGGACTTGTACGTGGCTGGGAGGAGGTGGCTGCGGATCATGTCGTCCTTAGTGACCCAGAGGACTCCGGAGCGAATGCCTCAGCAAACCTACGCTGCATGGCCTCCCTGATCCTGCAAAGTCTGCGGAAGGATCCTCGTATTCTTCGGATCAAGGAGAGGGACCATTACTGGCTGGCCACTCTCCTTGATCCACGGTACAAGGGTAAGGTTGCGGACCTTATGTTACCGTCGCAGAGGGAGCAGAGGATGAGACAACTCCGGGAGGCCTTGCAGAAAGGTCTGTGCAACGCGTTCCCAGAGACTGGGAGGTTGCAAACTCCTGGTCCTGGACAACGAGTTGCTGAGGCTTCGGCCAGTCAAAGAAGGAGCGGTGGGGAAGGTGGCCGTCTGACCGATGCGTTCAGACAATTCTTTAGTCCGCAGCCCCAAAGTATGATCGGTTCCAGCAACCATCGCCAGCGTCTGATAAACATGGTGCAGGAATATCTAGGGGCAAGGTCAGACTTGGACACCTTCCCCACCGAAAATCCTCTGGCTTACTGGGTCTTGAGGATGGATCACTGGCCAGAGCTTGCACAGTATGCAATTGAGCTACTGGCCTGTCCTGCATCCAGCGTTCTTTCGGAACGCACATTCAGTGCTGCTGGAGGATTTGTCACGGATCACAGGGTGCGCCTGTCCACCGACTCGGTTGATCGACTGACTTTCATCAAGATGAACCAGTCTTGGATCACCACCAGCTACCACACACCTGATGCTGATATAACAGACTAATTGATTTTAAAATGTCACATCCCTTCAAGACTGATGCTGATGCTGAGTGCCTGTGCTGTTATGTTGACTGGCTATCCTCCTCCTCCGAGTCCTCAATGATACGATTGATGATGATAGCTTGGAAGATCATTTTTGTTTATGGGTGCCGCCACCAGTGCCTAACGCCCAATTTTTCAGCCCCTGTTTAACAGGGGCGTGTAATTACAATTTTTGAAGCAATACTTTGCAACAGGGCTCATTGCTGTGCTCCAAGTACAGTATCTGTGAGGAGTTGCAGTGTTGTGCCACCAGTGCCTAAGGCCCAATTTTTCAGCCCCTGTTTAACAGGGGCGTGTCATTACAATTTTTGAAGCAATACTTTGCAACAGGGCTCATTGCTGTGCTCCAAGTACAGTATCTGTGAAGGGTTGCAGTGTTGTGCCACCAGTGCCTAAGGCCCAATTTTTCAGCCCCTGTTCAACAGGGGCATGTAATTACAATTCTTGATCTAATAATTCACAGCAGGGCCCATTGCTGCACCCACCAAGAGTAACTGTCAGGGCTTACAGTGTTGTGGCACCAGCACCACCATCAAAGGCCCAATTTTTACTACCACTGTTCAACAATTATATGTAATTAAAATTCCTGATATAATAGTTGACAGCAGGGCGTTCCAGCACCAACCAAGAGTAACTGTGAGTGCTTACAGTGTTGTGCCAACACCAACAACTAAGGGGCCTATTTCTGCAGAGTATATACGGCAGGTCCCTACTTTCAAACATCCAACTTACAAACGACTCCTACTTGCAAACGCAAGAAGACAACAGGAAGTGAGAGGAAATCTACCACTAGGAAGGAAAATTCTCTCCTGTAAGAATAAATATGGGAGAAAGGTGTCTCCTCTGTACTGATGCTTTATCAGCAATCCTTGTTTCAAGAAAAACACCACATTTCAAAAACAGTTGTCATTAGGACGGAAAGTGAGGTGAAATGTTCTGAACAGGGGCACAGACAGCAAAACAAATGTTACAGGGGTGATAACCCTTACCTATGTTTTCCAAAAAGTTTAAAAATAGATTTTTGGTCTGGAGCTACACTTCAACAATGTACCTGTTCAAAATTACAAACAGATTCTACATAAGAACAAACCTACAGTCCCTGTCTTGTATGCACCGCCTGTATACGGCTGTTCAGAGTATATAGGGCCTTTTTTATTTTATGTGCGGGGTTCCCCTTAATATCCATACAAGACCCAAAGGGGCTGGTAATGGGCTGGGGTAGGGGGGGGGTCATGGGGTAGCTATGCCATTTTTCTTAAAGATTTTCATCCATATTACCGGGACCAGACATTACATTAAAGCCGCAAGCAGTTTTAAATGGCTTTTTTTTCCTTTAGAAGTGTCATTTTGTGCAGGGACAGTTCTAAACACGGGAAACACGTGGCACTTCACAGGCATACTTTAGACACCCCCCAGGTACGATATTTAAAGGAATATTTGACTTTTTTTTTTCACTTTATGCATCATTAAAATGACTGCTCCCGGAAAACGACCGTTTTTAAAACTTATTTTTGCATTGATACATGTCCCCTGGTGCAGAACCCGGGTTCCCAAACCCTTTTTAGGACAATAACATGCATAATAGTTTTTATAATTAGCACTTTAGAATTCGAACGTTCGCATCCATTGTATTTAATAGGGTTCTAATGTTCGTTCGAACTTTCGGTCCGTTCGCGGGTTCTGGTGCGAACCGAACCCGGGGGTGTTCGGCTCATCACTACTTCTGACCAGCCGACCGGTTTAAAACCATGTTTGAAGTGCGTTCTCGTTCTCGAGCTTGTGCTGGCTTTGGGCTTGGTGTTGCAGTTAACACTGTAACCCGAGTTCAGTCTGTGAACAGGGTGAGGAGGAGTTCATGGACTAAGAATTGGTTGCTCCAGCGGGACCAATTCTCTCATATGCCTCTGCTGCGGGAAATCCATGAGAATAACCCTGATAATTTCAGGAATTATCTCAGGATGACGGACCCCGTATTTCACCGTCTGTTGGATTTGCTGTCCCCCTATATAATGAGGCAGGACACTGTGATGCGCCAGGCCATCACTGCCGAGCAGAGGCTTATTGCCACGTTGAGATACCTGGCGACTGGGAGAAGCTTGCAGGACCTCAAGTTCTCAACAGGCATCTCCCCCCAGGCTCTCGGGATCATTATCCCTGAGACGTGTTCGGCCATCATTCAGGTCCTGCAGAAGGACTATATGAAGGTAATTATGCTCCTTTAACCTCACATTATATGTTTTTATTCTGTTGTTTTTTTCTTTTTTTTTCCTCCAAACACAAATATGCCTGTTTGTAATATCCTGGTAATGTCCCCATTTTCCCCATGCCTTTTTTTACCTGTAAATCCCTTTTTGGGCCCTACATGCCTATTTCCCTTCACTAACCTCTCCAGCATGCTATCGTGGGCGCAAACCAAGCTAGCCTTCTATTTTCCTTTTCATTTTTTGGGGGTCATTGCCCTCGTAGTTTGACAACCCTCCCTCCCCCCCCTAAAGATGTAAAAAAATTAGTAGTTCTCAATCAAGCTCAGCTGAGTGGTAGAGCCTTTTTTGGGATCCGCCACAATCACCTTAGGCCCCCCCCTTAGCAGATGACTCACCCCCGCTGAGTGGACATTCTAAAATAATCTAAGTGGGCCTTTGTTTATTGGTAGGAAACACTCCCTTAAATAATAATGATACTCAACAATGTTTTTGTGTGTAATCTGCTTGCACTGTAACCATAAACCGTACTAATGTCTTCTTTTTGTTTGACTCCACAGTTCCCTAGCACACCACAGGAATGGCTGACTGTGGCCTCCCAATTTGCCCAGCGGTGGGATTTCCCCAACTGCGGAGGGGCAATTGATGGGAAGCACGTCCACATAGTGCCGCCACCCCGTTCATGGTCATACTATTTCAACTATAAAGGTTTTAATAGCATAGTGTTAATGGCGGTGGTGTCGGCACGGTAGGAGTTCCTGTATGTGGACGTGGGGAAGAACGGCCGGATGTCCGATGGCGGATCATTCGCGGAGACGGAGTTCGCTCACCGTCTGCAGGCTGGGGGTCTTGCACTGCCTCCAGATGCAGAGAACGTTGAAGGGCTCCCATTCGTTTTTATTGCGGATGAGGCTTTTGGACTAGGACCACACCTGATGCGGCCGTTTCCCCAACGCACCCTCACCCCAGAGAGGAGGGTTTTTAATTACCGGCTGGCCAGAGCCCGGAGAGTTGTGGAGAATGCCTTCGGGATAATGGCCAGCCGGTTCCGCCTGTTCCAGACAGCGATACATTTGGCGGATTATAAACTGAACCACATCGTCTACTGCTGCTGCATCTTGCACAATTTTCTTTGCAAATTTGCTACCAATTATGTATCATCGTTTGGGCCTGAGGCCGGTCCATCTGAACTGATTAATCTGACCGGCCTCAGCACTGCCCGTACTGGCTTGGCCCCCCAAAGTGCCCGTGAAGTACGCCAGAAATACGTAGAGTACTTCACGGGTAGGGGGGCCATCGCAATGCCAGACCACATCTGACCAAGTATTTAACCTTTTAAAAATAAAATAAAAAATGGAATTCCTACAAACTTGTGTTGTCATTCTTGTATTTTGGGTTTATGTGTCTCCCAGGTTCTAGTAGTGCCAAGTGTAATTGTCCTTAGTAAATAGCCTCAAAACTCAGAGCGGAAAACTCGGTTTTTGCATCTTCAGAACTGCTCTTGAGCATAGAAAGAACAAGGCACACCTTTTTTAGACTTCTCAAATGTTTTTATTGTTTGCAACACATTTTATTTTGGTTTTTAGAAATACTAGCCTTTTATTTTTCTGTGCGTCTTTTTTTGCAGAAACATGCATGGGTCGTAAGCCATTTTTTTTAGTCTGAAAAAGTAATAAAATAACACTGTTAAAAATACCAACTGGAGATGGGGTGATGGTACCCCTGATCCATCCCAAATGTTAACAAACACACTTTATTTTGGGGCTCAATTGGGTATCTTCAACAAGATCCCATGGCTAGGGTAAACATGTGCTATCTGCCATCATGGGGGATCAATGGCCGTGCTTTGGGGATGTAAACCCTACCTCTACCCTACTTGAGGAGGGAGGAAGAGGTTGCACCCCCAAAACAGGGACATAGATATCCTGTGACGGCAGATAGCACATGTTGAGTCTTCAGTGTGTGCATCTTCACATTTGGGATGTTGGAAATCCCTGAGATAATTTCAGACGCATAACAAAACACACAAAAAGGGGGGGTTCACACTATTCTCCCCAAAATATCTATCATGTTTTTATATTTTTGCTCAATCACAATCATTCTCTTTCTCATAATGTCCATTTCGCTACTGCATTCCATGATTTCCTGAATGATTATTTTGGCGCTGGCACTCGAAAATGGACTTCCTGACACACCCCCACGTTCAGTCCCTAAAACAAAAAAAAAGGTTTTACACTAGGCAGTCCTACATCTGTATTTACCTTGAAGTTGTGGTGACAGACACTGACCTGTTGTGCTGATAAGCTCCACCTCTCCTTCCTCCACCTCCCCTTCCTCCACCTCCGCTTCCTCCACCTCCGCTTCCTGAACCTACTGATCTTGGTCTGCTTTGGGAGCTTCGGGGAGTTTCTGTGGTGTTGGGTTACTCGTCTCATGAGCATGGTGTGCTCCCAGTCTCCTCTCCCCTATGGGAATTTACAACAAAATGTATACTTTAGCACACAGACTCTTTTAAGGCCTGAAAAGGGATCCTCAATGTTTTGAAGTGGTGTACAATTGATATTTGGCCCTGAGTTCCAACATGAACATATGAGATCTTGCAAACTCAACAAAGCAACATGTTATTTTTGAGGACATTCACAAATACACTTGGATAACCACCAAGGTATCCACTGGACCACCTGTGTGTGACACCGTTAATAAATTTGGTCATGTGGCCCAGAGTATAGTATCTTGATCAAGAACAAAAAAAAGTACACAACTGCTGGAGTGTCATCTCCTTTACCCAGAATACAGTTTATTCTTTCAGTCACATTCTAAATTTCCTTACAACACATCATCTAGCCAACAATGTGTAGATAAACATTGTTGAAGTAAAATGAGGCATGCCCACGTGTAGTTTACGTGGATATGTGCCAAACATGTTTGGGGGAAGAGCAGCAAGTTATTGGTCAAAACATTGGGCAAATAAGTGGACTCTCCACTTAACCTAAAAGATGAGATTTCAAAATGTGAACCCAGTCAAGCCAAGCACATGTTGCAAAACATGGAAGAATACATATTACAATGTGAAAGAACACAGTAAAATATACTTACTTTTTTCTATGCTTTTTATAAGCTTCTTATACTGCTCCGGCTCCCTGATCTTGAGGTCTGACCACCTTTTACGGAGTTGTTCCTTGGATCTCCTGACCGCATATTTTTTATAAAGAGTCTTCGCCACTTTATCCATAATTTGTGACTTCCGGAGATTAGGGGTGTCGTATGGGCCATGCTTGCCGTCGTAATCCTTCCTCCGCAGAATGTCCACCATCTCCGCCATCTCAGAAAAAGACATATTAGTCGCCTTGTATCTTTTTTTACTGGATCGGGACGTTTCCGCCTCCGGGCTTTCCTCGTCGGTAATTTCTAATAAAGAAGCCACCTGTGTCTGCGACATGTCGCCGTCTCACACTGTGCGCCGATCGTTATGGGGCGGGGAAATGCAGAAAAAGTCCGTCATGGGCGGGCGACGAGGGCGGAGTTACACGCATGCGCAGGGTATAAAAAGGGGAAAGAAGTTATTAGGGATGCGTGGAGTAAGGACGACCGGAAGTGAACCCACAAAGTGAACTAAGGTAAGAAGGGAACTCGTGCCTGCAGTGGCATATTAATGGGTCATGATTGTAAAGGGCAATATTGTGATAAGTTGAGGAGAATCAATTCTGATCCTTTTTTTTTTGTACTTGCTGATCCTTAATAGATGCATAAACTAAGAGAGCCGGAGGTGATGCTTGTTTTTATTGAAAAGTATAAGGAACAGCGCAACCTTTGGGAGCTCAAACACCCTGCATATCACAAAAGTGATGTACGACGGGCAACTATTACCAAATTAGCCGAGGATATGAAGCCATGGATCCCAGATGCAGACTACACTATGATCAATAATAAAATCAACAACCTGCGCAATTCTTATAAAAAAAATTCAAGGAAGTGCGCCAGTCCAAGAGATCAGGAGCAGCAGCCGACGATGTAGTAAAGCCCAAGCTGTGGTACTACAGACATCTCCAATTTCTGGATGACCAGATCGAGGCCAGGGAATCTATTTCCAGTCTTCCCTCAACCCTTCCTTCCACCCTTCCCTCCAGCGTTCCTTCCACCCTTCCCTCCACCCCTGCAGAGGCGGAGGAGGAGCCTCCTGAGCTCGAAGAGCCAGATCTTCGCATCTTCAGCCAGGTATAGTATTTTTGATGCTAATTATTGTCCACTAAATAATATTGAGTTGAACTGTTTTGATTAGCCATAAATGATCCCACCCCCCCCCAAAAAAAAACAGTAATGAGATCAAAATTGTGTGTGATTGATTCCTCAAATAATAGAAATTTACATTTTATTTTATAAACAGGATGAGGCAAGCCAGGAGGAAGAGGGTCAGGAGTGTGACAGGCAGGAGGAGGCAGGGCCCAGTGGGACTCAGCAGGTCCCCAGGCCTAGTGGCAGCACCGTCTCCCAAGTGGCTCCCCTCCACGTCAGACCGGCAAAACAACGGCGGATGACACAAGTGGAGGAGGAGTCACTAAAGATGATTCAGGAGGCTGCTGCCATTATGAGGGCCCCCCTCAACCCTACGGAGGGGTTTAGCACCTATCTCTCAGATAAGCTGCTGAGAATGGAGGCGGGACAACAGGCCCTTTGTGAGCACCTTATCTACACGGCCGTACACATGGGGGCGAGGGGGCTTGCTGACTCTCCTCCTTCTCCTCCTCCTCCTGCCACATCACCACCCACAGTGGCCCAGCCTGCAAGGGTGCGTGGACGGGGCCGTGGAGAGAACGCTGCAGAGAGGCGTGGAAGGAAGGCTACAAGGAAGAGCAGGAGGTGATTCCCTGGCCTCGAGCTGCTCATCCAGAAATTGAAGGTTGATGGAGTACCACAGCTTGGGATGATGTATGTCTTTGGCTGCTGCTCCTGCTTTCATGCTGTTGTTGATTTTATTATTGATCATAGTCAGGTCTGCATTTGGGATCTAATGACTTTATATTCTCTGCTAATTTGGGAATAGTTGCCCTTCGGTTTTTGATTTGTTTTTTTCCGAAATAAAGGGAAATTTGATTTCAGCCAACCTACATGCCTGATGTGTTTTTTTGAGAAGTAGCAATGAGATTGCATAAATACAATGTGTAATTAAGAACAAGGAACACCAACCTCCATGATTTTTCTAAAATTAAATATTATGTTGTTCTGAGAAATTGACACACCAAAAAATGCACAACAAATTTTAAGAGTAAAAAAAAAATGGTGTAATTTGTGAGGTCCGCCTTGAAGAATTTTACTAATTATTCCTAAGATCACTAGAAAAAAGAAAGACATACATTTGTCAGAACTCAGGAGAAAGTTCTGCTGCCAAAATGACATTTTAAAGACCGTTCGAAAGCAAAAAAACAGGCGCTGCATTAAATGAAGCAATAACTTGCAGAATGACGAATGTGCTCTCTCCATTAGGAACGCTAGTTTTACAAGAACGAGCGCTCCCGTCTCCTAATTCAGTCTGAGCATGCGTGGGTTTTTTAACCGATGGACTTGCCCATAGACGATCGGAAATTCCCATCGGTTTTTTATCCATCGGAAAATTTTAAAACAAGTTCTATTTTTTCCATCCGATGGAAAAAAGACCGATGGGTACCATACACAATCGGTTGGTCTGATGAAAACCATCCATCGGACGGTTTTCATCAGTTAAACCGATCGTGTGTACGGGGCTTTACTGCATTTGGTAGGGGATGGTGAGGTGCAGAACCGCCTGGATACAGGAGTTCTGTGACTATCTCATTCTGGAATTTTAGAAGAGATAAAGTCCCGCCTGAAGCTCTGTATAGCACATGAGCATTCAGCAAAGCCAATTGAAATAAGGATAGAGACACTTTTTTGTACCAGCGTCTCGCCTTACGGTCAATTAGATACGGCGCCAACAACTGGTCGTTGAGGTCCACCCCTCCCATATTTTTGTTATATTCGTGGACACAGAGGGGTTTCTCCACAACACCAGTCGCCGTACGAATTTGGACTGTCGTGTCTGCATGAAGGGAGGTAAGAAGGAAAACATTCTTATTGTCCCTCCACTTCATAGCAAGTTATTACACTTCAAGCAGGCTCTCTCCCCCAGCCTAAGACGGGCATCTACAAGCCGCTGGGGAAAGCCCCGGCGATTAGGTCGCACGGTGCCACATGCTCCAATCTGATGATCAAACAAGTGACTAAACAGTGGCACGCTCGTGTAATAATTGTCCACATACAAGTGGTACCCCTTTCCGAATAGGGTGACACCAAGTTCCACACTATCTTGCCAGCGCTCCCTATGTAATCCGGGCAGTTGACCGGCTCAACCTGACTGTCTTTTCCCTCATAAACCGTAAAGCTCCATACATAGCCTGTTGCCCTGTCACAGAACTTATAGAGCTTGACCCCATATCTGGCACGCTTGCTGGGAAGGTACTGCTTAACAGACAGAAAATTTAATCAGGGACTCATCAACGCAGACAACTTGATCGGGAATAAACAAGGCTGCAAAACGTTCGTTGAAGTGGTTTATGAGGGGCCGAATTTTATAGAGCCGGTCGTATTCAGGGTCTCCACGTGGACGACAAAGTTCATTGTCGTTGAAGTGCATGAACCGCAAAATCTGCTCGTATCCTGTCCTGGGCATGGAGGCAGAGAACACAGGCATGTGGTCAATTGGGTGCGTGGACCAATAAGCACGCAATGACGGGAATTTATGTGTGCCCATGTTGAGGGAAAGGCCCAGAAAGGTCTTAAATTCGGAAACCGTAATTGGTTTCCAATCTTTGGCAATGGAAGGCAACTGGGGGTTAGCGGCGATGAATTGACCAGCATATAAATTACTCTGGTCCACAATAGATCTATAGAGATCTTCCGTGAAAAACAGCGAATAAAAATCAATTGGCATAAAATCAGCTGTTTCCGCCTGAATACCGGGTTGGGCAGTGAATGGGGGAAGTACGGGTTCTGCAGAAGTGGTGGGGACCCAATCAGGATAGGCAAATTCTGCAGGAAGGGCACTATGGGCACGACGGGCCTGCCTTTGTCTTCTTGGTGGCAGCGGGACACTACTTGTGCTTGCCACCTTGCCAGCTTGAACTGCACTTATGGGACTCGCCACGTCACCACGTGATACTGCAGTGCTGGATGTACTAGGCCGCTGGTGCTTGCCAATTCACCAGAAGGAATAGCAGCGCTAGTACTACTCTGCTCCATGATACGAGAGACCTGCGGTTCTTGCTCCTCAATAGTGATGAGCCGAACACCCCCGGGTTCGGTTCGCACCAGAACCCGCGAACGGACCGAAAGTTCGAACGAACATTAGAACCCTATTAAATACAATGGATGCGAACGTTCGAATTCTAAAGTGCTAATTATAAAAACTATTATGCATGTTATTGTCCTAAAAAGGGTTTGGGAACCCGGGTTCTGCACCAGGGGACATGTATCAATGCAAAAATAAGTTTTAAAAACGGTCGTTTTCCGGGAGCAGTCATTTTAATGATGCATAAAGTGAAAAAAAAAAAGTCAAATATTCCTTTAAATATCGTACCTGGGGGGTGTCTAAAGTATGCCTGTGAAGTGCCACGTGTTTCCCGTGTTTAGAACTGTCCCTGCACAAAATGACACTTCTAAAGGAAAAAAAAGCCATTTAAAACTGCTTGCGGCTTTAATGTAATGTCTGGTCCCGGTAATATGGATGAAAATCTTTAAGAAAAATGGCATAGCTACCCCATGACCCCCCCCCTACCCCAGCCCATTACCAGCCCCTTTGGGTCTTGTATGGATATTAAGGGGAACCCCGCACATAAAATAAAAAAGGCCCTATATACTCAGAACAGCCGTATACAGGCGGTGCATACAAGACAGGGACTGTAGGTTTGTTCTTATGTAGAATCTGTTTGTAATTTTGAACAGGTACATTGTTGAAGTGTAGCTCCAGACCAAAAATCTATTTTTAAACTTTTTGGAAAACATAGGTAAGGGTTATCACCCCTGTAACATTTGTTTTGCTGTCTGTGCCCCTGTTCAGAACATTTCACCTCACTTTCCGTCCTAATGACAACTGTTTTTGAAATGTGGTGTTTTTCTTGAAACAAGGATTGCTGATAAAGCATCAGTACAGAGGAGACACCTTTCTCCCATATTTATTCTTACAGGAGAGAATTTTCCTTCCTAGTGGTAGATTTCCTCTCACTTCCTGTTGTCTTCTTGCGTTTGCAAGTAGGAGTCGTTTGTAAGTTGGATGTTTGAAAGTAGGGACCTGCCGTATATACTCTGCAGAAATAGGCCCCTTAGTTGTTGGTGTTGGCACAACACTGTAAGCACTCACAGTTACTCTTGGTTGGTGCTGGAACGCCCTGCTGTCAACTATTATATCAGGAATTTTAATTACATATAATTGTTGAACAGTGGTAGTAAAAATTGGGCCTTTGATGGTGGTGCTGGTGCCACAACACTGTAAGCCCTGACAGTTACTCTTGGTGGGTGCAGCAATGGGCCCTGCTGTGAATTATTAGATCAAGAATTGTAATTACATGCCCCTGTTGAACAGGGGCTGAAAAATTGGGCCTTAGGCACTGGTGGCACAACACTGCAACCCTTCACAGATACTGTACTTGGAGCACAGCAATGAGCCCTGTTGCAAAGTATTGCTTCAAAAATTGTAATGACACGCCCCTGTTAAACAGGGGCTGAAAAATTGGGCCTTAGGCACTGGTGGCACAACACTGCAACTCCTCACAGATACTGTACTTGGAGCACAGCAATGAGCCCTGTTGCAAAGTATTGCTTCAAAAATTGTAATTACACGCCCCTGTTAAACAGGGGCTGAAAAATTGGGCGTTAGGCACTGGTGGCGGCACCCATAAACAAAAATGATCTTCCAAGCTATCATCATCAATCGTATCATTGAGGACTCGGAGGAGGAGGATAGCCAGTCAACATAACAGCACAGGCACTCAGCATCAGCATCAGTCTTGAAGGGATGTGACATTTTAAAATCAATTAGTCTGTTATATCAGCATCAGGTGTGTGGTAGCTGGTGGTGATCCAAGACTGGTTCATCTTGATGAAAGTCAGTCGATCAACCGAGTCGGTGGACAGGCGCACCCTGTGATCCGTGACAAATCCTCCAGCAGCACTGAATGTGCGTTCCGAAAGAACGCTGGATGCAGGACAGGCCAGTAGCTCAATTGCATACTGTGCAAGCTCTGGCCAGTGATCCATCCTCAAGACCCAGTAAGCCAGAGGATTTTCGGTGGGGAAGGTGTCCAAGTCTGACCTTGCCCCTAGATATTCCTGCACCATGTTTATCAGACGCTGGCGATGGTTGCTGGAACCGATCATACTTTGGGGCTGCGGACTAAAGAATTGTCTGAACACATCGGTCAGACGGCCACCTTCCCCACCGCTCCTTCTTTGACTGGCCGAAGCCTCAGCAAC
This sequence comes from Rana muscosa, assembly GCA_029206835.1. Lineage (NCBI taxonomy): Eukaryota > Metazoa > Chordata > Amphibia > Anura > Ranidae > Rana > Rana muscosa. Next base: position 285,488,966 of record CM055117.1, read on the forward strand.
TCGTTGTCCAGGACCAGGAGTTTGCAACCTCCCAGTCTCTGGGAACGCGTTGCACAGACCTTTCTGCAAGGCCTCCCGGAGTTGTCTCATCCTCTGCTCCCTCTGCGACGGTAACATAAGGTCCGCAACCTTACCCTTGTACCGTGGATCAAGGAGAGTGGCCAGCCAGTAATGGTCCCTCTCCTTGATCCGAAGAATACGAGGATCCTTCCGCAGACTTTGCAGGATCAGGGAGGCCATGCAGCGTAGGTTTGCTGAGGCATTCGCTCCGGAGTCCTCTGGGTCACTAAGGACGACATGATCCGCAGCCACCTCCTCCCAGCCACGTACAAGTCCACTGGTTTCTTGGGACTGTAAATCATCCCTAAAAGACTGCTGCTGATGATGCTGAGTGCCAGCCTCCACCTCCATGCTGACACAATCCTCCTCCTCCTCCTCCTCCTCCTCCTCTTCCTGTGCGATGGGTGGGACAGAAGGAACACTGTCTGGGTAAAGGGGGCCTTGAGAGGCAAGGAAGTCCTCCTCTTCCTGCCTCTGTTCTGCCTCAAGTGCCCTGTCCATTATTCCACGCAGCGTGTGCTCCAACAGGTGGACAAGAGGTACAGTGTCACTGATGCATGCACTGTCACTGCTCACCATCCTCGTGGCCTCCTCAAATGGTGCCAGGACAGTGCATGCATCCCTGATCATGCCCCACTGGCGTGGAGAAAAAAAACCAAGCTCCCCTGACCCTGTCCTGGTGCCGTAGTCGCACAGGTACTCATTGATGGCCCTCTGCTGCGTGTGCAGCCGCTGCAGCATGGCCAACGTTGAGTTCCACCTGGTGGGCATGTCACATATAAGGCGGTTCTTGGGCAGGTTCAACTCCTTTTGCAGCTCAGCCAGGCGAGCACTGGCATTATAAGATCTGCGGAAATGCACACAGACTTTCCTGGCCTGCCTCAGGACATCCTGTAAGCCCGGGTACCTGCCCAAGAAGCGCTGCACCACCAGGTTAAGGACGTGAGCCACACAGGGCACATGGGTCAGTTGTCCCTGTCGGAGGGCGGAGAGGAGGTTGGTGCCATTGTCGCAAACCACCATTCCTGGCTTAAGCTGGCGTGGCGTCAACCACCTCTCGGCCTGGCCCTGCAGAGCAGACAGGACCTCTGCCCCAGTGTGGCTTCTGTCCCCCAAACACACCAGCGCAAGCACGGCATGGCATCTTTTTGCCTGCGTACTTGCGTAGCCCCGTGAACGGCTACGGAGCACCGCTGGTTCATAGGACAAACCACAGGAAGAGGCCATGGAGGAAGAAGAAGAGGAGGGGGTGGAGGAGAGAGGTGTGTCACAACCAGTAGTAGCATTTTGGAGGCGTGGCGGTGGGACAACCTCCAACACTACTGCACCTTGTCCTGAATCCTTCCCAGCTGCCAAAAGAGTGACCCAATGGGCCGTGAAAGAAAGGTAACGTCCCTGTCCATGCCTGCTGGACCATGAGTCAGCGGTAATATGCACCTTACCGCTGACCGCCCTGTCCAGCGAGGCCAAGACATTGCCTTCCACATGCCGGTAGAGAGCCGGAATAGCCTTCCGTGAGAAAAAGTGGCGTTTGGGAACCTGCCACTGAGGAACCGCACATTGCACAAACTCACGGAAGGGGGCCGAGTCTACCAACTGAAAAGGCAGCAGTTGAAGCGCTAGCAATTTAGCCAAGCTAGCATTCAACCGCTGGGCATGTGGATGGCTGGGAGTGAACTTCTTTCGACGGTCCAGCAGCTGGGGCAGGGAAATTTGCCTGCTAGAATCGGACGTCGGTGTACTGCTAGCAGAGTGGGCGCAAGTACTTGGCTGTGACACACCTAATTCTACACCTTCATTCCTCTCAGTGCATGTTTCAGAGAGGACTGAAGTTATAGTGGGGTTGGAGATCCCAGCTGATGCGGTGCAAGGAGAGGTCCGCTTGGTTCTTTGGTGTGGGTCTTTGAGGTAGGCTTGCCAACGAGCTGCATGGCAGGTCAACATATGTCTGGTCAGGCATGTGGTACCCAAGCGGCTGATGTTTTGGCCACGCGATATACGCTTGAGACATATGTTGCAAACAGCAGCTGTGCGATCTGATGCACTAGCCTCAAAAAAGGCCCACACCAAAGAACTTTTTGAATGACGGGCAGAGGCAGCGCCCTGCACAGGCGGAGCTCTGCGGTGTGATTCCGTCGGTGTACTGCCCTTACGCTGGCCACCAAAGGGCATCCTGCCTCGTTGGAGATGTGCCTCCTCCTCATCCTCCTCCTCCTCCTCTCTCCTATTAGGCACCCACGTGGAGTCATTGACCTCATCATCCCCTCCCTCCTCATCACTGGAGCCAATCTGGCAGTATGCTGCAGCTGCTGGAACATGACTGCCAGATTGGTGTCCTTCTTGAGCATCCCCTCTGTCTGCTCTCACGCTACTGCCTTCCTCTAGCTGGGTTTCATCATCAGACCCTTCGAAACGCTGGGCATCCTCCTGGAGCATGTACCCAACACTGTGCTGAAACAGTTCGGGGGACTCCTCAGGAGGAGGACATGGTGGGTCTAGGGAAGGAGTGACTGATGATTTGTCTGACATTGATACCAGGGAAGACGACGCTTTGGCAGCTGCTTTTCCAGTACCCTGAGCCTGGGTGAGAGAGGATGAGGAGGAGGAGGAGGGCTTGGTCATCCACTCTACCAAGTCTTCGGCATGATGTGGCTCAACATGTCCAGCTGCCGAAAAGAAGGACAAGCGTGTCCCATGGCCATGTGCTGATGACAATGCACCGCGTCCACGACCAGCACTGTTGCCCCCAGACACAGAGCCTGCTTGCCCTCTTTTATTGCCTCCTGACTGTCTGCCTCTCCTTGTTTGCCTTCCAGACATTCTAATAGATGGCCTGCAGGGAGATGGGAAAAAAGCAATAAGGGCTACCTTCAGGTGTCCTTCTCTGTCCCTTGAAACAAGGACTTTCACAGTGAAAGAAACTGACACTGTCCCTACCTAGAGTTTTCTGTCCCTAGAATAAATGTTTTTTTTAATCACAATATAGCACAAGGACAATTCACTCAATGTCTCTCCAGGTCCCTGGAAACAAGGACTTGCAGAGTGAAAGAAACTGACACTGTCCCTACCTAGAGTTTTCTGTCCCTAGAATAAATGTTTTTTTTAAGCACAATATAGCACAAGGACAATTAACTCACTGTCCTTACAGGTCCCTGGAAACAAGGACTTGCAGAGTGAAAAAAAAAAAACACTCTCCCTACCTACAGTTTTCTGTCCCTAGAAAAAATGTTTTTTTTAAGCACAATATAGCACAAGGACAATTAACTCACTGTCCTTACAGGTCCCTGGAAACAAGGACTTGCAGAGTAAAAGAAAAAAAACACTCTCCCTACCTACAGTTTTCTGTCCCTAGAAAAAATGTTTTTTTTAATCACAATATAGCACAAGGAAAATTAACTCACTGTCCTTACAGGTCCCTGGAAACAAGGACTTGCAGAGTGAAAGAAAAAAAACACTCTCCCTACCTACAGTTTTCTGTCCCTAGAAAAAATGTTTTTTTTAATCACAATATAGCACAAGGAAAATTAACTCACTGTCCTTACAGGTCCCTGGAAACAAGGACTTGCAGAGTGAAAGAAACTGACACTGTCCCTACCTAGAGTTTTCTGTCCCTAGAATAAATGTTTTTTTTAATCACAATATAGCACAAGGACAATTAACTCACTGTCCTTACAGGTCCCTGGAAACAAGGACTTGCAGAGTGAAAGAAACTGACACTGTCCCTACCTAGAGTTTTCTGTCCCTAGAATAAATGTTTTTTTTAAGCACAATATAGCACAAGGACAATTAACTCACTGTCCTTACAGGTCCCTGGAAACAAGGACTTGCAGAGTGAAAGAAAAAAAACACTCTCCCTACCTACAGTTTTCTGTCCCTAGAAAAAATGTTTTTTTTAATCACAATATAGCACAAGGAAAATTAACTCACTGTCCTTACAGGTCCCTGGAAACAAGGACTTGCAGAGTGAAAGAAAAAAAACACTCTCCCTACCTAGAGTTTTCTGTCCCTAGAATAAATGTTTTTTTTAATCACAATATAGCACAAGGAAAATTAACTCACTGTCCTTACAGGTCCCTGGAAACAAGGACTTGCAGAGTGAAAGAAACTGACACTGTCCCTACCTAGAGTTTTCTGTCCCTAGAATAAATGTTTTTTTAAGCACAATATAGCACAAGGACAATTAACTCACTGTCCTTACAGGTCCCTGGAAACAAGGACTTGCAGAGTGAAAGAAAAAAAACACTCTCCCTACCTACAGTTTTCTGTCCCTAGAAAAAATGTTTTTTTTAATCACAATATAGCACAAGGAAAATTAACTCACTGTCCTTACAGGTCCCTGGAAACAAGGACTTGCAGAGTGAAAGAAACTGACACTGTCCCTACCTAGAGTTTTCTGTCCCTAGAATAAATGTTTTTTTTAAGCACAATATAGCACAAGGACAATTAACTCACTGTCCTTACAGGTCCCTGGAAACAAGGACTTGCAGAGTGAAAAAAAAAAAACACTCTCCCTACCTAGAGTTTTCTGTCCCTAGAAAAAATGTTTTTTTTAAGCACAATATAGCACAAGGACAATTAACTCACTGTCCTTACAGGTCCCTGGAAACAAGGACTTGCAGAGTGAAAGAAACTGACACTGTCCCTACCTAGAGTTTTCTGTCCCTAGAATAAATGTTTTTTTTAATCACAATATAGCACAAGGAAAATTAACTCACTGTCCTTACAGGTCCCTGGAAACAAGGACTTGCAGAGTGAAAGAAACTGACACTGTCCCTACCTAGAGTTTTCTGTCCCTAGAATAAATGTTTTTTTTAATCACAATATAGCACAAGGAAAATTAACTCACTGTCCTTACAGGTCCCTGGAAACAAGGACTTGCAGAGTGAAAGAAACTGACACTGTCCCTACCTAGAGTTTTCTGTCCCTAGAATAAATGTTTTTTTTAATCACAATATAGCACAAGGAAAATTAACTCACTGTCCTTACAGGTCCCTGGAAACAAGGACTTGCAGAGTGAAAGAAACTGACACTGTCCCTACCTAGAGTTTTCTGTCCCTAGAATAAATGTTTTTTTTAATCACAATATAGCACAAGGAAAATTAACTCACTGTCCTTACAGGTCCCTGGAAACAAGGACTTGCAGAGTGAAAGAAACTGACACTGTCCCTACCTAGAGTTTTCTGTCCCTAGAATAAATGTTTTTTTTAAGCACAATATAGCACAAGGACAATTAACTCACTGTCCTTACAGGTCCCTGGAAACAAGGACTTGCAGAGTGAAAGAAAAAAAACACTCTCCCTACCTACAGTTTTCTGTCCCTAGAAAAAATGTTTTTTTTAATCACAATATAGCACAAGGAAAATTAACTCACTGTCCTTACAGGTCCCTGGAAACAAGGACTTGCAGAGTGAAAGAAACTGACACTGTCCCTACCTAGAGTTTTCTGTCCCTAGAATAAATGTTTTTTTTAATCACAATATAGCACAAGGACAATTAACTCACTGTCCTTACAGGTCCCTGGAAACAAGGACTTGCAGAGTGAAAGAAACTGACACTGTCCCTACCTAGAGTTTTCTGTCCCTAGAATAAATGTTTTTTTTAAGCACAATATAGCACAAGGACAATTAACTCACTGTCCTTACAGGTCCCTGGAAACAAGGACTTGCAGAGTGAAAGAAAAAAAACACTCTCCCTACCTACAGTTTTCTGTCCCTAGAAAAAATGTTTTTTTTAATCACAATATAGCACAAGGAAAATTAACTCACTGTCCTTACAGGTCCCTGGAAACAAGGACTTGCAGAGTGAAAGAAACTGACACTGTCCCTACCTAGAGTTTTCTGTCCCTAGAATAAATGTTTTTTTTAATCACAATATAGCACAAGGACAATTAACTCACTGTCCTTACAGGTCCCTGGAAACAAGGACTTGCAGAGTGAAAGAAACTGACACTGTCCCTACCTAGAGTTTTCTGTCCCTAGAATAAATGTTTTTTTTAAGCACAATATAGCACAAGGACAATTAACTCACTGTCCTTACAGGTCCCTGGAAACAAGGACTTGCAGAGTGAAAGAAAAAAAACACTCTCCCTACCTACAGTTTTCTGTCCCTAGAAAAAATGTTTTTTTTAATCACAATATAGCACAAGGAAAATTAACTCACTGTCCTTACAGGTCCCTGGAAACAAGGACTTGCAGAGTGAAAGAAACTGACACTGTCCCTACCTAGAGTTTTCTGTCCCTAGAATAAATGTTTTTTTTAATCACAATATAGCACAAGGACAATTAACTCACTGTCCTTACAGGTCCCTGGAAACAAGGACTTGCAGAGTGAAAGAAACTGACACTGTCCCTACCTAGAGTTTTCTGTCCCTAGAATAAATGTTTTTTTTAAGCACAATATAGCACAAGGACAATTAACTCACTGTCCTTACAGGTCCCTGGAAACAAGGACTTGCAGAGTGAAAGAAAAAAAACACTCTCCCTACCTACAGTTTTCTGTCCCTAGAAAAAATGTTTTTTTTAATCACAATATAGCACAAGGAAAATTAACTCACTGTCCTTACAGGTCCCTGGAAACAAGGACTTGCAGAGTGAAAGAAACTGACACTGTCCCTACCTAGAGTTTTCTGTCCCTAGAATAAATGTTTTTTTTAATCACAATATAGCACAAGGACAATTAACTCACTGTCCTTACAGGTCCCTGGAAACAAGGACTTGCAGAGTGAAAGAAACTGACACTGTCCCTACCTAGAGTTTTCTGTCCCTAGAATAAATGTTTTTTTTAAGCACAATATAGCACAAGGACAATTAACTCACTGTCCTTACAGGTCCCTGGAAACAAGGACTTGCAGAGTGAAAGAAACTGACACTGTCCCTACCTAGAGTTTTCTGTCCCTAGAATAAATGTTTTTTTTAAGCACACTATAGCAGAAGCACAAAACACACTGACACTCTCCCTACCTATCCTTCTCTTTCCCTAAACTAAAGGAATCCAGGTTAAGCAAGAAAGAAATAACAGTCACTGTCCCTGCCTATGCTACTCTATCCCTGCTCCGGAACACACTACACTAGGCCGCCGTGCTGGCGGCCTTTTATAGTGTGGGGCGTGTACTAAACACCCTCAGCAATAATTGGCCACAGGCATCCTGCCTGTGGCCAATCATTGCTCTCCTCGCTGCCGGCGCTGTGATTGGCCAAGCATGCGGGGTCACAGTGCATGCTTGGCCAATCACAGCGCCTGGATGACACTGCGATGGCGTAGTGCATTGTGGGCCGTTCGCGTCACTCGAATTTGGCGCGAACGGCCCAAATCGTTCGATCTTCGTCGAACGATCGAACAGCCAATGTTCGAGTCGAACGTATGTTCGACTCGAACACGAAGCTCATCCCTACTCCTCAACAATCTCAGAAGATCGGGATCGGGTACGCCTGACCTTAGCAGGGACCTCACCTTCGTCGTCAGAGCTATCTGGCGTGGAGTCGCTGACTTCACTGTCTTCTACGGGAAGATATTCTGAACCTGAATCTGACAGATGTGTGACCTCCTCTTCACTATCTGTCATGCTCAGAATCTCGTAGGCCTCTTTACTAGTGTACCTTCGTCTTGCCATTTTGGGCTCTAAATTTAGGGGTACACTAGTAAGATTCACAGGTAAAAAAAAGCACCTGACTGTCAGCAAATGTATCAAATGCTTCCAAAAAAAACTGTTAGCGATCGCAGGGATCAGGACTGTCTCTGCGAACGCTGCAGTTATGTGTGTTGTGTTTGGTAAGTGACAGTGATCGATCGATACTGCACTTGGGTGGGCTGGGCTGGGCTGGGCGGAGGGGCTAAACGCAGGTGCTAGCAGGTATCTGGGCTGATCCCGCTAACACTGCGTTTTTGGGAACCCTAAACTGCTGGGGACGCTAGTATAGATCTGATCAGATCAGATATTGATCTGTTCAGATACTATACCACTAAGGGAGGTGTATGCTTTGCGCGTGGGTGTTAGCGTTACTGGCACTAACCTAACACTGCCTGGGGCGACACAGACCCTCTCTGGCGCTAAAACCTAATTGATATCAGCCGCCGGGCGATCAGGGGGTTAAACCTTTATTGAGTTATATACGGCGGGTGCCCTGATGCTATAAAAAGCAAACTAACCAACCAGCGTCACCCGTAAAACTTATATGGTGATCACTGGTGAAAGGGTTAACTAGGGGCAATCAGGGGGTTAAAACCTTTATTAGGTTATATATGGGGGTACCTGAAGCTATATAAAAACTTGACGGGTAACCTAAATAACTAACTGGCTAACCAGTGTCACCAGTAAAACTTATACGGTGATCACTGGTGAAAGGGTTAACTCTAGGGGCAATCAGGGGATTAAAATAATATATGGGGGTACCTGACGCTATAAAAATCTGCGGTGAAACTAAAAATAAATAACTGGCTATCTAGGGCACCACCGGCACTAAATACAGCGATCGGAAATACGATCGCTTAGTGACGCTGGCGTTAGGGGGTGAAAGGGTTACCTGGGGAGCGATCAAGGGGTTAAACCTTTATATGGGGGGGTTAGGGGGCTACCCTGGACCTAAAGGGGCCTAAACCTAACTGCCCTGCAACTTTTTACTGTCACAAATGACACTGATTGCAGTGATCAGTAAAAAAATGACCACTGCAAACGGTGCACTGTGACTGGGGATACTGGGGGTGATCTGGGGGGTGATCTGGGGGTGACTGGGGGGTGAAAAGTGTGCCTACATGTACTGGTGTCAGTGGGCTGTTGGTGCACTTACTGTGAGATGTCTTCTCTCCTCGTGCCGGATCGAAAAGACCGACACGCGGAGAGATGACATCACTTCCTCTGCCTGTGTTTACATTACACAAGCAGAGGAAGGTTTTCATTTGCCGGGAGGGGGTGGCCAGAATCGAACGGCCGTCCCCTCATCCCGGATCGCTCCCGAACAAATAACCACCGCTGACTGTATAGAAGGGGGGTCCGATCGGACCCCCCAACTATACAAAGGCAGTCACGTACCGGTACGTGACTTTGCCTGTGGGTGCCATTCTGCTGACGTATAATTACAGTAGGCGGTCGTTAAGTGGTTAAAAACCCAACCTGCTCTTTCAGAGAGTTCTTGGTGAATTATAAAACTCTATGAACTCAATGGAAACAAATCCCTGAAGTAACAAGGCAGGTGAGTAGTCCTGTATTACTGTGGAGCAATCCGGTTGATCTTCAGCTAGCCCTTTGAAAACAGGGGTAAGGGTAAGGGAGGAAGAGGGGGGGGAACAAACCAGAAATGGGCGTGTGATCTGTTATAACGAGGTGTATGCGTCTACCTCCTCATTGAGTCCCCCTGGCGATTGGGAATTGAGGGAATACATCCAGAAAGTCTCCTGCTGGCAGAGTTGTTTGAAACGCTCCGCAGCAGGCAAACCTCTGGAGAAGGCCTCTATGACCCACACCTTCAGGCCTTCGGTGGACTTTTGATGTTCAGTCACAAAATGTCTTGGCACACTGTGCTCATCACATCCCTGTTCAATGAACTGCCTGTGCTTGCCAAACCGTTGGCAAAGGGGACGGATGGTTCTGTATACTACATGATCACTGGAGCAATTATGAAACTCTTTTATAGGGTACGTTTTTCCTTTTGTAGAGAAGCTTTTATTTACACATCATGCATAATTTTTTCTTGCATTGAAACATATCCACTAGTGGGATCAGGGAGGTGTGGGTGGTTGTGATCTGACTTGGGTTTGCGGATCTTACTTGGTGCAATTCGGCTCTTGATTTTTTTGGCCTAGCGTTAGGAAACTTTGGGTTTGGATGTTAGGGTTGAACCCAGAAAAGGATCTTCTAGCAGGATGGGCCAGTTCTTGATGAAGATTTTTTCCATTTGTTTGTATCGGTCATGGAACTGGGTGGTAAACCTTGTTGGCTATGGCCCTTCTGGCGTGTTGGGTTTGGGTGTCGGTTTAGCCTGATACTGATGGAAAGCATCATCTACGAGAGTGGGGGGTATTCCTTGTCCAGAAATTTTTGGGTTAAGAGTTAGCCTTGGGTCTGGTAATCCTCATCTCTGGTACAATTGCATCAGATCTTGTGGAACTGGCTCTTTGGGATATTGTTCTTCCATCTGGGGTGGTGGAAACTCTGGTAGTGTATGTATGAGTTTCCTGCAGTGGGTTTCACGTAGTTGGTGGCATCTATCTGTGTGCCACTGTGGTGGAGTTGCAGATCCAAGAAGGCCAGCTTGTCGGGGTCCACTACGAAAGTAAAATAGAGTCCCAAGTTGTTGTGATTACAATGGGAAACAAACTGCATAAGGTTCTCCGTGGTGCCATCCCAGATGATTATTACATCATCTATGTAATGCCTGTAAAAAATTATGTTGCCAGCAAAGGGATTGTTGTGTGTGATGTGGTGGAGTTCCCAATAACCCATCGTTGGATTTGCATAGCATGGGGCGAAGTTTGCCACTATGGCAGTGCCTTGGGTTTGTAGATCAAACTGATCTTCAAATTCAAAGTAATTATGCTTGAGGCAAAAAGTTGTTGCCTCAAGTATGACGTGGGCTTGTCGTGGAATGATAAGTGGATCGGTGAATAGGAAGTGTTCTACTGCCATCAGACCTACATCATGGTGAATGGATGTGTAAAGGGAGATGACATCCAGGGATGCCCATATGTACGTGGGTTCGCAGAAGTAGAATAACAACATTTCCAGTAGATGTGTACCATCTCTGATGTATGATGGAAGATTCTGTGCCATAGGTTGTAAAAAGCGATCCACATACAATGCCTTGCAAAAGTATTCACCCCCCCTGGCTTTTTACCCATTTTGTTACATTACAGCCTTTAATTAAAAATAAATTTTAATCTGAATTATATGTGATGGATCAGAACACAATAATCTAATGCCGCGTACACACGATCGGAAATTCAGACAAGAAAACCGTGGATTTTTTCCCGACGAAATGTTGGCTCAAACTTGTGTTGCATACACATGGTCACACAAAATTCCGATCGTCAAGAACGCGGTGACGTACAACACTACAACGAGCCGAGAAAAATGAAGTTCAATGATTCCGAGCATGCTTCAAATTGATTCCGAGCATGCGTCGAATTGATTCAGAGCATGCGTTGAATTGATTCAGAGCATGCGTGTTTTTTTGCGCGTCGGAATTGCATACAGACGATCGGAATTTCCGAAAGAACTTTTCTTGTCGGAAAAATTGAGAACCAGCTCTCAAATTTTTTCTGTCGGAAATTTCAACAGAAAAAGTCAGATGGAGCCTATACACGGTCAGGATTTCCGACCAAAAGCTCACATCAAACTTTTCTTGTTTGGAATTTCAGATCGTGTGTACGCAGCATTAGTTGGTGAAGTAAAATTAGAAAAATAGATACATAAAACTATTTTTCAGAAATAAAAAACTGATAATTGGCATGTGCGTATGTATTCACCCCCTTTGTTATGAAGCCCATAAAAAGCTCTGGTGCAAACAATTACCTTCAGAAGTCACATAATTAGTGAAATGATGTCCACCTGTGTGCAATCTAAGTGTCACATGATCTGTCATTACATATACACAATATTTTTGAAAGGCCCCAGAGGCTGCAACACCTAAGCAAGAGGCACCACTAACCAAACACTTCCATGAAGACCAAAGAACTCTCCAAACAAGTAAGGGACAATGTTGTTGAGAAGTACAAGTCAGGGTTAGGTTATAAAAAAAATATCCAAATCTTTAATGATCCATAGGAGCACCATCAAATCTATCATAACCAAATGGAAAGAACATGGCACAAAAGCAAATCTGCCAAGAGACTGCCGCACACCAAAACTCACGGTCCGGGCAAGGAGGGCATTATTCAGAGAGCATTGGCATTTGGCCACTAATGATGTGGTCTTAAGGGATATTCTTCCAGAAAAACCCAGGGTAATCTTTAGAGGGGTGTCCTCTTTGAGGCATCGTGTGGCCCCTAATATCCTCAATCCCCCTATCACTACTAGGGGTTTCTTTGACCAACTCAGTGGATACTATAAGTGTAAGAGATGTAGGGTGTGTTCCCTCAATTCTTGCCCTAGTAGGCGTACCACTGAATTTTCATCTACAGTTACTAATAAACAATTTACGATCAAGCCATGCATCACCTGTGACACTACGGGTGATGTATACATGTTGCAGTGCCCATGTGGCCTGCAATATGTGGGACGGACCAAACGATCTTTGAAAGTTCGCTTGAATGAACATGTAACAAATATTATATCAGGGTTCAGAAACCACTCAGTGTCGAACCATTATCGTTTGGTACACAATAGAGATCCCTTGAAAACTCTATATATAGGGATTGATAAGTACAAACCACACTGGAGGGGGAGTTTTCTGGTTAGAGAAATCTCCAAAATGGAGATGGGGTGGATACATAGACTTAAGACCTATGCCCCCTATGGACTTAAGATAGAAACAGACGTAAATGCCTTCATTAATAATGCTTGATTGGTGAATTTGTGTAAACTCGCTTTGGGATGCCAATATGGGGTAATTATTCCCTCCCACTCTGAGGGTATGTGTATATATATATATATTTATATATTTTTTATATATTTTTTATATCATTTATATAATATTTTTAATATATAGCCGATCTGGTTATGATTGGCTAATTTTTAAAGATTACTAAAATAATTTTTGAGGATTTATGAGTATGCTAATACACATAATTTTGTAGGGGTACGCACTAGTATTATCAATAAGCCCTATAGTAGCCTTGTGTTAGTATATGGCACACGGTATTATTATACTTATCTTTGGATTGCAGTACTGGTGTCCGCCAGCGGGTTCTCCTAGCAGTCGGGAGCTGTCAAAGGTTTCACCTGCTGGTGGCACTGTTGCATCTTTGGACCGCAGTACTGGTGTCCACCAGCGGGTGTCTCCTGGCAGTGTGGAGCTGACATCATCTCCTGCAATCAGGCATTACCTGAGGCTAATTGCAGGAGATGTGAACTTATACCGGGCAAGCATTCACACACTTGCCTTGGTATTGTCCTTGAGCCCTGACCCGTACCTGCGATCCTTAGAACCTGTACCTGATCCTGATTCTGATCCTAAGCCTATCCTGATCCTGTCCCTACTGTTTACCTGTTATCCTGCATCCCTGCCCTGCAGCCTGATCCCGTTCACCTTCTCCCTGTCCTGTCTTGCTTCTTGCCCCCATCTGCTGATCTCCAGTGTATGACCCTGGCCTGGCTTCATTTACGGCTCTGGTATTCCCCTTCCAGTGTATTTACTTGTTCAGTCTGTTGTTGTTTGTGGGTCACCGTTTTGTTGTGGGTTTGTTGCACACTGTGGTATTGGAGGTGTGCTGATCTATATTCACTTTTCTTAAATAAACTTCATTATTTCACTTACGTGCGTTTGGTTTCCTTTGTTGCAGTCCACACAATTCTGGTCACACCTGTTTATTACACCCAGACCTCAATCCAATAGAAAATCTGTGGTCAGACTTAAAGATTGCTGTTCACAAGCGCAAACCATCCAACTTGAAGGAGCTGGAGCAGTTTTGCAAGGAGGAATGGGCAAAAATCCAAGTGGTAAGATGTGGCAAGCTCATAGCTTCCTGAGTGAAATGGGCAGAGGGTCCTGAGTTAACTTAGAGTAGGTGTTGGTATCTGACAACAGTCTCAGGGATTCCTTTATGTATTCCATTTTATTTTGAATTAAAATGCCTCCACCCTTGTCTGCTGCTTTGATGATGATGTCCCAGCTGTTCGCCAGAGTGTCTAGTGCTGTTCGTTCAGCCTTGGATAGGTTAGAAATTTTCTTTGAGTTCGGGTTGGTTTGGCACATCTTAACGAGGTCTGCATACACCACCTGATAGAAGGTGTGTATGTAGGGACCTTTTTTGTGTACTGGGTTGAATATTGATTTTGGTTTGAACTGGGTATGTTGAACTGGGGGGGAGGTAGGGAAATGTTGAGTAAGCCAATCCAATTCTGAGAAATGTCTCTCATCATAAATTTCTGCCAGGTCACCGATGATAGAAAGATCAATGAGATCTAGCAGTGAGGTATCCTGGTATGGGGGTTCTTTGCTGTCTTCTGGGAGGAGCGGGTTTGTGGAAGATGGCTGCCACTTAAGAGTGAGACTGCTGTGTGTGTTTGCTGCTCCAAACAGGTATGATTCTTTGTTTCTCTGATTAAATAGCATTGCCCTTTCATGCTTTACAATCCCTTCATGGTTAGTGGACTAAAATGTTTTTTATATACCGGTACATATGTTTTATTATTATAAATAGCCCAGCCTTTTATCATTAGATATTTCAGTTAATTAACCGTTTTGGAGATTCATACTAATCTCCTAGTGATGTTTTCGATAGGGGGTTTATATTAATCCCCTGCTTCAATAATGATAAACACAAGGCTCTTATTATCAAAATTAAAATAATAATATGTTGCTATACCTTATGAATACAGTAATTTATATTATATTAAAAATCAAAAAGTGCACTTTATCATGAGGACTAAACTTTCAAAAGGTCATACGTATCTTTTTGTGCTTGTGTTTTTTTTCCATAGAACCTTTTTGATAAACCCTGTCTCTTCTTTCAAATATCTTGACCATCCGTGGACAGTGGTGAGGTGCAAACCTAATCTCCTGTTGCAGCACTCCTAGCAGTCTCTTACTTTTTATATTCTCTTTTATTATTTTATTTTTATTTTACAAGTATTTTTCAACTAACCTTATGTAAATTATCAAGATTCTCATAGGTGTCTTGACACCTTTAGTTTTTTGCTGATCCATCATAATTGCAACTGGCAGTCCCATCAGGTTAGAATTTTCAATCAATGTGGAAAGATATTGTTGTGCGGCTTGATCCTGCATGTTTTTGCACCATCTGTTTGCTCTTTTCTTTCTCAACGATGCTCATTCTTCCTTTGTATGCATTTTACCGATCATATTTTTTGTATATTTTATAGATACTTTATTCTCCAATTGAGGTTCGTCCCTGAGGAAAGGGTATAATCCCTGAAACGCGTCGGAAAACCATCCCCATTTGGAAAGAATGAATCTTGTTACTATTTTTTATACCGTATATACTCGAGTATAAGCCGAGTTTTCCAGCCCTTTTTTTAGGGCTGAAAGTCTACCCCTCGGCTTATACTCGAGTCAGTACCTGAAAATGGTGAAATTCCACGGCCGGCATCCATTTTTTAAATCTAGCGCCTTTCTCCCTGTCCCTTCCGTGATAGGCGTTTCCAGCAAACACTGTGTTGAGTGTTGCGCCTATCATGGAGGTCCTCTTGTCCGACGTTCGTGATTGGCGGAGCACTGAACACAGTGCCTGTTGGGAAACGGAGTCGAAGAATGAGAGGACCTCTGTGATAGGCGCAACACTCAACACAGTGTTTGCTGGAAACGCCTATCACGGAAGGGACAGGGAGAACGGCGCGAGATTTGAACAATGGATGCCAGCTGCGGAATTACAAGATTTTCAGGTACACTGACTCGGGCACAGGGAGGCTGCAATGGACACAGTAAGGGGGCACAGTGAGGTCACAATGGGCAGTGAGGTGGCACAGTGAGATGGCAATGGGCACAGTAAGGGGGCACAGTGAGGTGACAATGGGCAGTGAGGTGGCAGAGTGAGATGGCAATGGGCACAGTAAGGTTGGGCAATGGGCACATTTCCTCCCTTCGGCTTATACTCGAGTCAATAAGTTTTCCAAGTTTTTTGTGGTAAAAGTAGGTACCTCGGCTTATACTCGGGTCGGCTTATACTCGAGTATATACGGTATATATTCCTACCTGTTTGTTTAACTACCTCGCACCCGCCGTACGACTATGTACGGCCGCAAGGTGGCTCTTAAATGCCGGGAGGCCGTCTTTTTACACATGCCCGGCGCGTCACTGTAATGCCGATGCGCGTGCCTGGCGGCCGCGATGTCCGCCAGGTACCCCCGATCGGCCAGTACACAGACAAGGACGTGGATCTCTGTGTGTAAACACAGAGATCCACGTCCTGTCAGGGAGAGGGGACCGATGCTGTGTCCCTTGTACATAGGGACACAGATCGGTCACCTCCCCCAGTCAGTCCCCTCCCCCCACAGTAGTAATCACTCCCAGGGCATACATTTAACCCCTGCCTCGCCCCCTAGTGTTAACCCCTTCCCTGCCAGTCACATTTATACAGTAATCAGTGCATATTTATAGCACTAATCGCTGTATAAATGTGAATGGTCCCAAAATAGAGTCAAAAGTGTCCGCTGTGTCCGCCATAATGTCGCAGTCACGAAAAAAATCACTGATAAAAATGCCCAAAAACTACCCCCTATTTTGTAAACGCTATAACTTTTGCGCAAACCAATCAATAAACGGCGATTGCGATTTTTTTTTTACCAAAAATATGTAGAAGAATACGTATCGGCCTAAGCTGAGGAAAAAAATGGGGATATTTATTATAGCAAAAATCAAAAAATATTGTGTTTTTTTCAAAATTGTCGCTCTTTCTTTGTTTATAGCGCAAAAAATAAAAAACGCAGAGGTGATCAAATACCACCAAAAGAAAGCTCTATTTGTGGGAAATAAAGGACGTCAATTTTGTTTGGGAGCCATGTCGCACGACCGCGCAATTGTCATTCAAAGCGTGACAGTGCCGAAAGCTGAAATTTCGCCTGGGCAGGAAGGGGGTATATGTGCCCAGTAAGCAAGTGGTTAAACGCACATTCAGTTGTTACATACCGCCATTTATTTGGCTTCTTAAAACTAATAATTTAATACATTTTTGTACTCATATACTCTAGTGTCATATTCGTTGCCCTTAAAGTCCCAACCCCTAGTTAGGGGGACATTTCCTATTGTTCTTGAACATACGGGATGTTGGCAACTCTTCAAATCAAATTCTGGTGTATAAATCCTTGGGTTTGTGGAAGATTGTATGTTGTAAAACCTCTTCACTGTGAGATCCCTGATGAATTTGTTTAGATCCTTGAATAATGTAAACCGGTTGGGGTAAGGGGTGGGTGCTTCAAATATTACCATGTGTATCAGCGATTTTTTTTTTTAGCCAATCCCAGACTGTTAGCCCCTGCTTCACCTACCCCTTGCTATAATTTATTTTTCCCTAAATTGTTTACTGGATTGGTCTGCTTTTCGTTCTAGTTCCACAGCCACGCCAACATGCTCTCCATTGTGTATATATAGCTGTCCTCCCCTAGAGGGCAGCAGGCCAATAGAAGGAGCAGCCAACTCAGAGCGTGTAACCTTTACCACTGCAACCCCGATTGACAAGATTCCAGCCCTGCCTAGGTCCAATCAGACGCCGGTGACATCACTTCCTGTTCCACGTTCCATGCTGGTCATTGTGGAGCTTCCTGGTTCCTTGCTCCTGGAGAAACACTGTGATCCATTCCAGCCAGCTGCCCAATCCTTTCCAGCTATCCGGAACAGCGGTAAGACCCGCAGAGCCATGTGGAATGCCAGGACTGCACTTTACTTTGACAAGCATGCATCTTCTATCATCTTGTAAGTGTTTTATTTCTTATCCTATTAAAGTCATCATTTTAATATTACACTCAGGTCAGCGCCTCCTCCTCCCTGTTTTTTCCTTATATGTCGTGCAGAGTTCTGGACACACTCTGAAGGATGGCTGCCTTTCTTTTTTAACCCTTAATACCCCTTTCTTTTCCAAAAACCCAACCTATGGATACATCACCATCCAGCTATTACAGCCAGTGCTGTGTCTTGGCCTAGGCCGACAAGGCCTAGCGAGGTACTTTGCAGGGGGGGGCAAAAAAAGCCGCCCCCCGCACAAAAACCCCCCCCGAGCCGTCCTCCCGCTCATTTCCATCTTCCTGTGGCCGCCTCCCGCTTACATAGCTTTGCGCGGCCGCTTCCCGCTGAGATACAGCCTCCCGAGTGCTATCATGGAGTAGTACTAGTATGTATGGATGCTTCCCGCGGCCGCCCCCCACTCATACATACATAGCTATAGCTTCCTGCGGCCGCCTTTGCTCAGATACAGCCTCCCGAGACCGAGTGCTATCATGGATGGGTAAGTATGTATTATGGATGCTTCCCGCGGTCGCCCCCCGCTCATACTGTATGAGGGGGTTAAGTATCATTGCTGTGAGGAATTAAGTTGTTTTGCATTTCTATTGTTCATTTAAGTCTGTCCTTGTGTGTATTGTAAAGTGCCAGACAGACTGGCTGACAACCCTTTGTGAAAAGATGTGTATTGGAGATCGTATATTCTATTGTGTTGGGATCTTTTGAAGCCTAGCGGACGTCAGGATGAGGTGTTGAGTCTTGGGATGTGTGGGTGGAGCTGGGCCCTTGTTCATGTTAAATCATGTGCCTTGAATTGTGTATAAAGTTACAATGTTTCTCAATAATAAATTCATTCCTACTACAGAAGAGACAGAGTGCGTCTCGTCTTCTTCCAGAGGGGTCGGCTCCTATAGGAAAGGGTTGTTTAGCTGTGGATATCGGTAGCGAGTGGATGTGTGTCTAGGAGAGGGAACATCGTAAACGGCGTTAATACCCCTTGAGATTGGGGTGCCGTTACATTGGTTGGCAGCAGCGGGATTTTCCCTCCAGTTCCTGGGACACTCCAAGCCACCACAGTGAATGACCAAGCTATGCAGCCTGCAGGAAAGTCACGCTGAAAGACTTACTTGAGAGCCGAGATGAACCAGAGGAATGGTGATGCAGGACCCCGTTCAGTTGAAGATTTGTTTCAGCAACGAGTTCGAGAGCACTTGGCATTATATGGTGCTAACCCATCAGAGACCGCCATACAGGAAGCCATTAGAGAAATCGAGCGGCAGGATGAGCGACAACATGAGCAGAGAATGGCGGAAATACGGCAATCAGAGACAACACCTAAAAAAGCAGCACCAACTGAAAGGAGAGGAGAGATACAGATACCAGCCGACATGGAAAAGGAATTCAGAAGGAGGTTGCGAGAGATGCAGATACAGCATAGAGGACCAGTATCAGAGGAGGTCCTGCTGAGATGGTCGGATTCGATCCGCTGCGAACTCTGGAAGAAAGTGCTAGCCCTCGAGCAGCAACACCAGGGAAAAGTTCTCCCCTCCATCCATGTAAGGTACTGGTCGCAGTATGAAGTACGAATGCTGTTATTGGGGGAACAACCGAAGCAGGAGTGGACAGCTGAGTTAAGCAGGCTGATCCGGGCAGAGATGCGGTTGGACGAGAGCTACAGAGACCTCCGGTGGTATGTAGCCCAAGAGTGCCCATGGTCAGCGGATGACAGCCCCACGGAAGGCTTTGACTATAATGGCCTGGGATTGTTGTATTGGAGGCTGTCCGAGGACCCTGACTTTGGGAGTGATCAGGAGTGGCGTTTGGAGGAAATAATGGAGCACAGAGAACAAAGACTGAATGTCTCGGAAGGGCACTGGGCACAGGAAGATTTGGAGTTTCTGGCCGTTCAGGAATGGGAGCTGGAGATTGCCTACAAACAGCTGCTAGACTCTGCTCAGCAGCAGGGTGGGGCTCCCTTTGCCTGGGACTATCAGGAATTACCAGTTGACAACTATGAAATCCTGGCTGAAGAATCAGCAGTGGAAAATCTGAAGATTGCCCTCCCTAAAGCCGAAGTGAATGATACAGAGTTCCAGGGAGCTAGCCTGGCTGAAGAATCGGCAGTGGAAAAGATGAAGATTGCCCTCCCTAAAGCCGAAGTGGATGATATAGAGTTCCAGGGAGCTAGCCTGGCTGAAGAATCAGCAGTGGAAAATCTGAAGATTGCCACCCTTAAAGCTGAAGTGGATGATATGGAGTTCCAGGGAGCTAGGGCAGTTGGCTCATCTCCCCAGCCACAGATTACAGAAGGTATGGACTTAATGGACTGTGCAGAGGATGTTATGAATTATGCATCGCCCGCTCAAGTACTGGCAGCAGGACAAAGTACTGCAGACCCCTGCTCTACACCCGTGGCAGTGTTGGAGGCCCGAGTTGAGAAGGTGATGGTTCCTCTTTCTGAGTGGATTTCAGAGATGCAGGGAGGAGAAGCAGCCATTTTCCCTCCCCAACAGGTAGCCAGAGCAGATGGTGTGGAGTCCCCAGCAGGAGTACTGGCAACAGGGCAGAGTGATAGCAACCTGTGCTGCCCAGCACCGGAAACAACTGTGGAGTTTCAGGGAGCCGGGGCAGTTGGCCCCTCTCTCCAGCAACAAGCTGGGGTGGTAAAGCTTTTACCCCCAGCTGAATCGCTGGCAGCAGGGCAGAATGCTACTGGCCGCTGCACACAACTGCCACTTGAGCGGATATCGGTGGATGGAACTGCGGTCTCCACTCACAGCAACCCAGCAGAAGAGCTGGCAACAGAGCCGAGTGCCACGGGCCTCGGCTCTCAACTAACAGAAGAGGGAGTTCCTGTGGTATTGGATGGGACTTCAGTCCTCACTGACACAACCCCAGAAAATG
Source organism: Rana muscosa (assembly GCA_029206835.1). NCBI lineage: Eukaryota > Metazoa > Chordata > Amphibia > Anura > Ranidae > Rana > Rana muscosa. The sequence goes on from CM055117.1 coordinate 285,509,473, forward strand.
GTGTGACACTGAGACAGGAGGATGTCAGCCTTGCTTTGCAAGTACTGGGGGACTTCCACCTACCACAAGTGGATGGGACTTCAGTCTCCACTTGTATACCCCAGGGATGCCGGGCAGTCGACCCAGATCCCCAACAGCATGACGGACTGAGCCCAGTCACCCTGTCTTCTCCCCAGCGGCGGGTATGTTCTCTGAGAGAGGCAGAGGTTGGCTGGGTAAGTAATGCTCTGTTTGGAGCAATTCATTTGTGGTACTGGGTGGATACCAGCATTGGAAGAATGGACCCATGGACTAACTTCGGAGTAGACCCGTCTGGGGTCCCCTCCTCTGTTAGTCCCCTGCCGAAAGGGGAGATGTGTGACAGTGGGGTCACTTTGGACACAGGGTGAATAAAAGAAACCCCCGATATGGTCTGTGATAGCCATATTCAAGGCTGTATATACATTGTATATAGATTGGATGTATACTGTATGTGGGGGTTAAGTATCATTGCTGTGAGGAATTAAGTTGTTTTGCATTTCTATTGTTCATTTAAGTCTGTCCTTGTGTGTATTGTAAAGTGCCAGACAGACTGGCTGCCAACCCTTTGTGAAAAGATGTGTATTGGAGATCGTATATTCTATTGTGTTGGGATCTTTTGAAGCCTAGCGGACGTCAGGATGAGGTGTTGAGTCTTGGGATGTGTGGGTGGAGCTGGGCCCTTGTTCATGTTAAATCATGTGCCTTGAATTGTGTATAAAGTTACAATGTTTCTCAATAATAAATTCATTCCTACTACAGAAGAGACAGAGTGCGTCTCGTCTTCTTCCAGAGGGGTCGGCTCCTATAGGAAAGGGTCGTTTGGCTGTGGATATCGGTAGCAAGTGGATGTGTGTCTAGGAGAGGGAACATCGTAAACGGCGTTAATACCCCTTGAGATTGGGGTGCCGTTACAACGGGTTTCTCCGTAACCAGAGGAGGAGGAGCGAGAGAGAGAGGAGGACGACGGCGGGAACCCTCACCTCAAGACAGCAGGTACAAAATTGAATTATTTTTAGCAGCTTTGCCAATAAACTGGATGTTTTTTTGATTCTCACTCATTTGATACCTTTAATCCTTATTATTTCCTAAAGCGCTGGGGTGTGCAGGACCCATTTCGTTCACACTTTTTTCAATAAATTTCTTACTATTGCAATATGCGTGTGCCAAGCAGCCAATCACATAGTGATAAATATGGAAATGAATATACAGATCATGATATTGCAAAGTGATCCATGCTACAAACTCATTAAACAGTCCACATCCAGTGAAAGTTCATGTACTGCAAACTTTGCAGTACATGATCTTTCACTGAATGTAGACTGTTTAATGAGTTTGCATTGATTTCAGCATGTGCAAAGTGCTCCATGTAAACTCATTAAAGAGGAGTTCCGCCGCCCCCCCCCCCATGATAAAATTAAAAGGTCCCTTTCCCACGGGCGGTCCTCCCGATGGACTCAGCTTTGCTCTGTGGGGGGATCGATTCGTTGATCCCAGCTGAGCAGGCGGATGACAGGTTTGTCTCCGCTTACTGTGCAGGGACGGACCTGTCAGAGCCCCGCTCTCCTCTATGGGGAGATCTGATGAAAACAGACCACCTGTCCAATTTTATCCGATCCGCCAGACGGATGGAAAATCAGGTCTCCATCCGTCTGGAGTTTGCGGACAGGATCGGATCGGATAGCAGCGGGTGTCAGCAGACATGTCACCACTGACATCCACCGCTCCATAGGAGTGAATGAAGCGTCCGATCAGGTCCGCCTGAAAAAGTGACAGGCGGATCTGATCGGACAGCCCGTGTGAAAGGGCCCAAAGTCAGCAGCTACAAATACTGTAGCTGCTGACTTTCAATATTGGGACACTTACAAGTCCAGGGCTCCCGCGATGACATCCCCAGACGATTTTTGGATTGGCTCTCGGGTGCTGCCGCCGCCATTATGTCCAGTTCCCTACTGCATGTGCGAAGCGCGCTGCGTTTTCTGAATGGTGCTGCGGAGGAGGGGGTGTAGTTTACAGATTGTAGGGTGTGTCTTAAACAGGAAGGGGTGTGGCTTTAACAGGGAGGGGTAGGTCATATTTAAATTAGGGGGTGCACGAGTTCAGTCAGGCCTAGGGCAGCACAAAACCTAAATACACCACTGATTACAGCCACAGACTATACCCCTAAGGATTACTCCATTTGGAGTGCCAGATAAACACTGACTATAATGCTACCATGGATGGAGGGCTGTGAGTATTTACGATACTACTGCAACTGATATTGGCTATACAGCTGTATGATTTACAGGTGGAGAGTTGCCTCACTTATAGGACTTTCCCTGTGATATCAGTAATCTGACATACGTATGTGAGAGTCCTTACAACACATTACTCCAGCCACACTAGTAGTTTTCCATTTAAGCATCACACTGTTGTTTACTTCTATCTGTTGCTGGCACCACTTCATAACGGATGGACTGCCCAGTATCTAACATCTGTGTTTAGATTGAGACTGCCTTTAACCACTTGCCGACCAGCCGCTGTCATTATACTGCGGCAGGTCGGCACGATCCCGCGAACCGCCGTAGCTGTACGTCGGTCCCTTTAAGCGGGATAACAGGCGTGCGCGCCCTGCATCACAGGGGTGCCGATGTTCGTGACTGGTGGTCACGATGACTGCCAGCCACGAGCGATCGCGGGCACGAGAGGCAGAACAGGGACATGTGTGTGTGTGTAAACACACAAATCCCTGTTCTGTGAGACAGATTGTGAGTTCCTAATAGCTAGGAATCACGATCTGTCATTTTCTCTAGGTCAGTCCCGTCTCCCCACAGTTAGAAACACACCTAGGGAACACAATTAACCCCTTGATCGCCCCCTAGTGTTAACCCCTTCCCTGCCAGTGATATTTTTACAGTAATCAGTGCATTTTTATAGCACTGATCGCTGTATAATTGCCAATGGTCCCAAAAATGTGTCAAACGTGTCCGATATGTCCGCCATAATGTTGCAGTCCCAATAAAAATCGCAGATCGCCGCCATTACTAGTAAAAAAAATAATAATAATAAAAATTCTATAAATCTATCCCCTATTTTGTAGACGCTATAGCTTTTGCGCAAACCAATCAATATACGCTTATTGCGATTTTTATTACCAAAAATATGTAGAGAAAAAATGTGCTTTTTTTAAAAAAAAATTGGGGATATTTATTATAGCAAAAAGTACAAAATATTGTGTTTTTTTCAAAATTGTCGCTCTTTTTTTGTTTATAGCGCGCAAAAAAAATAATTGCAAAGATGATCAAATACCACCAAAAGAAAACTCTATTTGTGGGAAAAAAAGGACGTCAATTTTGTTTGTGTACAGTGTTGCACGACCGTGCAATTGTCAGTTAAAGCGACGCAGTGCTGAATCGCAAAAAATGGCCCGGTCATTGAGCAGCCAATTCTTCCGGGGCTGAAGTGGTTAAGTGTTAATTTGTCATCCCAGCATGGACTAGCAGACACTGCTTGAACTGCATTGCTTGATTTCCATCTTAGTGGCTTTGCTAACGTCGTACCTTTGTTACTGCTTTGTGTATGGCTCTGACCATGACTCTATGACTGACCACACTTTTAGCTTACATACCCAGGTGACTGGGATAGGTGGGGTGAGACGGGCTGGCTATTCAAGCATATGTACCCCCACAGTACTTTTGTGCAGTGCCACATTTGCCCATTGTGGCTTTAAGGTGTGGCATTGCCCAGAGTAGGGCTGTGGTAACATAATAGGGTCTCGGGTGGGTGGTTACTAGGGCCTCTCTGGTGGGCAGTTGGGGAGGTATAGCCCAGCTCCCTTTGTTGGACTGCATCCAACCCTTTTTCCTGATTTAGGTGAAGATCTTTTATTGAGAGTGGGTTTGGGGAGGTTTCGTATAGCTTGTGGGGTTTTTCTCTGCAGGGTCAGGAGGTGGAGGCTTTTTAGTGGGGTTTTTGATGTTATGTGCTGCTGTTTTGCCATAGGCGTAAAATACATTTTGTGGAGGTAACTCTGTTTGGGTGCGTTTTGTCTTTCCTATTTTTTGTTTTTTAGTTTCTTCACATACATATTTTTGATTACACCCTCTTTTTATTATCATTGGGTGAGTATCCCACTGCATATTTAGAGCAGGATTGCCATATCCATATTAATTTTGTATATTTAAAAAAAAAAAAACATATTTAATTCTATGAAGCCAGGTAAGGATATTCACTGCTGGTTTTAAATAACTATTCTTTACTGCTCATCACAAACAAGATTACAATATAAAATAACAGTCTGAGGTGGCTCTGGAAAATAAAAGACTATTTTTCTCCTGAAAAGAAGACCCGATGTTATTTATTTATACTGTTGCACAAAAATGTGTGGCAGGGTAAGGCTGCTGCCACAGGTATCAGTAATATCCCTGTTTCAATCAAGAGAGTAAAAAAATAAACCAAGTTGGTTTATATTGTCAACAGCCTCACCTTTGCTCTAGGTTTTGCAAGTCAGCTCAAATGGGCTAGTGTACACCAGTTATAGAATTCCTATTGCTGGTGAATATAAATAACATAATTGCATAGTTATTATCCTCTGAAAAGAGAAACTTCAAGGGGATGAATAGTGTTTTCAATATATTTTCTATATGAGTTTAGGAGTAAAATACGATTTTTTTTTATTGATTATGGAATGTAGTACATACAATTGTTTTATACTTACCCTTTACAGGTAAGTGTCAGTGAGTGTAAACCGACTCTATGTCTTCAGATAGCTGGTTTATTGCTGTGCTGTGAATATGGACTTCAGAAACAGGATCTCAGTTTACACATATATTATTATGCAGGATTTATATAGCGCCAACAGTTTGCGCAGCGCTTTACAACATGAGGGCAGACAGTACAGTTACAGAGGGCCCTGCTCGTTAGAGTTTACAATCTAGGATAGTTAAATGACTGGAAGGAAAGTCATCCCCTCTGCTCATCTCCAAATAGAGACAGTGCTGTCTGGATATTTAGTCTACAGGAGTGCTCAACAAGTGCAAATCTAGTGCTAGGCTTTCTTATTAGACACCCTAGAATATGCTCCAAGATCTAAGGCATGGAAGCACCATTATAAAAAACTATTTTTTTTAAATAATTAATATAATTATGTAAATTAAGTGGTATTCCATAGAAATGCATCTGACTGATCTTGTGTAGCGCTACCCTCAATTAAGAGAGCCGCTGATTTGATTTCGGGCCCTGCACGCAGTACCGCCAACCCCCGGCAATCTTACTCGACCCACTCTGGCACAGTCAGTCTAGGGTTAAACTCCTATCACTCTCAGGTGTATTATACTTAATAATCTCTAAGCAGTCAGACAACACACTGAGGCAGGAATATAAAATATATATATCAGCTTTACTGGTAATGAAGGATTCAAGGTATAACATGCAACATATACATGGGCCTGCAGAGCCCTGCATCAATCAATGTACTAGGTGCAGCACAATAATATGGCGCCGCTCAGTGTCCACCACGCGGAGCTATTATAGCGTGTGCTCGCCTATGGCGTAGTAACACAAACTTTCTAAACTCCCCACCTAAGTCAGGCCTGACATGGAATGGAACTAAGTCTCTTTCCCCTAAGGGATGAAGGTTTCTTCACCGGCCAGCTTTCATTGGTGCACTTAAAGAAATAACCATTTGTAATCCACATTGGGTGTTAACTTGAAATAACAGGGAAAAACGGGGGGAGGGTAGATACTTCAACTCTGTCCCGCTACTGGACCCCCCAAGAAACACTGGTGAGCGAACAGCGGGCCTAGGCAGTCTACAGGCCTGAACACAACTCAGTCTATTGATATGGGCAGGTGCCCGCTCACCACTCCAGGCGCGATCCCAGCCTGGGACTTCCCCCTCCTGTGTGTCGCACACAGCGTCTGCTCCGATCGAGTCCTCGATCCAACTCACGCTTCAGGTCTTACTTCACAGCCGATCCGCACAGGATGACTTGTCACTTGACGCGCCGTGTCCCAAGAGAGCGAGCTCCGCCTCGCCTCACACTTAAGTAACCCCTCCCATGAGTCTCTGCGGTAGAACCTCCGCCCTGGGGCCGAATGGGTTTCTGGGTAACGTAGTCCTGGGGCCTTAGAAGAGACCCCGCTACACACTCCTGATACTTGAACTCTTTGGTCCCCAAAGATAACATACCTTCAAGCTACACATTTAACAACATCCATCAATTCTCCATATGATGTCGGCAGAGGAAACTCCCACCAGAAACGAGGCGGTGAACTCCTCTGCCCACAGGACACATTAACAACAGTATCCTGCCTAACTGTGCCAGAGAGTGAGCTGGGGTTGTCTCCCACCGAATGAACAGTGGGAGGGTCAGGGTCTTCCATACTCCTTCTGGCAGTGAATACAGTGTCTTCCGCACTCTTCCCCATTTGTGGGTAGGTTAACCTCCTGGGAGGTTTTATGGCCCTCCGCTTCCTCTGTCCTCTGGGACTTTCTGTGGGAACAGATTCTTCTTCTGTGACCAACTCGGGAGTTCCTTCTAATTCAGGAGCATCTGGCTCCGGAGCAGGAAGATACATGGCTTCCCTTGGGTCCTCTTCAGGTGATAGTTCACCGACACTCTCCCAAGCATCTGACCAGTGACTAGATGGAATGAACTCCATAGCTTCTGCATTCAGTGTGTGATCCTCGGTATCTTCGTCAGGTGGAAGATCAATAGCAGAAGTCGTTGGGCCCTGGGAAGGCCAAAGCCAGCCAATTTCCTCCCCCTCACCTTCACTCATTTCTGAATCTTCTGTATCCTCCATCCGAGGGGTCTGAGACCGAGTGTTGGGTCTAGGGGTGTTCGGAATGGACATGGGTTCAGGAGAATCCATCCTAGGAGGCAACCGAACTGGTTCAGCGAGCGGAAGTAGGTGGTTTCGATGCCAAGTCTTCAAGGGCCCTAACTTCCCCTCAGGTTTAAGTCTGTAAACGGGTAGGCCCGGTAATTTTCTACAAATGACATAAGGTTCTGGTCTCCATCTATCTGCGAGTTTATGTTTTCCAGGGACCCCCTGGTTCCGCAATAACACCCTGTCTCCTGGTTGTAAGTCTTGGATCCTAACCTTTAGATCAAAATTCCTCTTGTTGCGAGCCCCTCTCTGTTCCGAGGCCGCCTGAGCTTGCTCATAAGCCGTCTTCAAGTTGTGTCTAAGTCTATCTACATATCCCTTGTGGGAGGCAGCAGAACAATGATCTATGGAGGTGCCGTAGGCCAGATCCACTGGCAATCTTGCTTCTCTCCCGAACATAAGTCTGTAAGGTGAATATCCAGTAGCATCACTGACAGTGCTGTTGTAAGCGTGCACAAGGGCCGCTATGTGGCTACTCCAATGTTGCTTCTTTTCGCCACTTAAAGTTCCCAGCATATTGAGCAGGGTTTGGTTGAACCCCTCCGGTTGAGCATCACCTTGAGGATGATAAGGAGTAGTCCTGGTCTTCTTGATCCCTAAGGCATCTAGGATTTTTTTTATCAGTTTGCTCTCGAAATCCCTCCCCTGATCTGAGTGGAGCCTTTGTGGTAGTCCATAATGTATAAAGTACTTCTCTACAAGTATTTTGGCCACAGTAGAGGCCTTCTGGTCCTTGGCTGGAAAAGCCTGTGCATACCGGGTGAAATGGTCGGTTACTACCAGAACATTTCCTTGTCCCCTCAGGTCGGGTTCGAGGCAGAGGAAATCAATGCACACCAGGTCAAGCGGGCCTTCGCTTTGTAAATGGCCCATTGGGGCAGCCTGATGGGGCAGAGTCTTTCTCTGTATGCATCGGGCACATGAATGGCAATATTCCTCAACTTCAGCCCTCATGCAGGGCCAATAGAAACGGTCCCTAACAAGTTGGAAAGTCCTTTTCGCTCCCAGGTGACCATGGTTGTCATGTAAGGCGATCATGACCGTCTCCCTGTGTTTCTCCGGCAGGAACAACTGCCACTTGTCTTCTTGGTCATCAGAGGGGCCCCTTCGGTAGACCACTCCCTGATGCACCTGTAGCCTGTCCCACTCTTTTTAACAGGCGAGCTTCCTTCGAGGGGTGACGTAAGAGTATGTTTGGGTTCTGATTTTCTAAAGCTTCTAGGACCAATCTCCCCATAGGGTACTCCTGTTGGTCGGATCTCGACTCCTTTTTGATCAGTCTGGGTAGGTTGTCGTCCCCCAGTAAGGTTGCTCCACAGTACTGCTTGGGGACTCCTACAATAGTGACCCCTATCTCTTCTGTTCTTGAACCTCCCTTGGCTTGGAGTTCAGCCCCTTGGCAAAGGGCCCGCACCCCGTCAGGTGCCACTTGGGTCCAGTCTTCACTACTGTGGGTGGGAACATGAGACCTTCTGGACAGGGCGTCCGCATCTCGGTTTCCCGCCCCAGGTCTATATTTCAAGCTGAAATTGAAGGCAGACAGCGCCGCCAGCCATCTATGTCCTGTGGCGTCCAGCTTTGCTGTGGTAAACAGGTAGGTAAGGGGATTGGGAAAGTAAGAAAAAACTGCGCTAAACCAAATTTTACAACAAAGCTGCTAGCACTCAAACAAACAAAGTATAAACAGATAAAGGGAAATTAGTGCAGCGCTTAAACTCAAGAGTTGCTAGAAGCAGCTCTGAAAAGTGAATAATAAACCACTCTAGGTTAGTGATAAATAAATTCATATATAGTCCATTCCAATGGATGTTTTCCCATATGAGATGACTTCCATGAGGACTAGGGAACGTGACACCTTGTAAGTTGAATAAGTGAATTCAAAAAAGTCCAAACAGCATGTATGTGATGAAAGTGAATGTCTTGTTCATGGACAACACTGCCACAGCATAAATCGACTAGAGGACCTCAAAGTATCAGATGAGAGTTGTTAGTAAGGCACAAAAGGTAAGGTTGGATACTCTTACCGGACGTGGTGGACCCACCTGTCATATGACAGTGGGTCAAACGAGCTTGATGGTCACCGTGACCAAAAGTGAAGAGAACTCGATATCCAGGATACCTCAGACCAACTTCCACGAGATAGCAGATGACCAACTCACACGATGGAATTTCCTCCGGTCATACAGGCTCCAAATCCATCCAAGATAGACACAAGGGAAAAAAAAAGGAAAGAAAAACTCCAGATGGTGCAGGTCAATATAACCATGAATGGTTTATTGAATAGGTATTGTCTTATATGAATACAGACAAAAAATAAAAAGTGATCACAAGATAAAACAATAAAAGCAATGTGGGGTGCAGCATAAGCAGGCCCTACGCGTTTCGACTACGGAAGTCTTCAACAGGGGCATAGTGCTGCACCCCCCACATTGCAAACATTAAATAGGGTCTGAAATGAATCTGACCCGCCCAAAAAGGGGCGGAGTCAAAACCGGAAGTAATGGACTATTCCACAACACCAGACTGACATCAATAAAGGATATTACATGAACTAAAAAATCAATGCATTCAAATAATATAAATTAAAATAACAATAAAAAATCCTGTTAGAAAAATATATGACAAAAATCACATATAAATCTCATAACAAACCTCAAGGAATCATAAACCAATCACATTAAAGGCAGGTGAAACCATTTATGCTGATAGTCTAAACCTCCGGAGATTAATGTCCCCACCTAAGCTTACCGCCAGTAGGGGGCATCTGAATATCCTGCTGTGATATATTGGCAGGTACACAGTGGTTCATTCTCTTGCAGCAACATCTCTCAGATGTTGCTGCAATATCGATTGGGGACACCGTTGTAGCATGGCACCGCGGGCGTCAGGTGCGCGCCATTCACGTAGACATCACGCGCACGCACCCGAATGCATTACTGTGGCGAGATCAAATGGTGTGCGCCGCTCACATGAGCGTCGCACGCACACCCAGGGGCAGCGTCATGACGTAATCATGCGCGCACCCAGGAGCAACGTCATAACGTAATCACGATAGGACGTCGCTAGTCTGTCCTCGCACACAATAATGGAAGCACGTCATCTACCTGGGAGCAGCGGCATCTCATTACCATGAGACGTACTTGCTCCATGGCAACACCGAACGCCACGGAACAAGCGCCATCTAGTGGAAGAAAACTAAATGGATATAAACAACAAATTAAGAAATTTATATGGATTCACTAAAAGGCGTTTTATATCATATATAGCCCAAACAAAACGCCATATAGTGAACTCCATAGTGGATAACAATCCCTTCTAACAGTGTATTAACTCAAAACTGATAACAAGGAGAAACTGAACTTCCTCCTCATATCACAACAAGACGTGGTGACTTAAACCTGAACAGAACACCACATCCTGTTGCCCCATCAACAACGGGATATGCACAGTGAATATTCCCTAAATTAATGCCGAATAGCGACACTAGAGGTATACTGAAAACCTTATGAAATAAAACAACCACACGTGCCACCTGAACAGGTGCGCACGGGTGATGGATTAAGACAATGCGGCGCCATGCTACAACGGTGTCCCCAATCGATATTGCAGCAACATCTGAGAGATGTTGCTGCAAGAGAATGAACCACTGTGTACCTGCCAATATATCACAGCAGGATATTCAGATGCCCCCTACTGGCGGTAAGCTTAGGTGGGGACATTAATCTCCGGAGGTTTAGACTATCAGCATAAATGGTTTCACCTGCCTTTAATGTGATTGGTTTATGATTCCTTGAGGTTTGTTATGAGATTTATATGTGATTTTTGTCATATATTTTTCTAACAGGATTTTTTATTGTTATTTTTATTTATATTATTTGAATGCATTGATTTTTTAGTTCATGTAATATCCTTTATTGATGTCAGTCTGGTGTTGTGGAATAGTCCATTACTTCCGGTTTTGACTCCGCCCCTTTTTGGGCAGGTCAGATTCATTTCAGACCCTATTTAATGTTTGCAATGTGGGGGGTGCAGCACTATGCCCGTGTTGAAGACTTCCGTAGTCGAAACGCGTAGGGCCTGCTTATGCTGCACCCCACATTGCTTTTATTGTTTTATCTTGTGATCACTTTTTGTTTTTTGTCTGTATTCATGTAAGACAATACCTATTCAATAAACCGTTCATGGTTATATTGACCTGCACCATCTGGAGTTTTTCTTTCTTTTTTTTCCCTTGTGTCTATCTTGGATGGATTTGGAGCCTGTATGACCGGAGGAAATTCCATCGTGTGAGTTGGTCATCTGCTATCCCGTGGAAGTTGGTCTGAGGTATCCTGGATATCGAGTTCTCTTCACTTTTGGTCACGGTGACCATCAAGCTCGTTTGACCCACTGTCATATGACAGGTGGGTCCACCACGTCCGGTAAGAGTATCCAACCTTACCTTTTGTGCCTTACTAACAACTCTCATCTGATACTTTGAGGTCTTCTAGTCGATTTATGCTGTGGCAGTGTTGTCCATGAACAAGACATTCACTTTCATCACATACATGCTGTTTGGACTTTTTTGAATTCACTTATTCAACTTACAAGGTGTCACGTTCCCTAGTCCTCATGGAAGTCATCTCATATGGGAAAACATCCATTGGAATGGACTATATATGAATTTATTTATCACTTACCTAGAGTGGTTTATTATTCACTTTTCAGAGCTGCTTCTAGCAACTCTTGAGTTTAAGCGCTGCACTAATTTCCCTTTATAGGTAAGGGGATTGTTATCCGTTTTTACAGTGAAATCTGCTCCATATAGGTAATCTCAAAGTTTATCTACTACGGCCCACTTGAGGGCCAGGAACTCCAACTTATGGGTGGGATAGTTCTTTTCAGAGGGGGTCAAGCTTCTGCTCACATACGCAACAGGTCTCTGTTGCCTTTCATGCTCCTGGTAGTGTACTCCTCCCAGACCATCATGACTGGCATCCACATGGAGTTCGTAAGGCTTCTTTGGGTCTGCATAGGCCAGAACCAGGGGCGGTGGTCAAGCTCTTTTTCAGCATCTGGAAGGCGCCTTCACACTTCTCAGTCCACTGGTCCGTGACTGACTCCCCTGACTTCCTGGGGCCCGAGTCATCCTCTTCCCCCTCCGTCTTCAGCAACTCATTCAAGGGTCTCGCTATTCGAGCAAACCCCTCCACGAACCTCCTGTAATAGGAACAGAATCCTAGGAAAGACCTGAGTTCTGTTACAGTGGTAGGTCTTGGCCAGGAGGTGACAGCCTCCAATTTTTCAGGGTCTGTGGACACCCCATCTTCAGACACTATGTGTCCCAGATAGTTGACTGAAGACTGATAAAATTGGCATTTTTCAGGTGAGAGCTTGAATCCTTCTTCACTCAGCCTCTTCAAGACCTTCTCCAGCCTTTCTTCATGCTCCTCCAATGTTCTGCCAAAGACTATGATGTCATCCAAGTATACAAGGACCTCGATGAGGTTCATGTCTCCCACAGTCTTCTCCATCAGTCTTTGGAATGTGGCTGGAGCTCCAGACAGACCTTGAGGCATCCGATTGAATTCAAAGAATCCCACTGGGGTTATGAAAGCCGTCTTTTCTTTGTCTTCTGGGTGCATCGGGATCTGATAATACCCACTCTTTAGGTCCATAGCACTGAACCACTTGGCTCCGGACAAGCTCTGCAAGGCATCTTCTATTCTTGGAGTGGTATACTGATCCGGAGTGGTTCTCCTGTTGAGGGTCCTATAGTCAATACACAACCTTAGTGACCCGTTCTTCTTCCGGACCACTACTATGGGGGAGGCATACGGACTTCTAGATTCCTGGATCACACCTGTTCGCTTGAGCTCAGCAAGCTGCTCCCTCAAATCCTCGAGGTCTGCCAATGGAACCCGCCTAACCCTTTCTCTGAAGGGCTTGTCTTCCTGTAGGCGAATTCGATGGGTGGCACTCCTAGCACACCCCACATCAAACTCATCATGTGAGAAGATCCTCTCCCACAGAGTCAACTGGTTCCAGGCTCTCTCTCTCCAAGCCCTGGGCAGGTTTGGATTCTCCATGGAAAGCTTCTCCCACACCGCACTCTCTCCATCTGTCTTCCCCACATCTGATGAGACAACTGGTGTGGCTGGGCTCCCCCGGCCCAATAACAGCCTGGCAGGGACTTTTATGGGGCCATCCGTGGTGTTTCTGACACTCACAGGCACCTTGCAGTGGGCCTTCTTCAGGGCCCTCACCGGGACCATTTCCGGGACTACCTCCAAGCCCGAAGGTTCTTCTCTTGGGTTGGGTTCCAACATCACAAAAGGGCCCGGCTGCTCCCAAGTGAGTTTCACTGTGGCCTTCAAGCAGGTTACTTCACCGGGTTGCAGCACTATCCCTTTTTTACCAAGTCTCCAGACCTTCCCTACACCTTCTTCCGGGGCCTTCTGCTCCAAGATCAGCCGTTGGAAGGCGGTCTTCAACATGGGATGAATCTCCATGACTGGGAGGTTCTTCCTTCTTGTTAGTGGGAACAAATGTCTTCGGACCAGATCCGTGTTGGTTCCTATTATTAAGGAACTCCTGTTAGCTCCAGGTGGTCGGGGGCACACCACAGCCAAGGTGTCGAACACTTCCCCCTTCCCAGTTATGGATGGGTCAAACGTCAATCTTATGGGTAAATATCCATCATAAGGAAACTTCTCTGTTCCAATTCCCCATATCTCCAAGTCTTCAATCTTCTGGATGGGTAAGTGACTCAGCTGCCGGTCGTAGAAGTCTCGATACAACAGGGTCACCTGCGCTCCAGTATCCAACAGGGCTCTTGTGTATATCCCCTCTACTTGAAAGGATACAATTGGGGAGGGACCCACCAGTTTCTCTGGGTACTGCTTCGAAGGGGTCTCTTTCCTTGGATCTTTGCATTTCCCTTCTTGACTTTCCTTGCTCTTTTTGTCTTTCGACCTAAGTCTCTCCTGAGCCTGGTATGCATTAATCTCTCTCCTCTGTATGGGTGTAACTACCCGCTGAGGGACTTTATTGTGTTTCTTTGGAGTACGTTCCTTCTGAGGAACCCTTGGTTTCTTCTGTGGGGCCCTGGCCCCTTCTCTCATGTGCTTCTTATTCAGTATGGAGTTCCTTGATGATGATGGGCACCCGGTTGACTCCTTTACCGGGGCCCGTTGAAGTTTTCCGGCGGCTTTCGGTTATTCAGTCTCTTCTTCTTGGGACTGGCACATACTTTGGCAAGATGGCCAGCTCCCCCACAATTGAAGCAGATCACATTTCCCCAATTTTCCAGGGATGCGGGTGCTGAGGTATTCAGGAACAATTCCTTCCTCTGACTTTCCCTCTCTGGTACCTTTGACTCCTTTTCCATCAGGGAGGTCAACATTCCCAGCACTTGGGACATCTGTGACTTCAAGGTATCCACCTCTGCATCTCTTTCTAAGGTCATAGCCGTCCTGACCATCACCGGAGGAGGGTTCACCGTCTCAACTGGTTGGCTCCTCTTTTTCTCCTCCAGCATAGCTTCTTCCTCTCTGACTACTCGGATCAAGTCAGGGTACTCCAGGCTCTTCCCGTCCTGTCTTGTACGTAACGCCAGTGCGATGGGATCCAGTGGTTGAGATCCTCTCATCACCTGTTGGACCCGGGCCTCATCCACCCTCTTCGGGTCAATCCCTTTCTTTAAGATCATCTTGTGCAGTATTTTATCTAGGCGCATCATGAATTCTGATAGCTTCTCTCCTGCCTTTTGATAACAATGCTCCAGTTGGTAGGTGAGTTCAGTGATCTTCTCTGTTCCACCAAACACATTCTGCAGAATGTCTAGATAGTCCTGCGCAGTACAGTCTGTTTTGCTCATCTTGAGGTTGCGTACGGCCTCTAAAGCAGGCCCCTTCAAGCTCTCAGCAATTCTCTGCTTCTTCCTGTGGTCTGGGACTTCCCACTCCTCCAGAGCCTGAGTTGCACCGTCTAACCACTCCTCAAATCCTTCTTTGCCTGAAGGTACAGGTTTCCTTCCTGAAAACATTCTGAGTTTCCGGTATCCTGCTATTTGATAATCCGCCGGGTCTTTCTTGCATTGCGCTATGATTTCCCCTAGAACCGCGCATAATTCTGTGCTGAGGGTGCCCTGTGGCGACCCGGGACTCTCTTCTTTCTTTACATCTTTGAGGTTGGGTGGGACACGTATTAACTTATAAGTTTGTTTATCCACCGTCTCTATGCTTGGCTTCTTGAAGTCTTCTGGGACTCCATCCTTCCATTTAACCAGTACATATGTCAAAGGAGGTTCTGATCTTACATCCACTATCCATGCTTTCTGTTGTGGGG
Organism: Rana muscosa; assembly: GCA_029206835.1. NCBI lineage: Eukaryota > Metazoa > Chordata > Amphibia > Anura > Ranidae > Rana > Rana muscosa. The sequence continues at coordinate 285,524,692 of CM055117.1, forward strand.
ACAGGGACATTACTAACTGTTTCACTGCATCTTCTTGCCAGATCCTTGGGAGTTCTATAATCACTGCCCCATTTTCATCTGTGTTGGCTGCTGCGCACCACTTCACTATATCTAGTGGGTCCATGCTGGTACTTTTTGGCTGCTATTTGCTGCAACAGGATCCCGGACGAGCCCCCACGTGTAGCGCTACCCCCAATTAGGAGAGCCGCTGATTTGATTTCGGGCCCTGCACGCAGTACCGCCAACCCCCGGCAATCTTACTCGACTCACTCTGGCACAGTCAGTCTAGGGTTAAACTCCTATCACTCTCAGGTGTATTATACTTAATAATCTCTAAGCAGTCAGACAACACACTGAGGCAGGAATATAAAATATATATATCAGCTTTACTGGTAATGAAGGATTCAAGGTATAACATGCAACATATACATGGGCCTGCAGAGCCCTGCATCAATCAATGTACTAGGTGCAGCACAATAATATGGCACCGCGCAGTGTCCACCACGCGGAGCTATTATAGCGTGTGCTCGCCTATGGCGTAGTAACACAAACTTTCTAAACTCCCCACCTAAGTCAGGCCTGACATGGAATGGAACTAAGTCTCTTTTCCCTAAGGGATGAAGGTTTCTTCACCGGCCAGCTTTCGTTGGTGCACTTAAAGAAATAACCATTTGTAATCCACATTGGGTGTTAACTTGAAATAACAGGGCAAAACGGGGGGGTAGATACTTCAACTCTGTCCCGCTACCGGACCCCCCAAGAAACACTGGTGAGTGAACAGCGGGCCTAGGCAGTCTACAGGCCTGAACACAACTCAGTCTATTGATATGGGCAGGTGCCCGCTCACCACTCCAGGTGCGATCCCAGCCTGGGACTTCCACCTCTTGTGTGTCGCACACAGCGTCTACTCCGATTGAGTCCTCGATCCAACTCACGCCCTATACCGATGGGTCAGGATCCACCCAGGCTCCGCAGTATGGTGGAAGGCTCTTCGGGCTTCAAGCAAATCCTCAGGCTTCAGGCCTTACTTCACAGCTGATCCGCACAGGATGACTTGTCACTTGACACGCCGTGTCCCAAGAGAGCGAGCTCCGCCTCGCCTCCCACTTAAGTAACCCCTCCCATGAGTCTCTGCGGTAGAACCTCCGCCCTGGGGCCGAATGGGGTTCTGGGTAACGTAGTCCTGGGGCCTTAGAAGAGACCCCGCTACACTTGTATAAGAGTTTTGGAAACTCCCGGAAAGTTTTTTTTTTTTTTTTTAGGAGGGGCATGCACGGAGTCGCCTGAGGTAGACATGTCTGCCTGAGCGCTCCGCACCGACCGGGACACAAATGGCCGATAATCTGGGTCTAGGCTGAAAACATACTCAATTCAGCGACAGGTATATTACCAATACCCTTGGGCACCTTTTGAAAATGATGTACAGCGGGAGGAGAGCTAAACCAAAGACAGGGAAAGCACAAGAATCACTGACTAAATCCGCATCTAAAATGGCGGTACCGCTTCCCTCACAAACTCACACACAGAAACAGCTGCGGTCTCTTGCCTCCTCACAGCACTCAGAGCCAGAATATGACCTAGGGATAATTACTAACTCCCTACAACAAACATCATCTAATTCTGACTTAATTAATCAATTTGAAAGGGTCCTGCATAAAGCTCTTCAGAATACATCTGATAAAATTACAGAAAAGCTGACTAGAGAGATTCGTGAGGTAGGAAGGCACACATCTGTTCTAGAACAAAGAACTGATGAACTTGATGCTACAATATCTAGCCATGCTGAAGAATTGGAATGCCTCAAGGAAGATTATTATTCCTCCAAAATTGACTTGAGGATTTTGAGAACAGGAATAGGAGGTCTAATCTCCGTATTAGAGGAATCCCTGAGAGTATAGAAGATCTCCACTCTACATCCACAGCACTATTTCAGGAACTGGCACCCTCTATTCCATTGGAAAGACTTGAAATGGACAGAATACACAGATCATTAACATCAAAAAAGGAAAATGGTCCTCCCAGGGATATAATTATCAAATTCCATTATTTCCGCACCAAGGAACAGCTATTGGAAGCAGCCCACAACAAAGGCTCATTAATATTCCAGGGTCATCAATACCAAATATACCAAGACCTTTCTCAACAGACACTGATAAAAAAGGAAAGAAATGAAACCCCATCTACAGGTCCTCCAATATCATCAAATCACATACCGCTGGACTTTCACCTTTGCAATCCGTTTTACTTACTAAGGAACTACCTATACTTGTAAAACTGCAGATGATTTGCTTTCTACAATTCTAGATCTTCGCTTGTCAACACCAGAAACCACTGCAGAAGGATCCAAAAGGCGGGCAAACTCTGGTTCCCCACAACACAAACAAGATATTTCAGATCAACCTGCCTCTTCTAGTACCCATAAGAGAAGTAATTTTGCTTCACCTACTCCAGACACTGAACCAATGAAATGAATTGATTTGATTTAATATATATGCTCGTATTTACCAACATATATATTATACTGGGTTTGTTTTCTCTTCATAGTATGTACGTAAACAGTACAGTCCTAGAAAACACACCCCTTAGATGAGAAAGCTCATATGGAAAACATAGGTTAATTTAATTAGTCCAACTACAAAGGTTGGAAATAACCAGAACAACTACAATTTTATAAGTCAGGACCAATTATCTCCTAAGATTATTGCTTTGATTTCTAATATTTCATCTATATACCACATTTAGACCCTTATCTGCTTAGATGAACTATGGTTACTACAGAAATTCAGTTAATATTACACATTAATTTTAGGGATGCATCGGTACCGATACTGGTACTCGTGAAAATGCTCCGATACCGAAAACCGATACCGGAAGTGATGTCAGTTGGGGGCGGGACACCTACTCCTCCCCTCCGGCAGTGGGGTTCGGAGCGCGCCTTACGGCGCCAGGATGGAGGAGGCAGGAATATCCACAGCACAGTGGGAACAGGCTGACAGCTGGCACACTGACACTCATGCTCCTTGCTGTCTTTTTTTAATTTTGCAACACTGCCGTGATCCTCTCCTGCCTCTCTAAACCAGAAGAGGGTGGGTGATGTCAGAGTCCCATCCTGTTCCTGCACAGAGAGAGAGAGATGGCTGGCCGATATCCAATAACAGAGAGTGGGCGGGTCGCCAAGGGCAAGGGGCTGGACAGCATCAGCACGTGTGTTTCTATATGAGGCAGCGGTGGAATCATCCCTGGAAGCAGAACCGAGTAATGAGGAGAGCAAGTCCTGCAAACAGGTTAGTGTAGTTTGTACAGGACAGTGTCAGCAGGGTACACTAGCACCATAGAGTATATACAGACCAGTCTGTACCCCAACACTGTACTGTATATGTTATACATACACCAGTCTGTATATAATGTACAGTACGGTGTCAGTGTACAGACTGGTCTGTACCTAACGCCTTGTACTGCGCCCTCCTAAAGCCCTGTACTGCGCCCTCCTAAAGCCCTGTACTGCGCCCTCCTAAAGCCCTGTACTGCACCTTCCTTACACCCCCCTAAAGCCCTGTACTGCGCCTTCCTAACACCCTCCTAACGCCCTGTACTGCACCTTCCTAACACCCCCTAACTAACACCCTGTACTGCGCCTTCCTAACACCCTCCTAACGCCCTGTACTGCGCCTTCCTTACACCCCCCTAATGCTCTGTACTGTGCCCTCCTAATGCCCTGTACTGCGCCTTCCTAACACCCTGTACTGTGCCCTCCCTGTGTTGCCTCCTCCTCCAGCTGTCACCTCTGCCCGCATGTCTTTCAATGACCCTCCCATCCTCTTCCCCCAGCAATCGCAGCCTTTTTCTTCTCAATTCCCCCACCCCACAATCCCTATTTCACCCCACCCTCAACTACCCTGCCCTCACTTACCCCTCTACTTCCCACCCTGCCCTCACCCAGCCTCGCCCAACTCCCTAACAACCCCCCCGCCAAACCACCCCCTACCTACGCGATAGGTATCGGTAATTGGTATTGGCGAGTACATGATGTAAAGTATCGGTACTCGTACTCGGTGTCAAAAAAGTGGCATTGGTGCATCCCTAATACAAATCCTCTAACTTACTGGGAAGCCCTTAAACCTTGTATCAGAAGTGTCTGTATAAGTCAGGCGTCTCACTTTCATAAGCGAAAACGGCAGCTTCACAAGAAGTTAGAAAAAGCTTTCTATGATGCTTCGGAGAAATTCCAAACTGATCCAAACCCGTCAACAAAATTACAATGTGATAAAACACGTTTGAAACTGGATTTACTTTTGACGGAATCAGCGGAAAAGATTCTCTGAAAATCCAAGCACACCTTTTGTATGAAGGCTAATAAACCTGACACTTTCCTGGCCCTTGCCCTACGGAAAAAAGTTTATAACCCAAAACCAGTAAGACTAAAATTGACCAAAGATAACTTCACAAGTAACCCACTTAAAATATTGCAAGAATTTCAAAAAAGATTGTATGAACTATATAAAGACCCTCATGATTTCGACCAAAATAGACTAAATAATCTCCTATCTACAATTACTTTACCATCACTCTATTTCTCAACAAGAAACCCTAGACAAACCAATCACCGAATTAGAAATACAAACAGCAATAAAGTCACTAAAACCACTAAAACCACGTAAACGCCCAGGTATTGACGGTTTTTCAGCCACATATTATAAAAAATTTGCTAACCTACTATCACCCCTTATGGTTGATGCCTTCAATTCCCTTCTCACTGATCACTCATTTCGTCCAAAATCCCTCATGGCCTCAATTTTTATGATACCAAAACCAAACACAGGTGATACTTCTTGGTCTAACTACAGACCAATATCAATACTTAATATAGATATAAAATTGTTAGCTAAAATCATCTCAAACAGGCTTAACCCTATTATAGGTACTTTAATACACCGAGACCAAACAGGATTTATTCCTTATAGACAAGTGGGAGATAATATACGTCGAGCAGCAATTTTAGCCCACACAGCTCGTACCCGGAACATCCCTACCTGCTTCCTCTCAGACATAAGAAAGGCATTTGATTCCTTATCTTGGCCCTATCTAAACTCAATCCTCCATAAATGGTGATTCGGTACCCAGTTCCTGAGATGGATTTCCGCTCTTTATCAAGGTTCAAAGGCTTTTATATCCTATTCTGGATTCCGCTCAAATTCCTTTAATATTGAGAGAGGAACTCGTCAGGGATGTCCCCTATCCCCACTTCTCTTCGCTTTAGCGATAGAACCCCTGGCCCAACTCGTCCGATCCAACACTGATATCAAGGGACTAGAACTTGGTAGCCATCATCACAAAATCTGTTTATTTGCAGATAATGTCCTAATTTTCCTCACTAGTCCCCTGCTGTCAGCACCGATTCTTCTTAAAATCCTCAACGAATTTAGACATATATCTGGCCTCATAGTTAATATACAAAAATCTAAAGCATTGAATATATCATTATCTCTTGAACTTCAATCACAATTACAAAGTTCCCTCCCATTTACTTGGTCAATGACTCACATCACCTACCTGGGTATCAACTTCACAGTCAACCCATGTGATCTTTATATGTCCAATTATCCACTGATGTTAACACAACTATCCAAACTACTTTCCACATGGTCATCCATACCTTTAGCATGGATGGGTCGAATAACTGTCATAAAAATGTCTATTCTCTCAAAAATCCTTTACCTATTTAGAGTACTTCCTGTAACAGTTCCTTCACATTTCTTGCGTATCCTCCAAGGCAAAACCATCCAATATATCTGGAATAAACTCAGACCTCGCCTTCCTAAACATACACTATATACTCCTAGAATAAAAGGAGGCCTTGGGGTACCAGATTTTACTAAATATTATTATGCGGCACAATTGGCTCAGTTAACAAAATACCATGCCACTAAAGAAATACCATTATGGGTAGCATTAGAATCAGTAGACTGTGATCCCCTCTCCACTGCCAATCTCCTCTGGCTCTCCCCAGCTCAACGGAAATCAATCACAAATCCTTACACTAAACATGGCCTTTCCATATGGGATAGATTAAAAACTTGTTTTGGCCTACAATCTAAACTAAACCCTCTTCTCTGCTTCCTTTATAACCCTTTCTTCTATCCAGCCTGGTCATTCCCCAAATCGTTTTCGGCATGGGCCACTGCAGTTCTCCTAAGGAACCACCAATTTTTCCAAGCTTCAAAAATACTACCGTATATTTTCTGACTTTATGTGAACAATACAATTTACCACAAACAGAAACCTTCAGATGATTACAAATTAAACATTTTCTGACCCCATACAAACAAACAATCAACCACTACACCTCATAAATTTTCAATTTTCAAGCAAAGCTGTATGTCAAATTCACATAGAAGAGGATTGATTTCAGATCTATATGCCCAATTGATTTCTCATACAACTTCCTCTCTTCCGTCATACATAGAGAAATGAGAGAACGATCTTCACTTCCAACTAGATGAACACGACTGGGCCCAAATATGGCAAGCAACCAAATCAGCTACTCCCAATATAGTATCTCGAGACTAATTACAAAGTCCTTACTAAATGGTACTTAGTACCATCCCGCTTAGCTAAATTTTTTTTGTTTACAAAGTTTTATTTGGAAGTTCAAATGTACAGGTACATAGGGTGTTGATAAAGGTAATCAATATAAAAAACGTAGAGTTCATATATGCAAATATTGGTTGTAGACATAGTAATAAGGTACAAAGAAATAGTTCATGGGTATATGTCACAAACACACAAATCAAGCACTATAGGTCTAGAATTCAGGGTATTGCGAAAGAGAGTAAGTGGAGCCTTAGGGACTAAGCTAAATTTAACCATCAATACCCTGCCAATTACTTTAGAGGCTGTACAGACCCAAGCACATACTGTATATACACACACATGGTGGAACTGTCTTATAGCTAACTCATTCTGGAAGAAAGTTTTCAAAATTCTCTCAACAATATTCAAAATAACCTTACTGCCTGACCCAGCAGTGGCTCTATTAAATTACAAACCCCAATGCTTGACCCTTCGCCAATTTAAACTATCATTGTTTGTTACAACAGCGGCTAAACAATCAATAGCAAAAGCATGGAAAACTAACTCCCTTTGCATACAAACTGTTAAACAAAGAGTGACGCAAGCCATGGTACATGCAAAGACTGAAGCAATTTATTTAGACAAAATCCCTAAATTTGAATCTGTATGGCAACCATGGATAGATCATTATCTTCCACCAGGTACAAATACATTATTGATATAGACTTAAAATATGATAAATACTGTAATGTTTTGTTCCACAATTCCTATTATACCACATGATATAATTTTCTGGACTTTTTTTTCTTTTTCCCCCTCTCCCTACAACTATCTCCTTTCTTCTCCCCCCCCCCCCCCACATTATTTATAGTATAAATAGGGGTAGAAAATGTGTTAATTTGTTCTTTTAGGATACGCCAAGCCACATAGCCGGACCTTGGCCCTGATTGCAGACTAATATCCCCCATTACTCCATCATATTCTAAAATACTATTCTATCTCTACCCCCTATCTTATCTAGTTTTTTTTATAGGATTTTTACTTACATATTTATTCCGGCTTATTAACCTTATGTTTGTTATTCACTTCATTTATTACTCTGTGTATCTTATTTTATTTTATACTTAATGTTACATATTAGAATATTTCTATTATTTTTTTCTATTATTTGTTATACAATCGATTGTTATAAAACACAACTTGTACTATAATTGATTAACTTTTATTTTCACGAGAAGCTCTCTTGTATATGTTTAAATTTATGCTTGAAACTTGTTCTTACAATGATGATTTATTGTACCGTATATACTCGAGTATAAGTCGAGTTTTTCAGCAAATTTTTTTGTGCTGAAAATTCCCCCCCCCCTCGACTTATACTCGAGTCTGTGTCCATCTTCAAATTTGTGCGCCCGATCCCGGCCAGCCATATGTCCCATGGACCCTAAACCTGGCACACATGTAGCCCCCCTCTTCCTCTACAAGTGTGCTAAGTTTATTGTCCGGGGTACCTACGGCCCGGGAGCACCGATTTTTCAAAGCCGGGCATCCCTTCCATAGACTCCCATTTTAAACGGTAATTTCTCCAGTGATTTTGGGGACCCGGTACTGGCCGGCCCTAAATCCCCTGGACCCCGAACATGGCACCCATGTAGCCCCACTCTTCATCTACAAGTGTGCAAAGGTTGTTGTCCAGGGGACCTACGGCCGGGGAGCACCGATTTTTCAAACCTGGGCACCCCTTCTATAGACTCCCATGTTAAACATCAGTCTAGTCACACAGCACCGGAGATCAGGTAGGGAGATTGGGCACAGTGAGGCATGGACACAGTGAGGCATGGGCACAGTGAGGCATGGGCACAGTGAGGCATGGGCACAGTGAGGCATGGACACAGTGAGGCATGGACACAGTGAGGCACAGTTAGGCATGCACATGGACACAGTGAGGCAAAGTGAGGCACAGTGAGGCATGCAGATGGACACCCTAGGCTTATACTCGAGTCAATAAGTTTTCCCATTTTTTTGTGGTAAAATTAGGTGCCTCGGCTTATATTCGGGTCGGCTTATACTCGAGTATATACGGTAATTCATTGCATCTTACAAAATACAATAAAATATTCAAAGAGAAAAAAAAACGTACGTCGAGCGGAGCGACGCGCTGACGTCACCTTGTTCTCCATCCCTATACCCAGAAGGATGGGTTGTCTGTTTTGTGCACCGGCCGGCACATCAGACTACAGGCTATCTTTTAACTGCTAAATTGTAAGTGTATTACTGTACTTTCCATAAATACATTTTAAAAAGGTTTTACACCATATGGAGCCTTTTATATTTTTATGTACCACGCACATCCTCTGATGATTTGACTGACTGGGAAGTGATAGCTGAGAATCCATGATTGTGCCTGCTGTTCCCTGGAGTTAAGCTGTGATTTAATACACGCATTCTTTGATCCTCTGTCATGGGGGATCATTGATATTTGGTAAGAGTTTATTTTTGCTGATTTGGTGGTGGATTCAACACGTTTTTGTGGATACAGCAACTCACGTTTATATGGACTTTTTGTTATTCAACACTGGTGTATAATCATCTTTGACAGTCATTCACCATATTCACCATGGTCTTTGTTTCATAAATCTATGGACATTATTTTTTTGAATTAAAATTGTATTAATTTACATATGAACTTTTTTAACCACTTAAGGACCGCCTCCAGTAGATATACGTCGGCAGAATGGCACGTACAGGCACATCAACGTACCTGTACATCCCCTTTAACTGCCCGACACGGGGGTCATGCGTGCTCTGCCGCGCTCGCGACCCCACTACCTTCCCTGTGAGTCGGACCGCGGGTCCCGCGGACTCGATCGCTGCAGGGATCCCAGCGATCATCTCATGGAGGCATAGAGCAGGGAGATGCTTGTGTGAACAAGCATCTCCCTGCTCTGCCTAGTGACAATGACACGGATCTCGGCTCTGTGTACTCGGAGCGGAGATCGGTGTCATGTCACACAGAGCCCAACCCCCCCTCAGTTAGAAACACTCAGAGCACACTTAACCCCTTTAGCACCACCTAGTGGTTAACCCCTTCACTGCCAGTGTCATTTTTACAGTAACCAGTGCATTTTTATAGCACTGATCGCTGTGAAAATGACAATGGTCCCAAAAATGTGTCAAAAGTGTCTGATGTGTCCGCCATAATGTGGCAGTCACGAAAAAAAATCACTGATCGCCGCCATTACTAGTAAAAAATTGTTTTTTTTATAAAAATGCCATAAAACTATCCCCTATTTTGTAAACTCTATAACTTTTGCGCAAACCAATCAATAAACGGCGATTGCGATTTATTTTATTACCAAAAATATGTAGAAGAATACGTATCGACCTAAACTGAGGAAATTTTGTTTTTTATATATATTTTTGGGGGATATTAGTTATAGCAAAAAGTAAAAAATATTGAATTTTTTAAAAAATGTCGCTAAATTTTTGTTTATAGCGCAAAAAATAAAAACTGCAGAGGTGATCAAATACCACCAAAAGAAATCTCTATTTGTGGGAAAAAAGGACGTCAATTTTGTTTGGGAGCCACATCGCACGACCGCGCAATTGTCAGTTAAAGCGACGCAGTGCCTAATCGCAAAAAGGGGCCTGGTCATTAACCAGCCAAAATGGTCCGGGGCTTAAGTGGTTAAACTCACCATTGAATTTTATCAATTTTTTGCACTTTTTATTTACACATTCTTTGTGGACTCACCATAACAATTGTGTTATTTTTCAAATATTTCTCATCAAGTCATGTATGGGTTAATTCCCATCAATTGATTATTGGGGTCATATATTCCTAATTTATGCACTTTATTCATTTTTTGTGGATTCATTATCATATTTGTTTTTCACAAATTTTTCATCAAGCCATGCATTGGTTAATTCTCATTAACTGATTATTGGTGTTATATAATTTATGTTAATATTATTAGTCTCAAGGTTAGCGCGATTTATTTTTCTTCCAATCTTGCAGTGTGTGCCTCTCCATTCTTCCTCCATACTCTGGGTCCTTGGTTTCCAAATAAGATGCAAAATTTGCTCTCATCAGAAAAGAGGACTTTGAATCACTGAGCAACAGACCAGGTGTGTTTCTTTAGCCCAGGTAAGACACTTCTGACGTTGTTTGTTGTTCAGGAGTGGCTTGACAAGAGGAATATGACATGGGTGTCAATGATGGTTTTCTGTACAACTTTCAGATCAGCAGTCTTTCCCATAATTGTGATTCCTACTGAACCAGACTGAGAGACCATTTAAAGGCTCAGGAACCCTTTTCAGGTGTTATGGCTTAGTTAGCTGATTAGAGTGGGACACTTTGAGCCTAGAATATTGCACCTTTTCACAATATTCAAATTTTCTGAGATTGTGGATATAATCATCACAATTATGACAAATCACGGCTTGAAATATCTTGCTTTGCATGTAATGAGTCTATCTCATATATTAGTTTCACCTTTTAAGTTGCATTAGTGAAATAAATGAAATTTTGCACGATATTCGAATTTTTCGAGTTTCACCTCTATTGTTATAGTCAAATTGACCAATGCATACTGATGCTGCTAAATTTATGTGTCAATGACCTCTGGGCACTAAAGGGGAATCTAAAAAAACTATAAACCCATATGACAATATACAAATAACTAAAACCCCTTACAGAAGGTTCTTTTTTGTTTGATATAAGACAAACATTTGAAAGAAAATGTGAACAATAAATTTGGAGCAGTAAAAGCAAGCCATTTCCATTCAGTTAACTGCAAAAGCCACAGCGCTTTAGTTGGTCAGGGTCACATCAATAAGAAAATTTGTACAATAAAACTGAAACATGTTGATGTATTCCGATTCAACAGGAAGCAAGGAAAAAGCAGCAAATTGAAAACCCTGACCTTCACTCTCACATAGACATACATTTTACTGATATAAATACTGTACATAGAATCTCAAGAATGCAAGGCACTCCAAATTAAAGTATTACTTTTAATGTATGATTTTAAAATTCCACTACATTACAGAAGTGCTTTTGTATACAGTATAACTCATACACATGTTCAGAATATACTTTTGAAGAGGCCAATCTTGATATATTTGATTCTCAAAACTTGTTTTTGTTTTTTAACCACTTAACGACCGCCCACTGTAAATATACGTCAGCAGAATGGCACCGACAGGCAGAATCACATATATGTACGTGATTGCCTTTGTATAGTTGGGGGGGTCCGATCGGACCCCCCTTCTTTACAGTGGGTGGTCGTTTTACCTTCGGGAGCGATCTGGCATGAGGGGACGGCCGTTCGATTCCGGCCACCCCCTCTCGATCGCTCCCGGCGAATGAGAGAGCTTCCCCTGCCTGCCAGGAAGGAGGAAGTGATGTCATCTCTCCTGGGGCGCTCACATATACCGAGCGCCGTACAGGAGAAGATGCCAGGTTAGTACACAAAACAGCACACTGACACCAGGACACATAGGCACATAAATCGCCCCCCAGGCCCCCCCAGACACCCCCAGATCACCCCCAGCCCCCAGTCACAGTGTCACTGATTGCAGTGACCATTTATTTAATGATCACTGCAATCAGTGACATTTGTGACTGTAAAAGTGTCACTACATTTAGTTTTAGGTCCAGTGTAGCCCCCTAACCCCCCCCCTAATAAAGGTTTAACCCCCTGATCACCCCCCAGATAACCCTTTCACCCCCTATCACCACTGTCACTAAGCAATCATTTTTCTGATCGATGTCTTAGCGTCGGTGATGCTGATCGGTAGCCAGTAATTTTTTTTAGGTTCGCCGCAGGTTTTTATAGCGTCGGGTACCCCCATATATTACCTAATGAAGGTTTAACCCCCTTGATCGCCCCCCAGGTAACCCTTTCACCCCCTATCACCACTGTCACTAAGTTATAATTTTTCTGATCGATGTCTTAGCGTCGGCGATGCTGATCGGTAGCCAGTAATTTTTTTTAGGTTCGCCGCAGGTTTTTATAGCGTCGGGTACCCCCATATATTACCTAATAAAGGTTTAACCCCCTTGATCACCCCCCAGGTAACCCTTTCACCCCCTAGCACCGCCGTGGCTATGCGATCATTTTTCTGATCGATGTCTTAGCGTCGGTGATGCTGATCGGTAGCCAGTAATTTTTTTTAGGTTCGCCGCAGGTTTTTATAGCGTCGGGTACCCCCATATATTACCTAATAATGGTTTAACACCCTTGATCGCCCCCCCAGGTAACCCTTTCACCCCTATCACCACTGTCACTAAGCGATAATTTTTCTGATCGATGTCTTAGCGTCGGCGATGCTGATCGGTAGCCAGTAATTTTTTTTAGGTTCGCCGCAGGTTTTTATAGCGTCGGGTACCCCCATATATTACCTAATAAAGGTGTAACCCCCTTGATCACCCCCCAGGTAACCCTTTCACCCCTTAGCACCGCCGTCACTATGCGATCATTTTTCTGATCGATGTCTTAGCGTCGGTGATGCTGATCGGTAGCCAGTAATTTTTTTTAGGTTCGCCGCAGGTTTTTATAGCGTCAGGTACCCCCATATATTATCTAATAAAGGTTTAACCCCCTGATCGCCCCCCAGGTAACCCTTTCACCCCCTATCACCACTGTCGCTAAGCAATCGTTTTTATGATCGTTGTCTTAGTGTCAGTGATGCCGATAGGTAGCCAGTAATTTTTTTTTAGGTTCGCCGTCAGGTTTTTATATAGCGTCAGGTACCCCCATATATTACCTAATAAAGGTTTTAACCCCCTAATTTCCCCTAGTTAACCCTTTCACCAGTGATCATCATATAAGTGTTACGGGTGACGCTGGTTAGTTAGTTTGCTTTTTATAGTGTCAGGGCACCCGCCGTATATAACCCAATAAAGGTTTAACCCCCTGATCGCCCGGCGGGTGATATCAGTTAGGTTTTAGCGTCAGAGAGGGTCTGCGTCACACCCCAGGCAGCGTCAGGTTAGTGCCAGTAGCGCTAACACCCACACGTGAAGCATACACCCCCCTTAGTGGTATAGTATCTGATCAGCTCAATATCTGATCTGATCAGATCTATACTAGCGTCCCCAGCAGTTTAGGGTTCCCAAAAACGCACTGTTAGTGGGATCAGCCCAGATACCTGCTAGCACCTGCGTTTTGCCCCTTCGTCCAGCCCAGGCCACCGAAGTGCAGTATCGATCGATCACTGTCACTTGCAAAACACAACACACATAACTGCAGCGTTCGCAGAGACAGGCCTGATCCCTGCGACTCCAGTGCTGTAGGAGGTAATTTCACCACCACAGTTAAAAAAAAAAAGCATATATGCCGAAGCATTGGGGCAGCAGGAGCGGAGGAGCGATTTTGCTCCTAATGCCGCGTATATACGATCGAAATTCCGACGGAGGCTTGCCCGTGGAAAAGTCTGACCATGTGTACGCGGCATAACTTTTGCGAGAAGATGCCCCCATGCTTCGGCATATATAAATGGTGCATGTATGCCCATCATTAGAAGTGGGTGGATGAAGGGCGGTATTCTAATGGTGGGCATACCCACCGATCAATCTTTTTTTTTCGTTCAGCCAACAGGCTGCATGAAAAAAAAGATTACAATACATGTCCAACAAGGACCAGCAACGTACTGGTATGTTGCTGGACTTTGAATGTTTATACCAGAATGATGCCTGCGGGTTTAGGTATCATCTTGGTATCATTCTTTTCAGCCAGCGGCCGGCTTTCATGTAAAAGCAATCCTAATGGCTAATTAGCCTCTGGACTGCTTTTACAAGCAGTGGGAGGGAATGTCCCCCCCCCGGATATAAAAAGCGCCATTGGGAAATTGGGAAAGCATTTTATCACACCGATCTTGGTGTGGTCAGATGCTTTGAGGGCAGAGGAAAGATCTAGGGTCCAATAGACCCCAGTTTTTTCAAAAAAGAGTACCTGTCATTACCTATTGCTATCATAGGGGATATTTACATTCCCTGAGATAACAATAAAAGTGATAAAAATAAATAAATATGGAAGCAACAGTTTAAAAAAAAAAAAAAAGCAAAATTAATAATAAAAAAAAAAAAAAAAAAAAAAAAAAAGCACCCCTGTCCTGCCCTGCTCTTGCCCAATGGCGAACGCAAGCGTCGGTCTGGCGTCATATGTAAACAGCAATTGCACCATGCATGTGAGGTATCACCGCGAAGGTCAGATCGAGGGCAATCATTTTAGCAGTAGACCTCCTCTGTAAATCTAACGGGGTAACCTGTAAATGCTTTTAAAGGCTTTTAAAAATGTATGTAGTTTGTCGCCAATGCGCGTTTGTGCAAAATTTTAAAGCATGTCGTGTTTGGTATCTATGTACTCGGCCTAAGATCATCTTTTTTATTTCATCAAACATTTGGGCAATATAGTGTGTTTTAGTGCATTAAAATTAAAAAAAGTGTATTTTTTCCCAAAAAAATGCGTTTGAAAAATCGCTGCGCAAATACTGTGTAGAAAAAAAAAATGCAACACCCACCATTTTATTCTGTAGGGCCTTTGCTATAAAAATATATATAATGTTTGGGGGTTCAACATAATTTTCTTGCAAAAAAAAATATGTTTTCATGTAAACAAAAAGTGTCAAAAAGGGCTTTGTCTTCAAGTGGTTAGAAGAGTGGATGTAAGCTTCCTAATGTTGTGTATAAAATGCCAGAACAGTTCAAAACCCCCCCAAATGACCCCATTTTGGAAAGTAGACACCCCAAGCTATATACTGAGAGGCATGTCGAGTCCATGGAATATTTTATATGTTGACACAAGTTACGGAAAAAATATTTTTTTTTTTTTTTTGCACAAAGTTGTCACTAAATGATATATTGCTCAAACATGCCATGGGCATATGTGGAATTACACCCCAAAATACATTCTGTTGCTTCTCCTGAGTACGGGGATACCACATGTGTGAGACTTTTTGGGAGCCTAGCCGCGTACGGGACCCCAAAAACCAAGCACCGCCTTCAGGCTTTCTAAGGGTGTCAATTTTTGATTTCACTTCTCACTGCCTATCACAGTTTCGGAGGCCATGGAATGCCCAGATGGCACAAAACCCCCCCAAATGACCCCATTTTGGAAAGTAGACACCCCAAGCTATTTGCTGAGAGGTATTGTGAGTATTTTGCAGATCTCGCTTTTTGTCACAAAGTTTTGAAAATTGAAAAAAAAAAGAAAAAAAAAAAAAAATGTTCTTTCTTCATTTTCAAAAACAAATGAGAGCTGTAAAATACTCACCATGCCTCTCAGCAAACAGCTTGGGGTGTCTACTTTCCAAAATGGGGTCATTTGGGGGGGTTTTGTGCTATTTTGGCATTTTATGGCCTTCAAAACTGTGATAGGTAGTGAGGAGTGAAATCAAAAATTTGCGCCCTTAGAAATCCTGGAGGCGGTGCTTGGTTTCCGGGGTCCCGTACGTGGCTAGGCCCCTAAAAAGTCCCACACATGTGGTATCCCCGTACTCAGGATAAGCAGCAGAATGTATTTTGGGGTGCAATTCCACATATAACCATGGCATGTGTGAGCAATATATCATTTAGTGACAACTTTTTGTAATTTTTTTTTTTTTTTTGTCATTATTCAATCACTTGGGACAAAAAAAAAATATTCAATGGGCTCAACAGGCCTCTCAGCAATTTCCTTGGGGTGTCTACTTTCTAAAATGGGGTCATTTGGGGGGGTTTTGTGCTATTTTGGCATTTTATGGCCTTCAAAACTGTGATAGGTAGTGAGGAGTGAAATCAAAAATTTGCGCCCTTAGAAATCCTGAAGGCGGTGCTTGGTTTCCTGGGTCCCGTACGTGGCTAGGCTCCTAAAAAGTCCCACACATGTGGTATCCCCGTACTCAGGAGAAGCAGCAGAATGTATTTTGGGGTGCAATTCCACATATAACCATGGCATGTGTGAGCAATATATCATTTAGTGACAACTTTTTGTATTTTTTTTTTGTCATTATTCAATCACTTGGGACAAAAAAAAAATATTCAATGGGCTCAACATGCCTCTCAGCAATTTCCTTGGGGTGTCTACTTTCTAAAATGGGGTCATTTGGGGGGGTTTTGTACTGCCCTGTCATTTTAGCACCTCAAGAAATGAGATAGGCAGTCATAAATTAAAAGCTGTGTAAATTCCAGAAAATGTACCCTAGTTTGTAGACGCTATAACTTTTGCGCAAACCGATAAATATACGCTTATTGACATTTTTTTTACTAAAGACATGTGGCTGAATACATTTTGCCCTAAATGTATGACTAAAATTGAGTTTATTCGATTTTTCTTATAACAAAAAGTAGAAAATATCATTTTTTTTCAAAATTTTCGGTCTTTTTCCGTTTATATCGCAAAAAATAAAAATCGCAGAGGCAATCAAATACCATTAAAAGAAAGCTCTATTTGTGGGAAGAAAAGGACGCAAATTTCGTTTGGGTACAACATTGCATGTCCGCACAATTTACAGTTAAAGCAGCGCAGTGCAAAATTCTGAATTCACCTCTGGTCCTCTAGCTACCAAATGGTCCGGGGCTTAAGTGGTTAAGTGCTTCCAGCAGGGGGAATCAACAAAAAGAGAGAGTATAATGGAATCATGCAAATCCCAAAGATTCCTGGTTTATTTAAATTGCTTTTAGTAGGGAGAAATTCGCAGTAAAAAGCATGCGAGTAAAAAAGTCCCCTAGCACAGCACTTTCACTTGGTTGCCAATATTAAATTATGTTATATATCGATGACTAAGTTCACCTTTTGAGAAAAAATAATAAATGCACATATTTTTGAAGGGAGAAAAAAGTGAATTTAGAATTTTCTTCCCTCAGGAGCCTGCAAAGCATGGCACCAGTAATCAGAAGTGCAATATCAGGTTCCTGCAGACAAGCCCTGCAGCTTTCAGCCTGTACCTAGCTGCAGGGCTTGTGAATGAACTATGAGAGAGCTCACCAGCACCCCCACAGTTCATTGAGAACTACATGCTGTCAGCCACAATGGATGACTACAGATCGCTGTGAATGAATGACGTGGCTATGTAGGCAGAGTATGTTACACCCGAATTATGGGTGAAACATGTAACATGCTCTGAAAGGTGAACCTATCCTTTAATACTGACCTGGTGCTACTTAGCTAGTTTCTATTTCCCCTACAATTCCATAAAACAGTATTTACTAATACACACCTACATATTGAGTTTACTAGGACTAGAGAAGCCATGGGTGTAGATAAGAGGGGGGAGGGGGATCCAAGCTCCACCAGAGAATCTTGCTAGTGGCACTGGTCAGCAACAACGCAGCTGTAGCAGTGAATCAAATTGTCCACCAGGCCAGGTGACAGGTGGAATGATCCACAGCTGCTTATCACAATGTGATGTAACATTACCCCCCTGCTGCTCAAGTCCCACCCACCTTACTCTACTTTTGGCACCTTGTACTGCAACAGGAGTCAGGAGCGTGGAATCAAGAGACAAGTAGCAAAGGCAAGCAAGTACCTGAACATCTCCCACAGCTTATTACCTGTCCTTTCACAGACCAGTATATCAGTCAGTGGTGGCTGGTGGGTTCTCCTTTTGGGGGGGGGGCGGCAAACGTGCACCAACCCCCACCTACCCTGCGTGCCGCACGGCACTGACCATCCGCGGCACACGCCAGACCACCCTTGGCACTGACCACAGTGGCACCCGCCAGACTGACCTCCCACGGCACTGACCACCAGCCGGACCACCCGCGCAGTCAATGAGCAGTAATGATATGCTCCAACCTCTGGCAACCAATCGCAATTTCTGCCTGACCTGATTTTGAGTCTAGCTGCTATTTATTGTATGTCTCAGAGCAGGGGGAGGGAAAGCTGGGGGGCCCAAAGGAAATGTTTGCTCAAAGTCCAATCAATATTAAAGACGGCCCTGCTGGGAACCATGGTCTAATTGTTGGATTTTCAGTGCTACAGGCTCCTATCTAACCAAGTGGTTCCTTGCTTCCAGGATATTTCACATATGGTTGACTTACTTCTTACTGCAACTATTTCAAATTCACTTTGGCAAATGTTCTGTATGTATGAAACAAGGAAGTCTTTTTGTCTTGATGTATGGTTTGTGTGCATACCTTTTAACAATATAGACCAGTGTTTCTCAACTCCAGTCCTCAAGGCGCCCCAACAGGTCATGTTTTCAGGTTTTTCATTATTTTGCACAGGTGCTTTGATCAGTTTCACTGCCTTAGTAATTACCACAGCAGTTTCATCTGAGGGAAATCCTGAAAACATGACCTGTTGGGGCGCCTTGAGGACTGGAGTTGAGAAACACTGATATAGACTGTGTACCACATATACGGTCAGGGCCGCTGACAGGGCAGTACAACCGGTCTTGTTGTACTGGGCCCATCCCCATCAGGGGCCCCCGGCAGCTTTATAGTCAATGTCTGCCAAATAAAGAAATGGGGCTTACTAATGTAGTGGGTGCCGACGTAGGGTGCCGACCCAACCCCCCCCCACACACCACACACACACACATTCCACCACTGTCACAGGACACAAGGCAGTGGCACTGACACTGATAGGCTCAGTGAAGGGATACAGCGAGAGACCCGCAGCTGCGGGAGATTTCCTCCCCTTCCTCTTTACACAGAGAGCGGGGTGGGTCGGTATTGCCGCCCGCTCTCTTCCTTTGCTCATTGGCCGTGGCAAGGGCCAAAAGAGAGGCAAGAGTCAGAGCAGGAGAGGATCATGGGACATGTAGTCCCGGGTACCAGTGGCCCCATGGTGATTGAGTGGACTGTAGCCCCCAGCATGCCCAGGGGGAGGGAAGAGAACACCAGGAGGCTGCAAAGAAGACCGAGGGAGACGAGAGGGGACCACAAGGTGGTGAGGACGAGTTGGAGTGAGCCTGAGAGGGAAGAATTGTTTCCCTTTTCCCTGCTAGGAAAACATTGTGGCTGAGCAAGGTGGTGACCCTTTCCTGGAAGTAGCGTTACGGTCAGCCACAGGTTACTTGTCGCAGACCCACTGATCTGCTGTGAGGGGCACCTATACAAATACCGCTGGCTCTTCAGGTTGCTGGGTTGCTGGTCAGGCATTCCCAAGAGCCTGTTCCAGAACATCTTTCCCTTGGGCCTGGGTATTGCAGGATTGCAGTGAGGGGGTGATAGCCCATCTTGCATAAACTCTGAGAGACACTGCATGCAGACACCTTTACCCTGTCTTCTTGTCAGAGCCTTCCCTAGGAGACACTTTACATCAGTAGTTTATTTTCCTTGAGTTAGTTTGCATAAAGATTATTCTGGGCCCTTAAGCTAGCTGAAGATAACGGACATCTCCACAGTTAAGACTTTTCTTCTTTATTCAACCTAGGACTCAGTGAAAAAAATTTGCATTTTTTTTTTTAAAAGGTCAGCAGCTACAAACACTGCAGCTGCTGACTTTTAATATATGGACAATTACCTGTCCAGGGCACCCGCGATGTCGGCACCCAAAGCCGATCTGTCCCTCGGCTCTCGGGTGGAGGCGTCGCCATCTTCGGTAAAAGAATCAGGAAATGAAGCCTTGCGGCTTCACTTCCTGGTTCCCTACTGTGCATGCGCGAGTTGCACTGCACGATCTCACTGGTCCCTGTTGTCTTTTGGGACCTTTGTGTCTCCCAGAAGACAGCGGGGGGACAGAGGAGGGGCCGGACATTGCGTAGATCGCCGCGCATACTGCGACGATCTATGCTCGGAAGTGGGAGCAAATACCTGGATTACACAGGTATCTGCTCCCCCCTCCCCCTGAAAGGTGCCAAATGTGACACCGGAGGGGGGGAGGAATCCGAAAAGCAGAAGTTCCATTTTTGGGTGGAACTCCGCTTTAAAAGGAGAAACTGACTTTTTGTCAGAAACCATGAATCAGACCGAGATAGAAGTACAGTTAAATCACACTAGTTTAATAATAAATAATAAAAAGGTAAACAGAGTAAGCGTAGTCAAAAGATAGCCAGAGTTCAGTAACCGGATCGGGTATTCGGCCAAGCCAAAGTCCAAGAGCCTGCGATAAAGGTAATAGAACAGCAAGCAGGATCCGTAGCCAGAGGGGACAACAGTCAAGCTGGTCTTCAACTGGAATGCAGGAGAAAGTCTCTTGTGATGTTAACACAGGCGAAGGTGAAGAGCAAATGAACTGGAAGTCCTTAAGTAGGCAGAGCTGACGAGCAGATCATCAACAGGTGGATCACTGTGGAGAGATGGAAGCTGGAAATTAGCTGGCAGCTGAGCTGCCAGCACAGGGAAGGAAGGGCTGAACCCAGCCCTGACAGTACCCCCTCCTCAATGACCCCTCCCCCTCGGAGGACCACCGGGCTTGAGGGAAAAACGTCTACGGAAATCACGGAGGAGGACAGGGGCATGTACGTCCGAAGATGAGACCCAAGAGCATTCCTCCGGACCGTACCCCTTCCAATGCACCACGTACTGAATGCGCCCACGGAACCTACGGGAGTCAACAATGGACTGTACTTCATACTCCTCATGGTTCTCAACCTGTATAGGGTGAGGACGTGGCACCGAGGAGGTAAAACGGTTGCAGACCAAAGGTTTCAATAAGGAGACATGAAACACATTAGAGATACGCATACTGGAAGGAAGGTCCAACACGTAAGCCACTGGGTTTATCCTGCGAAGGATACGGAAAGGCCCAATAAACCGAGGTGCGAACTTCAGAGAAGGAACACGGAGTCGGAGGTTGTGAGATGACAGCCAGACCCTGTCCCCGACCTGATAGGAAGGCACAGGCAGGCGTCTGCTGTCAGCATGGAGTCTGTACCTCTCGTTAGCCTGTCGCAAAGCCTCCTGGACTTGTACCCAAGTGGAATGAAGACCACGGAGATGTTCCTCTAACGCAGGAATACTCTGAGGAACAAACGAGTCAGGCAACATGGAAGGTTGGAAACCATAATTCGGGGACAAACCGGAAGCAGAATTCAGAGCGCTTTTGTGACCTCCACCTCGCAGTGGTAGAGGAAGGACCAGTTGTTGTGATGGTCAGAAATATAGCAACGCAGGAATTGCTCCAAGGACTGATTGGCTCATTCTGCGGCCCCATTAGACTGTGGGTGACACGCAGAGGAGAAAGCAAGCTGAATTCCCAACTGTGCACAAAAGGCTCGCTGGAACCGGGACACAAACTGACTTCCCCTGTCAGAGACAATGACCTTGGGTAAGCCATGTAAACAAAAGATCTCCCAAGCAAAAATGGAAGCCAGTTCCTTAGACGTAGGCAACTTCTTAAGTGGAATACAGCGAGACATTTTCGAGAACCGGTCTACCACCATACTGTGTTGCCCTGGGAGTTGGGTAACTCCACATTGAAATCTATAGACAGGTGGGTCCAGGGCCTCTCTCCATTGGGTATGGGTTGTAGGAGGCCCACTGGAAGGTGTCGTGGAGTCTTACTCTGAGAACACACGGAACAGGCAGCTATGAAGGCGGCTACATCGGCACGTAGACTAGGCCACCAGAATTGTTGGAAATGGCCCAAAAGAGTTGATTCGTCCCAGGGTGGCCAGCAGCCTTGGGAGAATGGTAAGTCCGGAACACGGCAGTATGGAGACTCTTGGGAACAAAGCAGCGGTCACAAGGTTTCTCAGGAGGGGCATGGACCTGAGCAGCCAGAATTTTGTCACCCAAAGGAGAAGTGAGACTGGTGCAAACCGTAGCCAGAATATGATCAGGGGGAATCACAGGAATCGGAACCGACTCCATCTTGGAAGTGGAGGAAAATTGTCATGACAAGGCGTCAGCCATTACATTCTTAGTACCGGGTAAGAATGAGACAATGTAATTGAAACTCGACAAGAAAAGAGCCCATCGTGTCCTTCTGGGAGAGAGGCGCTTAACCTCAGACAAGAATGTGAGATTCTTATGGTCAGTAAGAATGAGAACCGGCACAGTGGTACCTTCGAGGAGATGTCTCCATTATTTCAGGGCTAAAATGATCGCCAAAAGCTCTCTGTCACCGATCTCATAATTGCACTCCGCAGGTGACAATTTCTTGGAAAAGTAGCCACACGGATGAATAGCGCTGTCAGAGCTAGGACGTTGAGACAGAAGGGCGCCAACTCCAGTCTCAGAAGCATCGACTTCAAGGATAAAAGGCAACGTGGGATCAGGATGTGCCAACACAGGAGCAGAAACAAAGGTAGTCTTAAGACTCTGAAAAGCCTTAATGGACTCTGGAGACCAACTCTGTGGGTTACCATACTTTCTGGTCATATCAGTCAGGGGCTTGACCAGAGACGAGAAGTTACGAATAAACTTTCGATAATAGTTGGCGAAGCCAAGAAAGTGCTGCAGAGGACGTAAACCCACGGGTCGAGGCCACTGTAGGACTGCATAAAGTTTCTCTGGGTCCATCGAAAAACCAGCAGTGGAAATTATATAACCCAGGAATTTAACCTGTTCACGATGGAATTTGCACTTCTCCAGTTTACAATAGAGAGTTCTCTCTTCGTTTCTGAAGCATTCGAAAGACATCTGTGTGGTGGCTCTCCAGGGACTTGGAAAATATGAGGATATCGTCGAGATAAACCACCACACATAACTGCAACAAGTCTCGGAGGACATCGTTAATATACTCCTGGAAAACTGCCGGAGCGTTACAGATGCCAAAAGGCATTACGAGATACTCATAATGACCTGTTCTGGTATTAAACACAGTTTTCCACTCGTCGCCCTCCTTAATCCTGACAAGATTGTATGCCCCTCAAATCAAGCTTTGTGAAGATCGTTGCTCCCTTGAGGTGGTCAAATAACTCCGTAATCAACGGGATCGGATAGGCATTCTTAATGGTGAAACGAATGAGACCACTATAATCGATATAAGGTCTCAGTTCACCACTCTTCTTCGCAAAAAAGAAACCAGCACCAGCAGGAGACGAGGATTTGTGGATGAAACCTTGAGAAAATGCGTCTGCAACATACTCCTCCATGGCCTTATCCTCCAAGACTGACAAAGGGTAAACCCGGCCACGAGGGGGAATGGCACCAGGTTGAAGGTCAATTGTGCAATCATACGACCGGTGTGGAGTCAACGTACCGGCTTGACCTTTGTCAAAGACATCGCTAATATCTCGGTACTCCTCCAGCAGGGAGGAGAGTGAAGAGGTGCACAGGACCTTGGCTACCTTCTGGAAGCATATCTCACTGCACTGTGGCGACCAGGACAGAACCTCAGCATGGAGCCAATCAAAAGACGGGTTGTGCCTCTGTAACCAAGGATAACCAATAACGAGCGGAAACTTAGGTGAGGAAATAACTTGGAATTGGATTATCTCATGGTGAAGAGCCCCTACAGCCATGGACAACGGAACAGTCTCATGAGTCAAATGGGTAGGCTGTAGAGGTCTCCCGTCAAGAGCCTTAATAGCAAGTGGAGTGTCACGCAGCTGCAGCGGAATCAAGTGCTTAGACACAAGGGCAGCATCAATGAACAGGCCTGCAGCCCCGGAGTCTATTAGAGCCTGTATCTCGATGGATGACTCAGCCCAAGACAGGGTAACAGAAACCAGGGGCTTATCCTCCTGGGCAACTGGAGACAAAACAACGCCACCTAAGGTCTGTCCGTGACAGGACCTCAAGATTCAGGCGTTCCCTGGACGGGTAGGACAAGACTTCAAAAAGTGACCGGCCTGGCCACAATAAAGGCACAATCTCTCATCCACAGAGAGACGTGTGAAGCCCAAGTGCATGGGTTCATCTCCACAGACCGACTCGGTACCAGGAAGCATGGGAGGTGAGGGAGGCAATGGTGGGACTGCAGAGCTCGGAAACAAGTGTACAGGAGGCTTCCGCAAGCGCTCCTTAACAGAGGGTCTTTCTCTGAGTCTGGAGTCAATGAGGATGGCAAATGTGATCAACTTCTCCAGCTCAGTGGGTATATCTCAGGGTTGCTATCTCATCCTAGAAAAAGCAGCCACGAGGGCCTCATTGTTCCAAGCAACCTCTGCTGCCAGAGTACGGAATTCAATGGCGAAATCGGCAACAGTTCTCGTACTCTGATGGACATGAGGCTCTTGGTATCAGCAGGGGAGTATGCGGAAACGTCAAATACCCTTTTGAAGGAAGCCGCACATTCTGGTTAACTCAGGACCACAGGTTTTTGCATCTCCCATAGAGGGTTTGCCCAGGCCAAGGCTCTCTCAGAAAGCAAACATATCATGAAACCTACTTTGCTTCTGTCCGTGGGAAACACCTGGGGCAGCATCTCAAAATATATCGCAACCTGGTTGAGAAAACCTCTGCATTGGATGGATCGCCCCCAAATCGCTGGGGAAGCAGGGCGGAACCAGACATACCTCTAATAGAGGTAATACTCGAGGCGGGTGCCTGCACAGGGACTACCGGAGCAGCCACAGTGGGAGACTCTAGACGAGCCGCACGACTCAGGAGCGTCTGTATCGCCGTGGCAAACTGATCCATGCGGTGATCCAGGTCATCCAATCTGGAAAAAATATTATTAACAAGTGGATTGGCTGCATCTTCTGAATTCATGGCCTTCGCCTACTGTCAGAAACCATGAATCAGTCCGAGACAGAAGTACAGTTAAATCACACTAGTTTAATAATAATAAAAAGGTAAACAGAGTAAGCATAGTCAAAACATAGCCAGAGTTCAGTAACCGGATTAGGTAGTCGGCCAAGAGCCAGCGATAAAGGTAATAGAACAGCAAGCAGGATCCGTAGCCAGAGGGGACAACAGTCAAGCAGGTCTTCAACTGAAATGCAGGAGAAAGTCTCTTGTGATGTTAACACAGGTGAAGGCGAAGAACAAATGAACTGAAAGTCCTTAAGTAGGCAGAGCTGATGAGCAGATCATCAACAGGTGGATCACTGTGGACAGATGGAAGCTGGCAATTAACTGACAGCTGAGCTGCCAGCACAGGGAAGGAACCGAGCCCTGACACTTTTAAAACAATATAAGTTGATATTGTTTGCATATTGTAGAACGCATATACCTTCAGGGCCTGTGAGCTTAGGGAGACAGACTGGTCAGTAACAAGATGTCTCTGTTCCCCCCTTTTTGCCTGAGAACATAGGTTACGTTTAATTCTTTAAGGTTGTTTAACCACTTCAGCCCCGGAAGGATTTACCCCCTTAATGACCAGGACATTTATTGGGATACGGCACTGCGTCGCTTTAACTGACAATGGCGCGGTCGTGCAACGTTGTACCCAAACAAAATTGATGTCCTTTTTCCCCCTGACAAATAGAGATTTATTTTGGTGCTATAATACATATCCAAAAAAAATATATAAAAAACAAAATGTATTCATCAGTTTAGGCCAATAAGTTGTTATCTGCTACATTTTTGGCAAAAAAAAACAAAAAACGCAATAAGCATATATTGATTGGTTTGCGCAAAAGTTAGAGCCTCTACAAAAAAGGGATTTTTATAACAGCTTACCTGTAAAATCCTTTTCTTGGAGTACATCACGGGACACAGAGCGACTTAGTCATTACTAATGGGTTATATAGATTACCTTCAGGTGCTGGCACTGGCAACTTCCAAACCGGAAGTACCCTCCCCTATATAAGCCCCTCCCATCCGGGAGCACCTCAGTTTTGTAGCAAAGCAATAAGTGTCCCAAAAAGAGGGGTGGGAGCTCTGTGTCCCGTGATGTACTCCAAGAAAAGGATTTTACAGGTAAGCTGTTATAAAAATCCCTTTTTCTTTTTCGTACATCACGGGACACAGAGCGACTTAGTCATTACTAATGGGACGTCCCAAAGCAATGCCAAATGAGGGGAGGGATACATAAGCTGGGCGCCATCAGGCATGAGGATCTTTTGCGGCCTGCAACACACTGCGCCCAAAGGCGACATCCTCCTGACTTCTAACGTCTACCTGGTAGAATCTAGTAAACGTGTGTACCGAAGACCATGTTGCGGCCTTACATACTTGAGCCAGGGAGGCCTGGTGATGCACTGCCCATGAAGTTCCAACTGCTCTTGTGGAGTGCGCCCTAACTTTGAACGGAGGCGGTCTCTTTCTCAAGCCATAGGCTTGTATTATGACCTGTCGAATCCACTTGGCTAAAGTAGATTTTGATGCTGCCTGACCCTTTCTAGGGCCTTCCGGCAGAATAAACAAAGTATCCGTTCTGCGAATCTGAGCAGTGGCTTTTAGATAAGCTTTAACTGCTCTTACTACATCCAAAGAATGTAATAACTTTTCCTCTACTGAGCTAGGTTTGGGGAAAAAAGAAGGAAGAACCACATCTTGGTTCAAATGAGGAGAAAGACGACCCATTTCAGTTCTTTTACGGATGGTAGGTCCTATGAAATTACTAAATTCATCACATGTGGGACCACGCATATTACCTACTTGCTTTCTTGCCCTTGTGGGTTCTAGTATGTCGGTCGAACCACGAGACAATTAGGAGTACGACTTCGGGAACATGTTAATAGGATAAAAAAGGGCTACCGTCACCATGGACTGTCCAATCACTTTAGATTATATCACAATCGTGATCCCAGCTGTCTCACATTTTGTGGGATAGATAGAGTTGAAGAACACTGGCGAGGGTCTAATCTCAAACAATTAATTTCGCAAAATGAATCCCAATGGATTCATAGGCTTCGCACTTTAAGCCCGGCGGGGCTGAACATTGAGCTGGATTTAAATTGCTTTTTATCCAATTGGTAAAAAAAAAATTATTTTTATTTTTATTTTTCATTTTTATTTTTTATTTTTCATTTTCATTTTTATTTTTATTTTTTATTTTTATTTTTATTTTTATTTTTTCATCTTTACGTCAATCTTAATTTTAGTAGTGAGACCTAATTTTACATATATATTTTTATATATATATATATATATATATATATATATATATTGTGACAGCAGGAAGGTAAAGTCACCTGGTTGCATCCAGGGGGGTAGATATATTTTGCCAAGATTCAGGCTTTACGCCGACTTATACAACTAGGTGGAGAGTTGTATAAGCCCAGCTGAGGCTAGTGGGCTCATGGATGACTCATACCTCTAGGGAGAGTGTGGGGCGTCGTGCAGACAGGGAGTTGATGAGACCAGCTGAAGCTTGTCAGCTCATTTAGGCCTCTATAAGAACTCCCAGCTTCATTAGATGTTAGCTCATGCCTGGACCCAGACCTGTGTGGACTGTCTAGGGAGAGTGAACCCCTGTGCGGTGAGACAAAGCCTGTGTGGCTATTTGTTTGGACATTTACTAAACCAGGGACTTAGGGACTAGGACAGCACTAGGCTGATCCCAGTTGTTAGTTAGGAAACCTGTATGTTTAGTCAGAGGTCAAGTTGACCAGGATTTATTTTGTTTATGTTTCTTTTGCTTTGCTGTGTTTTGTCACTGTAAATAGAAAATAAACCGCACCTTTTTGATTTTGAAAACCACAACCTCCGTTTGCTGGGCCTGTTTTTGTGTGGGGAGCCCATCTCGGGGGTCACACACACCCGCTGCCGAGCTAACCCCCTCACAGTTGGTGGAGAACCAGTGGCAGTTTTTTTTTAAGCCAGCATGGAGGAGATACTGAAGCAGCTGGCTCTAGCAAATGCCAATCAACAGCAGACAAATGCAGGTTTGCAAAAGAGCCTTGCAGCTCATCAACAGAGCCTTGCAGCTCAACAACAGAACTTCGCAGCCCAGCAGCAAGCTCATCAACAGAGCCTTGCAGCCCAGCAGCAGACAAACGCAACTTTGCAACAGAGTCTGGAGGCTCAGCAACAAGCCCAGCAGCAATCTGAGGCCCGCTTCATAGACCTGTTGCAGAAGCAAGAGCAGAGACTACAACAACAGATGGAAGCAGTAATGCAGCAACGTCCGCAGACCAGTGAGGAAAGCCGTCCCACTAATACCGCGTCCTTTGGGGGTAATTTTGGAGTGTGGAGGGTATTTGTGCAGTGTGGGGGGGGTAATGCTGGGGGTTAATAATGCGTTTGCTGACACCAGTGATGGGGGTTAATAATGAGTTTGCTGACACCAGTGATGGGGGTTAATAATGCGTTTGCTGACACCAGTGATGGGGGTTAATAATGCGTTTGCTGACACCAGTGATGGGGGTTAATAATGCGTTTGCTGACACCAGTGATGGGGGTTAATAATGCGTTTGCTGACACCAGTGCTGGGGGTTAATAATGCGTTTGCTGACACCAGTGCTGGGGGTTAATAATGCGTTTGCTGACACCAGTGATGGGGGTTAATAATGCGTTTGCTGACACCAGTGATGGGGGTTAATAATCAATTTGCTGACACCAGTGATGGGGGTTAATAATGCGTTTGCTGACACCAGTGCTGGGGGTTAATAATGTGTTTGCTGACACCAGTGATGGGGGTTAATAATGTGTTTGCTGACACCAGTGATGGGGGTTAATAATCAATTTGCTGACACCAGTGCTGGGGGTTAATAATGTGTTTTCTGACACCAGTGCTGGGGGTTAATAAGGTGTTTGCTGACACCAGTGCTGGGGGTTAATAATGTGTTTGCTGACACCAGTGATGGGGGTTAATAATGTGTTTGCTGACACCAGTGATGGGGGTTAATAATCAATTTGCTGACACCAGTGCTGGGGGTTAATAATGTGTTTGCTGACACCAGTGATGGGGGTTAATATTGTGTTTGCTGACACCAGTGCTGGGGGTTAATAATCAATTTGCTGACACCAGTGATGGGGGCTAATAATGTGTTTGCTGACACCAGTGCTGGGGGTTAATAATGTGTTTGCTGACACCAGTGCTGGGGGTTAATAATCAATTTGCTGACACCAGTGATGGGGGTTAATAATGTGTTTGCTGACACCAGTGATGGGGGTTAATAATGTGTTTGCTGACACCAGTGCTGGGGGTTAATAATCAATTTGCTGACACCAGTGCTGGGGGTTAATAATGTGTTTGCTGACACCAGTGCTGGGGGTTAATAATATGTTTGCTGACACCAGTGCTGGGGGTTAATAATGTGTTTGCTGACACCAGTGATGGGGGTTAATAATGTGTTTGCTGACACCAGTGATAGGGGTTAATAATCAATTTGCTGACACCAGTGCTGGGGGTTAATAATGTGTTTGCTGACACCAGTGATGGGGGTTAATAATGTGTTTGCTGACACCAGTGCTGGGGGTTAATAATCAATTTGCTGACACCAGTGATGGGGGTTAATAATGTGTTTGCTGACACCAGTGCTGGGGGTTAATAATGTGTTTGCTGACACCAGTGCTGGGGGTTAATAATCAATTTGCTGACACCAGTGCTGGGGGTTAATAATGTGTTTGCTGACACCAGTGCTGGGGGTTAATAATGTGTTTGCTGACACCAGTGATGGGGGTTAATAATGCATTTGCTGACATCAGTGCTGGGTATAGTATATTATTGCTGGTATAGTTTATTGTTTTTGAAGTTTTAAAAGTTTGCATGCGGCCCCCATGGGATATGAAAACTTGTCATGTGGCCCTCAGGCAATTTGAGTTTGAGACCCCTGCCCTAAACGTTTACTGTACAAAGTAAGGTCCATTGGCATGGAACATAGGGTGAGTACATAGATTGAAAACTGGTTACAAGGGTGAGTTCAGAGGGTGGTGATAAATGGGGAATACTCGGAATGGTCAGGGGTGGGAAGTGGGGTCCCCCAGGGTTCTGTCCTGGGACCAATCCTGTTTAATTTGTTCATAAACGACCTGGAGGATGGGGTAAACAGCTCAATCTCTGTATTTGCGGACGACATTAAGCTAAGCAGGGCAATAACTTCTCCGCAGGATGTGGAAACCTTGCAAGAAGATCTAAACAAATTAATGGGGTGGGCAACTACATCAGCTGCTGATCTAAGACTGATTCATTTTTACGAATGTGAGCCTATCAACAGAGGAACACTCTTTAAACCATTACAAACCCTCCAGCAGCACTGAATGTGCATTCAGAAAGCACTCTGGATGCAGGACAGGCCAGTAGCTCAACTGCATATTGAACAAGTTCTGGCCAATGGTCCATCCTCAAGACCCAGTTAACCAGTGGATGCTCTGTTGGAAAGGTCTCCAATTCTGCTCTTGCCCCTAGATTTTCCTGCACCATGTAAGGCAGATGCTGGCGATGGTTGCTTGAACCGATCAGACCGTGGCGCTGAGGACTGAAAAACGGAAAATTGTATCATACTTACCAGTAATTTTCCTTTCCTGGTGCCTATCCATGGCAGCATACCTGTGATAGAGCTCCGCCTCGACTCCTCCTTCAGGACTAGTGAATAGCATAAATTAAAGGCATAGCCCCTCCCCCAACATTCTCTGTAATATAGAATACCGAGGGTGGGAGCGTATGCTGCCATGGATAGGCACCAGGAAAGGAAAATTACTGGTAAGTATGATACAATTTTCCGTTTTCCTGGTGCCTCCATGGCAGCATACCTGTGATAACTAACTAGCTGACATGGGTGGGATAATTGCTTAACAATAAATGTTTAATTATAAGAGGACATAGCAGCCTGAACTGCCCTCCTTCCAAACTCAACAGTCGTGAGCGCTCCTGGATCAATATGGTAGTGTCTGAGGAACGTATGGTGAGAAGACCAGGTGGCGGCCCCGCACACTGTCTCCAATGAAACATTAGCCCTTGCTGCCCAGGAAGCTGAGACTGCCCTTGTAGAATGAGCATTCACTCGGGATGGAGGCTCCATATTCTTCACCCTGTAGGCCTTCTGGATTAACTTTACAACCCAAGATGCCAGAGTTCTGATGGAAGCTTCTTTGCCCCTGTATTTACCGAACGGTACGATGAAAAGTCTCTCAGAATTTATGAAGGGGCCGGTGGCTTCTAGGTAGGCCCTGAGCACTCTGGATACATCCAGTTCGTGACAAGACTCTGAATCCATGTCTGTAAACACTGGTAGTGCCCAGGGTTCCAACAGGTGGCTTGGAGTAGCAACCTTTGGTGTGAACCCCCGAAGGGGACGAAGTTCCACTCTGTGAAGAAGGAGATGTGGTCGTCACCTATCCCTAAAGAGTGAAGTTCCGAGATTCTTCTGCCAGATGTAATGGCTAGCAGGAAAGACGCCTTTAGTGTCAGGTTCCATATTGTTACTTATTCCACTGGAGCAAAGGGATGGTCAGATAGAACTTCCAGGACTAGGGACAGATCCCACTTAGGAAATGATCGTCTGACAGGAGGGCGAATCTTCAATATACCTCTGAGGAAAGTGACTACTGAAGGATCCTCCGCCCATCTCTTATTTGTTGCAGCAGAGATTACTGCTACCTGCACTTTGAGAGAGCTCAGACCAAGTCCCAGATCAAGTCCTGTCTGAAGGAATCCTAGAACATGAGATGTAGAAGGAAGGATTGGATGAAATCCATTTTCGGAAACAAACAACAAGAACTTGTCCCATATTCTTGAATATATGGCATTAGTTGCTGGCTTCCTAGCTTTTAGAAGGGTTGATATGACTCCTGGAGAACACCCTAGGGACTCGAACCTTCGCCTCTCAACCTCCAGATTCGAAGATTCAACTTCTGAGGGTTTGGATGAACTAGACTGCTCTGCGACAGAAGTTGAGGGAAAGGAGGGATCTTGATTGGAGAGCCCACACTGAGGCACAATACGGAAGTACTGCCACCACCTGGACTGGCTCCCTGAGGAGCCTCAGGAGGAATTTGAATATTAATGGCCTGGGAGGAAAGGCATATGCCGTGGTGAACCTCCAGGGACATGACAGGGCATCCACTGCCTCGACTTGTGGATGCGGCAGCCGAGAGAAGAACCTGTCCAGCTTGGCGTTCTTCGGGGAGGTGAACAGATCTACCTGAGGGGGATCCCATATGTTGGCAATCTGAAGGAAGACATGGGGGTGGAGAGCCCACTCATTGTCCAGGAAGTTTCTGGATAAAGTGTCTGCTTCCGTGTTCAACCTGCCTGGCAGATACATCGCTCTGAGGTCCAGGAGGTTCTGCTCCGCCCAGAGCATGATCAGCTCTACTCCCTTGAGGAGTGACCTGCTGCGAGTGCCTCCCTGCTTCTGCAGATAAGCGACAGCTGCTCTGTTGTCTAGGCATAGGAGTATTCTTTGGCCTCTGATGTGGGGTGCCAAAGAGGTCAGTGCCAAGAAGGCTGCCCTCATCTCCAAGATGTTGGATACCACTCCCTGGGTGGTGCATGCCCATCTCCCCTGTATTCTGGTTTGCCCGCAATGGGCTCCCCAGCCCTGTCTGCTTGCATCGGACGTAATTGTGATCCAAGGAAGGGAGCCCAGGTGATGAGGCTTGGAGAGGTTTTCCGGAACTGTCCACCAGTGAAGGCTCCTGCGTATTTTTCCCATCAGCAGGATCGTCTGAGATAGTCGTTGTTTCTTCCACTGTGCCAAGAAACCAGTCTGGAAATACCTCAAGTGCCAATGTGCCCAAGGAACCATGGGTATACAGGAAGACATTGTGCCAATGAAGCTCAGGCATTGTGAAGCCGTCAGATACGGGCTCTGGATGACTTTGATCATTCTCTGGATGACAATCCTTGCCTTCGGCAGTGGTAATGACACTGTCCCCTCCTGAGTATCGAACATTGTGCATAGATTATCTGCTGTGTTGGCATTAGTTGACTCTTGTCGGAATTCACCTGCCACCCTAGCTCTTTTAGGGACTGTAGAAGAATGTCCCGGTGACATGCCAACTGATCCGGATTGCTTGCTAGGAGTAGGATGTCGTCCAAGTAGTGGTATATCCTCAAGCCCCTCTCCCGCAGGGGAACTAAAGCAGATATTAGTATCTTGGTGAACACCCTGGGGAGAGGTGCACAGACCGAAAGGCAGGGCTTGAAACTGTAGGTGGGTCCGTCCCACTGCAAATCTCAGGTATTTTTGAAATGCAGGTAGAATTGGAACATGTAGGTACGCATCCTGCAGATCGACCAAAATCATCCAATCTGATGGCTGGACTGCCTGAATAATCGTCTGCAGGGACTCCATTTTGAAGCTTTCGGGGCGGATATACCGGTTGAGCCTCTTTAGGTCTATCACAGGCCTCCACCCCCCTGTCCTCTTTGGGACCAGAAATAGGGTGGAGTATAAGCCTGCGAAGCGCTCTGCCAAGGGAGCCGGAACAGCCGCCCCCTGAAGCTGGAGTGACGTTAGGAAATTTTTCAGAGCTTGAGCCTTCAGTGGAGAGGATGGAATCTCTGTTCCTTTGAAAGAGTTCCGAGGTGGAGGGTGAGAAAAATTCCAAAAGTGCCCCCATTGAATTGTTGACAGAACCCAGGGGTTGTGGCAGCAGGTGGCCCAGACTGGGGTAAAAAAAAAAAACTTAAGCCTGGCTCCCACCGGGAGTGCCTGGGTTCCTCTGGCGTCAAAAAAGACTGCTTCTGCTCATGTGGAGCCGGAAGGGCTTTCATCTTCCTGTTCAAAAAGGATCCCCGAGTACCTTTCCAAGGTCTTTTGTTGTCTCTGGGCTGTCTTGACTGCCTAAAATCCCTTGGGTTTGACTGGCGGAACCTAGAGGAACCACCTCTGAATCTTCGCCTACTTCTGTCCTGTGGAAGCATACCAGACTTCCCTCCTGACAGCCTGGAGATAGCTTTATCCATTTTGTCTCCGAATAGTGCTTTCCCATCAAACGGGATTTTGCACCCATTTTGTTTGGAGGATAAGTCAGCCATCCAGGGTTTCAGCTACAAGGCCCTCTTCGCCATCACTGAATGCAACATGGATCTTGCCGAGCACCTGATCGTGTCAATGGCCGCTACGCAGACAAAGTCTGCCGACAATCTAAGCTCTTCTAAGGCCTTAATTATATCCTCCATGGGGACATCCTGATGCAAAGCCATCTCAATATTATCTGTCCAAGATCTTATGGCATTTGATACTGACGTGAGGGAAAAAGCTGGCTTACATGCTGCTTCCGCGGCTAAGTAGCTCCTCTTCAGCTCCAGGTCGATTCGCCTGTCTAGAGGGTCTTTGAAGGAAGTGGAATCCTCCATTGGTAGAGTAAGTTTTTTTGCGAGTCGCACCACGGACGCGTCTACCACTGGCATGGAGTTCGGTGACTGCGTTCCCGACTCTGGTAAGGGGTATATAGTTTATTGAACCGACCCCAAAATTATTATTTTTTTTTATCAGTCTTTGACCATTCCTTCTGAATGACTTGACTAATCTTGCCCATCAACGGGAAAAGAACCTGCTTCCTTTTGAGGAATGGGAAGTAGCTTGTAGACTCTTGGGGAGGCTATTCTGCGTCTTTCCAGGCGATTGCAGTTTTGACTGCCTGGATGAATGGCTTTACCAAGGAGAGACTGAAGCCAGAAGGTTCTGACTCTTCTCAAGAGTCCCCTGAAGAGTCTTCAGGTGGTGAATCTCTAGCTGGTCGGCCTGACGGCGGCAGAGGTGTACTGACTGCTGACGGACCAGGGAGATTAGGTTCTATATCCTGAACCTGGGATATCTGCTGAAGTGGTTGAGCGGGGACCGAAGCCAAAAGCTCAGAGAAGGAGTCCTTCATTGTTCGCTTGAGCAGATCTACAGCGTGCTGATTTTCTAGCTCGCGGTTGGACGCATAGTCCGTAAAACAGTCCTTACAGACCACTCTGTCTGGTAGCGGTGTAGCCCCACATATCCAGCATCTCTTCTTCCT
The DNA here is from genome assembly GCA_029206835.1 of Rana muscosa. Classification (NCBI taxonomy): domain Eukaryota; kingdom Metazoa; phylum Chordata; class Amphibia; order Anura; family Ranidae; genus Rana; species Rana muscosa. The sequence goes on from CM055117.1 coordinate 285,559,865, forward strand.
ATAGGTCCTAGGAGAGGGGGGTCGATCACGTCCTCTGGATCTTGACCTCTCTGATCTACGACGTGAAGAATGGGACCTACGCCCTGATGAGCGGGACCCCTTGGAGTGGGTGGGGCTACGGTGTAAGGAACTCACGCTAGACCAGTGAGCGCACTTTTTTTTTTTGTAATACTCACGTATAGTTGGTCACATACCTAATAGAAGTGTGAGGATCTTTGCTGCGAGATGAATGACTCATTGCGGAGTTGGGCACAAGGATCAGCTCCAGAAATATAGTAAGAAAGGGAAAAGAATCAGGAGTTTTTGGCGTCACTTTTTTTCTTTTTTTTTTTAAATAAACATTTTTATATCGTCATCTGTTTTTATTTTTTATTTTATTATTTAAACATAAACATTTTTATATTGTTATCTTTCTTTTTTTTTAACATAAACATTTCTGATCGGCAACATTTTTTTTTTTGAGAAAATAAAAAGTACCTACCACAAAGCAGCATCAGAGAGACCTAGCAGGGCACAGCTGAGGAGACTGACAGCCATCCCTGAATCTGAACCTAATTAGGCTCAAGGTGCGTGGGCTAATCCCATAAACCACCATTTGGAATTGATTGAAAAAAAGGGCAAATCTAGCCTTCTTTCCAGAATCCAAGATGGCCGCCACTGAACCAAGCGTCTGTGCATGCGCAATCGCAGAAGATCCAGCGTCGCCCAGTACAGAGAGCTGAGAAACTACGGCTCTGTATCACTCCCGAATCGCGCATGCGCAGACGGCGGCGAGGACGCTGCGCCGTGACACTCTCCTACCTGGCGGGACGTACAGAGCACCTGTAGCCCCCCCAAACCCGGAAAAAAGCACCACAATGTTGTTGCACAAAGAGACACCTGCCCTATCCAGTTGCACAGTTTTAAAGGAACAAAAAAGTAAGATAACAATCATTTGAAGGAGCCTAACAAGCAAAGGAAAGGGAAGGGGAAGGGGAAGAGAGGAAAAGAAAGGGGAAAAACACAAATGCCTGGAATAAAAAATGGAAACCACCAGCCTGGGAAGATGGAGCTGATCCTTTTGCGACTTCCACTGCATTCATCATGGATGTGATAGCAGACTGCGTTCCTGTGAGGAAACTCTGCGAAATGACCCCAACAGATCCACAGAGGGGTTCCCAGTCTTATCAGCGCTGTGAGCGGCCCAAGAACAGGGACTGCGCACGGGAAAGGCTAAACCCGGCGGACGCTGCCGACTGCAGAGGTATGGACATACTGCTACTCTTCACCAGCACAAGAAGGTATGAGGAAAAAAAGGAGAATGTTGGGGGAGGGGCTATGCCTTTAATTTATGCTATTCACTAGTCCTGAAGGAGGAGTCGAGGCGGAGCTCTATCACAGGTATGCTGCCATGGAGGCACCAGGAAAATAGTTTAAAGGTATCGGTCAGCCGGCCAACTTTTCCATCACTCTTCCTCTGACTGAACGAAGCCTCAGCAACACACACACACACACATATATACACACACACATACACAACATATACGAGACAGTATATGTGTATCTATATATATATATATACACACGCGCACACACACACACACACACACACATACACAAATACACTGCCTGTACTGACTGAGTATAGAGTAAACACTGAATATACAGTGGGTACGGAAAGTATTCAGACCCCCTTAAATTTTTCACTCTTTGTTATATTGCAGCCATTTGCTAAAATCATTTAAGTTCATTTTTTTCCCTCATTAATGTACACACAGCACCCCATAGTGGCAGAAAAACACAGAATTGTTGACATTTTTGCAGATTTATTAAAAAAGAAAAACTGAAATATCACATGGTCCTAAGTATTCAGACCCTGGAGCTCAGCAACAGTGATCTTTGGGTTCTTCTTTACCTCTCTCACCAAGGCTCTTCTCCCCCGATAGCTCAGTTTCGCCGGACGTGCTCTTAGGAACCTTATGTGCAGCAGAATTTTTTTGTAACCTTGGCCAGATCTGTGCCTTGCCACAATTCTGTCTCTGAGCAATATAACAAAGAGTGAAAAATTTAAGGGGGTCTGAATACTTTCCGTACCCACTGTATAGTCTATGCTAAATGCAGAGTATATATATATATATATATATATATATATATATATATATATATATATGTAGCGGGGTGTTTCCCCTTTAATTAGGAGAAAGAACTACGGTTCCCAGAGCTCCACTGGTTCACAGGATGTTTTGGGTTATGCCCCAGAGACTCATGGGGGAAGTGATATAAGGAAGGGGCGAGGCCTAGCTCGCTCTCTTTGGACACGGGACGGCTGAGACTGATCCACCTGTGCGGAGCTGTGCTGTGTGAGGGCCTGAAGCCTGGGGACTTCTTACAGCGAACCAAAGAGCCTTCCACCCTTTGCGAGCCTGGGTGGCATCCAACATCTCCTGCCTGCAGCCTAGATTGGATCGGAGACCCGATGGCAGCAACCGCTGTGTGCGAGTGACGACACAGCCGGTGGAAGTCCCGGACGGGTCGCGTCCGGAGGGTGAGCTGAGCGAAAGCTCATCCAATAACCTGTTTATAGTACTGTGCCTATAGACTGCCGAGGCCTACCACCTCACTTTAAGACTCTCACTGGAGATCCGCAGCAGGACTGATCCAGAGGATCTCTAGTGAAGTACGGTCAGTTGTTCAGATTCTCCCTGTTGGATTACAAAGTGTTTATTATTCTTATGTGCACCACCTCTACAGCAAGCCGGTGAAGAATCCATTATTCTTACAGGACTAAGTTTTAGAGTAAGGGATCAGGCCTGATCCGTTAGGTATACATTTAGCTGTTGTGCCATAGGGTACCTAGTTAACGGTCGCCCCACGTGGCGTTCCTTTACCCCCCCTTTATTTTTATGGTGTAATGTGACTGTCATTGCAGGGCTCTGCATACAAGTTAAAAATCATATTGTCATTGCTGTGTGTTTTCTTTGCATAACAAGAAGTAAAATCCGTTATCCCTTTATCACTGTTCGATGTTTGAATCTCTCTCTTAAAGTATAAGGATATATGTGTGTATCCTTTAGACTAGCTGTGCCAGAGTGGGTAGAGCCGATTGCCGGTGGGTTGGAGAGCTGTACTCAGGGCCCAAATCAAACCTTGCGGCCCGCTTAAGCTGAGGGTATCGCTACATATATATATATATATATATATATATATATATATATATATATATATATATATATATATAGTGGGTACGTAAAGTATTCAGACCCCCTTACATTTTTCACTCTTTGTTATATTACAGCCATTTGCTAAAATCATTTAGGTTCATTTTTTTTCCTCATTATTGTACACATAGCACTCCATATTGACAGAAAAAACACAGAATTGTTGACATTTTTGCAGATTTATTAAAAAAGAAAAACTGAAATATCACATGGTCCTAAGTATTCAGACCCCTTGCTGTGACAATCATATATTTAACTCAGGTGCTGTCCATTTCTTCTGATCATCATGTTTGATTATACTGATTGGACTTGATTAGGAAAACGACACACCTGTCTATATAAGACCTTACAGCTCACAGTGCATGTCAGAGCAAATGAGAATCATTAGGTCAAAAGGAACTGCCTGAAGAGCTCAGAGACATAATTGTGGCAAGGCACAGATCTGGCCAAGGTTATGTAGCGGGGTGTTTCCCCTTTAATTAGGAGAAAGAACTACGGTTCCCAGAGCTCCACTGTTCACCGGATGTTTTGGGTTATGCCCCAGAGACTCATGGGGGAAGTGATATAAGGAAGGGGCGAGGCCTGACTCGCTCTCTTTGGACACGGGACGGCTGAGACTGATCCACCTGTGCGGAGCTGTGCTGTGTGAGGGCCTGAAGCCTGGGGACTTCTTACAGCGAACCAAAGAGCCTTCCACCCTTTGCGAGCCTGGGTGGCATCCAACATCTCCTGCCTGCAGCCTAGATTGGATTGGAGACCCGATGGCAGCAACCGCTGTGTGCGAGTGACGACACAGCCGGTGGAAGTCCCGGACGGGTCGCGTCCGGAGGGTGAGCTGAGCGAAAGCTCATCCAATAACCTGTTTATAGTACTGTGCCTATAGACTGCCGAGGCCTACCACCTCACTTTAAGACTCTCACTGAAGATCCGCAGCAGGACTGATCCAGAGGATCTCTAGTGAAGTATGGTCAGTTGTTCAGATTCTCCCTGTTGGATTACAAAGTGTTTATTATTCTTATGTGCACCACCTCTACAGCAAGCCGGTGAAGAATCCATTATTCTTACAGGACTAAGTTTTAGAGTAAGGGATCAGGCCTGATCCGTTAGGTATACATTTAGCTGTTGTGCCATAGGGTACCTAGTTAACGGTCGCCCCACGTGGCGTTCCTTTACCCCCCTTTGTTTTTATGGTGTAATGTGACTGTCATTGCAGGGCTCTGCATGCAAGTTAAAAATCATATTGTCATTGCTGTGTGTTTTCTTTGCATAACAAGAAGTAAAATCCGTTATCCCTTTATTACTGTTCTATGTTTGAATCTCTCTCTTAAAGTATAAGGATATATGTGTGTATCCTTTAGACTAGCTGTGCCAGAGTGGGTAGAGCCGATTGCCGGTGGGTTGGAGAGCTGTACTCAGGGCCCAAATCAAACCTTGCGGCCCGCTTAAGCTGAGGGTATCGCTACACGTGGGGGCTCGTACATCCGGGATTACTGAGACAGTGGCGAAACCGCCAGAAGCTACCGGCATGGACCCGATAGAGGTGGGACAGTGGTACAAGAGATGGGGCGTAGACCCAGCCAGGACGGCAGTTATAGAACTCCCGGGGATATGGCAGACACAAGCAATGATACAACTCATAATGTCCCTATCACCGATTCACAAACCATGGGTGATAGACGTGAAAACTAGTGGTGGACTTTCACATGTCTTACTGGAATGGCAGGCAGAAATTCCTGAACAGTTTAGAGGCAACAGCATACAAGATGAGGACGATCAGGTCTATCATTTGCTGCATGCGCTGCCGTGCACAAGAGACAGCCCTCAGACAAAAATAACACTGTCACCGCAGCCATCTTCCCCGTCATCCCCACAGAAGGACACAAAGAGTCCCAGGACAAGCCCAGGCACCCTTAGTGCAGAATTATGCGCTGTTCTGGGGGAGATTGTAGCTCAGTGCAAGAAAGAGCCCACAGATTACCCGATGTCGGGGTACAGGAAACTCCGGATGTTTTCAGGGAGGAAACCAGTACCCTTGGAAGAAGAGGGATTTGAGGAGTGGCTAGACAGCGCAACTCAGGCACTAGAGGAGTGGGAAGTTCCGGACCGCAGAAAGAAACAGAGGGTTGTGGAAAGTTTGAAAGGGCCTGCTCTAGAGGCCGTACACAACCTGAAGATGAGCAAGGCAGATTGTACTGCACAAGAGTGCCTCGATGTGTTACAGAATGTGTTTGGTGGGACAGAGAAAGTCACGGAGATTGTTTATCAGCTGGAGCATTGCTACCAGAAGGAAGGTGAGAAACTATCAGACTATATGGGACGCCTGGACAAAATACTGCATAGGATGATCCTAAAGAAGGGGATCAGCCCAGGGAAAGTAGATGAGGCCCGTGCTCAACAGGTAGTGAGGGGAGCTCAGCCCATGGATCCAATTGCATGGACACTGCGTGCCCGGCAGGATGGGAAGAATCTGGAGTACCCTGACCTCATCCGAATGATTAGAGAGGAAGAGGCTATATTGGAAGAAAAAAAAAAAGAACGCCTGATAGAGCCCGTCAAACAGCTGGTAGCAATAGTTACACCGGCCATGACTCCCGATAGGGGAGCGGAGGTGGACACTTTGAAGTTGCAGATGTCCCAGATGATGGAGATGATGACTGCTATAATGGCGAAAGGTCAAGGTGGAGCAGAGAAACCAAGCCCCAGAAAGGAGTTGTTCCCAGATACGTCAATACCGAGTCCCACTCGGGACCGAGAAGAGATGTTATGCTACAACTGTGGAGGCAGTGGCCACTTTGCCAGTAGGTGTTCCAGTCCTAAGAAGAAGAAAATGGATAATCGCCAGCCGGCGGGAAACGCCAGAGGGCCCCGGTGAGGGAGTCAACCGGGTGCCCATCTCTTTCAGTGAGCTCCAAACTGAATAGAAGGAAGAGGAAGAGAGAAAACACGACCCCTGAGAAGGAATTTAGGGTCTCTCAACCAAGATACACACCAGAGAGAGGGGACAAGACCCCTCAGAAGAAATTTAGCACTCCCAAGAAGGAATGCCTACAACCAAGAGACAATAACATCCCTCAGCGGGTTTGTAACCCCATTAGGGTGGCGAGGGTCAGTGCATACCAGGCTCAGGGGAGAACAAAGTCAAAAACCAACTGGATGAAGACAAGTCCTCAGAAGAGAGTGACCTCAACCCGGCCGTACCCAGAAGAATTGGTCGGCCCGTCCCCCACGGTATCTATCCAGGTGGAAGGAGTATATACGAAGGCCCTTCTGGATACTGGAGCTCAAGTGACTTTATTGTATAGAGACTTCTATGATAGGCACTTAAGCCATTTGCCTATACGGAAGATAGAAGAGCTGGAGATATGGGGCCTGGGAACGCAGAGTTTCCCTTATGATGGTTATCTACCCATAAAGCTGACATTCGACCCCTCTGTGGCTGGGAAGACAGAAGTATTCGACACCCTGGCGGTTGTGTGTCCTAGACCACCCGGGGCCAACAAGATGTCCCTCATCATAGGCACCAATACGGATCTAGTGAGAAGACTTCTGACCCCCCTGGTGAAGATGAGGAGCCATCAAGATCCAAACATCCATCCCATGCTGAAGACAGCCTACCAACGGTTAGTGTTGGAGCAGAAGACCCCAGGAGAGGGGATAGGGAAGGTGTGGAAACTGGGGAGAGAAGGAGTGGTGCTGCAGCCCGGACAGGTGGCTTGCCTCAAGGCCACTGTGAAGCTCACCTGGGAGCAGCCTGGCCCCTTTGTCATGCTGGAATCCGACCCAAGGGAAGATCACTCAGGCCTGGAAGTGATACCGGAAGTGATTCCAATCAAGGCCTTGAAGAAAGCCAGGGGAAGAGTCCCGGTGAGTGTAAGGAACTCTACAGGAAGGGCCATAGAGATACCTGCCCGGATGTTGCTGGGACAGGTGAGTCCTGCTGTCCCAGTCAGCTGGTCAGAAGTGAAGCAAGCGGGTGAAGAAGGAGATGTTTGGGAAAAACTTTCCATTGAGAACCCGAACTTACCTGGGGCCTGGAAGGAGAGAGCCAAGGCCCAGCTGACTAGATGGGAGAAGATTTTCTCAAAAGATGAATTCGATGTGGGGCGTGCGAGGAGTGCTACCCACCGCATCCGCCTGCAAGAAGACAAACCGTTCAGGGAGAGAGTCAGGCGGGTTCCGCTGGCAGATCTGGAGGATCTGAGAGAACAGCTTGCAGAACTGAAAAAGACTGGGGTGATTCGAGAGTCCAGAAGCCCTTATGCCTCTCCAATAGTGGTGGTCAGGAAGAAGAATGGGCCGCTGAGGCTCTGCATTGACTACAGAACTCTCAACAGGAGGACCACCCCTGATCAGTACACCACGCCAAGGATAGAGGACGCCTTACAGAGTTTGTCTGGAGCTAAGTGGTTCAGCGTGATGGACCTCAAGAGCGGGTACTATCAAATTCCCATGCACCCAGAGGATAGGGAAAAGACCGCTTTCATAACTCATGTGGGATTCTTTGAGTTTAACAGAATGCCCCAGGGCCTATCTGGAGCCCCAGCTACTTTCCAACGACTCATGGAGAAGACTGTTGGAGACATGAACCTCATAGAAGTCCTAGTGTACCTGGACGATGTCATTGTTTTCGGGAGAACTCTGGAGGAACATGAGGCCCGATTGGAGAAAGTGTTGAGGAGACTTAGTGAAGAGGGGTTGAAGCTTTCCCCCGAGAAGTGTCGGTTCTACCAGTCTTCGGTGAATTATCTGGGACACGTAGTGTCTGAAAAAGGGGTGGCGACTGATCCTGAGAAGTTGGAGGCGGTTACCTCCTGGCCAAGACCCACAACAGTCACCGAACTTAGATCTTTCCTGGGGTTCTGCTCCTATTATAGGAGGTTTGTGGATGGGTTTGCCCGTATTGCCAAGCCCTTAAATGAACTGCTCCGGACTGAAGGGGAAGAGGATGGCTTGGGCCCTAGAAGACCCGGGGAGTCGGTTCAAGATCAGTGGACCCCCAGGTGTGAAGAGGCCTTCAGAACCTTGAAGAGGAGCCTCACCACAGCCCCAGTATTGGCCTATGCTGATCCCACCAGACCCTACGAGTTACATGTTGATGCTAGTCATGAAGGCCTAGGGGGAGTGCTCTATCAGGAGCATGAAGAGCAAATGCGACCAGTGGCTTATGTGAGTCGAAGTCTGACCCCCTCGGAGAAAAACTACCCCACCCATAAGTTGGAGTTCTTGGCCCTCAAATGGGCAGTTGTGGACAAACTAAGAGACTACCTTTATGGAGCAGAGTTTACAGTGAAAACAGATAACAACCCCCTGACCTACCTGTTCACCACTGCCAAGTTGGATGCCACAGGACACAGGTGGCTAGCTGCATTATCTGGGTTCAACTTCAGTCTGAAGTACAGACCAGGGGCTGGAAATAGGGATGCAGATGCCCTGTCCCGAAGATCTCATGCCATGGCTGATGACTGGGAGGACTGGACTCAGGTAGCACCGGACGGGGTGCGGGCCCTTTGTCAAGGAGCTGAATTCCAAGCCCGAGGAGGCTCCAGAGCAGAGGAAATAGGAGTTACCACAGTGGGAGTTCCAAAACACTACTGTGGGGTGACTCAACTTGAAGAGGAATGCTTGTCGAAGCTGTCTAAGAAGGAACTGAGGTGCGACCAATTGGAAGACCCCATAGGGAGATTGGTCTTTGAAGCATTGGAAAACGAGAGTCCAGAGAAACTTCGACATCACCCCTCCAAGGAGGCTCGTCTGCTATGGAGGGAGCTAGACAAGCTACAGGTCCATCAGGGAGTGGTCTACCGAAGGGGCCCCTCTGATGACTCAGAGGATAAATGGCAGTTGTTTCTCCCAGAGAAGCACCGAGAGACTGTGCTGGTTGCCTTACATGACCAGCATGGTCACCTGGGAGCTGAAAGAACCTTCCAACTTGTCAGAAGCCGGTTCTATTGGCCCTGTATGAGGGCTGAAGTGGAGGAATATTGCCACTCCTGTGCACGATGCATCCAGAGGAAGACTCTACCCCATCAAGCTGCCCCAATGGGCCACCTACAGAGTCAAGGCCCAATGGATCTGGTATGCATTGACTTTCTCTGCCTCGAACCCGATTTGAGTGGATTGGGAAATGTTCTGGTGGTAACCGATCATTTCACCCGTTATGCACAGGCGTTCCCCACCAGAGACCAGAAGGCTTCCACTGTAGCTAAGGTGCTTCTAGAAAAATACTTCGTCCACTATGGATTACCACAGAGAATCCACTCCGACCAAGGAAGGGACTTTGAGAGTCGCCTGATCCGGAACCTACTGGACTCCCTGGGAGTGGAAAAGACCAGGACTACCCCTTATCATCCACAAGGAGATGCCCAGCCTGAGAGGTTTAATCGGACTTTGTTAAACATGCTGGGGACTCTGGAGACAGAGAAGAAGCAGCATTGGAGTCAACACATATCCACTTTGGTGCATGCCTACAATTGCACCACCAGTGATGTGACGGGTTACTCTCCCTACCGCCTCATGTTTGGGAGAGAAGCAAGATTGCCAGTGGATCTGGCCTTTGGCATTTCCCTAGACTATACCTCTGCTACCTCCCACAAAGGATATGTGGACCGACTTAGGTATAAACTGAAAGCGGCCTATGAACAAGCCCAAGCGGCCTCAGACCGGAGAGGGGTCAGAAATAAAAGGAACTTTGACCTGAAGGTTCGAGTGCAAGACCTGCAGCCTGGAGACCGTGTGCTGCTACGCAACCTAGGGATCCCAGGGAAGCATAAACTTGCTGATAGATGGAGGTCCGAGCCTTATGTCATTTGTAGAAAACTTCCTGGACTACCGGTGTATAAGTTAAAGCCAGAGGGGAGAGTGGGACCCTTGAAAACCTGGCACAGAAATCACTTACTCCCACTTAAAGAGGCAGTCAGGATACCTTCAGTGAAGAACCTGCCGGAATCTGTTTCCATCTTGGATACCCCCAGACCCAACACTCGGTCTCAGACCCTCCGAGCTAGGGATGGACAGGCTTCCCAACCAAGTGAAGATGGGAGGGGAGAACTTGAGTGGCTATGGCCCTCCTCAACTCCAGGGAGTTCCGCCATAGACCTTCCACCCACTGAAGATACACAGGATGGGACCCTGAACCCAGAGGCTACAGAGTTCATTCCATCCAGTGATGTGCCTGAATGCTGGGAAGATATTCCGGGCCTTTACTCAGAAGCAGAGGAGGAAGAGGCCCCAGAATCAGTGATGATGTCAGAAAGTGTTCCTGACGCAGAGCCTGTGGTACCTGAGCCTGAAGTCCCAAGGGAGCAAAGAACTTACAGAGTCGTGAGGCCTCCCAGGAAATTAACCTACCCTCAATTGGGAAAAAGCTCAGAGGACTCTGTTGCCACTGCCAGAAGAAGTACTGAGTGCTCAGATCCTTCCACTGTTCATTTGGTGGAAGGCAACCCCAGCTCACTCTCTGGCACAGTTAGACAGGCCACCCATGCTAGTGTGACCTGTGGTACAGGGAACCCCACCTCTGAGTTTTGGTGGAAATTCCCTGTACCAACATCATACTCCGCATTCAGTAAATTGGTTCAGAATTGTTGTTAAATTGTTTATCTTTGGGGACCAAAGAGTTTTAGTGGGGGGAGTGTGTAGCGGGGTGTTTCCCCTTTAATTAGGAGAAAGAACTATGGTTCCCAGAGCTCCACTGTTCACCGGATGTTTTGGGTTATGCCCCAGAGACTCATGGGGGAAGTGATATAAGGAAGGGGCGAGGCCTGACTCGCTCTCTTTGGACACGGGACGGCTGAGACTGATCCACCTGTGCGGAGCTGTGCTGTGTGAGGGCCTGAAGCCTGGGGACTTCTTACAGCGAACCAAAGAGCCTTCCACCCTTTGCGAGCCTGGGTGGCATCCAACATCTCCTGCCTGCAGCCTAGATTGGATCGGAGACCCGATGGCAGCAACCGCTGTGTGCGAGTGACGACACAGCCGGTGGAAGTCCCGGACGGGTCGCGTCCGGAGGGTGAGCTGAGCGAAAGCTCATCCAATAACCTGTTTATAGTACTGTGCCTATAGACTGCCGAGGCCTACCACCTCACTTTAAGACTCTCACTGGAGATCCGCAGCAGGACTGATCCAGAGGATCTCTAGTGAAGTACGGTCAGTTGTTCAGATTCTCCCTGTTGGATTACAAAGTGTTTATTATTCTTATGTGCACCACCTCTACAGCAAGCCGGTGAAGAATCCATTATTCTTACAGGACTAAGTTTTAGAGTAAGGGATCAGGCCTGATCCGTTAGGTATACATTTAGCTGTTGTGCCATAGGGTACCTAGTTAACGGTCGCCCCACGTGGCGTTCCTTTACCCCCCTTTGTTTTTATGGTGTAATGTGACTGTCATTGCAGGGCTCTGCATGCAAGTTAAAAATCATATTGTCATTGCTGTGTGTTTTCTTTGCATAACAAGAAGTAAAATCCGTTATCCCTTTATTACTGTTCTATGTTTGAATCTCTCTCTTAAAGTATAAGGATATATGTGTGTATCCTTTAGACTAGCTGTGCCAGAGTGGGTAGAGCCGATTGCCGGTGGGTTGGAGAGCTGTACTCAGGGCCCAAATCAAACCTTGCGGCCCGCTTAAGCTGAGGGTATCGCTACAGTTACAAAAAAATTCTGCTGCACTTAAGGTTCCTAAGAGCACAGTGGTCTCCATAATCCTTAAATGGAAGACGTTTGGGATGACAAGAACCCTTCCTAGAGCTGGCCGTATGGCCAAACTGAGCTATCGGGGGAGAAGAGCCTTGGTGAGAGAGGTAAAGAAGAACCCAAAGATCACTGTGGCTGAGCTCCAGAGATGTTCAGGACCTCAGACTGGGCCGAAGGTTTACCTTCCAACAAGACAATTACCCTAAGCACACAGCTAAAATAATGAAGGAGTGGCTTCACAACAACTCCGTGACTGTTCTTGAATGGCCGAGCCAGAGCCCTGACCTAAACCCAATTGAGCATCTCTGGAGAGACCTAAAAATGGCTGTCCACCAACGTTTACCATCCAACCTGACAGAACTGGAGAGGATCTGCAAGGAGGAATGGCAGAGGATCCCCAAATCCAGGTGTGAAAAACTTGTTGCATCTTTCCCAAAAAGACTCATGGCAGTATTAGATCAAAAGGGTGCAAATACTAAATACTGAGCAACGAGTCTGAATACTTAGGACCATGTGATATTTCAGTTTTTCTTTTTTAATAAATCTGCAAAAAAGTCAACAATTCTGTGTTTTTCTGTCAATATGGGGTGCTGTGTGTACATTAATGAGGAAAAAAAAGAACTTAAATGATTTTAGCAAATGGCTGCAATATAACAGAGTGAAAAATTTAAGGGGGTCTGAATACTTTACGTACCCACTGTATATACTAACTAGACTGACTGTGTGTATATATATCAAATACACTGCCACTAACTGAATAACCTGCCTGCTTAACCGCTTAAGGACCGCTGCCTGTACATATACGTCGGCAGAGCGGCACGGACAGGCATAACCACGTACTTGTACGTCCCCTTTAGGATGCCGGCGGCGGCGCGCTCACGACCCTGCCGCGTTCTCCGTGAGCCCGACCGTGGGTCACGCGGACTCGATCGCCACGGGGACACCCGCGATCATCTCATGGAGAGATAGTAAGTAAGATATGTAAACAAGCATCTCCCCGCTCTGCCTAGTGACAATGATCTCCGCTCCGTGTAGTCAGAGCGGAGATCAGAGTCATGTCACACACAGCCCATCCCCCCTACAGTAAGAAGCACTACCTAGGAAACACTTAACCCCTACAGAGCCACCCACTGGTTAACCCCTCCACTGCCATTTTCACAGTAATCAGTGCTGATCGCTGTAAAAATGACAATGGTCCCAAAAATGTGTCAAAAGTGTCCGATGTGTCCGCCATAATGTCGCAGTCATGATAAAAATTGCTGATCGCTGCCATAACTAGTAAAACAAAAAATATTAATAAAAATGCCATAAAACAGTCCCCTATTTTGTAGAAGCTATAACTTTTGCGCAAATCAATCATTAAACGCTTATTGCTATTTTTTTTACCAAAAATATGTAGAATACGTATCGGCCTAAACTGTGTTTTTGTATATATTTTTTGGGGATATTATAGCAAAAAGTAAAAAATATTGATTTTTAAAAAAAAATTGTCGCTCTATTTTTGTTTATAGCGCAAAAAATAAAAACTGCAGAGGTGATCAAATACCACCAAAAGAAAGCTCTATTTGTGGGAAAAAAAAGGACATAAATTTTGTTTGGGAGCCACGTCGCATGATCACGCAATTGTCAGTTAAAGCGATGCAATGCCGAATCGCAAAAAGTGGCCTGGTCTTTGACCAGCAAAATGGTCCGGGGCTGAAGTGGTTAATCTAAATCAAGCTATCTCTCTGTCCACGCCAACAACACTACACACAGCCGCCGTGTAAGCAGCCTTTCTTTTTTTTTTAATATCTCTTTTTTATTAATTTTTCAACATATAACACACTTTACAATACATAAAAACACATATACTCAATATTTCCCGAAGAAAGAAAGAAAGAAAAAAAAAAACAACCTAAAAATGAGAATAATAATCTATGCTCCTATATAAAAACCCCAGCCCTGGAACCCCACACTCCATACTGACTAGGGGAATCAGGGCTGTGCAAAGAAGAGGGAAAGGGGTGAACAGAAGGAGAAGAAGAGGGAGAGAAAAAAAAAAAAAGGGAAGAAAGAAAGTCCCTCGTTTTCTCCCCTAAGTGTTTTAAGGTTTATTATGTGTAAAAACTCTAATGTTAGTGCCCTTTTAAGTGAAAGTACCTATTGTGAGGTGACAAAAAGTGGTTCCAAAAACTTCTTCAAACAACAAAAAAAAAAAAAAGGGGGCCCCAAATATTAGAGTCCAGAAGTGGGCTATATAAATGACTGAAGGATGAATTTGCAAATGGCTGTGTTGATGGAGTGACAAAACATGTATGTAAAGATAAAAAGTGACAGGGATAAGTGACCTCACCAATATGTGACAATGGGGAAGAAAAGAAGAAAGAAAAAAAAAAGGAGGGGGAGTGAAAAATTGAGGGGAGGGGGGATAGGGGAATAACATCCCCTTATTCTCCCCCTGATATCTTATGTGATGAGACACCAATATTGATGCCCCTTAAAGTGAGGTGATCCCAAAAACTACTTCACACCAAAAACCCTGGTGTTAAGGTCCATTAATGGACTATCTAAAAAAAAATAGGAAATAAATTTACAATTGGCTATATTGATAAAGTGACCCAACTTATATGTGAAAGAGAGAGGAGAGAAAAAAAAAAAAAAAGGGAAAGAAATAAAAAAAAAAAACGTATACACAAAAAATTCACCCCCCCCCCCCCTCTTCCCTATGTGCATTGATCGTAAATAATTTATCACAACTTCGTTAAATTCTCTCTCTAAATATAAAAAAAGGGGGGGAGAAATTAGGAAAAGATAAAGGGGGGGGGGGGGGAGAGGAAAAATAGGCCGGCATGCCTGGTATCTAGTAATATGTATGTCTCAGTACATTTTAGACTCCTAAGGAGTAGGCCCGACAATAGCCCCAAATAATCAGCCTTAAGATATTAATAGCTTATTCAGTAAATATAGATTGAGTCTCAGTGAGATTGTGCAAGTATCTCTCTATAGGTTGTGGTGTCCTTGAATTCCATCCACGGAGTACAAGTTAGGATATGTCGTTGGAAAGTGTCCTTGTTACGATGAGTAATTTCTTCCATGAGATGTACCTCTGATATTTTTTGAAACCACTTTTTCACGGATGGAATCTCAGGCTGGCCCCAAAGGGTAGGTATAAGTGCTTTAGCCGTGTTAAGCAGATGTGGAACTAGAGAACATTTATATTTTCTGACAGACTCCTTAGTAGCATGAAAGAGGATGGTCCATGCATCAACAGGAAGATTAATACTGGATATTTGTTGGATGATACCAATAATGCTAGACCAATAGGGGCGGATAAGTGGGCACGACCACCATATATGAGCATGAGTTGCTCTGTTCCCGCAGTTCCTCCAACACAATGGGGAGTTGGCAGGGAACATCTGATGAAGCTTTGATGGGGTATAGTGCCATCTAGTTAGCAATTTGTAATTGACCTCAGCCATCTTTGATGCTATTGAAGAGATATGAGACAACTGCAGGACTTTGTCCTTTTGGCTATCTGGGATACTGGATTCCAGGTCTGCCTCCCACTTAGCAAAGAAGGGAGGGTATGTGTCTCCTTGGAGCTTGATAAGTGATTTGTAAAATACCGAGATACTATGTTCCGGTGACTCAGTTGAATTGAAGATTTCCTCAATACTATTTAAGTCCTGTATTCCTTTGAGCGGCTGAGGCAAGGTTCTAAGAAAGCCCTGCAACTGGTTATATCTCCATTTGTCCAAAAACGTAATCGGCTTGAGGCCGAGAATTTCCTCAAGAGGCTTAAGAGCATTTGCTTGCAGAACCTGATGTAATAAAAGAGGTCCTTCTGGCGACCATATCCTATATCCCGGGTCTACTAGACCAGGTAAGAAATACTCGTGGTCCAAAAGTGGTAGCAAAGGAGAAGCATATGACCATGAAATCTTCCTATGTAAGGCATCCCATACATCAAGAGTGGAAGTGGTTAATATAGAGGTACTTGGAGCAAGGTGTCTGTGTATACATGATAACCAGGGTATAGTTGCTAGGTCTGTGTTACTAAGAGCATATTCCAAGCTCACCCAGAGTTTGGAATTAGCGGCATATTTCCACTCGGCAATTCTAGATAGAATAACAGCATTATAATAAGTCTTAAAATTTGGAAGGGCCAATCCCCCCGCATCCTTGGAGCAAAATAACACTTCCTTGGATACTCTGGGGTGGCTGTTCTTCCAAATGAAGTGGGAGACCATGGTCTGTAATAGGGAAAAAAAACCTATAGGTACACCCAATGGGATCATTTGAAAAAAAAAAAGTACTCTAGGCAGAATGTTCATTTTAACTATTGTGACAGCAGGAAGGTAAAGTCACCTGGTTGCATCCAGGGGGGTAGATATATTTCGCCCAGATTCAGGCTTTACGCCGACTTATACAACTAGGTGGAGAGTTGTATAAGCCCAGCTGGGGCTAGTGGGCTCATGGATGACTCATACCTCTAGGGAGAGTGTGGGGCGTCGTGCAGACAGGGAGTTGATGAGACCAGCTGAAGCTTGTCAGCTCGTTTAAGGCCTCTATAAGAACTCCCAGATTCATTAGGTGTAAGCTCATGCCTGGACCCAGACCTGTGTGGACTGTCTAGGGAGAGTGAACCCCTGTGCGGTGAGACAAAGCCTGTGTGGCTATTTGCTTGGAAATTTAAAACCAGGGACTTAGGGACTAGGACAGCACTAGGCTGATCCCAGTTGTTAGTTAGGAAACCTGTATGTTTAGTCAGAGGTCAAGTTGACCAAGATTTATTTTGTTTATGTTTCTTTTGCTTTGCTGTGTTTTGTCACTGTAAATAGAAAATACCTTTTTGATTTTGAAAACCACAACCTCCGTTTGCTGGGCCTGTTTTTGTGTGGGGAGCCCATCCCGGGGGTCACACACACCCGCTGCCGAGCTAACCCCCTCACAGTTGGTGGAGAACCAGTGGCAGTTTTTTTTTAAGCCAGCATGGAGGAGATACTGAAACAGCTGGCTCTAGCAAATGCCAATCAACAGCAGACAAATGCAGGTTTGCAAAAGAGCCTTGCAACTCATCAACAGAGCCTTGCAGCTCAACAACAGAACTTCGCAGCCCAGCAGCAAGCTCATCAACAGAGCCTTGCAGCCCAGCAGCAAGCTCATCAACAGAGCCTTGCAGCCCAGCAGCAGACAAACGCAACTTTGCAACAGAGTCTGGAGGCTCAGCAACAAGCCCAGCAGCAATCTGAGGCCCGCTTCATAGACCTGTTGCAGAAGCAAGAGCAGAGACTACAACAACAGATGGAAGCAGTAATGCAGCAACGTCCGCAGACCAGTGAGGAAAGCCGTCCCACTAATACCGCGTCCTTTGGGGGTAATTTTGGAGTGTGGAGGGTATTTGTGCAGTGTGGGGGGGGTAATGCTGGGGGTTAATAACCGCGTCCTTTGGGGTGAGTCGTTTATTGACAAAAATGACTGGAGAGGATGATCCAGAGGTATTTTTGACCACATTTGAAAGGACCGCTGAAAGAGAAAAGTGGCCTGAGGAGCAGTGGGCTGGACTGGTGGCTCCTCTGTTAACTGGTGAATCGCAGAAAGCTTACTATGACCTAGAGCCTAACCAAGCAAAAGACTATGCAATGCTAAAAGCTGAAATATTGGCAAGGCTGGGTGTCACCCAGGCTGTCCGGGCTCAGCGTGTGCATAACTGGACTTTCCAGCTTGGAAAACCCCCCAGGTCTCAAATGTATGATCTCATTCACCTGAGCAGAAAGTGGCTACAGCCAGAGACTTTGTCCGCACCAAAGATTGTGGAACGTGTTTTAATGGATCGGTTTTTGAGAGCTCTTCCTACTGCCATCCAAAAGTGGGTAAGCCATGGAGACCCAGAGACGGCCGATGGTCTTGTGGATCGTGTGGAGAAATACTTGGCTACAGAGAACCTGATGGCCTCTTCCAGAGACACTCGGACTTTCCACCCTAAGACCAGACCATCCCCAGGGGCGGATAAGAGGATTCCAAGGGGTGAGGGTGGAGAGAGTGAGAGGGTGGGAGCTCTACTCCAAGTTTGGCGAGAACAGCCTGGGAAATCAGCGGCTCAAGAGGCCGCAAGAAGGATCGTTTGCTACCGCTGCCGGCAAGCGGGACATATTGCAGCCAATTGCCCGGTTGTGGAGGAACCCATGCAGTGTGACTTTCTGACGGGCAGACATCAGTCGCTGTGTGCGACAGTCGCATGCACTGCCATTCGAGGAACTGAGAAACATTTATGCAAAATGTGTGTTAATGGTAGAAATGTTGTGGTATTGCTGGATTCAGGTAGCCTTGTGACCCTGATAAAGGCTGAGTTAGTTAAAACAGAGGTCTCTGGGAATAGCAAGGTAGCTGTTATTTGTGTGCATGGGGACACCCGAGAGTATCCAGTGACTACAGTGTGTTTCGAGACCCCCAAAGGTACCCTCTTTCATCCAGTGGGCTTAGTATCTCAGTTACCGCATGACGCCATTGTGGGAAGGGATTTTCCGAAGTTCTGGGAACTGTGGGATGATCCTGAGCCCCCCACTGGTGCCCCTATGTACCAGGAATGTGATAGCCAGAACTCCCCTGAGAGTGGTGAGGACTCTCCGGAATTTCCCTTATCAGTATTGGCAGGGGAGACTCAAGAAACTGGAGAGGAGCCCACCTCCTCAGACGAAAACCTACCGTCTGTGGAGTTTTCTGATCTTGAGGTTCACAGGGAAAACTTTGCCACAGAACAGTTGAAAGACCCCGCCCTAATAAAGGCACGGGAAAACGTAGTGAAAATAGATGGCGAGTTAGTGAACCCAGATAATACCTGCACTTACCCATACTTCAGCGTAGAGAAGGACCTACTGTATCGGGTGGCAAAAAGGGCAGAAGAAACCGTTGAGCAGCTTGTGGTGCCCAAACCTTACAGGAAGTTGGTGTTGGAGTTGGCCCATGGGCACATTCTTGGAGGTCATCTGGGGACAGAGAAAACCCGAGAGAGGGTATTACAGAGATTCTATTGGCCGGGGGTGATGAAGGACATAGAAAATTATTGTTCCTCCTGCCCTGTGTGTCAGAGGTCGGCCCCGATGCCACATTTCCGTAGCCCGCTGGTCCCTCTACCCATCATTGAGGTCCCGTTTGAGAGGATCGCCATGGATTTGGTAGGTCCTATAATCAAGTCCGCTAGGGGGCACCAGTACATATTAGTTATAATGGACTATGCCACCCGTTATCCAGAAGCGATCCCTCTCCGAAATACCTCGGCCAAAACCATAGCCAAAGAGCTATCTCTTGTGTTTAGCCGGGTGGGTATTTGTAAAGAACTGCTTACGGACCAAGGTACACCCTTTATGTCCCGGGTTATGAAGGAGCTGTGTAAATTGTTCAAAGTGACGCAATTACGTACATCTGTGTATCACCCCCAAACCGATGGGCTGGTTGAAAGATTCAACAAAACCCTAAAACAAATGTTGAAGAAAGTGGTGGATAGAGATGGAAAGGATTGGGACTGTCTACTTCCTTATCTGATGTTTGCTATTAGGGAGGTGCCCCAATCCTCTACGGGATTCTCCCCCTTTGAGTTACTGTATGGGAGACACCCAAGAGGGCTGTTGGATATTGCCAAGGAAACTTGGGAAAGTGAGAGTTCTCCCCACAGGAGTGTGATTGAGCATGTCGCCCTGATGCAAGACCGAATTGCACAGGTAATGCCCATCGTGAAGGAACATTTGGCCCAAGCGCAGTTAGCACAGCAGAGAGTGTACAACCGTGGAGCCAAGACCCGTACCTTTTCCCCGGGGGATAGGATACTGGTACTTGTCCCTACGGTTGAAAGTAAATTCCTTGCCAAATGGCAAGGCCCCTACGAGATAATGGAAAAAGTGAGCGAAGTGAATTACAAGGTCAGACAACCAGGAAGGCGAAAGCCCGAACAGATCTATCACGTTAATCTGTTGAAAGCCTGGAGGGATAGAGAGTCCCTAGTCGCAGACACTTGGTCACCAGCTCAAACTGGTTGCGTGATTCCTGAGGTTGGAATAGCAGCCACCTTGTCACAACCCCAACAACAGGAGGTTAAGGAGTTTGTGCTTCGCAACAAGGAGGTATTCTCTGAGCTGCCGGGACAAACATCTGGGGTAGAGCATGACATCATTACCCCGCCCGGTGAAAGGGTGAAGTTAAAACCCTATCGGATCCCAGAGGCCCGACGGGAGGCAATACGGGAGGAAGTACAGAAAATGCTGAACTTAGGGGTGATAGAGGAGTCCCAAAGTGATTGGTCTAGTCCCATTGTGTTGGTGCCTAAACCGGATGGGAGCTGGCGATTTTGTAACGATTTTCGTCAGTTGAACAAAGTTACAAAATTTGACACCTACCCCATGCCACGTATAGATGAGTTGATCGACCGGCTGGGAACAGCCCGATACATGACGACTCTTGACCTCACAAAAGGGTATTGGCAAATCCCCCTGGCCAAGTCGGCCAAAGAGAAAACCGCATTTGTAACCCCAGACGGGGCGTTCCAATATAAAAGAATGCCGTTCGGGTTACAGAATGCGCCGGCCACATTCCAGCGGAAAATGGACCAGATGCTGAGGCCCCATCGGAAGTATGCTGCGGCTTACCTGGATGACGTAATTGTCCATAGCACAGATTGGGCCTCACATCTGCCAAAAGTGCAAGCAGTCCTGGACTCTGTTCGGGAAGCGGGGTTTACGGCTAACCCCAAGAAGTGTACCATTGGGCAGGAAGAGGCCAAATATCTTGGGTACACCATTGGGAGGGGAGTAATAAAACCCCAACTCAACAAAGTCGAGGCCATCCAGAGTTGGCCACGTCCCAACAGCAAGAAGCAGGTACGAGCCTTTCTGGGAATCGCTGGGTATTATCGGCGATTCATTCCCCACTTTGCTTCTAAGGCTGTGCCCCTAACCAACCTGACGAAGGGGAAAGGGTCGGTCATGATTAAATGGACCCCCGAGGCTGAGGCAGCATTCCAATTCTTGAAACAAGCCTTATGTAGCCAGCCAGTGTTGTACTCACCCGACTTCTCTAAAGACTTTGTCGTACAAAGTGATGCGTCAGATGTGGGGTTAGGAGCAGTATTGTCCCAGGTCTGGAACGGGGAAGAGCACCCAGTCATTTACCTCAGCAGGAAGTTGAAGTCCCATGAGGTAACTTACGCCACCGTTGAAAAGGAGTGTTTAGCGGTGAAGTGGGCTCTAGATTCCCTTCGGTACTACCTGCTAGGTAGGCACTTTGACTTGGTTACGGATCACGCTCCGTTAAAGTGGATGGCTCAAAACAAGGAAACAAATAGAAGAGTGAATAGGTGGTTCCTGGCCCTCCAGGAATTCAACTTCACAGTAAAGCATCGCCCTGGCGTTCAAATGGGGAATGTGGATGCTTTGTCTCGAGTACATGAATGCCTGATTGCTGGTGTTCCAACCCCGAGGTTAAAACAAGAGGGGGGGGGTATGTGACAGCAGGAAGGTAAAGTCACCTGGTTGCATCCAGGGGGGTAGATATATTTCGCCCAGATTCAGGCTTTACGCCGACTTATACAACTAGGTGGAGAGTTGTATAAGCCCAGCTGGGGCTAGTGGGCTCATGGATGACTCATACCTCTAGGGAGAGTGTGGGGCGTCGTGCAGACAGGGAGTTGATGAGACCAGCTGAAGCTTGTCAGCTCGTTTAAGGCCTCTATAAGAACTCCCAGATTCATTAGGTGTAAGCTCATGCCTGGACCCAGACCTGTGTGGACTGTCTAGGGAGAGTGAACCCCTGTGCGGTGAGACAAAGCCTGTGTGGCTATTTGCTTGGACATTTAAAACCAGGGACTTAGGGACTAGGACAGCACTAGGCTGATCCCAGTTGTTAGTTAGGAAACCTGTATGTTTAGTCAGAGGTCAAGTTGACCAGGATTTATTTTGTTTATGTTTCTTTTGCTTTGCTGTGTTTTGTCACTGTAAATAGAAAATAAACCGCACCTTTTTGATTTTGAAAACCACAACCTCCGTTTGCTGGGCCTGTTTTTGTGTGGGGAGCCCATCCCGGGGGTCACACACACCCGCTGCCGAGCTAACCCCCTCACACTATGCTTACTTTACCCAGCCATGAGTGTGTCAGCGTATTCCACTTTTGTAGATCCTCTCTAATATTATTCAATAATGGAATATAGTTATATTTAAAAAGAGACTGAGTGTGAGGCGTAAGATTCACTCCCAAATATTTCATTTTACGTTGAACCTATCTAAAAGGGAAGAGGGGTTTTAAATAGGGTTGTCCCGATACCACTTTTTTAAGACCGAGTACAAGTACCGATACTTTTTTTCAAGTACTCGCCGATACCGATTACCGATACTTTTTTTCAATGTCATGTGACAGTTTGAAAGATGGGGACTGATAGGTGGCACTTATGGGCACGGATCGATGGCACTTATGGGCACTGATAGGTGGCACTTGTGGGCAGTGATAGGTGGCACTGATAGGTGGCACTTGGGGGCACTGATAGATGGCACTTGTGGGCAGTGATAGGTGGCACTTGTGGGCACTGATAGGTGGCACTGATTGCACAGAAAGGTGGCACTTGTGGGCACTGATAGGTGGCACTTGTGGGCACTGATAGGTGGCACTTGTGGGCACAGAAAGGTGGCACTTGTGGGCACAGAAAGGTGGCACTGATTGCACAGAAAGGTGGCACTTGTGGGCACTTGTGGGCACTGATAGGTGGCACTTGTGGGCACTGATAGGTGGCACTTGTGGGCACAGAAAGGTGGCACTTGTGGGCAGTGATAGGTGGCACTTGTGGGCAGTGATAGGTGGCACTTGTGGGCAGTGATAGGTGGCACTTGTGGGCACTGATAGGTGGCTGTCACTGAAATGCTGCGGGGGGGTGGGGGGGAAATGACACAGGATTTAAGAAAAAGAAAAACTGCTGCAACGCCCATCTTGGTACACCCTGCACTCGGCTGCAGTAAGCAACAGCAGACATCTTGTTACACCCAGCCCATATAGCTCGGGCTGGGTGTAACAAGATGTCTGCTGCTGCTTACTGCAGCCGAGTGCAGGGTGTACCAAGATGGGCGTGGGGACGTTCAGCCGCTGACGGCGACCGAATGTGACAGCACCGGTCACCGATCCTGATGCGGCTGCGCCCTGAACCCCTGCCAGCTTACCAGGTTCAACTGCAGGTGAGGGACTCGCTCTCCGCCCGCGGACTCCGTCCACCGACTGTGCCCGCCCTCTTCAGCCAGACTCCGCCCGCACTTTCCTCTTCCGCCCTCCCCAGCCACTGACTCCTCCCGCCCTCTCCGGCCAGACTCCGCCCGCACTCCCCCGCCTTCTCTCCTGCCCTCCCCAGCCACTGACTCCTCCCGCCCTCTCCGGCCACAAAAAAAAAGTATCGGGTGAAGCATCGGGAGCATTTGCGCGAGTACAAGTACTCGCGCAAATGCTTGGTATCGGTCCCGATACCGATACTAGTATCGGTATCGGGACAACCCTAGTTTTAAACTTTCCACCTCCCTTCCTGGTAGGTTGATATTTAGAATTTCGGACTTGGAAATATTAATTTTAAAATTAGAAAGTGTCTGAAAAGTAGAAAAAGCTGTCATTAAATTAGGAAGCGAGATACGGGGCTGCTGAATAAAAAATAAAATATCATCCGCATATGCCGCATATTTGTGAGTTTTATTACCTACTTGAATCCCATGTATATTTATGTTATGTCTTATAGTTGCCAGAAAGGGTTCAAGGGTAAGGGCAAATAAAAGGGGAGAAAGGGGACAGCCCTGTCTAGTCCCATTGAATAGTTGAAATGACTCACTCAAAGTGCCGTTTATGCGGATTTGTGCCGTGGGATTAGAGTAAAGGGAGATAATACGATAGAACATCTTGGGTCCCAACCCAAAATGTCGCAGGGTCATTTTTAAGTAATCCCAGTCCACCCTATCAAACGCTTTTTCTGCATCTGTGGATACAAATAGGGTGGACTGGGACGACCTTTGAGCGTATTGTATAAGAGATATAGCCCGGAGAGAATTATCCTTGGCTTCTCTATGTGGGATAAAGCCCGTCTGATCCGTAGAAATCCAACTGGGTATAAGGGGGAGTAGTCTGTTAGCCATTACCTTTGAATATAATTTGATATCAACATTCAATAGGGAAATTGGCCTGTAGCTACTACATTGAGTAGAATCCTTATCTGTTTTAAGAATAACTGAAATGTGAGCTATAAGAGATTCCGGGCGTAATCCCGAGATCTGTGAAATTGAGTTGGCATAGGCAGTAAGCTGGGGCAAGAGAACGTCACTAAATGTTTTGTAGTATCGGGTAGTGTAACCGCCCGGTCCCGGAGCCTTACCTATTGGTGAAGATTTCAGGGCTGCCTGAAATTCCTCCACCGAAAATTCAGATTCAAGTTCACTGAGGGATGAATTTGGAATTTTAGGCAAATTCGCTTCTTTTAAGTATGCTAACATGAGGCTACGTCTCTCCTTCACAGTCAGAGACGGAGAATCACACTGCACTTTATAAAGATCTGCATAATAATCCCTAAAAGCTTTAGCAATATGAGGAGTCGCTTGGACTAAGTTACCATTAGATAGTTTTATTTTAGGGATAAATGATCTAGTCTGTTTTTCTTTAAGGGATCTTGCTAGTTGTCTGCTAGGTTTATCCCCCCACTCATAGAGTTTTTGCGAATAACGTTGGAATTTCCGAGCTGTGTCTAGATTAAGCAGATTTTTTAGTTCTTCTTGTTTCAGCGTAAGTGCTTCTAAATGGGATATGTGTAAGGTGAGTTTGTGTTGTTTATCGAGTTCAGTTATTTGATGAAGGACCTGCTCAAGTTGTTGACCATGCTCTCTTTTCCTCCTTGCCCCAAGTTCTATGAATCGGCCTCTCATAGTTGCCTTGTGAGCTTCCCATATAATAGCAGGGGATGTCTCAGAAGGTTTGTTGTCTCTAAAATATTGTGATATATGAGAGGCAAACATTGAAACCTCTGTTACATTAGAGAGAAGAGAATCGTTGAGTTTCCAATTATTGGAGCGCTAAGGTAAAGTGGGCATGGTCATTGTCATCGACACAGGTGCATGATCTGATAATGTCGCTGTGCCTATATCCGCAGATTTTATTAGTGGGAGGTGATAGTGATCTAAAAAAATATTATCTATTCGGGAATAAGACTGATGAGTCTTTGAAAAATGGGAGAAATCTTTTTCTTTTGGATGTAAGATACGCCACAGGTCTATCAATTGCCAGTCTATAAGTCTCTTTTTAACAAAAGACAGACGCTTAAAAGAGATATTAGAACGACCATGGGATGTGTCCAAAACAGGATCTAGCGACATATTTATGTCTCCTGCCAGTACAATTAGTCCCTCGGCAAAGAGTGATAAATCAGTAAGAGTTTGAGAAAAAAAAGTAGATTGGTTTTGGTTCGGGCAATATATGTTTGCTAAGGTACATTGGGTGGTGCCCAGGAAACCCTTTAAAAAAAGAAAACGGCCATGGTCATCCGCTTGCATATCTGAAAAACGAAAGGGTACACTACCACTAAAACCAATGGCCACACCCTTCGCCTTATTTGTATCTGAAAGGCTATAGTACCACTGAGGAAAATATACCGAGTTCAATTTGACCTGCGTAGTATGGGTTAAATGTGTTTCCTGAAGATACACAATAGAAGAAGCCAATTTCTGTAATTCACTGGTGACCTGATGTCGTTTAGCCGCCACGTTTAAACCCCTTACATTATAGGAGGTGACTTTGAGTGTGGTCATTGTCTCAGTAGAGCGTAACCCTTAAGCCTACTTATCCATGCATGCCGGTCTGAGAGGG
This sequence comes from Rana muscosa, assembly GCA_029206835.1. Lineage (NCBI taxonomy): Eukaryota > Metazoa > Chordata > Amphibia > Anura > Ranidae > Rana > Rana muscosa. The sequence continues at coordinate 285,585,590 of CM055117.1, forward strand.
GGAAAGATAATAAAAAAGAAACAGGTATATATTGAAAAGAAAGAGAAAAAAGAAACAAATTTACATAAACAACAAAAATGTCCATACGGACACGTGTGGGAAACCTTAATTTGTCACGCAGATATCTGCGGTGGTCCCTGTGGGGGAAGAGAGACCGGGCAGCCATCCAGAGCTCCCTTAGGAGAACGGATAAAAAAACTCGAGGGCTACCCGCTCTCCCCAACCCCAAAAGGAAAGAAGGGAAGGGCAACGTGTTGTATAAACAACACATACTAGAAATAACAAAGCTGCGCAACACTAAATTGAATACCAAAAATGAATGAACATAAAATGTAACAATAATTGACTCTAATGAAAATGTTTTTCAACAACAAATAAATTGAAATAAAATCAAATAAATAAAATAAATTAAATGAAAATCCCAACTAATATCAGACAGTCAATTGAAGACTGAATATTAGAAGCTGGAAAAAGAAAGCTCAGTCCTGTGGATAATTATTGAGATAAAAAGAGCTGAAGATCATGTAAGCAAGTACAGCAGACAGGGGTCTTCTCACTCCACCACTGGTGACTTCAAACGCAATATACACCCTTGAAATAGTGCCAGGTATTCAATAGACAAAGATTCCACCACCACTAGTAATCACTGCCGCTTACCAGAGCAAAGGATCTGTGCACAGATCAATGTCAACAGATGGCTATTTCCCTGCCAGGGTCTCTGTAATACTGTTTTTCAGGATTCCACGCCACTTCTCTCCAAATATCACCATTGACAGGATGTAAAAGGAAACAAAGCCACCATAGCGTGAATCCGATTTAACTTTGTTTAATAGATAAAAGAATGCACTTACATATATGTCACGAATAACAAGCGTGTGGTAAAAAATAAGCCGGCCAGCTATACAAGCCCTCTCGCTCCAGGACTCGTTCTGGATGTTGGTGACGTCAGCACGTCGCTCCTCCCTACGCCGTTTCGTCACAACTGACGTCGTCCTGGGGCACGGGCGACGTGCTAACCCACCACATTATATATTCATATACACAATGGGAATGCCCAGATCTGATCCTCCAGCGTCCCCGCCTTGCAAATCGCCATTTTGGACCAGGGCAAACAATGCCCATATCTATATTAATAGACATATTCGTGTTCCAAAAACCTGGCTATGCAGATTAAATCCCAAAAAAAGAGAGAGAAGATATATCTATTCAAATACTCGGACTATTTAGAAGAGGAAAATCCAGGATACTATTCCTATGCATGGCTGGCTGGTGGTGCCGCGCACAGCAAAGGCGAATCATAACCTGGATATCGCCTGTATTTAAAAAGAAGCTATACTACTTCTGCTCTAAAAATGACATAGGGCATAACTGCGTGCTATATTCACACAGTCATGCTCCATTCATAATTTTAAAATAATTCATTTTAAAATTTAATTGTTATTAGCAAAAAAGGGTTAGCAGAGCCATCTAGTGGCCATTTAGCATATCCCTCCTCAACCAAACAAAATATAAAAATATCTTAGAATTAAAAGTAGATGAGCAAAAATGCACCAAGACCGCAGGATTGCATACCCCCGCAACCATGACAGTTAGCACGGGACATGCAATCCCTGTATCAGGTAACTAGGAAGATGGGGATCTGTTTTAATCAAATTTTCCTTCTTAATCTGAATGGATTGTTTTTAACTTCTAGACTCAAAGTTGGGATAATTGAGAAAATAAATACCAAACTGAATCGCTAAATTCAAGAACACTGACCAGGTTCACACAGTAAATAATGTGCAATGCAATGAACTTCTGGAGAATCAAATCTAGTTCACATAAATACAAATTCTCAACATTCTAAAAGGATCCTATGCATTATCTATGAATGCGTTCACGTCTACATCAATATTCAAGCCATATGGGGTATAACAACGAACCCTATAAATCCAGGACATAGGAGAATTATGCTCCACCAGCATTCAGCTGTGCGTAGAATAGTGAGCAGAAAAATACTTTTTGCTCCAGTAATACACAACAGACCATGAGCATTAGATCTTTTTAGAACATTTAACTTTAACAGCTAAATCTCATTTAATTCGACATAATAGCTTACAGATATATTCAGTCAGAGAGAAAAAACGCATATTAGCCTAATTACTCTTTACTCATCTATGTTGTTGTTCAGTGCTTGGCGCGGAAAAGCGCCCTTTTTTAGTAGGAGATTTTTGCCAATGAGAGTCCTGAATATGCGAAAACTTAGGGATCGGATCCTGCCAGTTCGGGAGATCTATTGATGGAAGATTAAGGACCTTTAGAAATTGTGGTAGGTCCTCTGGGAACCGGAGGGTATGAAAGCGACCATCTTTGTTAGCAATGAGGCACGCCGGAAAACCCCATCTATAAGTGATCCAATTAGAACGTAAATGTTCCAAGAGTGGTTTAAGAACTCTGCGGCGATCCAAGGTTTCTTTAGACAAGTCCGAAAAGATATTAAGAGTCGCTCCATCAAAGTCAATGTTGGGAGTACCCCTCATCTTGGCCATTATGGCATTCTTATCTGTATAGTAATGTAGGCGGCATATTACATCTCTAGGTTGCTCAGTGACTATGTTACGTGGCCTGAAAGCCCGATGAACTCGGTCAAAGCGTAGTGGATCGGTGGGTGCATTTCCCAACACTGAGTTAAATATACCGGTGATTGACGACTCCAGATCCTTATCACCAGTCGCTTCGGGCAGACCTCTGATTCGCAAGTTGTTTCTGCGATTTCTATTCTCGAGGTCCTCAAGCTTATATAGTGAGGCACGATGAGCACAGGCTATCTGTGTGACAGTCTTTTGTAGTTCTCTTATAGCTGTTTCATGAGTGTCTTGTCTCTGTTCTGTGTCCTCTACCCTTTCGAGGATATGCGCCATATCTGTTCTCACCCCCGCTATTTCCTTTTTTATTGATGTTTCAAGTCCATGGAACATCCCAGCTAACTCTTTTCTAATGCCGGTCAGCAGAGACGACATATCTGAACCCGTGGGGGACTCAGGTTCTTCCAGGAGATCTAAACAGCAAGATGGTGCAGGTGAGCTTTTTTTTTCAACGATTGCTAATGAAGCGAGAGATGCGTTGCGTCTCGTGTATCTAGTTTGACTGCTGCAAGCGTCAGGGCCGTTTCCACTGGTAACCAGGAAGCGCTGTATAGAGCTAGCAGCAACTTGATTACTATGTTTTTTAGAGCTGACAGAGCGATTTTTTTTGGATATCTTTGTTGGCATAATTGGAGCTTTAAGGCTGAATGCTGAGTGGAGTAACCCTCAGTTTTATCTGCTTAGCAACATATGTACCACATAGTATGGAACATATTCAGGCCCATATCAACCATACAGTCTTACTGATATTATTTCTGTTAAATATGCTTTTTCAATGATTTTATAAATACTACCACTGGGTATTGTATCATGGTTCAATAAAAGTGCTGTCCGACCATAACATACATCCGCAAAAGAGCCAAAACACAAATCCAGGTATATATCTCCAAGGTATATTTCCTTGTTTTCTGTTGTTTGTCAATGTCTCATAATCACATGAAAAAGTAAATAGTTATTGCTGACTGCCGGTATAACACAATTCAACTAAGGAGGCCGAAGGGAAAGAGCTATGTGTCAGAGGAGGCTGAAATCAAGGGCTGGCTGGCTGGGAGTCTGGGTGTAGCAAGATGGCCGCCGACTTCCAGGAGTAGGCCGGAGCCGCAGCCTTTCCTAAAACAGTAACCGACCAAAGAAGCACTGCTTCGTCTAGGGCAAAACCTCTAGACCAGCACCTATGCGATCCGCTACTTTTAGGGGTACAAACACAGAAAAAGGAGTGTACCTGGGAGGCTATGATGATGCGGCCGTCCTCTCGGATTCTGGAATAGCGTGGGGTCTCAGGGTGTCATCGGGCCGCAGATGTATAATGTCGGCGCACTCCCCAACTTCAGACGGCAGACCCGCTGTCCTCTCTAACCGGCGAAACCACCAGAAGTTGTGTCCAGTCCCCCTCCTCCAGTGCAGCAAATGGATGGATGGATGGCTGCCGGGCGGTTACAGGTAAGGCAGACAAGACAGCGCGGCAGCGGAGCTCCCAGTCCTCTCACGGCCGTCCCTGCAGCAGCAGCCAGCTAGAGCGACAATTTCGACGGTTCGATGATTCGACAGCTCCGGTTCGATGATTCGACAGCTCCGGTTCGATGATTCGACAGCTCCGGTTCCTTGACCTCAGCTCGAGAGACAGGCCATCAGTGAATTCTTCCAGCGCTCGCAGCTCCCTTGTGCATGGATAGCTGTATGACTGAATGGCAGGGCGGCTGTAGCCGTAAGCAGCCTTTCATAGTGTGGGGCGTGGACTTAGTCCCCCTGAGCCATGATTGGCCAAAGGCACCCTGCCTTTGGCCAATTATAGCTCTCTTAGCAGAGCGTGCTGTGATTGGCCAAAGCATGCAGGTCAGATGCATGCTTTAGCCAATCATCATACAGCAATGCACTGCGATCTCGCAGTGCATTATGGGGCGTTCCGCGACGCTCTAATTTTCAGCGAACGCCCCATAATTTTCGCTCTTCATGAAACGGGCGAACACCCGATGTTCGAATCGAACTTATGTTTGACCCGAACATCAAGCTCATCCCTACATGCAGCCATCGCTGAACTGCATGCATGTAGATAAGTCTCAGAGATACCCTTGTCAGTTCTGGGATGGGACATTTGCAAATGTGTACCGGCACACGCAGACGGTAAAGCAACGCACACATGCAGGAGTTCTCAGCCTGTGTATTGGCACATGCGCACCTCTCTTCCGGTTAGCATCCTGCCAATTGATAGTTTCAACTCTGGGAAGAGCCATTATCACAAGAAGCATTTAGCTTCATCGGTCACCAGTTTAGGAGCTCTGCTCCTAGGTGTGATGCAGCCTGTGGGACTCCTGTGTCTGTGCTGTCCTAAAGGTCTTGTGGAGAAGGGTTGTTCTGCAATAACCCAGTCTGGGAGATCAACAGGGTTTGTGGAGAGGAACTGAAACATCCCAAGGAGTTGTCCTAGGTGTTGCAAGATGAATCTCTTGCCATTCAGATGAACCTGTTGGTTAAAAGGGTAACTCCAGGTGTAATTGCCACAGGACTGCTGGATTCTGTCCAGGAGGAGTTTTAGCTGACTCAGCATTAGTGGGGTTCTGTGTGATGGATCTGCGAGTGGCTGGATTTCTACTTCATCAAACTGCAAGGCGCCACAGTTTCATGCTTTGCACATGATCTCATTGAGTGTAAAGAAATGGATGCAGCATAGTTCATCCCTGGGTTGCGATCTGTCTGAACTCCCAGGGAAGTTGACGCTGTATACTCTGCCTATCTCAGATCAATAGAAAAGTAGTTTGTTGTCCAGCATATTAAGGATTATCATTACTGTAAATTTTAGATTGGAATCAACAGGGATGATTCAAATGTTATTATTTCTCCTGCTGTGGTGTTTGAGCTCATACTAAAAATAGGTGCAATAGGTAGAGGAGGGCCATGTGCTTAACTTGTTTTCCATGTGTAGCGGGTATTTGAATTTAGGGGAAGCATCTGGGTGGTAGTGTAACCCAGATGCCCTGATTGCTAGGGAATCTGAGGTCCTTTTATGGTTCTTGGAGGACTCTGGTGGTGTGAGGTTCCCTGGGCCTATAGGTGGCGTTGTTGCCGGGGGCCGGAGGTGAACTCACACTGCAGGACTGTGCCTTTTTGTCCTCCCCTGGAGCTGGTACAGCGGGGTGGGGAACCCGCTGTGGCGCGAAGGGAGAGGAGATAAAAGGGGCGGACGCCCTTACCACGGGGTCAGAGTGCAGAGTTGAAGGAGTGCAGAGTCGAAGGAGTGCAGAGCGCGAAGGGAGAGGAGATAAAAGGGGCGGACGCCCTTACCACGGGGTCAGAGTGCAGAGTGCAGAGTGGCCGGAGCGGAGATGGAGTCCATCTCAGGCACCTTTAGCCTGGGGTGAGGTACTATGGAGAATGCCGGGGGCTCAGTACCTTCGACTGAGTTCCGCGAGGGTGGAGGAATCCGAGGGGGCCCTAATTCCTTGGGTACCCGTGTCTGAGTTCGTGAGGTCTGGTGAGCAGAACTTCTCTGGAGAGTCCGGCGCAGCATCGCTGGTGACAGAGAGGCCTCCGGTATCTCCCTTGGACGGATATCCTTCCTCTGACAGGGGCCGTGTTAGCGAAGGTGATTCACGTTCTATTTCACATAGTCAGTGGCAGTGACTATTCGCCACTGGTGATACCACAGTGGTTGGCAAGAGAAGGGAAAGGATTGTGCCTCGACCTAACCCCATTGAGACTAAGTTGTTGCAAAAGAATCCAACTTAACCGTGCTGTGTGTTTATTCGCTGAGAAGAATAAAACTGTGTTGGACCTATTCACTGTGTGGAACTCTGGTCACTAGGAGCAAAGGAGTCAGGGACGAAGTACAGGACTTGACACTAGGACACCTACACAAAGCCCGACCTTTCTGGCCTTCACCTCTTCACTATGGAGGACATGGGCCGTAGTGTATCTCATCCCTCCCCCGAGCACTAACACCCCTAGACAAAGAAAGACAAGCCGAGACTGAGAAGGGGTGAGAGGGGTGAGGTCGCTACACATGTCTTGATTTCAGGCGAGAAATTTGGTACAACATGGCATTGCATGTGTGATTCACTTCTTGTAGGTCCCTAGATAAGACTGCTTCAATTCTGGTGAAGAAATCAAAATCCTGTATAAAGGGTAGAGAAAATAGCATGTGAGAGATCTTATTGATCTCAAGGTTAGGGGAAGTCACTTTTGTGGCTGGTGGTTGGCAGGATAGGTCCAAACTGGGGTGAGCATTTTTTTTTTTTTTGTCCCTCCATCCTCCTTCTTGCACAAATGGTTTAAAATTTTATTTTTATTTAAGCTTATTTTTTGTGCTTCATCACAGTTATCCTAGTAGGTGTGTGGTTACGGAACTGCAACTTTGTGGTATGTCTGCGCACGTATGGCGGATTTCCATGTCCGCAGTACAATGCGGCCAGGGCGGTCGTTAAGTGGATAATATTTGCACCAGAACATATTTGAGTTTTAAGAAGATGTAAGTTTAATGCCGACACACCATTGAACCGTAAAATATTTTGTTACGTGAAGATCCATGTGTGTCCCAATCTTGGCCCTATTAGTGGGCATGAAGGTGGGGCAAAAAAAAAGGACAATGAGATTGCGCTTAGAAACATGTATTGCACACTTCCAACCTAAACATGAACTTCCATCCTCACCAAAAATTTAAATTGGTAAATGTTAACCACTTACGCAAATCGCCGTAGCTGGATGTCATTACTTTGACGCTAAATACCGTTGTTATGCCAACAGCTAGTTGATATAACCCCGATATTTTCATCAACGGCGGGCGGTTCTCTTTAAGATGAAAGTGGTCTCTGTGGCGGATTCTCCACGAGATAACTTTTTTTTGGGGTAGGGAGAGGGCCCCACTCCCGCTGTGCTCCGGTTGTCTCTGCCGATTACCGGAGCCGTTGGGAGCGGCGGAGACAGTGGCGGAATTTTCATGGTCGCAGCACTCGCAGTTGCGACTGGGCCCTGTAGTTCTGCCAAGTCCCGGGGGCCCGCCACCCGCCCATCACGGCATTGCTGGCAGGGGAGGACTGACCATTCGGTCAGATTATAGCTGCCCCGCCTCTTCACTGCCCCCTCAGCCAATAGGAACATGCTGTACACGCCCCCTTCCACAGCGCGGCTTTTTTGACCCAAGAGCAGGAGATGAGGAGAGGAGAGGGAGGCGGGGACACAGCCTGAAGTGTGGGATGGACTGCTGCCTGATAAGGTAAACTGGCTGAGCTTTACATAATGGATTCTTGTCTATGGATTAGCCTGGTGAGCAGTGAGGGAGAGGATGTGTTACCTCTAGCATGGCTCCTCCTGTCTCTGAGGCTATTAGATCGATTTTGTGTGTGAGAAGAGCACTGCTGCTGGAGGAAGAACATGTCCTGAATGTCTCCCCAATCTCTACTAACTACATCTCCTACTCATTAGCTGCCCACCACTAAACAAGCACAGTCCCCTCCTCTCCTGTATTACCAACTAATGTGTCTGTGAGCTGCTGGGGCACTACAAGTCCCAGCATGCCAGGAGATGGGGGCAGCAGTGTGTTCAATCAGGCTGATTTTTGGGTAAAAAATGCTGGTGTGTGACTGTGTCTATGTGTATATACTGTGTGTGTATGTATAGTGTGTGTATATACTGTGTGTATAGTGTGTGTATATACTGTATGTATAGTGTGTGTGTGTGTATATACTGTATGTATAGTGTGTGTGTATATAGTGTGTGTGTATATACTGTATGTATAGTGTGTGTGTATATACTGTATGTATAGGGGTCTGTACTAAGGGGGGCTGTGTAATACACCGTGGGTCTGCTCTAAGGGGGTGTGTCTATACTGCGGGGGTCTGCACTAAGAGGGTGTCTATACTGCGGGGGTCTGCACTAAGAGGATGTCTATACTGCGGGGGTCTGCACTAAGAGGGTGTCTATACTGCGGGGGTCTGCACCAAGTGGGGTGTCTATACTGCAGGGTTCTGTACTAAGGGGGCTGTGTAATACACTGTGGGTCTGCACTAAGGGGGTGTCTATACTGCGGGGGTCTGCACTAAGAGGGTGTCTATACTGCCAGGGTCTGCACTAAGGGGGGTGTCTATACTGCGGGGGTCTGCACTAAGAGGGTGTCTATACTGCGGGGGTCTGCACTAAGGGGGGTGTCTATACTGCGGGGGTCTGCACTAAGGGGGGTGTCTATACTGCGGGGGTCTGCACTAAGGGGGGTGTCTATACTGTGGGGGTCTGCACTAAGAGGGTGTCTATACTGCGGGGGTCTGCACTAAGAGGGTGTCTACCCACAGTAAAGTATAGACAAAGATAAAGTATCAAAATCATGCTTTTCGGGGGGGGGGCCCTTCATGATTTCTTGCACCGGGGCCCTGAAGTTTCTAGTTACGCCTCTGGGCGGAGACGATTGCGTCCTCTCCCCTGGCAGGCCTGGAGCCGAGTGAAGGAAAGATGGCCCCCGCTCGGCTCTATAACATTAGATGGCAGAAGCGACGTCAAATGTCACTTCCGCCCAATGATCTTAAAGGGGAAATTTATTTTTTTGCCCAAAAAAAAAGACATTTCATTTTTTACTGCATTCAAGTGTAAATATGAGATCTGAGGTCTTTTTGACCCCAGATCTCATATTTAAGAGGTCCTGTCATGCTTTTATTTTTTTTATTACAAGAGATGTTTACACCCCTTGTAATAGGAATAAAAGTGACCCAATTTTTTTTTTTTTTAAAGGACAGTGTAAAAATAAAAAGTAAAATAAATAGGAAAAATGTAAATAAAAAATTGAAAGCGCACAGAAGCGAACGCATACATAAGTCGCATACGTAAGTCGCGCCCGCATATAAAATTTAAACCGCTCTGCAATCTCTAATGGCTTTGGGTTGTAGTGCTCATGTAGCTTCTGAATTAACTCAGGCAGGGGCTTAGAGGCCTCTTCACCCAGGAGCTCCATGATTCAGCAGCAGGATCAAATGGTTGAATAAACCCTATGAAGGCCATGTGTGCTAAAATCCACAATCCTCATCGCCACTGTTATGTCCCTTAGACACGGGGTCTCTCAGGGTGCTGCTAGCAATGCTGCCAGTATCTGCTCAGCAAGTTACACACAGGCCAGATGAACTTCTTAACCATGGAGAGGGTTTATTACTCACTCAGAACATGATGACTTTGTTACATGGAGTCCTAATACAACAGGCTTCTGTCAGTACCAGATGTAATCCCTTCTGTGTATCATGCTGCTGCTTCCCAGTCCCACACACACACACACTAACTTACTTCCTGGTACAGCCCCTCCCCCAGCATGCATCAGGAGAAAAGGGTGAAGGGTCACAGTGATCCAGCACCAACATCACACCACACATGTGAGGTATCGCCGCTATCTATTGAGAAACCCAATTGCAGGCGATACGCGTGTAGAGGGGAAAAGCCGAGCACGTGACATCACGCCATCAGAGTGGTGAGCGAGCGGATGTCCTGTAACTTTGTGACATGCTTTTTATATTTTTTACTCTTGTAAGTGAAAACTAACCATATCCTGAAGGAAAGTGTCTCGTCTGTGAGTTGTCCAAACAACAGGCTGGAGCAGGTGATTTGATATCGGAGTGGAGAGAAAGGAGGGAGCTTTCATTCAGAGCTTTTTGGCTCATTGTTGAGGTGAGCAGGCATAACAGCTGGTGGAGGTGTGCACAGATTATTACATTGTGAGAGAAGCACTGCGGTGGAATTTATCACACAGCAATTAAGAAGTTACAGAAGCTGTTTTATCTTTTATATGAACTTTTGGAATATTATTTGAATTATGGACATTTGAATATATTTTTTTGGTCACTGTTTTGATATTTGTTTATGAATTTTATTATATGTGAGTTGGTAGCGCTGCACTGTTTACAAAATACATATTCTTGATAGTGGAGTGATACACTGGGAATGTTCAGCAGCTGCAGACTATTTAATTTAATTGCACATTTGCACAATAATTTAATTTAATTTATTGTATTTTTTAAGCACATAGGTACTTTGTGGCGCTGATTGACCTTTGCACAATATCGGCGCGATCGTTAGAGTGAGAGCAATAATTCTAGCACTAGACCTCCTTTGTAACTCAAAGCTGGTAACCTGTACAAATTTTTAAATGTCGCCTATGGAGATTTTAAAAAGAGAAGTATGGATTTTTTTTTGGGGATATAAATACTTACCTAGGTGGATGTAGCATCAGACTGATGCTACAGCTGTGCCCCATCATCTCTGCACTGAGAACTGAGCCACCGAACACCGCTGATGGCTCAGTTCCCTCACCTCCCCTAGCGGAGAGCTTGTGACAGCCAGTCAGCATCTCTCCTGCTCTGCTCCTCCATGCTCATTGGAGCGCTGAGCTGTAGAGGGGTGGGGAGTGGCCGTCTCAGTGGCTCGCTGAGACTGCCATCAGTCAAGGCAGCTGGCTAATCCAGACTTCCTAAATCGGGATGACATGCTGCCTCGATTGACTGCAGTGACATCAGCAGGGAGAGGACTTCAGACCACTCTCCGCTGAAAACGGGTCACAGGAGTGCAAAACGAATTGCACTGCTGTGACCCTTAGGAGAAGTACAGCCTAAAAAGCGGGTGCAATTTTGAAGCATGACATGTTGGGTATCAATTTACTCGGTGTAACATTATCTTTTACAACATAAAAATAAATTGGGCTAACTTTACTGTTGTCTTATTTTTTTACGTCAAAAAAAGTGTATTTTTCCCCAAAAAATTGCTCTTGTAAGACCGCTGTGCAAATAGGGTGTGATGTAAAGTATTGCAAAGACAGCCATTTTATTCTCTAGGGTGTCTGAAAAAAATTACCAGTTACACTTACCGTTAACGGATTTTCTAGGGAATCTTCCAGGATGGCACACCTGAGATGACGGGTCCCACCTGACAGGAAACACAATCAACAACAGGGTTTAAAAGGCCCCTCCCTTCCCTCTGTCCCTCAGTTATGACAAAGTATAAGCCCACACCGGTGCCAGAGGGTACATTCTGTGAGAATAAAAAACACCAACAACAATTAAGGGTAGGGAAGTAAGCCTACCATCCTGAAAGATTTCCTAGAAAACCCGTTACCGGTAAGTGTAACTGGTAATTTTCTCCAGTCATCTTCCAGGACGGCACACCTGAGACGATGAGCAAGAAGTTCAGGCCTACCTTAGGGTGGGACCACCTCCTGTAGGACCTTCCTGCACTCCAAGTCCTGAGGGGACAACAGCTCCACTCTGTAGTGCCTCAGGAAGGTATTTTGGCTCATCCAAGTTGCTGCCTTGCAGATATGATCGATCGAGGCGCCTGCCCTCTCTGCTCAGGAGGTCGCCAGAGATCTAGTTGAGTGAGATTTAATATGAGCTGGAACAGGTTTTTCTGACTGTTCATAGGCTACTGTCTGCTTAATCCACCTGGCTATCGTAGGCTTGGAGGCCTGAAGCCCCCCTTTATTATGACCGGAGAAACTTATTAGTAAATGGTTTGATCTCCTAAACTCACTCACTCTGTCTAAATAGACTAGAAGACATCTTCTAACGTCTAATAAATGTAAATTTTCCTCTTTCTCATTTTTGGGGTTCTGACAAAAGGAGGGAAGTACAATTTCCTGTGACCTGTGGTAATCTGAGGTCACTTTTGGCAAATATAAAGGATCCTGCCTGAGGATTACCCTATCCTCTAGGAGCAACAAAAAGGGCTTTTTTTATGGTCAGAGCTTGTAGGTCGCCAACCCTTCTGGCTGTCGTGATCGCCAGGAGGAAGGCCATTTTAAGTGAATTTAACTTAACAGAAACCTGAGCCACCGGCTCAAAGGGCTCTTTAGTTAGAACATCTAATACCAGAGATAAGTCCCAAGGTGGGAATCTGCATGTTCTCACCGGGGTTACCCTTTCCCTGGCTGTCAAAAATCTCTTTACAAGTGGGTTCAGGGCCAGTCTACTGTCTAAAAACACAGATAAGGCTGCAACTTGGACCCTGAGGGTATTGACTGCTAGGCCCTGGTCAGCCCCCCCCTGGAGGAAATCCAGGACCGTCGGGATTGTTTGGAGAGAACCTTCTCTAGACTGAGCCCAGCGAGAGAAGACTTTCCAAACTTTCGCATAAATTTGTCTAGTGACTGGCTTCCTACTCAGCAAAAGTGTATCAATCACTTTTTCCGAACATCCTGTACGCCTGAGGATCTCCCTCTCATACACCATGCCATCAGGGAAAGAAAACCTGGATTGGGATGTTAATCTGGTCCCTGGGAGAGGAGATCGCGTCTGGACGGTAGATGCAGCGGAAGAGCAATCGACCACCTCCTCGGGGTGGGGAACCATGCCCGCTTCGGCCACCAGGGCGCGATCAGAATAAGACACCCGATAGCTTCTGCAATACCCGGGGAGTGAGCACCAGGGGAGGGAACGCGTAAACCAGGGCGAACTCCCAGCTCTGGGCTACGGCATCTATTCCCCGGGAGCCCTGCTCCCTGGCGAGGGAGAGGTACTTGTGAACTTTCCTGTTCTTCCTGCCAGCAAACAAATATATCTCTGGTTTGCCAAAATGTTGGCTCACCAGCGAAAAAACTTTGTTGTTTAGCTTCCACTCTCCCCGATGAATGGGTTGTCTGCTGAGAAAGTCTGCCTGAATGTTGAGGGACCCTCTTACATGGACTGCCAAGACTGAGAGAATATTTTTCTCTGCATCCCCCAGGATTTCCTGGGTCAGTTTCATCAGCTTGCCGGACCTTGTACCCCACTGATGATTTAGGTAGGACACGGCCACTGCGTTGTCCGAGAGGATTTGTACTTTCTTTCCTTGGACCTGGTTTCTGAAAAAGTTTAACGCTTTTTCGACCGCTAACAACTCCCTGAAATTGGAGGAAGCTCTGCTCTGCTCTGCTCCCGGTCCCAAGGACCCTGGGCGAAGAGAGCTCCCCAGCCCCAGGCACTTGCGTCCATAGTCAAAGTCAGCGGGTCCTGTTGGGTCCAGGTCCGACCTCCCAACAGGTTGTCTGAATTGAGCCACCAGTCCAGGGAGCTTCTTGTCTCCGCTGAGAGGGATACTCTTATATCCAGGGATTGCCTTCTGCTGTCCCAAGAGGAGAGAAGGAATCCCTGGAGACTCCGAGAGTGGAACTGGGCCCAGGGGACCGCTGGGATGCAAGAAGACATAAGCCCCAGAGTTCTAATGATGGTTCTTAGAGAGGCCTCCCCTGTTCCTTGGAGAGTGAACACCGCTCTCTGAACCTTTGATCTTTTCTTGAGGAAGAAAGATACTTTGGGTCACCGAGTCTACCCGGTAACCCAGAAACACCTTGGATTGTGAGGGATTCAAGGAGGACTTTTCCCGGTTGACTATCCACCCTAGAGATTCTAAAGTGGACAGCACCCTGTCTCGGTCTGACCAGAGTTGCTCTAGGGCCGGGCTGAAAATCAACATGTCGTCCAAGTATGGGATCAGGGCTATCCCTTGCAGGTGTAGAAAAGGCACCACTTAGGCCAGAACCTTTGTAAAGATTCTGGGACTGACCGCTAGGCCAAAGGGGAGTGCTTTGAACTGCCAATGTTGGACTCCCTGGTTTGTCTGAACCGCAAACCGCAGGAACTTCTGATGTTTTGGGGCAATGGGAACATGCAAATAAGCATCCTTTAAGTCTAATGTTATCATGAAGACTCCCTCCTGAAGGTGTCTTCTGACTGTGTAAATACTCTCCATCCGGAACTTTTTGTACGATAAGTACTGGTTTAACTTCCGTTGGTTTATGATCAGCCGGAATTTTCCGGATGGTTTTGGCACCACAAAAATGTGGGAATAAAATCCCTGGCGCGATTTGACCGACAGGAACAGGGATGATGACCTCCTGTTCTTCCAGTTCGCAGACACTCCCCAAAAGGCCCCTTGCTTTCAATGGATCTTTGGGGAGATGAGTAAGGATAAGGTTTGAAGGAGGGGGAGACAGGAATTCTAATTTGTAACCCTCCCTTATCAGGCTTAGAATGTAAGGGCTCTGTGTGATGTTCTCCCATTGGGGAAGGAACCACGAGAGCCTTCCACAAACCTTTATGTTGGCGTCATTTGGACTCCTTGTTGGATTCCACTCTTTTCCTTGCCCTTACCAAATCCCCACTTTCTTCTCGGCTCCTTTTTACCCTTAAAAGGGGGGCCTCGAAAAAATGTCTTCCCCTTATCCCTCTTGGGTTTTGCTGGGAATTTTTTGCCTTTATCTGTCGAACGGGACAGAACCTGCTCTAGGCCTGAACCGAAGAGCAGCGAGCATTCGAAGGGTATACTGCAAAGGCGTGACTTAGAGGTAAAATCCCCATCCCACGTCTTTACCCAAAGGGCTCTTCTAGCAGAATTTACAAGTGCTGCCGACTTGGCAGTAGTTCTAACCGTCTCTACTGCGGCATCTGCTAAATAGGCTACTGCCTTACCGATGACCTCCAGAGAATCTAATACCACCTTAGATTTACTTTTGTGTGCTACATGATCCAATAACCTGCTAACCCATGCGTCTGCGTTTCTGGTCAATGCTGGACCCATAGCTGCAGCATTGGTGTCCCAGGCTCTGCGTAGCAAGGTTTCTGATCGCTTGGAAACTTGTGCCAACGAAGCATCCAGACGTGGAACTTTAAAGAACTTTTCTTCTTCCTCAATCTTAAAGGGACATCTACGCTTCCAGGTCTTAAGTCTCAAAACTTTGCGCTCAGGTTCTTTCCATTCTCTTAAAGGAGAAGTCCAGCCTGGGCTTTTTAGGCTGGGCTTCTCCTAAGGGTCACAGGAGTGCAATTAGTGACCCGTTTTCAGCGGAGAGCAGTCTGAAGTCCGCTCTCCTCTGACGTCACTGCCATCAGTCGGGGCAGCGCGTCATCACGACTGCCCAAGTCGGGATCCGCCAGCTGCCCTGATTGATGGCAGTCTCAGCGTCTCAGAGACCCGCTGAGATGCTGAGAGCGCCTCTCCTCGCCCCTCCACGGCTCAGCGCTCCAATGAGCGTGGAGAAGCAGAGAGGAAAGAGGCTGACTGACAGTCAGCTTCTTTCCTCTCGGAGATCTGTGAGAACCGAGCCAGCGGCGATGATCGGTGGCTCGGTTCTCAGTGCACAGACGGCGGGGGACAGATGGAGCATCGGTCTGATGCTCTATCCACCAAGGTAAGTATGACTAGCCAAAAAAAACAAAACCCAGACTTCTCCTTTAAGATTATATCATTGAGAGATTGGTGCACTGGAAAGGATTTGGCCTGAGGTTTGCCGAGTCCCCTGTATACTTTATCCTGTGCTGAGACCTGAGTGGAAGGCATCTGAATATCCTCAGAGGCATTGATTGCCTTGAGGAGACCCTCCATGATGTCTTTGGCTGCGAAGAGATGTCCCCCAGGCCTAGCCTCACACAGACTATCCTGGTCTGAATCCTCTCCTTCCTCTCGGGAACTCTGGTCCGAGGCCTCTACCTCTTCTTCATCAAAGTGACCGAGAACCGGTCCCTGGTGTCAAGGTCACCTGTGGCCAGGTGACAGATGCACACCGTAGGGGGACAGGAGTGCACCGCGAGGTAGTGAACCCTATGGCTGGCTTCTGCCGATAGGAAACTGGGTGGTTGTGGAAAGCGGGACCAGAGGAGCACAACCGGGATCCTAACGGAAGCTAGAGCCAAGATTCCCGAGGGCGCGAAGTCTAAGACCCAGCAGGTCTTCTCCAGGGCCTCTAGTGGTGAGGATGTTATGCTGCAGGCTGGGACCAGGTCGCGGCCCCTGGAGTTTCCTAGCTCATGCCCCGTAGGATAAGGGGAAAAGAGGGGAAGCATTAGCACAAGATATGAGAGAACCGAATAACAAGCTGAAGGTCAGGGGCCACAAGCAGACAAGGATAACGAAAGAACGAGCCGAAGGTCAAGGGTCACGAGCAGACAGGGATAGTCGGGGACAAGCCAATAACGTAACAGAGAGAGAGATGTAGCACACGGCAGGCAGGAACCCAAACACACAATGCCTAACAAACACGTTGATCAGCAAAGCAGGCTTGCAGTGCACAGGTTAATATAGTGTTCTGTGATAGGGCCTGGGGTGGAGTCAGGCTGGGAAGAGATTATAAAGGAAGCCAGGTGAAGGAGGTCTGGTCTCTAAGATGAACACATGAGGAGGAAAGGTAAGATGGCAGACAGACATTAATGCATATCCATGACAGTACCCTCCCTCTTACGAGGCCTCCCCCTTCCCCGCCTGGGCCCAGGTTTAGAGGGAAACTTCAGATGAAACTCCTTTAACAGACGAGGTGCAAAGACCTCAGATGCAGTGATCCAAGACCTCTCCTCAGGACCAAACCCTTTCCAATGAACGAGGTACTGAAGAACGCCTTTACAGAGTCGGGAGTCCAGAATTTGACTGATCTCGTACTCCTGATTATCCTCAGAGACAGGCGCCACGGTAGGGAGAGGACGAGAGAATTTATTGAGGACTAAAGGCTTTAGAAGAGCAACATGAAAGGAGTTAGTGATTTTAAGGCTCTTAGGAATCTGGAGTTTGAAACAAACCGGATTCAGTTTAGCAGTTACCGTGTATGGACCGATGAATCGTGGAGCAAACTTCAGAGAAGGAACTTGGAGCTTGATGTTCCTGGTAGAGAGCCAGACTTTGTCCCCTGGCTGAAGAGAAGGCGGTTTACACCTGCGGCGGTCGGCAAAGCCCTTGAATTTTTCAGCAGCTGCCCGGAGGGAATCATGAACGTGACCCCAAACGGAATTGAGAGACTCCTGAACCGAAGCCAAAGCTGGAATGTCTGGAGAACAGATCATGGGAAGAGGAAGTTGAGGGTGTTTTCCATAAACTGTGAAAAAGGGTGTCTTCTGCGAACTGGTATTCACATGATTGTTATGGGAGAATTCTGCCCACGGGAGTAGAGAGGACCAATCGTCATGGTGAGAAGACACAAAGGTGCGAAGAAAGACCTCTAACTCCTGATTAACCCTCTCAGTCTGTCCATTGGATTGGGGATGGTAAGAAGAAGAAAAATCCAAGACAATATTGAGGGATTTGCAAAAGGCTCTCCAAAAACGAGACGTGAATTGGACTCCCCTATCGGAAACAATATGAGAAGGGACCCCATGTAGGCGGAGAATTTCTCGAATGAAAATGGGAACCAAGGCAGGGGCAGAAGGAAGACCAGGAAGAGGAACAAAATGAGCCATCTTGGAGAATCGATCGATTACCACCCAAATGACTGTATTATTCTCAGACAGTGGGAGATCGGTGATAAAATCCATGGCAATATGGGCCCAGGGTTCCTTAGGAATGGGCAAGGGCATGAGGAGACCAGCAGGAGCTTGTGTGGAGGATTTGGACTGAGCACAGACATGACAAGCTTTAACGTAGTCTTTGACGTCTGAGCGGAGATTAGGCCACCAGTAGTGACGACTGATGAGTAGGAAGGATCGGAGGAATCCAGAATGACCTGCCACCTTAGAATCATGTCCCCAACGAAGGATCTTAGCTCTTAGCTCAGTGGGGACAAAGGTCTTACCAGGCGGAATTTTTGACTTCAGGGTGGTAGAGTGGGCAACAATGCATGAGGTTGGAATGATCGGCTCAGGTTCAGGGGCGGACTCCTCGTCCAAAGTGTCAAATGACCTAGAGAGCGCATCAGCCCGACCGTTGCAGGAACCAGGTTTGTAGGTAATCGTGAAATTAAAACGGGCAAAGAAGAGACTCCACCTGGCCTGTCTAGGATTCAGACGTTTAGCATTCTGTAGATACTGTAAATTCTTGTGATCGGTAAAGATCGTTATGGAGTGAGGGGAACCCTCCAAGAGATGACGCCACTCCTCTAACGCCAATTTAATTGCGAGAAGTTCCCGATCACCGATGGCATAATTCCTCTCTGCCTGGGAATTTTTTTTGGAGAAGAACGCACATGGTTGGCGTCTCTTCTCAAAGATTTGAAGAAGCACAGCTCCCACCCCCATTGAGGAAGCGTCCACTTCAATAAAAAATGCATTCCCAGGATTTGGTCTCCTCAAGAGGGGGCCAGAAACAAAGGCCTGTTTCAGGTTGTGAAATGCAGAGACAGCTTCGGGAGGCCAGTCTCTGGCATTCACACCCTTCTTGGTCAAAGCGATAATAGGCGCGGCAATGGAAGAGTAATTCCTTATGAACTGCCTATAATAATTAGTGAAGCCAAGAAAGCGCTGTGTGGCCTTGAGGCTAGCAGGAAGAGGCCAGTTGGTGATAGCCAAGACCTTCCCAGGGTCCATACGAAGACCCGAACATGAGACGAAGCACCCCAAAAACAGGACCTCAGAACATTCAAAGGAACATTTCTCCAGCTTGGCATAGAGATTGTTCTCTCTAAGACGTTGAAGTACAGTGCAGACATGGTTTCTGTGGACGAGCAGATTTTCAGAAAAGATCAGAATGTCATCCAGATAGATGACAACAAACTGGTACAGCAGATCTCTGAAGATTTCATTGACAAAGTTTTGAAACACGGCTGGAGCATTACACAGACCAAAAGGCATCACCAGATATTCGTAATGCCCGTCTCTAGTGTTGAATGCAGTCTTCCATTCGTCACCCTCCCGTATTCGAATGAGATTGTACGCGCCTCTGAGATCCAACTTGGTGAAAATGGAGGCACCCTTCAACCTATCGAATAGCTCAGATATTAAGGGTAAGGGGTATCGATTTTTAATAGTAACCACATTTAAACCCCGATAATCGATGCAGGGTCTTAAGGTACCATCCTTTTTGGCAACAAAAAAGAACCCTGCCCCTGCAGGCGATGAGGATTTCCGGATGAAACCTCTCTCCAGATTCTCTGCGACATACTCCGACATGGCCTGGGTCTCTGGGATGGACAGAGGGTAGGTACGACCCCTGGGTAGAGTTGCTCCGGGGACAAGATCAATAGCACAGTCAAAAGACCTGTGGGGAGGAAGCACCTCAGCTGATTTCTTACAGAACACATCCCGGTAATCGCTGTATGCAGCAGGAAGATCAGAAGAAACAGAAGTGGCAGCAACCGGAAGACTCTCCTTGGGGGTCACCTTGAGAAGACACGAGGAGAAACATGAGGAACCCCAGGCCAGGATCTGCCCAGAGACCCAGTCCACATGTGGAGAGTGGAGCTGTAGCCAAGGGAGGCCCAATACAACTGGGGTAGAGGCCTTGGGTGGAGAAACCCTACCGACATCCTAATGGGTAGCGTCTGGAAGCGAATAGGGCCCCCTGGGAGAACAGTGCCATCAATTGCAGAGACTACCAATGGGGTAGTGAGAGGTGAAAGGGTAAGCTTCATAGAAGAAGCAGTTCTCCAATCCATAAAATTGCCGGCAGCCCCGGAATCCAGGTATGCAAGGGTTGACTGAGGAGAAGTGCCTACATGAAGGAACACCGGCAAGAGCAGGCGAGAAGGTGATGTTTCTGGGTCCAATACTCCACCTTCCAAATGTATTAGACCCGAGCGTTTCCCAGACGAAGCGAGCAGGAGTCACGAAAATGACCCTTGCCCCCACAATAGAGGCACAAGCCCAGAGTTCTGCGCCCAGCACGTTCTTCGGGGGTTAGTCTGGTCCGGCCCAGCTGCATAGGTTCTTCAGCAGGTAGAGGATGCTCCACGGAATGAAGGGAGGGGAGCTCAGACTGGCTAGGACCCAGAGAGTGCTGGCGTCTTTTTTCTAAGGACCTCTCTTGAAAACGAATGTCGATCTGGTTGCATAAAGAAATTACATCGTCCAGACCGACGGGAATGGCTCTTCCCGCTAATTCGTCTTTCACTCGGTCAGAGAGGCCATGTAAAAAGGTAGCGACCAGGGCCTCATTATTCCAGCTCAATTCAGCTGTGTGGATACGGAACTGAAGAGCATATTGCCCCACTGAACTAGATTCTTGGCAAAGACGTAAGACAGCACTAGCCGCTGAAGAAGCCCGAGCCGGCTCTTCGAAGATATTACGAAAGAGCTTCAAGAAATCGGACAGGCTGGAAACCACCGGATCGTTCCTCTCCCACAGGGGGGCAGCCCAGGCCAAAGCTTCACCGGAGAGGAGGGAAATGATATAGGCTACCTTAGCCCGGTCAGACAGGAAGTTTTGAGGCTGAAGCTCAAAATGAATTGTGCATTGGCTGAGAAACCCCCTGCAGGCCTTGGAGTCCCCAGAGAAACGGAACGGAGCTGGCAATCTTAGTGAGTGTGAGGCTGCAACTGGTGCGATAGGTACAGCCGCTGGTTGTACTTGGGGTTGCGGATTCGGGGTTCCCAAGGAGGCCTGAAGCTGCTCGAATCGAGAAGCCAGATCCTGGAGGAATCGCATCACCTGAGTCTGATTTGATTCCTGGGTTTCAAGTCTGCGAACTATGCCCTGCAATGGATCATCCGCGGGGAGCGGGATGTCAGCCGGGTTCATGGCTGATCAAACTGTCAAGGTCACCTGTGGCCAGGTGACAGATGCACACCGTAGGGGGACAGGAGTGCACCGCGAGGTAGTGAACCCTATGGCTGGCTTCTGCCGATAGGAAACTGGGTGGTTGTGGAAAGCGGGACCAGAGGAGCACAACCAGGATCCTAACGGAAGCTAGAGCCAAGATTCTCCAGGGCGCGGAGTCTAAGACCCAGCAGGTCTTCTCCAGGGCCTCTAGTGGTGAGGATGTTATGCTGCAGGCTGGGACCAGGTCGCGGCCCCTGGAGTTTCCTAGCTCACGCCCCGTAGGATAAGGGGAAAAGAGGGGAAGCAGCAGCACAAGATATGAGAGAACCGAATAACAAGCTGAAGGTCAGGGGCCACAAGCAGACAAGGATAACGAAAGAACGAGCCGAAGGTCAAGGGTCACGAGCAGACAGGGATAGTCGGGGACAAGCCAATAACGTAACAGAGAGACAGACGTAGCACACGGCAGGCAGGAACCCAAACACACAATGCCTAACAAACACGTTGATCAGCAAAGCAGGCTTGCAGTGCACAGGTTAATATAGTGTTCTGTGATAGGGCCTGGGGTGGAGTCAGGCTGGGAGGAGATTATAAAGGAAGCCAGGTGAAGGAGGTCTGGTCTCTAAGATGAACACATGAGGAGGAAAGGTAAGATGGCAGACAGACATTAATGCATATCCATGACACCTGGGATCCCCCCGTATTACTTGCCGGGGTTTCTTTCCCGAGAGGGAGAGCTCTCCCTACCAGAAGGGGCTTCCTCCTGCTTCTCAACCGTAGCTCTGAAGGACTGGAGGCCAGCCAGCGCTGTCTCTTTGCCTGCTAACCTATAGATGCATCTGTAGCAAAAAGGTTTAGCGTGGTCCTGCGGGAGTTTCTCATTACAATTCCCACAACGCTTAGATTTAGCAGTGGCTTTGGACCTAGACCTACTGGCCGTCCCCTGGGCAGGGCATTCAGTCTCTGAAAAAGACAAACAAATAAACCCTGAATAAGCCGTTACCCTTTGGGTATCCTGCGGGGGAGAGGGAAATTGAGCCATCCCAAATATTCTCCCCACACCAGCTGGATCACTCGCCCCCTGTGGTGACCTCTGATGCTGACAGAATCGGTCTGTCCCCCTTCTCCATACCGCCTTAGGCAGCCCACCTGACTGAGTAGGATCGCTCTGGGTAGGTTGGGGGGGCACAGGACCGCGGACACCCGCTCCGTTTCCGCCTTTATCAGCTTGTCTGCAGTACCCAGGGAACGCGCCACTCGCTGCCATTTTGTTGTAGCCTGGACGCAGCGGAAATTACATCATCCGAGCGTGCCGTATCGGTATCCAGACATGCGCACCGGCAGCCGGGCGACACCGATACAGCACAGCAATAAGCAGTAGATCCTCTCAGCCCTGCCTCTATGCCCGTCCGAGATACTGCGCCGACAGCCTCAGAGACTTCATCCCCCCTCAGATGGGGGATATCCAAGCGGCTCCTCCACACCATCCACCACTGTCAAGTAGGAGGAGAGAGTGGGATATAAGTTCCTGGGGGTTATGGACACCCTCACCGTGTCCTAGTGCCACCAGTTTTTCAGGGGGGTTCTGGGTATGCTACACTGAACTTCCCCCTGAGCATTTTTTGGGAAAGAGTCCCCACCCCTGGAAGGAGCAAAGCCCTGTCAGACCCTACAGCCACCACTGACTGCCCAAGGTCTGACATCCTAGTGTTGTGGAATTCCTAGGCTGTTTGCAGAGCACACAGCCTATAATTCCTGTGCTATCTAAGCACACATCAGATTTCTTCTTTTTGCAATAATGCTATCTTTAAGTTTGCTAAAATCCACTCACCGTTCATTCCATCATTCATCCAAGAAGCAAGGCTCACACATAGACCTTATCGTCAGGCCATCCCAGCATAGACTGTCCAGCCGACGCCTAATCATAGGCTTTTATTAAACTCAAAAGATCTCAAGACAGGAGGTGATTGGTTGCAGCAACCAGTCACCTCCCCCCATGGGTGGGGACATCACAGGATGTTCCTTCCACAGGAGAATGACCATACAAGGACATCCTTCCAAACAGATACAATGTTCATTCAAATTGACTAACAGTGACATACACTGTTACCAAATGACGGAAACTACATAACAATTATGCCTCAAATGGACCACAATTATTTTATAGTTATGCTACTGTTCCTGTGCACACAGATATGTGCGCTCGGAGTCATTCAACGCCCCCCGCCAGGGGCTGGCCAGTTCCCCCAACGGGGCGCAAAACAACATCTCTAAATGCAGCAAACATCGCTGTTTCCATAGGAAGATTTTCCCGCCACCGATCTTCCACCAACGTCTGTATGTGCAAATACGCTCAGATGAGCGCATTACAGCAAAACTGACACTGGGGGGACATCTGACAACATACATTAATACATTTCCATAAAAATCTCCACAACAGTCCTCCCTTTTTTGTCATATGCACCCCATGTGTCCATCGATGAGAGTTGATCTGCTTCTTACACCTGGAAATGAATCAGTCCTTAGTCCATAAAAAGGAAAACACGGCTTGACATGTAGACTCTACTCTTCAGGGGCATGACTTATAAAGGAGGACACGACATGGTGAGCTGTAGTAATCGCCGATCCGTCTGTGATCCTCTGTGTCTTGTATGTGGGTCCAACTTCGGGGCGTCTCATCAAGGAAACTCTGGTCACGCGTCAAATCAGGCAACAGGAGCACCTCGTCACGACATAGAAAGAATAGAAATAAAAACGACATGAGTATATATATTCCCACTTCCTTTAACCACGATCCGCTGTAAAATAAAAATTAGATCCCCAAAGATTCCCAGACCCTTAAAAAGGACTCCCAACCTTCACTTAGCTACAGCTCTGGCTTCAACAATTACATGAAGAACCCTATCCTTAACGGATGAGAATTGTTCAATCGTATCCCGAGCCCCCCCCCCACCTTGTACATCCAGGACCCCATGCCCAGACCTGGTCGGGGTTGGTGAACAAATCCCTTCTAGCTGTCCCTGCCATTCTTAATTTCCTGCGCCATCAGATCCTCGTGATCGGCCGCGACCTAAAATGTTGGGACAGCTTCACCATCACGCATGAACCTCTTGCTTTGGGGGAATTACCTTTTATAAGCTGCAGATCCACATAAACACCAAACTAAAGTTCAAACACACTTGTGGGCTGCCTAGATACCCAAACCGACAAGAGACAGAGCCATTAAAACTAAAACCAATTTTACCCTCTAAAAATGCATCGTTAGATTCCATTGACAAGTGTCTGTCTGGAGTCTTCACTAGTTTGTCAAAACTCCTCATACCCATAATAACATCATAAATGGCATGTACCACTGTCATCGCTAGGGACTAAAACTCGGTGAAGACTCAGAACAGACCATCGGTCCTGTTCGCTTTCTGAGCTAGTCAGGAAATACACCTTACATAATAACTTGGGATGCTTTTCATCGTTACCCTTGCTAAAATTTACTAAACAACAAAAATATAAATAAACAAAGATACTCCTCATTCTTTGGTGTGGTTGAGCCGCTTCTTGCAGTGGCTGGCGTGGTCTCATCCCTCAAGCTTCTTTACAACGACCCAGTCACCTGGTTGGAAAGAATGTAAACTGATTATTAAATCAGGGTCCAGGAGGGACTCGTGAAAACCTTTTGGTGGACATTTTGAAGTTCATGTCACAACGATCGCACCCACCCCATCAGCCGAGAATATAAGTGACAGCTAATGAGGAGAGTACGACCCTGACTTTGATTGACCTCCAAACAACCCTCATATGACAATAACCCAGACATCGGGACTGTGGTCACTGCATAACCTGTGCGTGGCTTACAATACCTGGAACCACTGACAAAAGGTTCTTAGCCTCTGGGATGGGAACCTACTTCACCAGACTGCTGCTTGCCGATTCAAATTCTATCAAAGAAAGACAGTCTTGGCACAAACTTGGTTAGAATTACAGAGGTTATTATTAGTTTGAAAAAAAAAAACTGTCACTCTTACATTTATCACTTCTCCCCCCTTTTCTTCCTCATTACAGACTGAAGGAAGAAATGCGTGGTGCAGGAAAAAAGAAACAATGAAATAGCCTATGATACTTTTACCTCCCTTAGACTCGTATTTATCCATATGTACCGCTGTCTACATACACCTGTTCTCTATGTACAAACTCCTTGGACCTGAAAAATACTTATAAGCAAAATCATTACTCTATTCTTCATATTTAACCTGCAAAGAATGGAAAATAATAATGACATTCCTGTACATTGGTAAATTGTCAATGACATTCTTTCAAAACTGATTCAAACAAAACCCTCTGTAACCCTTACTTTTCCCGTTCCGACAAAAATACAACAGCCGCGACGCATCGAAGGATCGCCGTGGTAAGTTCGAACATATTCACGTTACTACATACAAACATTCCGATACAAACGTGGGGGAAATACTTCCCACTTTCCAAAACCACAAATGAAAAAAAAACAAAAACAGCCAGAATTCTACCTTCACTCTTTCAGCAATAGGAAAAAATACAATGGGAATATGAGAGCAGCTCGAGAAGCTTGCATGGACCAGCCATACAAAGTTCAAACAAACGGGCATGAGACTACACCTCCATCAACACTCATCATTACAGATTTCTGAAGCCGCAGCTCAACTACATCCATTCCAGAGGGATACCCAAAATAGTATCCTTGGACCACCTATGTTAATCTTTTTGGGGTTCAAAGGCCTTTGCCCCAAAACTAGGCTTCGTGCACTGTGTGACCGTCTGACTATGGGAAGCCTCCATTCCTTCCCTTTGCACAGACCTCCTTGTGTCCATGGCGATTCGAATCGGCTTATCGTCTTAAACCTGCGTCCAGGTTAAACCGTTGCACCCATTTTCGGAGATCACCGCCCGGTGTCTTCTTATACGGTGAATTGCAGAACTACAACCACTATATGGTCAAGTCCTCCAACTAGAAACCCTAACCGAGGCGTCAACTCTATGGCTTGTTGTCCCAACACTTTTGGAACTACAGCAACAACCACAGATCAACCCCCGAATTAGGCCTCTACCCCTCACAGTGCATGCATACACCAGCATTTTCACGCTATACACCCATACACTGCGTTGTCAGACTAAACCACACAGAACACTTACGCCAGTTTACCACCTGCAGAACAATGTGGCTTCTCTCTGTATCTAGATGATAAAATAATGGTGATACCCCCTGTTTGCTCTCTACTCAAAACTGTATTACAGTACAAAACTTCACAAAACTGGAACGAAATATAAAACACTTTTAAACGCCAAAATGCTTTCCATTTTCCTTCCAGACACAAATCTCATTGCTCACCTTTAAAAACCATAAGCTCCTCCCACTAACTTTCTGCTGATATATAAATGCTGAAAAGAAACTTCCGGTTATGCTCAGCTCTTAAAAAAACCAAACTGGTTTATTTACATATCAATTGTTCAGGAAGAGGGAGGGGGAGGGGAGGCGTTAGCCATAATCGCCTTGTCTATCAAGACTTAAAAAAAAAATCCATGGCTACACATCATATATATTTCAACCATTTAAAACCTTGTCAAGGAAATGATGGAATAAAAAAAACCCTTTGCAAATGGGAGGGTCCTGACCCAAACATCCCCTGCAAGCAAAACCACAAGTTGAGACTCAAATCTTCAAAACATATGAATTGCCCTCTGGGAAACTCCCAAATATCCAAACATAAAAACACATTGTACAAAAACTCTGTTAGTCTTACAATCTATCAAAATTCACCAGCGATGTTTGCTAAACTGGAACTTCCTATCTCAAACTGTAAACGTCTCTCAAAATGGCCGACAAGCCAGGACTACAAAATGGTGGATGACCCACCACCCCCACCTCATGGACAACAACAAAAATGGCGCCATGCAATTTTTCCCACCAAAACCAGCATCTCTTTAAAAGAAAATCAAAAATGTTTTTCTCCACAAAGACAGACTACACAGTTGAGGTTTTTCTAAATTATCATCAAAATCCACTGAAAAGGGTGTCAGCTACACTCTACAAGGACCACATGTACACTTACAAACTTAGCCTCCCTTTTGCCAACTAAACAGCACATTCAATAAATGTTAGTTACATGAACAATATTAAAAACATGTTCATTTCTCTAAGTCCATATACTCTGAGATATTCACCACTTTTCTCTACCTAAAGTTCACACACAGTGGCCTCAGCTTCCATAACAAAGCCATTGCAGAGACATACCTCCTCAATGCTAGCATCCAAAACAGCCTGCAACCATTCAAAGGGCGTATTCCTTTCAACAAACAGCTACTATTGTCTGGCTTCCAACAATGCCTGGCCACTTGAATATGCGGCAGGAATTTTCAACTCAAAACCCAAACACTTTCGTTAAAATATTTTTACACTTATGGGGACATGTGTCTTTGTCCCCTATAAAGGCAAAAATCACAATCTAACCATTTCTATTTTTCATAGAAATCACAAACACTACACATACAGTATATTGTTGCTTGTATGTCTGCTTAGAGTGTCTTTCCCTCAGGGCAAAGCCCCTGCAACACAAAACAGTGGGCAAGCCCTTCCCCCATTCAAGCACATGGTTCACAAACAAACCTCTGAGAAATACAAAAAGCTCACCCAAACACACACCATTGCAGGCTGAATAATCCCACATCTATACCTTCATTTCATACACAATATACAGTTTCCATCAGCATTCACACAGGCACAAACACTACACACAACTTTGTAATGAAAATTGGAAAGTCAATAGATACACAACTTTCAAACATGTTGGTAGTGATAGCCATGCTTCCTGCCCCTCCCCCGCTAAACCTCATGGGGGCAGCCATTTTCAGCTTCTCTCACACAAACAATCTAATCACACACAGGCACACGCAGGAATACCCACACAGGCATACACAATCAAATTCACAAGCATACGATTGGATTCACAGGCATACGATCTCTCTCCCAACAAAATCACACACACACACATGCACGATCGGATTCACAGACATACACACGCACACATACACACGCTGCAAACTTAAAGCATTATTTCAAAAAGACAAAAAAATGTTCTTTTAAAGAGTAGAGCCCCTCACATCGGAACGTAGATCCACTCTTCCCCCCATCTCGATCCGATGTCCAAAGGGACTCCATCTATTCCCAAAAATCCTGGCCCGCCATTCTGTTGTGGAATTCCTAGGCTGTTTGCAGAGCACACAGCCTATAATTCCTGTGCTATCTAAGCACACATCAGATTTCATCTTTTTGCAATAATGCTATCTTTAAGTTTGCTAAAATCCACTCACCGTTCATTCCATCATTCATCCAAGAAGCAAGGCTCACACATAGACCTTATCGTCAGGCCATCCCAGCATAGACTGTCCAGCCGACGCCTAATCATAGGCTTTTATTAAACTCAAAAGATCTCAAGACAGGAGGTGATTGGTTGCAGCAACCAGTCACCTCCCCCCATGGGCAGGGACATCACAGGATGTTCCTTCCACAGGAGAATGACCATACAAGGACATCCTTCCAAACAGATACAATGTTCATTCAAATTGACTAACAGTGACATACACTGTTACCAAATGACGGAAACTACATAACAATTATGCCTCAAATGGACCACAATTATTTTATAGTTATGCTACTGTTCCTGTGGACACAGATATGTGCGCTCGGAATCATTCAACGCCCCCCACCAGGGGCTGGCCAGTTCCCCCAACGGGGCGCAAAACAACATCTCTAAATGCAGCAAACATCGCTGTTTCCATAGGAAGATTTTCCCGCCACCGATCTTCCACCAACGTCTGTATGTGCAAATACGCTCAGATGAGCGCATTACAGCAAAACTGACACTGGGGGGACATCTGACAACATACATTAATACATTTCCATAAAAATCTCCACAACACTAGGGAGGGGGGAAACCTCGGTCCCATACCTTGGTTTTCAGAATAGAAAAAAACAAACGGTTTCGCTGCCATACTGTGGGAAACACAATCAATAACTGAGGGACAGAGGGAAGGGAGGGGCCTTTTAAACTCTGTTGTTGATTGTGTTTCCTGTCAGGTGGGACCCATCATCTCAGGTGTGCCGTCCTGGAAGATGACTGGAGAAAAATATATAACGTTTGGGGGTTCTAAGTAATTTTCTAGCAAAAAAAAAAAATATTTTAACTTGTAAACAACAAGTGTCAAAAAGAGGCTTGGTCCTTAAAGCGGAGTTCCAAAAAGTGTAGCTGCTGACTTTTAATAAACAGACACTTACCTGTTCCACAGTCCAGCGATGCGGCCACACGGAGCGTCGCTCCTCTCCCCGGCGCCTCCATTCACATTCTGGGCACCCAGCCGTGACAGCTTTTGGCTTCACAGCCGGGCACCCACTGCGCATGCGCGAGTCGCACTGCGCTCCCGGAATGGACAGGCGATCTCCTGGGACCTGTCACGTGTCCCAGGAGATCACCTAGAGGGAGGGGCCGCCTAGGGGCAGAGGAGTCGCCTAGGCGGTCCCTAGGTGGAAGTAGGAAGTGGGACAGGAAGTCCCACTCCTAACGAAGCCCCCAAATGTGGCATGTAAGGGGGTGAGGAGTGCTTAAAGTGGAAGCTCCACATTTGGGTGGAACTCTGCTTTAAAGCGGAGGTTCATCCAAAAGTGAACCTCCGCTTTTCGGAACCCCCCTCCGGTGTCACATTTGGCACCTTTCAGGGGGAGGGGGGTGCAGATACCTGTATAAAACAGGTATTTGCACCACTTCTGGGTGCAGACTCCCGCGGGAGTCCCGCCCCTTCGCGTCACCCCCCCCAGTTGTGTTCTGGGAAACACTCGGCTCCGAGAACACAACGGGGACCAGTGAGGACGGCGCAGCGCGACTCGTGCATGCGCCGTAGGGAACCCGGGCAGTGAAGCCGCAGCGCTTCACTTCCCGATTCCCTCACCGAGGATGGCGGCGGGGGAAGCCGAGAGCTGAGCGGTAGCTCGGCTTCGACTGCCGACGTCACAGGCGACCTGGACAGGTAAGTGTCCTTTTTTTTGAAAGTCAGCAGCTACAGTATTTGTAGCTGCTGGCTTTTTAAAAAAAAAAAATTCCGGTGATCCTCCACTTTAAGGCCGGGTTCACACTAGTGCGATGCGGGAACTCCGTGAATCCATTGCGGGCTCCCGCATCGCACGGCAGTTCACACTGCCATATGCAAACTGCTGGGGAGTGTCATACAACAGTAACGACACCCCCATTTCAGCAAGCATATAGCACTGTGAACTGACAGTCCGGACATGAATCGGATCGCATAGATGAGAACACCCATGCGATCCGATTCTGGAGCGGACCAAAAAAAGGGTCCTGTGCGTGTTTGGTCCGAATGCTATCTGTATGGCTGAAATCGCATTGCACAGACTTTGCATGTGATTTGCCCTGCAGTGCGGTGCAAATCACATGCGATCTCGCACAACGCACCAGTGTGAACCCAACCTAAATGGTTAATTAAACAATTGCTTTTTACAAACAAATCCAGTTTACAAAGTTAACTTAAAGAATGGCTCAGTATCTGCTGCTGCAGACTGCAGTCACTGGAGCTCCACTCTACACAGAAATCATGCACAGGAAACATGTGGCCTCCACTTCCTGTAGTATCGTCTAGTTTTCAGATAAAAAGGTGGAGATCACATGTTTCCAGCGACAGTGGAGCTCCAGCTGCAGACATTCACAATAAAGTTCAGTAAAAAAAAAAAAAAAAAAAGTGGAGTGGAGGTCACATGCCTTCTGTCATCGCTGGAGCTCCACTCTGCAGCCATTCGAATGCGTGCTGTACGTGATTGCATCACCTACCAAAATATCCAGAGGAGTCATGGCTGCCAGGAGAGGTAGGAGACAAGGGGTCATTGGGATGTTTGTACACGGCGGGTGCGGGGTGTATAGAGAGCTGTGTATGTGTGTGTGTTTGGTGAATGTCTAAATGTTCTTCTCTGTTCTGAGAAATTATTACAACAGACTGGATGGAGGGGGCGGGGTATGGGTTACGTATGATATCATAGGTAGATACTGCTGGGTTCCCTGAGGAACACCTCATATCAATCCCTCATATCTTAGTGGACTTGATACCTTCCTGAGTTTGATCTCTAGAATTCTGGGACCTGAACAGGAAGTCTGATTATAAAACTTCCTATTCTGAGGTATTCTTCTACCGAGCTCTGTGACTCCTAGACTGAAAGTGAAAGAAGTGTTGTAGGATATTCTGTGGATATTTGCTACCCCGGCCACTTCGCTGCTCCATGTAAAAATCATTTATTTTTTTAGCTAGAAAATTACTCCAAAAAAATAAATAAAATAAATAAATAAAAATAATAATAATAATTTATATATAATCTCTAATGTGTGTGTGTCCCCCCCCCCCCGCTGAGCTGTTGTGTTCTGACAGGGTGTCCCTCGGAATACTCCGATCAGCGCTCTTTGCCATTGGCTGAGCGTGCTGATCTGAAGTGGATTGGCTGCTGGTTTTTAAGGATGAGCGCGGGCAGGTTTGCAAACCCCACGTGCAGAGCCCACCAGGAAGTCGGCACTGTGCTAATTTACAGGCAGTGAGACATTTCCCGATCTCTGCAGGCACGCATCAGGACAATGTCTCACTGCCTGTGATTAGCGCAGCACCGACTTTCTGGCGGGCTCTGCACGTGGGGTTTGCAAACACGCCTTAGCTCATCCTTACTGGTTTTCCAGCATGCATGTCTGACAGAAGCCAGCCGAACAGCCAGCTTCTGTCAGACTGACAGACATACACATGGGCAGAATGTCGGCCGTTTTTTTTTTTTTTATAGGCAAATGTCTCCCGACAAACTATCTTTGTGTACAGGGCTTTTTTCTGACAATTTTTTGGGGACAGTGATCAGTGCTAAAAAAAAATTGCACTGTACTAATGACACTGGCTGGGAAGGGGTTAACATCAGGGGCGAGCAAAGGGTTAGCCAGTGTTTTTACTATACTGTGTGAGGTGCTTTAACTAGGGGAAGAGATGGAATTTATTCCCTGCTTTGCAGGGACACAAGTTCTATCCCTTCCCATCCTTCAGAATGGCAACCTGCCTCGTTCACATAGACAGAACGCAGTTCTGTCTTGCTGTCTAATGATCAGCTTGTCCCGGAGGACATCGGGTACTGTGCCTCCACCGATCGGCTTCTGCTCTGTAATTGCAGCGGAAGCGAGGTGGTGCACATGTGTGCCCCCCTACCTAGAAGTCTCAGATTGTGTGTGTGTATGTATGTGTGTGTGATCTGGCTAGTTAACGGAGATGTTTGTGTTTATAAAAAAAAAGTCATTCATTGCTGCAGTTTTCCTTCACGAGAGAACAGAGCGATCACGTGATTGCTCGGTTCTTAGTCCACATCGAAGCGCAGTGCCATGACTGTCAGTCACTGGAGCAGAGGGGCGGGCACAGCTGGCGTTTGGCTCTGCGTTGTGTGCCGAGAGGCGGAGTCAGCTGTCAATCCAGCAGCTAGGTGGACCCTGACTAAATTATTGGGATCTTTCCAGAGCCTGGAGCGGCTCTGCCACATCAGCTGACAGCAGGCAATATGTCACTGACTCTGGGTCACAGGAAAACGAACGTAAGGGCAGTCTTGTGGCCTCTACAAGAGATGTATGGTCAACAAAGACCATACTTCTCTTTTGAAGTGGAAATAAAAACTCCTCAATTTAATGGTTTCCCCAAAAAGTTGCATTCAAAACATGACATGAATAATAACTGTCACAATTGCTTGTGCTCACTACTGAACTGTCAAGCCATCAGTGTGTCATAGCTGATGACAGATGCAGCACCGTGGCATCTCTGGATCAAACAGAGGCCATACGGAGGGGGTTATGTACTAAAGGAAAATCCACACTTGGAAGTGCAGTCGCTGTAGATCTGAGGGGGACATGCAAGGAAACTAAAAGACAGCATTTTAGCTTGCACATGATTGGATGATAAAATCAGCAGAGCTTCCCCTCATTTCAGATCTACCCCTCAGATCTACAGCTACTGCACTTGTAGTGCAACGTGGATTTGCCTTGCGTAGATGACCTCCATTGTTTGAACTTTGGCCGGTTTAGCAGGGGCCAGCTGAAATTCAATCCATTTGTGGCTACTGTGGTTGAACAGAAGTTGATCCACTTCTCTTTAACTGCCCTGTCGGTACTTTCTCTTTTGCTTCGCACCGCAGGCAATAAACTGCAGCACTGATCTGCATATTCTAATGGCAAGGAAGTCTCCCCGCTGTCGGAAAAAAATGACACAGCGGGTAGAACTTCCACATCAAATGTGTGGATGGGGCAATCGTGTCCGTTTTTTTTTTTGTTTTTTTTTATTTAACCCGCTGGTTGAGCGAGCCAGCTTAAGTAAGCAGCTTCCTTGGCTGTAAAGGATAGGGGGGGGGGGGGGGGTCAGTTATATGTTAAAGCCCAACTCCCACTGCCCAGCCCCACTGCAAGGATAATAGCTTTTCTTTCTTTTTTTTTTTTTTTTTGTCTAGGGAAGAGGAAAACAGTTTTACTTACCAGATCCTCCGCTCCCCCAGCAGAGGGCGCTCCCCCTCGATCCACGGTGTCATTATATTTAATGCAGGGCTATGGACCCTACTTTTGGTCTTAATGATGCCAGGTACCCAGACTGCAGGAGCGTGGGGGAGAAGAAACTGTGGGGAAGAGCAGAGGGTTGGGTAAGTATGTTTGTTTTTTTTCCCCAGAACAAACTGAGCAATTAACCCTTGCAGTGCGAGCACAGTCCACTTTTTTTTTTTTTAGTTTCCTGCAATGACAAGGGCGATAAGTTAGCTCCACGTTCGGGCTCATTTGCGTGGGTGCTCAACATTGGACAGCATAAAGAGCCCTTTGTTTACTTTCCTGCTTTAGCACTGAGCTGTGTGCGGGCAGTTCATATTGGTAAATGGATTGCATCTGCTGTGCCTACTCTTCGCACAGCTGAGTTTGACACTTAAGCCTCATACACACGGTCGGACTTCCATCGGACTTTTCCCTGTTTTTTTGTCCGAACGGAGTTGGTTGGGAACACCCATAGCATACACACCACAGGACTTTTCTGCAAACTTTCTTAAAACTTCTTACAACATCGCGTGTTTTTTCTGCTCTTTTCTGATCTTTACTGCCACCCTTTGGTCATCTTCTGCTATTGTTGGTTGATTTTAACATTAGTTGTTTTGTCCATCGGACTAAAGTCCTATGGTTTTCTGTACACACGGTCGGACTTTGCTCCATCGGACTTTTGTTGGGCAAAAGTTTGTCCGTTTGCAGACCCAACTTTTGTCAGATGAAATCCAAAACCAAACGAAAAAAGTTTGTCCGATGGAGCGTACACACGGTCGGATTATTGGTCCAACTTGCTTAAAACGAAGTTTGTTGGGCAAAAGTCCGACCTTGTGTACGGGGCTTTACACAGAGGCGGGTGCATGGTAGGGCTGGGAAAAAAATCGATTTTAATCTTGAATCGAGTTTTGAGCTCAAATCGATTCAGATTTGAAGAAAATCGTTTTTTTTAGATTTCTTTTTTTCCCTTCAAAGTTTCCGTAGCAGGACTGCAGGGGGCGTATCCGGAATGGCACTGGGCAGCGTTACCCCAATTACATCTACTCGCTGCAGCCGCCGTCTGCCTACCTGATCAGCGTGTCATGCAGACAGAGGACGGCCATTGCAGTGTTCAAAAGCGGCGCCTCCCGAGTCCTCGTCGTCTGTGATAGGCGGAACACTCAATTTCACAGCAGACAGTATTCAGCCTATCACGGACATCCTCTCATCCTCGTCTGTGTTATGAGGATGACCATGATAGGCGGAACACTGAATGCTGGGAAATTGAGTGTTCCGCCTATCACAGACGAGGAGGCGCGGCTTTTGAATACTGGAATGGCCACCGGTGTAGCAGTAAAATCCGTATACCATGAAAATCTGCATCAGGTACGGGCACAGTGATTGAAGCATGGGCACAGTGAGACACGGGTACAGTGAGGCATGGACACAGTTCAATTCAACTAAGAGTAATCTCCATGATTTTTTGTTGTTTTATTAGCTAAATCCAAATACAGTATTAATAATTTGGATGTTTAACAATCTTTGTTGCACACTGCAAAAAACAACAAAAGGTCACAAGCGCTAAATTGGTGGATAAAGAAATATAATGGATGATGATGATAATAATAAGAAAAAAATCCCAAATATTTTGGGAAGTACAAAGCATCCATAAGGGGGAAAAAACAGGATCCAGCGCAGCAAGAAAAAATCCGTACCCAGAAGTACAAAATACACAACATGCACACAATATAATCCAGCGCTCATGGAACATACATTATTAACTATTGAAAACTCTTGAAGAATTGATAAAAAAGCTTAGTCCATTTATTAATCACAATAAAGAGAGGGAGCCAATCCCAAATGTGCAGAGGGCAAATGAATCTTAACTCTCCAGTTGCCAGTGGTGACAAACTTGTTAAACTTGCAGTGACATCTGTGGAGCAAGGAGGGGTTAAAGTCAAAACAAAGCCTGTGGCATGATCTCTGTGTGAGCACAGTACCTTGAATGATGGACAACAGGCAGACCAGCGTGTGGAGGGCCCTCCAACCCAAAAGGATGCAGAGCCAGGATCGCAGCAAGGCTGGGACAGAAGGAATCACACACAGAGTTTCAAGAGTTTTCAATAGTTAATAATGTACAGTGCCTTGCGAAAGTATTGGGCCCCCTTGAACTTTTCATCCTTTTGCCACATTTCAGGCTTCAAACATACAGATATAAAATTTTAATTTTTTGTGAAGAATCACCAACAAGTGGGACACAATTGTGAAGTGGAACGAAATCTATTGCATATTTTAAACTTTTTTAGCAAATAAAAAACTGAAAAGTGGTGCGTGCAAAATTATTCGGCCCCTTTACTTTCAGTGCAGCAAACTCACTCCAGAAGTTCAGTGAGGATCTCTTAATGATCCAATGTTGTCCTAAATGACTGATGGTGATAAATAGAATCCACCTGTGTGTAATCAAGTCTCTGTATAAATGCACCTGCTCTGTGATAGTCTCAGGGTTCTGTTGAAAGCGCAGAGAGCATCATGAAGACCAAGGAACACACCAGGCAGGTCTGTAATACTATTGTGGAGAAGTTTAAAGCCGGATTTGGATACAAAAAGATTTCCCAAGCTTTAAACATCCCAAGGAGCACTGTGCAAGCGATCATTTTGAAATGGAAGGAGTATCAGACCACTGCAAATCTACCAAGACCTGGCTGTCCCTCTAAACTTTCAGCTCAGACAAGGAGAAGACTGATCAGAGATGCAGCCAAGAGGCCCATGATCACTCTGGATGAACTGCAGAGAACTACAGCTGAGGTGGGAGAGTCTGTCCACAGGACAACAATCAGTCGTACACTGCACAAATCTGGCCTTTATGGAAGAGTGGCAAGAAGAAAGCCATTTCTCAAAGATATCCATAAAAAGTCTCGTCTAAAGTTTGCCACAAGCCACCTGGGAGACACACCAAACATGTGGAAGAAGGTGCTGTGGTCCGATGAAACCAAAATCAAACTTTTTGGCCACAATGCAAAACGATATGTTTGGCGTAAAATCAACACAGCTCATCACCCTCAACACACCATCCCCACTGTCAAACATGGTGGTGGCAGCATCATGGTTTGGGCCTGCTTTTCTTCAGCAGGGACAGGGAAGATGGTTAAAATTGAGGGGAAGATGGATGCAGCCAAATACATGACCATTCTGGATGAAAACCTGTTGGAGTCTGCAAAAGACCTGAGACTGGGACGGAGATTTATCTTCCAACAAGACAATGATCCCAAACATACAGCAAAAGCTACAAAGGAATGGTTCACAAATAAACGTATCCCGGTGTTAGAATGGCCAAGTCAAAGTCCAGACCTGAATCCAATCGAGAATCTGTGGAAAGAGCTGAAAACTGCTGTTCACAAACGCTCTCCATCCAACCTCACTGAGCTCGAGCTGTTTTGCAAGGAAGAATGGGCAAGAATTTCAGTCTCTCGATGTTCAAAACTGATAGAGACATACCCCAAGCGACTTGCAGCTGTAATCGCAGCAAAAGGTGGCTCTACAAAGTATTAACGCAAGGGGGCCGAATAATTTTGCACGCCCCACTTTTCATTTTTTTCTTAATTAAAAAAGTTTCAAAAATCCAATAGATTTCGTTCCACTTCACAATTGTGTCCCACTTGTTGGTGATTCTTCACAAAAATTTTTAATTTTATATCTTTATGTTTGAAGCCTGAAATGTGGCAAAAGGATGAAAAGTTCAAGGGGGCCGAATACTTTCGCAAGGCACTGTATGTTCCATGAGCGCTGGATTATATTGTGTGTTTGTTGCACACTGACTTTGCAGTTAGAGAAAGGGTTTGCCTTTGCAATTTTGTTTGTTGATGCACTTTAATTAATATAAAATAAAATAAAAAATCGAATCGTAAATCGAGTTTTTTATAAAAAAATCGCAGATTGTTTTTTGGGGGGAAAATCGCCCAGCCCTAGTGCATGGACCTCGACAGCCGTGCACCCATCATTGTGTATTTGTTAGACTTGACTGTGTGGCTGAGTCTGTGCAGATGATGTGTGTCCATTCACTAATATGTACTGCCTGCATGCCAACAGAAAAGAAAACATAGAGCTCTTAATGCAGTATTGGCTTGCTCTGATTGGCTGAGGCAGAAAGGTGGGTGGATGACATCCATCAGTTTCTTCCTGTGATTGTACCTGCGGCTGTCTCAGAAATGTATACAGCACTACTGAAAACTTTTTTTTTCACAAGGTCGTCTTCCGGTTGTAACAACCTCTGTAAGCTCCCGAACCACTTCTTTTCCTCTTCACTACCATTTATTTGGAATTAGCAGTGCACGTTGGTTTAGGGCACATGCACTGCTCTATGCACACTACGAATCCTATAATCCCTACTCCATCTCAGGAGATATCCAAGAGAGGGCAGCTATGTTAATACATACAGTGAGTGAGAACATTAACAATAAGTGTAGCTACCCTCTAACAAGAAGTCGCAGAAGCAAAAAAAAGGAATTTGGAGGCCAAGAGCAATAGAAGGCACTTTATTGAGTTAAAGCAGTATTAAACACAAAAGCCAATATTTATTATATTGCAGCTTACCAATTTTTAGATGTGATGGCTGCAGCTGTACTGATTTTTTTTTTTTTTAACCTGGTGATCCTGCCAGTATGTCTGTCTGTTTTTAGCAGAACAAACTGACCTGCAGATTTAGCAGTTAGTTGGTTGAGACAAACAATTTAACACTGATAAGGGTGCTTACAATGATCTGTTTCTGTAACTGCTTAAAACGTGTTAACTGGAGTTTGGCTCAATTTGTTAAGAGTATTTATTAAATCTGCTAGTACATTGAATACTTAGCCCGCTCCCCCCCCACACTAACAATTCTGCTGTCCAAAGAAGTCTCTGTTGCTCTTTTATCCAGAGTATAGGCACTCTAATACAGGAGGTATGTTACTGGCACACTCACCAGGTGAAAACAGCCTAAAAAAGGAAGACGAATGCAGCCACCACATCTAATGATTGATAAGCTGCACTATAATACATTTTTGGTTTTGTGTTTAATACTGCTTTAAGATTACATACTTGAATATAATTTTCTATTCAAATAATAGACAGTGACGCACAATTACTTGCCCATAGGTGATTCTAGGTGCGTGATCTCTATTGCAGAAGTTTTTGGCACAAAGTGGAGTATTCTTCCAAAAGATGGCTCTCTTGATTCTCACATTATCAAAGCTCTAACCATTCCTATCATAGAAACTCCATCCTTTTAAAGACTAACTCTGGGCAAATTGTTTATTTTTCCATGCAGCAGGGCTATGCTTGCACTGCATGGGCGAACTACTTGTTTAGTCTAGGGGCACAAGGAAAAGCTATACTTACCCAATCCTTCGTTCCTCCGGGAAACATCACTTCCGCACATCCAGCGGTTGACTGTTCCTCCCGTCCTTACATCTAGAGCTGGTCTATGGGCGTGATGACGTCGGAAGCAGTCTATGCACAAGACCCCTAGCGTGCGGGTGGTGGGGAGTCAGGGAACAGTCTTGTGCTCGGAGGCTCGGTGGATTAGACAAGTATATCTCCGATCCTCACCCCTAGACTGAGCAGTTAGCCCATGCAGTGGAGTTCAGTGAAGACCTGACTGACAAGAAGTTGGAAGCATTTTCTTGATCCATCTACTTTTTTGGTGGGATTGCTTTCAGCCTTACTTGCCCATCATTCTTATTTCCACTTCTTTAGCGGACTGGTGATAGCTGTGTCACATTTTATGTGGACACGGTGCTGGATGCTAGATGTGTAATATCTAGGGCATCCCTTTCTTCGCTTTAGATTTGCAGAGTGATCTGGATTAAATGTTGATGGAACAACAGTGCAAGAAGCCTTTGAAATAACTACCTTTTGCGGAAGAACGTCTTTTCAGCTCTTTGTTTGGACAAAATTTTGAAAAAAAGCAGTAGGAGTTGAGGCTCTGTTTCCACTATTGCAACCACAAAGTCACGCTGCAATTTTTTGCCACGCTTTTGATGCGACTTGAAGCAATGCCTGTGTATTCTTGAGGTCCTGGCCCTCACGTCACATCAAAGTGGGACCAAAGTAGTGAAGGGATTACTTTAAAGTCGCTGCGACTTGAAGTCACACAGATATGAACGGTACTCATTGAAAATCATGGGGTTGTGACTTGTCATGCGACTTTGCTGTCCCAATTCGCATGATAAGTCACACAGGTGGAAACCGAGCCTTATAGTACTCACATACCCAGCTATTGAAAAAGAAGGGTCAGTGGCAGAGGTTGAGACCTTATTCTGCCACAGATGTTTTTTATGTCCGATTTCAGTTCCTTTGTGTCGCGTTCCATTTCCCGGGCCCGCAAGTCTTTTTCCACTACCTTGGGCTCACGACTTGCAGAGCTGCGAGGAGCGAGCGGGGGTGTGGCATGCCGAGTGCTGTGTGTTTGAATGGACACACAGGCAGGGTGGTTCCTTATTAGCTGGCTAGTGATAGGAGACACCCACACACCAGAGAGGAGCGGGTAATGGTTTGGAGATTGTCAGGACCATAAAAAGGGAGACCTTCTAAGGAAGAAGGCTGACTACACATATTATGTAAGTCTTAACTTCCATAACTGAAATAAAAAGAAATATGGGGTTGAATATCCTATTAATGTTTTATCACAGACACTAAAAGGTATTAATTGAAGAATACCCACTAAACCCAAGGGAGGGAAGTTCTGCCTTAAGTATTGTAGGACATAGGAAAACGACCGCGAAAGTCCAAGTGACGCCCAGGAACAGCTCATGTGTTTGTCGCCCCCTTCAGATTGGGCTGATTCTTTCATTCTAAACAGGACGTAGTGCAGCGGCCTAGTGCATTACCAAAAATACACCCTTTATTAATAAAGTACACATAAATACTCAGGCTTTGAATACACAAGCATATTGTGGACTCTATGGCAGGATCTCTTCGCACCTGGAAGAACTAAATACCAAATAGGAAGATCTATGGAACACTGCGCTGCAAGAATTTGTACATTTCAAGGAGTATACCCTCTTCCTTAGAGTTTAGAGAAATGGCGTTTTGTGGTAATGCACTAAGTCAGTGCACCCTATTATTTTTTTAGGTTTCTGACTAGATCTTTCATCAATGTTTTAAAGGAACTGTTTTTGCTGGCCACAGCAATAATTGTTAGTTTTCACCTTTTGCAAGTTTCCAATACAGCATTAAAAAATGAATGAAAGTAATGCCGCGTACACACGATCGGTTTTCCCGTCGGAAAAACCTTGGATGGTTTTTCCAACGGAATTCCGCTCAAGCTGGTCTTGCATACACACGGTCACACAAATCCTGTTGGAAATTCCGACCGTTAAGAACGCGGTGACGTACAACACGTACGAAAAACCAAGATCAATTAAGTTCAATAGGCAGTTCGGCTCCTCTGCTTGATTCTGAGCATGCATGTTTTTTTTGCGTGTCGGAATTGCATACAGACGAACGGTTTTTCTGCTAGGAATTTTTTCAGACGGGAAAATATAGAACCTGCTCCCAAACTTTTGCTGGTGGGAATTCCCGTCCAAAAGCTCACATCTGACTTTTTGCGACGGGAAAACTGATCGTGTGTACGCGGCATGACCGTTTCAGCCAAAACAGTTCTTCGCACTTTTTTCCATCCTTGGTGTGTGTGTTTTTATTTATTTAGAATAATATATGTTCCTATAAATGTATATTTGCTAATTAAGGTATTTACTGAGATGATGAATGCACTATACGTTTGAAATAGTGCCTTTTAACTTGTACAGTTAAGATGCACTTTCCATAACTGTCCCCCTTCCCTCCAAGTTTGGTCATTCTTTATACATGTAACACAGCTCATCCTAGGATATTTGCTCTGCATATTATCTGGCTTTTCACAGTCCCTAAATGTTTTTTTTAAAATTCAACGCATCACTGCATGTGCACTGTGGTCTCCATTTGATTTTAATGTAGAGCACACCCACAGCTTGTCAGTTTGCAGGCACACTTTTTTTATTGATATGAACAGGTTGCACATAAGAGACTATTTTGCAGTAGCAGAGTTTCTAGTGAAAATATAGAAGCAACTTTAGCTTGCATATTATGTTTACCTTTATGACACACTGCTGTCCAAACTTTTGTAGTGCTGTTCTTTAAACTGCAATAAAAAAATGTATGGTTTAATGTTTGCTATCTTTTAAAGAACCGAGCAGCGATGATGAATCGTATGAAGTATTGGACCTCACGGATTATGCTAGACGACACCATTGGTGGAGTCGAGTCTTCGGACGAAACTCTGGGCCCCTTACAGAAAAGTATTCTGTAGCTACTCAGATTGTAATGGGTGGAGTATCAGGCTGGTAAGGTGACACTGATTTTATTTTATAATTCAAACTGTTGCTTTTATGGGAAAACTTTACTACAACCTAACGCAGTGGACAAAGTCTTCCACTCACTCTGACGTTAAAGCGGAGTTCCACCCAAAAATTGAACTTCCGCTTTTCGGAACCCCCCCCCTCCGGTGTCACATTTGCCACCTTTCAGGGGGGTGCAGATACCAGGTATTTGCACCCACTTCCGGGAATACACTCCTGCGGGGGTCACGCCCCTACCCGCACCCCCCCCCCCCCCCCCCCGCTGTCTTTTGGGAAATGCAGTGTTCCCAGGAGAGAGCGGGGACCAGTGACGACGCGACGCACTACTCGCGCATGCGCAGTAGGGAACCGGGCAGTGAAGCCGCAAGGCTTCACTTCCTGATTCCCTCACCTAGAATGACGGCGGCAGCATCCGAGGACCGAGCAACTGCTCGACCTTGTCTGCCGACATCGCGGGTGTGCTGGACAGGTAAGTGTCCGTTTTTTAAAAGTCAGCAGCTGCAGTATTTGTAGCTGCTGGCTTTTTAAAAAAAATTAAATTAAATTTCGGCGGAACCTCCCCTTTAATACCCTTGACCTTGTTTTCTCCCAACTTTGCACTCCCTACTACCTCACCAACACCTTCCCTCTCTCTGATCACAACCTCATCAATTTCACAGTGTCCTTGAAACCTACCGTATATACTCGAGTATAAGCCAAGTTTTTCCAGCACATTTTTTGTGCTGAAAATGCCCCCCTCGGCTTATACTCGCGTCACCTTTTTTGCACCTGATCTCCCAGACTTTGGGGACCCGGTACCAGCCGGCCGTAAGTCCCCTGGACCCCAGACTTGGCACACATGTAGCCGCACTCTTTTTCTACAAGTGTGCAAGGTTTGATGTCCAGGGGACCTACGGCCTGGGAGCACCGATTTTTCAAAGCCGGGCACCCCTTCTATAGACTCCCATGTTAAACGGTAATTTCTCCGGTGAATTTGGGGACCCGGTACCGGCCGGTCGTAGGTCCCCTGGACCCCAAACTTTGCACACATGTAGCCCCACTCTTTCTCTACAAGTTTGAAAAGTTTGTTGTCTGGGGGACCTACGGCCGCGGAGCACCGATTTTTCAAAGCTGGGCACCCCTTCCATAGACTCCCATGTTAAACGTCAGTCTAGGCATCGGCACAGTGAGGCATGCAGATGGACACCCTAGGCTTATACTCGAGTCAATATGTTTTCCCAGTTTTTTTGTGGTAAAATTAGGTGCATTGGCTTATGTTCGGGTCGGTTTATACTCGAGTATATATGGTATGCCACTTAAACACTCTTTTCTACTCTGCAACTAACCACCTCTATGACAAAATCGCC
Organism: Rana muscosa; assembly: GCA_029206835.1. Classification (NCBI taxonomy): domain Eukaryota; kingdom Metazoa; phylum Chordata; class Amphibia; order Anura; family Ranidae; genus Rana; species Rana muscosa. The sequence goes on from CM055117.1 coordinate 285,628,897, forward strand.
CTCCCTGTCCTGACCCAGCCTCTTCTGTTTACAACAGTTCGCTCTCATCCACACTTGACTCGCTTACTCCTCTCACTATACAAAGTATCAGACCCCGACCATTACAACCTTGGCAGACTAACGACACCAGAAATCTTAAGACATGGCCTTGCACTGGAGCGATTGTGGCGTAAAACCAAATCCCAGGAGGCATTCACCCTATATAAACCTGCCCTCTTAAAATACGATTCCTCCCTCCATGCTGCAAATTAAGCCTACTTTGTCACTCTCATTAACACTGTTATCTTTTCTCTTCTCTACTTTCTCCACCATCACCTCCACCCAGTAACCTTACTCACTGCTCACGAGATTGAAAATCGGTTCAAAAACAAGATTGATGCAATTTGTGGGGGCATCTCCACTGCACTAACATACCCTGTACAAAAGCACCCTCAACACTCTCCTCTTTTGACCTTGCTACTACCAAAGAGGTCGCTAAAGTTTTCTCAGAAACCTGCCTTACCACCTGTCCACTGGACCTGTTCTCTCACAACTACTACGGTCACCTTCTTCTACCCTTTGCTTCCTCAGTCATATCTTCAATTGCTTCCTCTCTACTGGCACCTTCCCCTCTCCTCAAAAACATGTGCTGATCACCCCCCATATTTAAAAAGCAACCTAAGACCCATCTCCTTGCTCTGGTTTACCTCTAAACTTTTAGAACCTTTTAGTCTACAACTGTCTGAGCTCCTACTTCACTGACAACCCTCTTGACCCCTTACAGTCTGGCTTCCACTTACTACACTCCACTGAAACTGCAGTACTAAAACTCACTAATGATTTATTAACTGCTAAATGACCACTACTCCATACTCCTACTACTAGACCTCTCTGCAGCTTTTGATACTATTGACCATTCCCTCCTCCTCAAACTCCACTCTTGGCCTGCAAAGCTCTGCTCTTTCCTGGTTCTCCTCCTACCTATCACAGCACGCCTTCAATGTTACACATAAAGCTGTCTCCTCTCCACTTCTTATTTCTGTAGGGATCCTCCAAGGTTCTGTCCTTGGACTCCTCCCTTGGTCACTTTATAAACTCCCATGGCTTCCAGTACCATATCTATGCTGATGACACTCAAATCTATCTGTACTCCTCACCTCACGCCTTTGGTCTCCTCTCGTATTACTAACTGACATATCAGCATGGATGTCCCACCACTCAAACTCAATCTTTTTCAAATTGAGCTCATAATATTCCCTCCTGCCCATGCCCCCTCTCCTGATTTCTCCACCAAGATCAATAATACAAATGTCAGTCCCTCCTCTCCTGCCAGGGTGCTAGGTGTAACCCTGGACTCTGACCTGTCCTTTCAGCCCCAAATCCAATCCCTATCCAAATCTTGTAAATTTCATCTCTGTAAAATCTCCAGAATGTGCCCCTTTTTAACTGTTGAAGCCACTAAGCAATTTACTCCCTTGTTATCTCTCCCCTTGACTATGGTAACTTCCTCCTCATTGGCCTACCTCTTCGCAGGCTATCCCATCTTTATTCTATCATGATAGAATGCTAGACTCATCCACCTTACCAATTGTTCAGTGTCTGCCACCCCTCCCTGCTAACCTTTTCACTGGCTTACCATTGCACAGCGAATAAAATTAAAAACATTAACAATAACATACAAATAACAACTCTGCCCTGAGCTACATTACCAAACTTTTCTCCAAATATCACCCAAACCATCCCCTCCGCTCCTCCCAAGACCTTTTTCTCCCTTGTCTCCTTCTCTCATGCTCGTCTCCAAGACTTCTCCAGAGCCTCTCCCATCCTCTGAAACTCCCTACCCCAATCTGTCTGGCTATCTTACTCTGTCCATTTTTAGGCGATCCCTGAAAATTCATCTCTTCAGGGAAGCCTATCCTGCCTTCATCTAATAACCAAATCTTCTCTTTCTCCCATCAGTACATCCGTCAGTTATATTTTGTTCCACCAGCCCCTCCCTATTAGATCGAAGCTTGCAGGAGCAGGGCCCTCCTAACCCTCTTGTATTGTTTCCCTTTATATTTTAAAGCGCAGCGCAAACTGTTGGCTCTATATAAATCCTGAATAATATTATAGAGCATAAGACTGTCTTTGTACCAAGCTGATTATATAAAAAATAAAAATGACATATATTCAACTTATAAAAATTGAACAGCACATAATGCTTATGTATGGTTAGTTAAATTTTTGCCCTGAATTTTTACTGTCCAATTTAGTTATCAAAATTTTATATTAAAAAAGAAAGTATTAGAAGACAAAATAACATTTTCTTTCGGCCATTCAACACTGGCCATTAGGCCAGTGTTGACAGGGGATTTGTTTGGCTTAGAGCTGCTTCTCTCCCAATACAAGTCTATAAGAATGCAAAATCATCTTGAAGTAGGTAATAAGGTGGACATCTGCAGGTCAAATGCACCTGTCATAAATTCAGAACGATCTCGGAAGTGGCTCGAGCTGATGTCAAGTACCAGTTGAATACTATCCCCCAGCAACCACCAAGATGCAGAGAAAGGGTATGTTTTGCAAATGTAACATTTAATTTTTCATACGGAAAGCCCTAGCTACCTATGGACACAGAAAAAGCATATGGTTTATTCAACGGTTTTTTGTTATTTAGGACATTATTTTCTTGGATCATGGATATATTAGGAAATAATCATTGGTTTTCTTCTGTAGGTGTGCGGGCTTCTTGTTCCAGAAAGTTGGAAAGCTTGCTGCAACGGCAGTTGGTGGTGGCTTCCTTCTACTTCAGGTATTGACCTGTTGCATAGGAACTCTTGCTTCATTAGATAATTAAAGGCTGTCAGCCCGAAAAAAAAAAATCTTGCCTTAGTTTTTGCTATTCCATGCTGGTAAAACCTCCTGTGGCAATGTGGAAAGCTGCATTGAGTGGACAGCAGTATTTATATGGGCTTTTTAAAAAAAATTATATGCATGATGGTATAAAACATTCTCTGCGCAGCAGCCCCCCCTAATACTTACCAGAGCCCCATCGCGATCCAGTGATGTGCACGAGAGCCTCCGTTTCCCGCTGACTCTCCCTCCTCATTGGCTGAGACAGTCAGTCACAACCAGTGAGCCAATAAGGAGAGAGAGAGAGAGGGGAAGGGGCCGAGCCGCAGCTCAGGAGCGAGCCTGCTTGTCTGCCCGCATAGCAAACTGCTTGCTCTGGGGGCACTCAGCAGGGAGCGTGCATAGCATGGAGGACCCGATAAGAGGAGGATCGGGGGTGCTTTTTGCAAAACTAATGTACAGAGCCAGGTAAGTGTTTTATTTTGTTGTAAAAATAAACAAATTGTCTTTTTAATATCACTTTAAAGTAGACATATTAAAAAACAAGTATCAGTGGCCATCCCCCTTCCACACCACCACTGTTTATAGGAGGCCTTCACTGACCATTTCTATGGCCATAGATTTTTATGTGCCCTTTTTCTGCTCTCATCTGCTAACTTGGCACCATTACCCTAAAAAAACGAAATGTTTTGACTATGGAAGAAACATGACACTCCTTTCTTGGTGCCTGAGTAATCGGCAGGTCCAAATGCTTTTACCTAGGGACAGCACCTTGCAGTGTGCATGTTTCAGCCATCAGATTATGCGCAGTGCTTGCCTACAATCTGCTGCTGCAGATTGAATCAGGGCATATTAGTTACAAGGGTGTGTTGTTGTGTTGTTTTTTTTTTTTTACTGACTCTGTCACTCGTTTGGGACAAAGTAGCAGCATTTTTTAAGCCCATCATCTCACTTATGTTCACCTTTTCCATGCTCTCACACCCTCTATTCCTTTATTTTACTAGCGTTGATTCAAAATACCCAGAGCTTCTGGGTATGGAGGAGCACATGACTTTCTCCCTTGGTGCTGTTCCGCCTGTTTGGCGAAAGTTAGTCTCAAGCCCCGTACACACGATCGGTTTGACTGATGAAAACCGTCCGATGGATGGTTTTCATCAGACCAACCGATCGTGTATGGTACCCATCGGTCTTTTTTCCATCGGTTGTAAAAAATAGAACTTGTTTTAAAATTTTCCGATGGATAAAAAACCGATCGGAATTTCCGATCGTCTATGGGCAAGTCCATCGGTTAAAAAACCCACGCATGCTTAGAATCAAGTCGACGCATGCTCAGAAGCATTAAACTTCATTTTTCTCGGCTCATCGGAGTGTTTTACGTCACCGCGTTTGGAACGGTCAGTTTTTAGACTGATGGTGTGTGGCCAAGACTGATGAAAAACAGTTTCATCGGATTTCCGATGGACAAATCCATCGGACGAAAATCCATAGGTTATCCGATCGTGTGTACGGGGCTTCAGGCTTTAAAACAAAGCTTTAAACGCTCTCCATTTTATCCAAAACAATATTGTAGTTTTATGCTTTAGTTGTTTAGTAACTGGACCAAATTTGTGTTCATTGTCACTAATTAAACGCTTTGTTTTTCTAGATCGCCAGCCATGGGGGTTATATACAGATAGATTGGAAAAGGGTGGAAAAGGACGTTAACAAGGCTAAGAGGAAGATAAAGAAGCAGGCAAATAAATCTGTACCAGAAATCCACAATTTAATTGAAGAGGTAAGATGTTTTCTGTGCTCTGTTTTAAAGCACATTATCATTTAGCCAGCTATGCATTTCTTTTTTTCCCGCGCTGTTCCTAATGCTAATACAGCTGGCGGCCATTTTCTTGTAGCCGCGCTGTTTCTATAGCTAATACAGCAGTCAGCCATTTTCTTGTAGCTTGCGCTCTTTTTTTCCTGAGGTAACCGGCGGCCATCTTTGTAGGCGATTTTTACATTTGCTGGACCTCTAGCGCTGGTTTGTCATTCTGAACGGCAGATTACCTCAGGCACACATTGTACAGGAGTTTAGAGCGGACGGCAGCGCTGAAGCAGTGCCTGGGTCAGGGCGGTGAGTCCTCTGGGAAATACCCCTCGGTCTGGGCAGCTAGGAGAGTGGGCCTTTTCTTGTACCTTGACCTGAGTGGCTGTCAAGTGTGTGGGTCAGCATGGCGTCAGGAGCTGGCGTTTTCTTCCCCAGACATTCCGGTGGTAGCAACCAGTGCACCTACCTGCGGTACCTGTGGACCCTTTGTAGGCGGTCCTAGAATCATTTGTTGCCAGGGCGGAAGCGGTGTACGGGCGCAAGGGGGGTAAAAAATGCCCCCTCCCCCCACCATCTTCTGGGGAAAGCTCTGACTCAAGCCCTGTACACACGGCCGAGATTCTCGTCAGGAAAAAACCCGTTGTTTTTCCTGACGAGCTTCTTGACAAGAATCTTGTGCCGGCCGAGTGTACACACACTCCATTCCAAAGAACCGCGTTCTTTTGAATGGAACGAACGCGGTGACGTCATCGACGAGCATGCGCTCGTCACATTCAATGCCGTCATCTTGCTACACCCTACCTATGCCTAAGAAGCTACCGTGCATGCGTCAGTCATTTCGAGCATGCGCAGGCTTACCGGAGGACAGGTAAGCTTGTTGACGCGCACACACACACACACACACACACACACACACTTTTCTTGTCCGGAAACAGGGCGACGAGAAAATAGAGAGCAGGTTCTCTATTTTTCTCGTTGAGATTCCCGGCAGTTTACTCAACGAGAAAACATGCACACGACCGGTTTTCTCGACAAGAAAGCTCTCCCAGCAGTTTTCTTGTAGTTTCTTGCAGAGAAAACCGGTCGTGTGTACGAGGCCTCAGACTCGGGCCTGGCTGTGAAACAGGACCCCTGTTCTGAAGGGTCAGAGTATGCAGACCGGACCATTCGGACAGCGAGGAAGACTCCGGGTCAGCGCAGGAAAAGGCGCTTGTTGGCGCACTTACCGCAGTGCGGGAAACCCTCAAACTGGAGGATGCGGCTGGGACATCTGCTGAGGTGTCGGTCCCTTTTGGGTCCCACAAGCCGACCCCACACTACTAAGGTGTTTCCTTATGTAACTTATTTTGATAAGTTTATAGACAAGGAATGGGAACGACCGCAGAGGACCTTTTCGGTCCCAAACCGCATGGCGGTCCGTTACCCTTTTGAGGTGAGCCTTCTGAAAAAATGGGCATCTCCCCCGGTTGTGGACCCCCCCGTATCCCGGTTATACAAAGTAACCACTATTCCGGTTGAGGGGACCCCTGCATTTAAGGACCCTGCGGATAGGAGGTCCGAGGCGGTGGCCAGGTCCATGTTTACCATGCTGGGATCTGCATTACGGACAGTTTTGGCTGCGGCTCTGGTGTCACAGCACTTACAGAATGGGCTAAAATTTTGCACCAGGAGTTGGAAAGACAACAGGTTTCCCCGGTCTGCATAGTAATGGCTGACCAGTTGGTGCATGGCCTCAAATATGTCTGCGATGCAGCCCTGGACACAGCTCCCCTGCTTTCTAGAGCCTCAGTATCTGCTGTGGTACTGCGTCGCCTGATTTGGCTAAAATGCTGGTCCGCGGACCAGACTTCCAAGAAGGCTCTGGCTGATTTGCCTTTCCGGGGTGGAAGGATATTTGGAGCCTCGCTGGATGACATTATTAAGGATGTCACTGGGGGTAAGAACACTGCTCCCACAATCCAGAAAAGGTAAGGAGCCACGCCGCAGGCCTGGGCTCTCCTTTTCCGCTCAGAAGCGTTTTTTTCGTCAGTCCGGGCCCGCAGGTAAGCGTGCCCATGCCGATAAGGGGCCAGCTGAGGGACAAAAGCGTCCCTGGGTTCGCAAGCCAAACAAGCCCGCAAACAAATCTGCTACGGCATGGAGGTTTGCCCCCGCCCGACTCTCAGGTGGGGGGGGGTCGCCTTTGCGCGTTTGCAGCTCGGTGGACCTCCCTGCTTTCTGACCAGTGGGTTTGCGAAGTGGTTTCATCAGGGTACAAGAGAGTTTCTTTCTTGTCCACCAAACAGATCTTTACCCTCAAACCTTCACCTTCCTCCAGCTCGTTGGAACGCCCTGTTTGGGGCAGTGCAGGACCTGCTGAAGCGCGGGATAAAAGTACCTGTGCCGCTGCCGGAAAGGTTTCAGGGATTTTACTCCAATCTGTTTGTAGTCCCAAAAAAGGATGGGGTCCATCCAATCCTGGATCTCAAGGCCCTCAACACCTTTGTAAAGGTGCAAAGGTTCGGGATGGAATCTGTTTGCTCTGTGGTCGCTGCACTCCATCCGGGGGATTTTCTAGCGTCCTTGGACATCAAGGACACATACTTGCATGTCCCCTTATGCATCAGGCATTAGAGATTTCTGCTTTTTGCAGTCGGGGACGATCACTACCAATTTGTGGCTCTCCCTTTTGGCCTGGCATCGGCACCAAGGGTTTTCACCAAGGTGCTCGCCCCGATTCTGGCCTTGCTGAGACAGCGAGGTATCGCTATCGTGGGCTACCTGGAAGACCTCCTTCTGAGAGCTTCTTCAGACTCAGAATTAGAGGAGGATGTAGCGATTGCCAGTCAGACCCTTCAAGAATTTGGTTGGGTACTGAACCTCCAGAAGTCGGTGTTGGTGCCGACTCAGCGCCTGGAATACCTGGGCTTGATCCTGGACTCCTCGGAGGCGAAGGTTTTTCTCCCTTTAGAAAAATTGCAGGCTCTTCAGGTGGCGGTGAAGCTGTTGGCATCCCGCAGGTAGTCGTCGCTGCGCTTTTTCATGCGACTCCTGGGTCTCATGGTGGCCTCCTTCGAGGTGGTACCGTATGCTCAATTCCACACTCGAGTCTTGCAGAAGGAGATCCTGTCCAAGTGGGACAAGTCTCCGTTGTCCCTGGATTGTCAAATCCGGGTGAGCCAACTAGTCAGGACTTCCCTGGTCTGGTGGCTGACATCTCCGGCCCTTCAGTCCGGAAAGTCGTTTCTTCCCTTTCACTGGACGGTGATTATGACGGACGCCAGCCTGACCGGTTGGGGGGGTGTTTGGGGGGGGGGGGTCCAGTCGACACAAGGTCGCTGGACACCTGCCGATCAATGTATTGGAACTTCGGGCGATCAGGCAGTGCCTCTCCACATGGTCCCAGAGGCGTCCAGTCAGGATCCAGTCGGACAACACCATGGCGGTGGCGTATGTCAACCATCAAGGAGGAACAAGGAGCTCAGCTGCAGCATCAGAGGTCGCTCACATCCTGCGGTGGGCAGAAAGGAGCGTGCCGGCTCTATCCGCCGTATACATTCCGGGCGTAGAAAATTGGCAGGCAGACTACCTAAGTCGCCAGATGCTGGACCAAGGAGAATGGTCGCTACACCCGGACGTGTTTCAACTCCTTTGCCTAAAATGGGGCACGCTAGACGTGGATCTCCTGGCTTCTCGACTCAATCGGAAGGTATTGAGGTTTGTGGCCAGGTCAAAAGATCCCTGGGCAGACGTAACGGACGCGTTGGTGGCCCCGTGGGGACCATATCGGCTGATCTATGCTTTTGCCCCACTGAAACGTCTTCCTTGTCTGTTCCGCAGAGTGGAGACCAAGGGGATTTCGGTAATCCTAATTGCCCCAGATTGGCCTTGGGGTCCCTGGTACGCCTGGTGGCGGATGCCCCTTGGCGACTGCCGATGCGGGAGGACCTTCTGTCGCAAGGTCCCATACTTCATACTGCTTTACAGTCGCTGGCTTTAACGGCATGGCTATTGAAAGCCAGGTACTAAGGGACCGAGGCCTGTCGGATTCAGTAATTTCCACTATGCTGAGGGCACAGAAGTCATCTTCTCTGAAGATCTACCATCGCACGTGGAAGGCATACATCTCTGTGTGAGGAGATGGAGTGGCGTCTACGGGCATATTCGGTTTCCAGGATCCTGCTGTTTCTACAGCGTGGAGTGGATCAGAAACTTGCCTTAAGGGGCAGATTTCAGCCTTGGCTGTTTTTCTTTCAACGACCCCTGGCGGCTCATTCACTGGTGAGTACGTTTTGTGCAAGGGGTCCGACATGTGGCTCCTCCAGTTCGACCACCACTACCTCCGTGGGATTTGAATCTGGTGCTCTCTGTACTTCAGAAACCTCCCTTTAAGAACATCCAGAGAGATTCCTCTTTTGACACTCTCTCAGAAAGTTGCCTTTCTGATGGCCATTACATCTGTCAGGAGGTTTTCTGAGTTAGCGGCCTTGTCTTGCAAATCCCCGTACTTGATCCTCCATAAGGATAAAGCGGTGCTACACCTGCAGCCTTCGTTTCTCCTGAAGGTGGTTTTGGCTTTTCATCTGAAGGAGGACATTGTACTTCCATCCTTGTGTCCTCGGCCGTCGCATCCCAAAGAGGTTGCGTTACATTCCTTAGACGTGGTACGTGCTCTGTGGGTGTATCTGTCTGCTACGGCTCCGTTTCGGAGGTCAGACTCACTGTTTGTGTTAGTGACTGGTCCAAAGAAAGGCCTGGCGGTCTCGTCGGCCACCATTTCTCGGTGGATCAGACAGATTGATTCAGGCTTATGCCCTTAAAGGGCGGTCGCCTCCCTTTCCTGTCATGGCGCATTCGACCAGGGCGATTGGTGCCTCCTGGGCTTTTCGACATCAAGCGTCCGTCTCGCAGGTTTGTAAGGCGGCAACCTGGTCGTCCGTTCACACCTTCACTAAATTTTACAAGGTTGAAGTGCATGCATCTGCGGATGCTTGCTTCGGCCGCAAGGTTTTGCAGGCGGCTGTTTAAGGTTGCAACTCCTCCGATGAGGAGCTCTGTTTGGGGTGAAGTTTGTTTGCTTGCTGTTCCCACCCCTCGTTTTTTTTTTTACACTGCTTGGGGACGTCCCACTTGTCAAGACTAAAGGAGTTGTGTCTGTCCATGGACGAAAGAGAAAACAGGATTTTTGTACTCTCCATAAAATCCTTTTCTCTGAAGTCCATGGACGGACACAGCCTCCTGTTTGAGTTTGTACTGCTTTTTGACGAACTGAGCTGCTGAGTGCAGGGTGAGGGGTTATGAGCAGAGGGACCGCCCCCTGGGCAGGGCTGTTCAGCTTTGGTATAATTGCATGTTTTTGTATATCTAACATGTCTGCCTAGTCCTCTCCTAATAGACGGAACATAACCCAATTGTCAAGACTAAAGGAGCTCTGTCCGTCCATGGACTTCAGAGAAAAGGATTTTACAGTGAGTTCAAAAATCCTATTTTTTTTTGGGCTAGAAAATTACTTGGGATATATATATATATATTTTTTAGCAGAGACCCTAGAGAATGTTGCAATAGTTTGTCACACTGTATATGCGCAGCGGTCTTACAAATGCTGTAGAGGAGAGACGGATCGTCTGTTCCTACTAATCAGGAACAGCAATATGTCTCCTCCTAGTCAGTCGCATCCCCCCCCCCCCCACAGTTAGGAACACATTGCAATCCCCCTAGTGTTAACCCCTTCCCTGCCAGTTACATTTACACAGTACATTTTTCTTTATCGTACACCACGGGACACAGAGCTAGTCATTACATAATGGGTTAAGGGTCACCAGCGGTGATTGGACACTGGCACAACCAATGGAAGACAGTTCCCCTCCATATAACCCCTCCCATCAGGGAAGTACCTCAGTTTTTTCGCCAGTGTCGAAAGGTGTTGGACGCGTTAGGAGGTGCTAAAGGAAAGCTCTACCAAAGAGACCCTCTGGGGGTAAAAGAGCTATGCTTTCGGATCCATCCAAGACGCCTACAAATGAGCTGAATCTGGATGGGATCCGGGCCTCATCCATGAGGCGTCGCCTGTAATGTCTCTCTTCGGAGGACTGGGCTCTAAGATCCAGCACTTTCGCTATTTCGCTATAAAGTCCTGGTAAGAGTCTTGTACAAGGCCCAGGGGAGAGGTATCCTTTAAATAGGAACCCATATCCCTGAAGGTTGGCACACATAGCCCACCGTGAAGGGTGAAGTTTGGTATCTGTCTGAAATCTTTCAGCAGAAAAACCTGCGGCGTGGATAAGGTGAGATTAGAAGGTCCATAACTAGGTTGGGACCTTTTTTAAAAAGTGGATGTCTTCTTTTTTTCCACCACTGGGGGGAGTAAAGAGCTGAATATACTCACCTCACTCTGTTCAGTGTCGGCTTCGGCGAAGTACACTGCTCGTCACCTCCGCTGCTGAGCTTGCTGGGGCACCCCGATCCTCCTTTCGGTGGCCGACCAGACACCTGCAGATGCAGGTAAGTGGGAACAAGGGCTGATGAGAGTCCTCTCTCACTATGGCCACCGCCATAGCGCTAAGGGCCGCGCGCGCGCGGGAGCGCGCTTTATCGGAGGGGGGCGAAGGCGTGCGCGGGCACGTGGCGCGCGCAGGCACAGAAACGGCGCCAAATTTAAAAGACTGTCAGTGTGAGAAGCACTGCAGCAGCAAGCAAGCTCGTTAGTTCTCTTATTCCTGGCAGAGAAACACAGCAGCTATACAGGGACGTAAGACTCCATGTGGTTGGATTGGGTACTTCCTAGAAGACATCCATGTTATGCATAGTTATGTGTTAAAAGTTGCATACTTAATGTATTTGCTAAACTGAACACGGTAGTATATGCATTTAGGTACCTTGTATTTTGTCTAAACAGTAAGCCTTCCAGGGGAAGTAATACGGACAAAAAGAGATAAGAAAGCACCACCGCCTGAGAGGAGGCTCTAACGGTGCTGACTCGGTACCTTTCTCTCCTGTGTTGCTAAATGCACCTGTTCAGGATGAGCCATTACCTCTGTCAGGTATGGCGGCTTCCCCAGTGAAGCCTGGGCCTGTATATGTCACTGAGGACACTTTATCAGCTGCCCTAAATAATCTGGAGGAAAAAATTGCTACCTTAATCGCTAAGTCCTCTAAAAAGGGACAATAAGCGAAGCAGGTCTCTTCCAGTATTGGACCTCCCTTCAGAAGTACCTGAGGGAGGAGGATGAGGAGGAGGCTACATCAGCAGAGGATGAGGAGCCAGATTTTAAGGTCACAGGTACAATGCTATAGCAGTGCATTTAAGTTAACCTCTGCGGAGGTAACGGAATTACCTGTCTCCTCCCTAGGGTCATTAAGATCCCTGCAAGGTGCATGCTCCTTCCCGGTTCATCCGTTACTAGAGGATCTAATATACGCAAACTGGCAACATCCAGATAAGCGTTTCTCACCTCCAAAAAGGTTTAACATTCTTTATCCTATGGGGGAATTTTTTTTTTTAAAGAAATGGAGCCTGCCTGCGGTAGTTGCGGCTATTTCTTGTGTAAATAAAAACCTGACATGTCCGGTGGATAATGTACAAGGGTTTAAAAGATCCTTCTGAGAGGAAGTTGAAATCCTCCTTCCTTTTGGCCGGCTCAATTACCCAACCTGCAGTAGCAGCAGTCGGTATGGGTCAGGTCATCAGCCAACAGGTAAAGCAGGGGCTGAAGGAACTGCCTTCAGAGCAGGCTAGAAATTGGGAAAATTTGCCTAAAGCCTTATGCTTCACAGTGGATGCCATGAGAGATTCTATCATACAGGCATCACGCCTTACACTCCAGCTGGTACAGATGCGCAGAGTACTTTGGCTTAAGCATTGGTCAGCGGAGACCCCATGCAAAAAGCTGTTGGCAAGTTCCCGTTACATGGCGAACGCCTATTTGGGGAAGATTTAGAAAAATATATACAGAAGATCAAGTGGTAAAACGACTTTTACCTGAGAGAAAGAAAAACAAGAGATCTTGTTTTAAACGCTCTCTCCCCAGCTCCCGGGAAATCTGACTCCAACCAGTGGCGGCGGCCTGTTTTAGCCGCCCACAAAAGCCAAGGGGCAAGCTCAGAAGAACAAGAAGCCGTGGGGTGCAAGAGCTAATAAGCAAGCCCCCAAAGCCTCTCAGTGAAGGGGCGCCCCCGCTCGGCCGAGTGGGAGGAAGGCTTTGTCAGTTCTGAGCGACTTGGTGGTCAGAAATCCAGGACAATTGGGTAGTATCCACAATATCCTCAGGGTACAAACTGGAATTTCGAGAGATCCCATCTTCTCAATTCCGAGGTTCAAGACTCTCCAAGGATCCACAAAAAAGAGAATCCTTCTTCAAAGGTTTGAATCACTTAATGGCTCAAGGTGTAGTTACAGACGTACCCCAAAAAGAGCGAGGTTCAGGTTTTTACTCAAACCTCTTTGTGATTCCAAAGCCAAATGGAGATGTCAGACCCATCCTGGATCAAAAATCCCTAAATCGGTTCCTGAACGATCTCCATTTTCGAATAGAAACGATCCGATCCGTGGCCGCCACTTTAAAGGGCGGAAAATTCATGGCGCCCATAGATATCAAGGACGCACATTTACACATACCCATCCTCCCCGCTCACCAAAGATTCCTAAGGTTTGCGGTAGAAGATCGCCACTTTCAATTTGTGGCTCTGCCGTTTGGTGTAGCCACCGCGCCCATAGTATTCACAAAGGTGCTAGCTCCTCTGTTAGCAAACCTAAGAACACGGGGCATTGCGGTAACAGCCTATCTGGACGATCTACTAGTAATAGATCAGTCAAAGGACGGATTGGGTCACGCTGTACACACTACAGTAGGATACCTGGAGCATTTAGGATGGATTATAAATTTACAAAAATCCTCTCTCCAGGCCCAAAGAAGGATAGGGTACCTGGGTATGATCATAGATACAGCCCAAAACGGGGTATACCTGCCAGAACCGAAGATACAGTCTCTGAAAGACCTGATCCACAAGGTCAAAGCAAACAAGAGGCCGTCTATTCGCCTTTGCATGAGACTATTGGGAAAGATGGTAGCCTCCTTCGAGGCGGTCCCTTACGCCCAGTTTCATTCGAGACTACTTCAAGGCAATATTTTAGCTTCCTGGAACAGGAAGAGCCAAGCTCTGGATATACCCATGCGCCTGTCCTCACAAGTACGCCACAGCTTCGATTGGTGGCTAGAAGCCAGGAATTTACGGAAGGGAAAGTCCTTCCTCCCAGTGGCCTGGAAGGTGGTATCTAGGGATGCCAGCCTATCGGGCTGGGGTGCAGTATTCGAGGAGGCTTCTACCCAGGGAACCTGTGCCAAGACTCAGGGGATCCTGCCCATCAATGTGCTAGAGATCCGGGCGGTATATCTAGCCCTCAAAACCTGGACATACAGGTTACAGGGCTACCCAGTTCGGGTTCAATCCGACAATGCTACTGCAGTAGCTTACATCAATCACCAAGGAGGCACCCGCAGTCGGGCAGCCCAAAGAGAGGTGAACCGGATCCTGGCATGGGCAGAAGAGCATGTACCTTGCCTTTCTGCAATCTTCATTCCAGGGATGGAAAATTGGCAAGCAGACTACCTGAGTCGTCAGCAGCTGCTACCAGGAGAGTGGTCTCTTCACCCCGAGATCTTTCAGGCCATATGTCTGAGATGGGGAAACCCAGATGTAGACCTGCTAGCTGCCAGGTTCAACAAGAAATTGGACAACTTTGTGTCCAGAACGAGAGATCCTCTAGCCTACGGGACAGACGCTCTAATAATACAGACGCTCTAATAACTCCATGGAATCAGTTCTCACTGATCTAGGCATTCCCTCCGATCCCTCTTCTACAAAGACTGCTTCGCAGGATCAAGGAGGAGGGAATACCAGTAATCCTAGTGGCCCCAAACTGGCCCAGGAGGCCTTGGTACGCCGAGATTGTAAAAACGGCGATAGGAAGGCCCTGGAAGTTTCCACTCCGACACGACCTGCTGTCACAGGGTCCAGTATTCCACCCTTCCTTACAAAGGCTAAAGTTGACGGCCTGGCTGCTGAGACCCACATTTTTAAAAAGAGAGGGGTCTCTGGTCCGGCTCTTTCTACGCTCATTAATGCTAGAAAGCCAGCCTCCAGACTCATCTATCAGAGTCTGGAGAGCATACGTTTCCTGGTGTGAATCCAGATGTTGGAATCCTCAGAAGTATGAAATAAGTAGGATTCTTGCTTTTTGCCAGTTAGGAGTGGATATGAATTTAGCCCTTAGCACCATCAAAGGGCAAATATCGGCTCTATCAGTCTTCTTTCAGAGACCATTGGCATCTCACTCCCTAGTTCGGACATTCATTAAGGGGGTACTGAGGATAAATCCTCCAGTTAGGACTCCCTTGTGTCCATGGGATTTGAATTTGGTATTGTCAGTGTTGCAAAAGCAACCTTTTGAACCTATTCGCCATATTCCTTTAATTATATTAAGTAGGAAGTTGGCCTTTCTGATTGCTATAGCTTCTGCTAGGAGAGTATCAGAGCTAGCAGCTCTTTCTTGTAAAGAGCCTTATCTAATTTGTCACAAGGACAAAATCGTACTACGACCCCATCCGGCTTTTCTACCTAAGGTGGTGTCGGCTTTTCACTTGAATCAAGACATTGTTCTGCCTTCCTTTTTTCCAAACCCGCGGACGGCGGGGGAAAAATTATTACACTCTCTAGATCTAGTGAGAGCGGTAAAGGTGTATCTGCAAGCAACCGCTCAGATACGTAAAACAGATGTTTTGTTTATTTTACCAGATGGGCCCAAGAAGGGCCAAGCGGTATCAAAATCCACCATTTCCAGGTGGATTAGACAAGTAATTATTCAAGCTTATGGTTTAAAGAACAGGACTCCTCCTTTTCCTGTTAAGGCGCACTCTACCAGGGCGATAGGTGCTTCATGGGCAGTGCACCACCAGGCTTCGATGGCTCAGATCTGTAAAGCTGCAACTTGGTCTTCAGTCCATACATTTTCCAAATTCTATCAAATAGATGTGAAAGGACATGAGGATTCCGCCTTTGGGCGAAGTGTGCTGCAGGCAGCAGTATAGGGCTTCTGGTCCGCAAGCGGCCTGTTTTGATCTGTGTCTCCCCCCCTTCATATGAGCATTGCTCTGGGACGTCCCATTATGTAATGACTAGCTCTGTGTCCCGTGGTGTACGATAAAGAAAATAGGATTTTTATAACAGCTTACCTGTAAAATCCTTTTCTTGGAGTACACCACGGGACACAGAGGTCCCCCCCTTCTTATGGGAACCTTACTGCTTTGCTACAAAACTGAGGTACTTCCCTGATGGGAGGGGTTATATGGAGGGGAACTGTCTTCCATTGGTTGTGCCAGTGTCCAATCACCGCTGGTGACCCTTAACCCATTATGTAATGACTAGCTCTGTGTCCCGTGGTGTACTCCAAGAAAAGGATTTTACAGGTAAGCTGTTATAAAAATCCTATTTTATAGCACTAATCGCTGTATAAATGTCAATGGTCCCAAAAATGTGTCCAAAGTGTCTGATCTGTCTGCCGCAATGTCGCAGTTCTGCTAAAAATTGCAGATCGCCGCCATTAGTAGTAAAAAATAAATATTAAAAATGCCATAAATCTATTCCCTATTTTGTAGACAAGATAACTTTGCACAAACAAATCAATATATGCTTATTGATATTATTATATATATATATATTTTTTTTATAGCACAAAAAATTAAAAACAAATACCGCCAAAAGACAGCTCTATTTTGTGGGGGGGGGGGGGGGAGGAGGATGTAAATTTTAAGTACAATGTCGCACGACCATGCAATTGTCAGTTAAAGCGACGCAGTGCCTTGTCGCAAAAAATGGCCTGTTCATTAAGGGGGAAAATCTTCCGGTCCTTAAAGTGGTTGTTAACCCAACCCACAGTACATGGTTCCCCCTAAGCATTGCAGCAGCTTTTTTTTTTTTTTTTGTGTGTGTAAATACCTTTATTTATTAGCCCCCTTTTTTTTTTTTTTTTTTTAGCTCTGTCACTTGTCCTATTTCATCTCTATGTAGCGCACCCACCCCAGCACTTTACCTGCTTTTGTTCTATTTGGCTCCTTCGCAGGAAAAGACTGAGGCACACCGCACCATAAGCCTGTACCCTCCTGGATGGGGAGGTTGAGCGGTGTTAGTTAGTTTCTCAGGCCTGCCTGCAGCCAGTGTTTAAAAACCTCCAGAGCTGACCTTGTTTCTGGGGTAGCCAGAAACAAGTCCTTAGTTCTCCCCAGTAAGCAACTGTCCACACCAACTGAAAAGTCCAACTTCTTATTTATTCTTAAGGGCAATAAATGGTCTCTTTTGAGAGCAGACAGGTTGAGACAAACACGGGTCAGATAAGGTGGGTGGAGGTCCAGGCACAAACTTAATTTTGGATTTCTCCTGTTCTGGTTTGCACGAACAGGCTTGGCGCATGGTCCCTGCCATGGACCATGAGGTTGGTCACTGCCACTGAGCTGGTGAATAGTTGCAAGTGACTACGCACACCACTGTGACAGAAAGAACCCGCACTTCCTTCTTTGAGTAACTTGGCCCCTTTTTAGGATAAGAACATCCCTCCGGAGAGTTACCAGAGTCCCCCTCTGTCATCACGACTCTGGGTCTTCAGAAAGGGTCACCTCCCTGGCCTCCTCCATCCTGGATATGGGTCCCCTCGCAAGGCAGATCCCTGGGAGCCTCGATCCTTAGCGGACCCCAGCCGAAGGTTGCTGGGTTCCAGGCCCTCGGCAAAGTACCTCACCCCAGACTGAAGGTGACTGGGATGGAAACAGCAGCTCCATCTCCGGGCCTAGGGCACCCGGAGACAACACACTCACCCGGGCCTAGGACACACACACACACACCTAAGGTGCTTGGGCGTGGAACCGACCCCTCTGGAAGATGGCCGCCCCCTTTTTATATCCTCTCCCGACAGGCACAGCAGGTTCCCCACCCCGCCGTACTGCTGCCGAGAGGGGACAAGAAAAGGCACATCCCTGTACCACGGTTCAACCCGGGCCTATGGCAACAGCGTCACCTATAGGCCCCAGGGAACTGCACATCAGTACTGTTTCCCAGGGACAAAAATGGTTAATGAAACCTAACAATTGGTGCATCTGAGCCTAGTTACCACTCAGATGCTCCCCCTAAATATGACACCCCGCTACATCTATATTCGAGCCGTGGGAGCTGAGTAGGAGGAACACAGATTCCTTCTGACCCATGTAAAGTACGGAAGCAGAATCTCTTATCTTCCTCCCTGTGGCCTTCAATGCAGTGTGTACGAGGGGGGAGGAGAGGGGCATGGCTGGGAGTGTAGGAGATTGCCTTTCTCACTCCAGACTACATGTTGACAGGAAGAGTGGGGAGCTAAAAACAGGCAGAGAGGAGACCTGCAGATAATGCAGACACGCATTTAGACCACGGTATCAGAAACCATGATAATCGTGGTCTGTTCTCAAGGGGAAAGACGGGAGCTGGCAGGATCAAACAGGTATTGTAAGAGATACGGAGAAGTAATGCAAAAAGCAAAAGCACCAAGCACTTTAAAGGGACAGGAGCAGCATATTTTTATTTTTATTTTTTTGGGTTAACAAACACTTTAACCACTTAAGCCCAAGACCATTTGGTAGCTAAAGGACCAGAGGTGAATTCAGAATTTTGCACTGCGCTGCTTTAACTGTAAATTGTGCGGACATGCAATGTTGTACCCAAACGAAATTTGCGTCCTTTTCTTCCCACAAATAGAGCTTTCTTTTAATGGTATTTGATTGCCTCTGCGATTTTTATTTTTTGCAATATAAACGTAAAAATACCGAAAATTTTGAAAAAAAATTATATTTTCTACTTTTTGTTATAAGAAAAATCGAATAAACTCAATTTTAGTCATACATTTAGGCCAAAATGTATTCAGCCACATGTCTTTAGTAAAAAAAATGTCAATAAGCGTATATTTATCGGTTTGCGCAAAAGTTATAGCGTTTACAAACTAGGGTACATTTTCTGGAATTTACACAGCTTTTAATTTATGACTGCCTATCTCATTTCTTGAGGTGCTAAAATGACAGGGCAGTACAAAACCCCCCCAAATGACCCCATTTTAGAAAGTAGACACCCCAAGGAAATTGCTGAGAGGCATGTTGAGCCCATTGAATATTTTTTTTTTTTGTCCCAAGTGATTGAATAATGACAAAAAAAAAATTACAAAAAGTTGTCACTAAATGATATATTGCTCACACATGCCATGGTTATATGTGGAATTGCACCCCAAAATACATTCTGCTGCTTCTCCTGAGTACGGGGATACCACATGTGTGGGACTTTTTAGGAGCCCACCCACGTACGGGACCCCGGAAACCAAGCACCGCCTTCAGGATTTCTAAGGGTGCAAATTTTTGATTTCACTCCTCACTACCTATCACAGTTTTGAAGGCCATAAAATGCCAAAATAGCACAAAACCCCCCCAAATGACCCCATTTTAGAAAGTAGACACCCCAAGGAAATTGCTGAGAGGCCTGTTGAGCCCATTGAATATTTTTTTTTTTTTGTCCCAAGTGATTGAATAATGACAAAAAAAAAAAATTACAAAAAGTTGTCACTAAATGATATATTGCTCACACATGCCATGGTTATATGTGGAATTGCACCCCAAAATACATTCTGCTGCTTATCCTGAGTACGGGGATACCACATGTGTGGGACTTTTTAGGAGCCTAGCCACGTACGGGACCCCGGAAACCAAGCACCGCCTCCAGGATTTCTAAGGGCGCAAATTTTTGATTTCACTCCTCACTACCTATCCTCAGTTTTGAAGGCCATAAAATGCCAAAATAGCACAAAACCCCCCCAAATGACCCCATTTTGGAAAGTAGACACCCCAAGCTGTTTGCTGAGAGGCATGGTGAGTATTTTACAGCTCTCATTTGTTTTGAAAATGAAGAAAGAACATTTTTTTTTTTTTCAATTTTCAACTTAGTGACAAAAAGCGAGATCTGCAAAATACTCACAATACCTCTCAGCAAATAGCTTGGGGTGTCTACTTTCCAAAATGGGGTCATTTGGGGGGGTTTTGTGCCATCTGGGCATTCCATGGCCTCCGAAACTGTGATAGGCAGTGAGAAGTGAAATCAAATTTGACACCCTTAGAAAGCCTGAAAGCGGTGCTTGGTTTTTGGGGTCCCGTACGCGGCTAGGCTCCCAAAAAGTCTCACACATGTGGTATCCCCGTACTCAGGAGAAGCAACAGAATGTATTTTGGGGTGTAATTCCACATATGCCCATGGCATGTTTGAGCAATATATAATTTAGTGACAACTTTGTGCAAAAAAAAAAAAAAAATTGTATTTTTTCCGCAACTTGTGTCAACATATAAAATATTCCATGGACTCGACATGCCTCTCAGTATATAGCTTGGGGTGTCTACTTTCCAAAATGGGGTCATTTGGGGGGGTTTTGAACTGTTCTGGCATTTTATACACAACATTAGGAAGCTTACATCCACTCTTCTAACCACTTGAAGACAAAGCCCTTTTTGACACTTTTTGTTTACATGAAAACATATTTTTTTTTTTGCAAGAAAATTATGTTGAACCCCCAAACATTATATATATTTTTAAAGCAAAGGCCCTACAGAATAAAATGGTGGGTGTTGCATTTTTTTTTTCTACACAGTATTTGCGCAGCGATTTTTCAAACGCATTTTTTTGGGAAACAATACACTTTTTTTAATTTTAATGCACTAAAACACACTATATTGCCCAAATGTTTGATGAAATAAAAAAGATGATCTTAGGCCGAGTACATAGATACCAAACACGACATGCTTTAAAATTTCGCACAAACGCGCATTGGCGACAAACTACATACATTTTTAAAAGCATTTACAGGTTACCCCGTTAGATTTACAGAGGAGGTCTACTGCTAAAATTACTGCCCTCGATCTGACCTTCGCGGTGATACCTCACATGCATGGTGCAATTGCTGTTTTGACGCTTGCAGACTGACGCTTGCGTTCGCCATTGGGCAAGAGCAGGGCAGGACAGGGGTGCTTTTTTTTTTTTTTTTTTTTTTTTTATATTATTAATTTTGCTTTTTTATTTTATTTTTAAACTTGCTTCCATATTTATTTATTTTTATCACTTTTATTGTTATCTCAGGGAATGTAAATATCCCCTATGATAGCAATAGGTAATGACAGGTACTCTTTTTTGAAAAAACTGGGGTCTATTGGACCCTAGATCTTTCCTCTGCCCTCAAAGCATCTGACCACACCAAGATCGGTGTGATAAAATGCTTTCCCAATTTCCCAATGGCGCTTTTTATATCCGGGGGGGGGGACATTCCCTCCCACTGCTTGTAAAAGCAGTCCAGAGGCTAATTAGCCACTAGGATTGCTTTTACATGAAAGCCGGCCGCTGGCTGAAAAGAATGATACCAAGATGATACCTAAACCCGCAGGCATCATTCTGGTATAAACATTCAAAGTCCAGCAACATACCAGTACGTTGCTGGTCCTTGTTGGACATGTATTGTAATCTTTTTTTTCATGCAGCCTGTTGGCTGAACGGAAAAAAAAGATTGATCGGTGGGTATGCCCACCATTAGAATACCGCCCTTCATCCACCCACTTCTAATGATGGGCATACATGCACCATTTATATATGCCGAAGCATGGGGGCATCTTCTCGCAAAAGTTATGCCGCGTACACATGGTCAGACTTTTCCACGGGCAAGCCTCCGTCGGAATTTCGACCGTATATACGCGGCATTAGGAGCAAAATCGCTCCTCCGCTCCTGCTGCCCCAATGCTTCGGCATATATGCTTTTTTTTTTTTTAACTGTGGTGGTGAAATTACCTCCTACAGCACTGGAGTCGCAGGGATCAGGCCTGTCTCTGCGAACGCTGCAGTTATGTGTGTTGTGTTTTGCAAGTGACAGTGATCGATCGATACTGCACTTGGGTGGCCTGGGCTGGACGGAGGGGCAAAACGCAGGTGCTAGCAGGTATCTGGGCTGATCCCACTAACAGTGCGTTTTTGGGAACCCTAAACTGCTGGGGACGCTAGTATAGATCTGATCAGATATTGAGCTGATCAGATACTATACCACTAAGGGGGGTGTATGCTTCACGTGTGGGTGTTAGCGCTACTGGCACTAACCTGACGCTGCCTGGGGTGTGACGCAGACCCTCTCTGACGCTAAAACCTAACTGATATCACCCGCCGGGCGATCAGGGGGTTAAACCTTTATTGGGTTATATACGGCGGGTGCCCTGACACTATAAAAAGCAAACTAACTAACCAGCGTCACCCGTAACACTTATATGATGATCACTGGTGAAAGGGTTAACTAGGGGAAATTAGGGGGTTAAAACCTTTATTAGGTAATATATGGGGGTACCTGACGCTATATAAAAACCTGACGGCGAACCTAAAAAAAAATTACTGGCTACCTATCGGCATCACCGACACTAAGACAACGATCATAAAAACGATTGCTTAGCGACAGTGGTGATAGGGGGTGAAAGGGTTACCTGGGGGGCGATCAGGGGGTTAAACCTTTATTAGATAATATATGGGGGTACCTGACGCTATAAAAACCTGCGGCGAACCTAAAAAAAATTACTGGCTACCGATCAGCATCGCCGACGCTAAGACATCGATCAGAAAAATGATCGCATAGTGACGGCGGTGCTAGGGGGTGAAAGGGTTACCTGGGGGGTGATCAAGGGGGTTACACCTTTATTAGGTAATATATGGGGGTACCCGACGCTATAAAAACCTGCGGCGAACCTAAAAAAAATTACTGGCTACCGATCAGCATCGCCGACGCTAAGACATCGATCAGAAAAATTATCGCTTAGTGACAGTGGTGATAGGGGTGAAAGGGTTACCTGGGGGGGCGATCAAGGGGGTTAAACCTTTATTAGGTAATATATGGGGGTACCCGACGCTATAAAAACCTGCGGCGAACCTAAAAAAAATTACTGGCTACCGATCAGCATCACCGACGCTAAGACATCGATCAGAAAAATTATCGCATAGCCACGGCGGTGCTAGGGGGTGAAAGGGTTACCTGGGGGGGTGATCAAGGGGGTTAAACCTTTATTAGGTAATATATGGGGGTACCCGACGCTATAAAAACCTGCGGCGAACCTAAAAAAAATTACTGGCTACCGATCAGCATCGCCGACGCTAAGACATCGATCAGAAAAATTATAACTTGGTGACAGTGGTGATAGGGGGTGAAAGGGTTACCTGGGGGGCGATCAAGGGGGTTAAACCTTCATTAGGTAATATATGGGGGTACCCGACGCTATAAAAACCTGCGGCGAACCTAAAAAAAATTACTGGCTACCGATCAGCATCACCGACGCTAAGACATCGATCAGAAAAATGATTGCTTAGTGACAGTGGTGATAGGGGGTGAAAGGGTTATCTGGGGGGGTGATCAGGGGGTTAAACCTTTATTAGGGGGGGGTTAGGGGGCTACACTGGACCTAAAACTAAATGTAGTGACACTTTTACAGTCACAAATGTCACTGATTGCAGTGATCACTAAATAAATGGTCACTGCAATCAGTGACTGGGGGCTGGGGGGTGATCTGGGGGGGGCGATTTATGTGCCTATGTGTCCTGGTGTCAGTGTGCTGTTTTGTGTACTAACCTGGCATCTTCTCCTGTACGGCGCTCGGTATATGTGAGCGCCCCAGGAGAGATGACATCACTTCCTCCTTCCTGGCAGGCAGGGGAAGCTCTCTCATTCGCCGGGAGCGATCGAGAGGGGGTGGCCGGAATCGAACGGCCGTCCCCTCATGCCGGATCGCTCCCGAAGGTAAAACGACCACCCACTGTAAAGAAGGGGGGTCCGATTGGACCCCCCAACTATACAAAGGCAATCACGTACATATACGTGATTCTGCCTGTCGGTGCCATTCTGCTGACGTATATTTACAGTGGGCGGTCGTTAAGTGGTTAAAGAACACAACATACAGGGATATGGGAAATCATTGTCGACACTGACACACGTACACCTACACAGGTTGAACTGGATGGACTATTGTCTTTATTCATACTTGCCTACTATCTAACTATATATGTAACTATGTAGGTCAAGAAAGTTAAATACATTTAGGCAGAACTATACTCCCCATCTCTCCAGTGCTGCAACATCTGGGGCTCCCCACTGGTTGCTGACTTCTCAGCCTGAGGGCTTACGGGTATCGATCCCCAGCCGTTTACATTGGCTAAGCCGAGATGGCATCCCTCCTGCACATGCATGGGAGTTCAGTCATCAGTGCTTTGCTTAAAAACCTTACACAGAGCTACAGGCAGGTAAGTAACTTTAATGCAGAAGAGACATAGCATGTCTTCTCTGCATTAACCACTTGCTTACTGGGCACTTAAACCCCCTTCCTACCCAGGCCAATTTTCAGCTTTCAGCGCTGTCACATTTTGAATGACAATTGCGTGGTCATGCTACACTGTACCCATTTGACATTTTTATAATTTTGTTCACACAAATAGAGCTTTCTTTTGGTGGTTTTTTTCATCACTGCTGTTTTTTTTTTCTTATTTTTATTTTTTGCTAAAAAAAAAAAAATCATAGTTATAAAATTTTGAAAACGGGTAACTTTTTTTTTTTTTTTTTTTTTTTTTCTCCTTGATTGATGTGCGCTGATGAGGCTGTACTGATGGGCATTGATAGGCTACACTGATAGACACTGATTGGGGGGCACTGAAGGGCATTGATGGGGTGCACCTGTAGGTGGCACTGGTGGGCACTGCATAGCAGCAGTGCCTCTCCCTGTTTGGGACCGATGTCCCTCTGTTAGAAGCCATTGATCAGTTTTTATTTTTCCCTGATTACCAATCTCATTGGCTGACAGCTGATCACGTGGTAAGGGGCCGGAATCTCATTGACTCTGTGATCATAGAGTGCGCAGGCAGCTCATGCACGGGAGGATGTCTATTGACGCCCCCCTGGCAAGTAAGGCCTGCGTTGTAGCCTTCATTCAGCTATAGTGCGGGCGGGAGGAGGTTAAAAATCTTTCCTGTTCGCAATATTTTTTTTAGGTAATGTTTTGTTTCAAGGGAAGGGCAGAAATATTATCTGCTCCCTCTGGTTTATAATCTAA
This sequence comes from Rana muscosa, assembly GCA_029206835.1. Lineage (NCBI taxonomy): Eukaryota > Metazoa > Chordata > Amphibia > Anura > Ranidae > Rana > Rana muscosa. The sequence continues at coordinate 285,653,650 of CM055117.1, forward strand.
GTATTGAAATAAATAGGTCACCATGACAGCAAGTATTACTTCAGCGGGGGAAGTCAACAATGGATGGGTTCCTTATTTCTCTCATGACCATTTTTCTTTAATATAATTGTTTGTAACATCACTTTACTTTTCAGGTGAGATGGTTCACTTCAGATCATCTTTATCTGCTGACAGTTATTTGATAAATAGACTCTTCCCCCCTTTTTTTTTTTTTTTTTTTTTTTTTTTTATATAACTGTAGGCCCAGTGAACTGACCATTGTTTTTATGTGTTGTGTTTTGTTTTTTTTGCAGTCAACCGACTTTCTTAAGCAGAACATTGTCGTATCTGGTGGATTTCTAGGCGGTTTTTTACTGGGTCTTGCCTCTTAAGTGACAGTGAAGCAGAACTGTGAATTGTCTCACAGGACTGGAATCTGAGTGGAAGTGAAAATCAAGATGATGGAAAATACCTGTCTGCTAACAAAGATGCCTTGGTTTGTTTTTTCTCTAGAGCGGGTTTTCTTAAAACGCTTATCTATAGGGAGTGCTTGCAAAGATTTCATGGTATAGTCTGCGCCATCATCTAAGGACTGAACTGTGTTCTTTATACCAGATCATTACTTGTATTGCTGTTTGTCTACTGATATTAGTAAGGAAAACAAAAGCGTATTTCTGGACTTCATTCTTGTTTTGTGGTTTTACCACGGCTGTCAACATGATAGGTCTACAGATGTTCATGTTCGTGTTAACTCATATGTCTACTTTTTATATTTATTTAATGGTGTGTATTTTTCTGACTAGTGCCAAAACAAAGTACAGTAATTGGCAATCAAAGGCTCATCAGTGAATGTTAATCTCGCAAAGGAAAAAATTCACTATGTGCAATAGCTAATTCTACACCAGTAGACTCGATAAAAGTTGCAAAAATAAAAAGAATAATGCGTTACTTTATGTAGGATTTATTTATCACACTGTGGCTTCTAAGTGGAATAAACAAGAAAAAAAGAACTTGTACGAACACAAAAGAAGAATAATTGTGAACATCACGAGGAAAATTTTGTTATCCTTTAGATATTTTCTACATCTTTGCAATGAATGTGGTCTGATCTGCGTTTAAGTTATAATGATGCTGAACTAATCTTTTTAAAAACAAAGGTAAGTGATAGACGCATAATCTTTTTTGGGCACAAATTCCAGTCATTGAGTCTGGAAGTTTTAAACGATTAAAGCGGAGTTCCACCCAAAATTGGAACTTCCGCTTAAACCACTCCTCGCCACATTTGGCTCGTGCATGTGCAGTGAGTGCCCGGCCTTGAAGCCGAAAGCTGTCACGGTCGGGTGGCTGCAGTAGGAATGGAGGCGCCGGGGGAGAGGGGGGGGGGGGGGTGTTGTCGCTGGACAGTGGAGGAGGTAAGTGTCTGTTTGTTTATTAAAATCCAGCAGCTACACTTTTTGTAGCTGCTGACTTTTAATAAACATAAAGACTGGAACTCCCCTTTTTAAGGTCTGGGTTTAGATTGAAAGTGCTTGTCTCCTGAGGGGAGTGGAGGTGATGCAGACATAGCCTCTGGCTCGACACGACCTCATCATCCATTCAGTGTCCTGTGCATGGAAAAAGTACAAGGTCTGACAACCTTTGCGGCTGTTGGCATGTTTTCAATGAACTACCACAGTGCTGTGGAGCTGGTAGATCTGCTGCAGACCTGAGGGCGCCTGCAGTCTATGGCTTGCTGGTGCAATGCTTTACAGGCTCCAAAAATAAATAAATAATCAACGCAATTTTTTTACCTGCAAAAAAATGTGCATTTATTAGTTCTTCCTTTTAAAATAAAAATAAAAATCTATAATTTTAAGAAGCAGCTTGGAGGAGTCATTTAAAATATTAAATACAGCTGTCCTTTTTTCTCTTTTATTTTCACCGGTGATCCTGCCAGTAAGTCTGTTACTGTTGGTAAACAGATTATGCTTGTAGGGTATAGGGGCTGTGGTTGCAATTGATATAGTGTGCAAGTATGGCAAACTTAGTTCTCAAGATGCCCTCCAGTGACGACAGCTTCACGCTGACTGTTGTTTCTCCTGATACCGCCTCTGTATCCGGTGGCCCCCTCATTGGACCATAGGATGGTCATTGATAATGCAGCTCTTGCACATTAATAGTATATTTTCATTAACTTGGCACTACGCTCCACTCAGCATCTTACAGAATGGCATGAGGGTCTGTCCCCACCTTTATCCAAAACTACATTGACAACTTCTCTAACATCTGGGTAAGGTAAGTAGGGTTCACCAGCTACAAGGCAGATGTTCTCTCACACACAGATTTATTTATTTTGCGGTACGGTATTGTCGGATGTTTTTTCACCTTCATGCATAGGATGCATAAAGGTGAAAAAAAATTACCTTTACAACCCCTTTAATGAATAGAATGTATTCACCCTAAGCTTTTACAACTCCTTTTAAATACAGGGCACTTTCATCCCCTTCCTGCCCAGGCTAAGTTTAAACTTTCATGACCATTGCATGGTCATACAAGACTGTACCCAAATTAAATTGGCAACAGATAGAGCTTTTTTTTTTTGGTGATATTTAATCACCACTGGGTTTTCTAAATTTTCCTAAATAAACGAAAAAAGACCAATTTAAAAAAAAAATTAAAAAATGTTTTTCTTAATTTTCGTTATAAAATTTGGCAAATAAGTAATTATCCTTCTTCACTGTTGTGTCACAGAGGGGGCGTCACTGATCATCAGAACGCTGATGATCAGTGCCCTGATTATCAGTATAAACAGTGTGTTGACAGGCTGGCCGGGCATAACTCCTTTTTTTCACACAGACACAGCGTGTAAGAAAAGGACTGCTGATAACTGGCAAGTCTGTTTAAATGTGATCAGCTGTGATTGGACTCAGCTGCTAACATGGTAAAGGGCAGCTGTGATTTGCCTTTTACCCCAATCTGTGATCAGCTGTCTCCAAAGGACACTGGACACAGTGCTCCCGATGCATGCCGCAGGGGGTGGGGGTTCTGGGAGGATGTTTATGGATGCCCTCCCATAACTATAGTACTTCACTGTAGCCAGCTTTTGGCTACAGCGTGGTACTAAAGTGGTTAATGTCGCTTTCAACTATCCTGGTATTGACTGGGCAGATGGAAGTTTGCATTCAACTAAGGCTTGTCATTTCCTGAATGTGTAATGCAGGACAATTTCATGGGTCAAATGGTGCAAGCCCCAAGTAGAAATAATGCTCTGCGGGACCTACTAATTACAAACAACAAGCTGATTGCAGATGTTGAAGTAAGGGATAACTTAGGAAACAATCAACATGGAGTAATGATGTTTGCCATAAATTATAGGAAAGGGTGACATGAAGGTAGGACAAAAACACAAAATTTCTAAAATTTTACTTTACTAAGCTGCGCTCCATGCCACATGGTACTAAATGGGATCAACTCTTTCTATCAAACAACACTGAAAATAAGTGAGAGTGCTTTAAGGACATACTAAGCAAAGACTTTTGTCAGTGCATTCCACTAGATAACAAATAGAAAAGAACAAAAGGTAAACCTGGGTGACTAAATTCTAATGTAAAAAGGCAAAGTAATGAGGAAAAATATGAGGCCAAAGGGTCAACATCTCCATTTCAAAACTACAAAGAATGCAGTAAGAAATGCAAGAGCATGATCAGGGCAGCTGAAATTGATTATGAGAGACATATGGTGGAAGAGAGTTAAAAAAAAAAACGGCTTTTCCAAATATAAAGAGGGGCCTAAAAAAATGTATACACACTTCAACATAACATATGCAAAAATAATAATAATTACTAGATTTATATAAACATCAAAGGCTAGCTGTAAGTCAAGTTTGAATTATGCAATCACATTAGATGCTCAAAGTGATCATTAGCATCCAGACACGTGATTTCTGTAAACTACTGCATGAACAACATTGACTAGAGTGTCCACAGGAATTTCTCTGCACAATGTTTCAATTTCTTCTTGTAGTGCAGTCAACGTAGGTGGGTTTGTACAGTAACTACATTCTTAAGTGTTCCACACAGATAGAAATCTAGGGGTGTTAAGTCCAGGGAACGTGGAGGGAATTCAACAGCACCTCTACGGAAGGTTAACATGTTTCACACATCTTGTGCTTAGTCATAACTGTTATTCCGGTTGGCTGCTGGTTTTTCAGCATGCTCGTTTGACAAAAGCCAGCCAAACAGGCCTTACACACGGGCCGAGTGTCAGCCGGTTTCTATTGAACCGGCCGATGTCGCCTGACATTCGACACGTGTGTATGGGGTTTACCATTCAAAGTATGTAAACTAATGGACAGAATGATAAGGAACCATATCCTAGAGTTTGCTGATGGAAACAGTATCATTACTAGTAACTAGGGATGAGCCCGATGTTCACCGAATAGCGAACATTATGCGGTGTTCGTGGCAAATTCGAAAGCCGCGGAACATAAAATCCATACCAGACCCTGTATCCAAGCACGCAACCTGGCAGGCCGCAGGAAAAGAGGGGGGACAAGAGCGCGCTCCCCCTGAATCGTACCAGGCCACATGCCCTCAACATGGGAAGGATGGGTTCTTTGGGGGCAGGGGGGATCTGCGCCCCCCACCCCAAAGCACCTTGCCCCCATGTTGATGGGGACAAGGGCCTCATCCCCACAACCCTTGCCCAGTGGTTGTGGGGGGCTTATCGAAATCTGGAAGCCCCCTTTAACAAGGGGACCCCCAGATCCCGGCCCCCCATGTGAATTGGTAACGAGTACACTGTACCCCTACCATTTCACAAAAAAAGTGTCAAAAATAGTAAAAAAAGACAGGAAACACTTTGGGACAAGTCCTTTATTAAAAAAAAAGCCGCAACAGCTCCGCCTCCATGGAAGGCTCCCGCCGACTGACGCTTCTCTCGCTTTGACAGCTGTTATATAGCTGAGGGCGGGGCCAGCTGGTGATGTAAACGGGTGACCCCCACCCCATCTGATGCCACGGGGGCTTCCCGTGGCATCAGAGGGGGCGGAGTCCCCAGCTATATAACAGCTGTCAAAGCGAGAGCAGCGTCAGTCGGCGGGAGCCTCCCATGGAGGCAAAGCTGCTGCGTTTTTTTTTTTTCTTTTCTTTGGTTTGTCTGGCAGCGGAATAGAAGATGAATGGACATCGCTGGACATTTTTTAATAAAGGACTTGAGACGAGAAAATTGGAAGGAGGCTGGGGGTTGGACTTTAATGATACCGTATATTAACTGATATCCAGTCAAAATTTAAGAAAATACTAAAAAGTTTTATTACAAAGACAAGATAATTTGACATATTCATAGAATAAAATATTTGATCATGACAACCATGAAGTAGCTATACATCCTATAGTTTCAAAATAGAATATCAAACCATCCATAATAAATAGATTTTTAATTGCTCAGCATGCTTCACAGATTTTTTGTTACTCGCTTCTTCAGGAGCGTTGCTTACAAATATATTTTCAGATGGTGCATGCATAGAGTTGTCATGAGACTACGAACAGAAAAGAGAACATACATTAATATTGATTATTAGTGATGAGCCGAACACCCCCGGGTTTGGTTCGCACCAGAACCCGCGAACGGACCGAAAGTTCGCACGAACTTTAGAACCCTATTAAATACTTTAGATTTCGAACGTTCGCATCCATTGTGCTAATTCTAACGACTATTATGCATGTTATTGTCCTAAAAAGGGTTTGGGAACCCGGGTTCTGCACCAGGGGACATGTATCAATGCAAAAAGAAGTTTTAAAAACGTCCGTTTTTCGGGAGCAGTCATTTTAATGATGCATAAAGTGAAAAAAAAAAGTCAAATATTCCTTTAAATATCGTACCTGGGGGGTGTATAAAGTATGCCTGTGAAGTGCCACGTGTTTCCCGTGTTTAGAACTGTCCCTGCACAAAATTACATTTCTAAAGGAAAAAAAGCCATTTAAAACTGCTTGCGGCTTTAATGTAATGTCTGGTCCCGGTAATATGGATGAAAATCTTTAAGAAAAATGGCATAGCTACCCCATCACAGCCCCCTACCCCAGCCCATTACCAGCCCCTTTGGGTCTTGTATGGATATTAAGGGGAACCCCGCACACAAAATAAAAAAGGCCCTATATACTCTGAACAGCCGTATACAGGCGGTGCATACAAGACAGGGACTGTAGGTTTGTTCTTATGTAGAATCTGTTTGTAATTTTAAACAGGTACATTGTTTAAGTGTAGCTCCAGCCAAAAAATCTATTTTTAAGCTTTTTGGAAAACATATGGAAGGGTTATCACCCCTGTAACATTTGTTTTGCTGTCTGTGCAGTGTGCACCTGTTCAGAACAGTTCACCTCACTTTCCGTCCTAATGACAAATGTTTTTTGAAAATTTGGTTTTTTTATTGAAACAAGAATTGGTGATAAAGCATCAGTGGAGAGGAGACACTTTTTTTCCCATATTAACTCTTACAGGAGAGAATTTGCCTTCCTAGGGGTAGATTTCCTCTCACTTCCTGTTGTATCCTTCCGTTTGCAAGGAGGAGTCGTTTGTAAGTTGGATGTTTGAAAGTAGGGGCCTACCGTATATACTCAGCTGAAATTTGCCCCTTACATGTTGGTGTTGCCACAACACTGTGAGCCCTCACAGTTACTCTTGGTGGGCGCATGAATGGGCCCTGCTGTGAATTATTAGATCAAGAATTGTAATTGCATGCCCCTGTTGAACAGGGGCTGAAAAATTGGGCTTTTGGTGGTGGTGCCACAACACTGCAACCCCTCACAGATACTGTACTTGGAGCACAGCAATGAGCCCTGTTGCAAAGTATTGCATCAAAAATTGTAATTACACGCCCCTGTTAAACAGGGGCTGAAAAATTGGGCCTTAGCCACTGGTGCTGGTGCCACGACACTGCAACCTCTCCCAGATACTCTAGTTGGAGTGCAGGAATGAGCCCTGCTGCAAAGCATTGCATAAAAAATTGTAATTACATGCCCCTGTTAAACAGGGGCTGAAAAATCGGGCCTTAGCCACTGGTGGCGGCACCCAGAAACAAAAATGTTCTTCCAAGCTATCATCATCAATCGGATCATTGAGGAGGAGGAGGAGGATAGTCAGTCAACATAACAGGACAGTCTATCAGCATCAGTCTTGAAGGGATGTGGCATTTGAAAATAAATTAGTCTGTTATATCAGCTTCAGGTGTTTGGTAGCTGGTGGTGATCCAAGACTGGTTCATCTTTATGAAGGTCAGTCGATCAACCGAGTCGGTGGACAGGCGCACCCTGTGATCCGTGACAAATCCTCCAGCAGCACTGAATGTGCGTTCTGAAAGGATGCAGGACAGGCCAGTAGCTCAATTGCATACTGTGCAAGCTCTGGCCAGTGATCCATCCTCAAGACCCAGTAAGCCAGAGGATTTTCGGTGGGGAAGGTGTCCAAGTCTGACCTTGCCCCTAGGTATTCCTGCACCATGTATATCAGACGCTGGCGATGGTTGCTGGAACCGATCATACCTTGGGGCTGCGGACTAAAGAATTGTCTGAACGCATCGGTCAGACGGCCACCTTCCCCACCGCTCCTTCTTTGACTGACCGAAGCCTCAGCAACTCGTTGTCCAGGACCAGGAGTTTGTAACCTCCCAGTCTCTGGGAACGCTTTGCACAGACCTTTCTGCAAGGCCTCCCGGAGTTGTCTCATCCTCTGCTCCCTCTGCGACGGTAAGATAAGGTCCGCAACCTTACCCTTGTACCGTGGATCAAGGAGAGTGGCCAGCCAGTAATGGTCCCTCTCCTTGATTCGAAGAATACGAGGATCCTTCCGCAGACTTTGCAGGATCAGGGTGGCCATGCAGCGTAGGTTAGCTGAGGCATTCGGTCCGGAGTCCTCTGGGTCACTAAGGATGACATGACCTGCAGCCCCCTCCTCCCAGCCACGTACAAGTCCACTGGTTTCTTGGGACTGTAAATCATCCCTAAAAGACTGCTGCTGATGATGCTGAGTGCCAGGCTCCACCTCCATGCTGACACAATCCTCCTCCTCTTCCAGTGCGATGGGTGGGACAGAAGGAACACTGTCTGGGTAAAGGGGGCCTTGAGAGGCAAGGAAGTCCTCCTCTTCCTGCCTCTGTTCTGCCTCAAGTGCCCTGTCCATTATTCCACGCAGCGTATGTTCCAACAGGTGAACAAGAGGTACAGTGTCACTGATGCATGCACTGTCACTGCTCACCATCCTCGTGGCCTCCTCAAATGGTGCCAGGACAGTGCATGCATCCCTGATCATGCCCCACTGGCGTGGTGAAAAAAACCCGAGCTCCCCTGACCCTGTCCTGGTGCCGTAGTCGCACAGGTACTCATTGATGGCCCTCTGCTGCGTGTGCAGCCGCTGCAGCATGGCCAACGTTGAGTTCCACCTGGTGGGCATGTCACATATAAGGCGGTTCTTGGGCAGGTTCAACTCCTTTTGCAGCTCAGCAAGGCGAGCACTGGCATTATAAGATCTGCGGAAATGCACACAGACTTTCCTGGCCTGCCTCAGGACATCCTGTAAGCCCGGGTACCTGCCCAAGAACCGCTGCACCACCAGGTTAAGGACGTGAGCCACACAGGGCACATGGGTCAGTTGTCCCTGTCGGAGGGCGGAGAGGAGGTTGGTGCCATTGTTGCAAACCACCATTCCTGGCTTAAGCTGGCGTGGCGTCAACCACCTCTCGGCCTGCCCCTGCAGAGCAGACAGAACCTCTGCCCCAGTGTGGCTCCTGTCCCCCAAACACACCAGCGCAAGCACGGCATGGCATCTTTTTGCCTGCGTACTTGCGTAGCCCCTTGAACGCCTACGGAGCACCGCTGGTTCCGAGGACAAAGCACAGGAAGAGGCCATGGAGGAAGAAGAAGAGGAGGGGGTGGAGGAGAGAGGTGTGTCACAACCAGTAGTAGCATTTTGGAGGCGTGGCGGCGGAACAACCTCCAACACTACTGCACCTTGTCCTGCATCCTTCCCAGCTGCCAAAAGAGTGACCCAATGGGCCGTGAAAGAAAGGTAACGTCCCTGTCCATGCCTGCTGGACCATGAGTCAGCGGTAATATGCACCTTACCGCTGACCGCCCTGTCTAGCGAGGCCAAGACATTGCCTTCCACATGCCAGTAGAGAGCCGGAATCACCTTCCGTGAGAAAAAGTGGCGTTTGGGAACCTGCCACTGAGGAACCGCACATTGCACAAACTCACGGAAGGGGGCCGAGTCTACCAACTGAAAAGGCAGCAGTTGAAGCGCTAGCAATTTAGCCAAGCTAGCATTCAACCGCTGGGCATGTGGATGGCTGGGAGTGAACTTCTTTCGACGGTCCAGCAGCTGGGGCAGGGAAATTTGCCTGCTAGAATCGGACGTCGGTGTACTGCTAGCAGAGTGCCCGCAAGTACTTGGCTGTGACACACCTAATTCTACACCTTCATTCCTCTCAGTGCAGTTTTCAGAGAGGACTGAAGGTATAGTGGGGTTGGAGATCCCAGCTGATGCGGTGCAAGGAGAGGTCCGCTTTGTTCTTTGGTGTGGGTCTTTAAGGTAGGCTTGCCAACGAGCTGCATGGCAGGTCAACATATGTCTGGTCAAGCATGTGGTGCCCAAGCGGGTGATGTTTTGGCCACGCGATATACGCTTGAGACATATGTTGCAAACAGCAGCTGTGCGATCTGATGCACTTGACTCAAAAAAGGCCCACACCAAAGAACTTTTTGAATAACGGGCAGAGGCAGCGCCCTGCACAGGCGGAGCTCTGCGGTGTGATTCCGTTGGTGTGCTGCCCTTACGCTGGCCCTCCAAGGGCATCCTGCCTCGTTGGAGATGTGCCTCCTCCTCCTCTCTCCTCTCTCCTTTTAGGCACCCACGTGGAGTCAGTGACCTCATCATCCCCTCCCTCCTCATCACTGGAGCCAATCTGGCAGTATGCTGCAGCTGCTGGAACATGACTGCCAGATTGGTGTCCTTCTTGAGCATCCCCTCTCTCTGCTCTCACGCTACTGCCTTCCTCTAGCTGGGTATCATCATCAGACCCTTTCGAAACGCTGGGCATCCTCCTGGAGCATGTACCCAACACTGTGCTCAAACAGTTCGGGGGACTCTTTAGGAGGACATGGTTGGTCTAGGGAAGGAGTGACTGATGATGACATTGATACCAGGGAAGAGGATGCTTTGGCAGCTGCTTTGCCAGTACCCTGAGCCTGGGTGAGAGAGGATGAGGAGGGCTTGGTCATCCACTCTACCAAGTCTTCGGCATGATGCGGCTCAACACGTCCAGCTGCCGAAAAGAAGGACAAGCGTGTCCCATGGCCACGTGCTGATGGCGATGCACCGCGTCCACGACCAGCACTGTTGTCTCTAGACACAGAGCCTGCTTGCCCTCTTTTATTGGCTCCTGACTGTCTGCCTCTCCTTGTTTGCCTTCCAGACATTCTAATGGCCTGCAGGGAAATGGGAAAACCAGCAATAAGGCCTAGCTTCAGGAGTATATTTTGCAGGAATCACACTACGCCTGCTGTAGGTGCTGCAAATGCCTGTTGGTGTAACACACCAGGAAAACGCAGCAATACAGGCTAACTTCAGGTGTATAATGTGCAGGAGGCACACTCCGCCCGCTGTAAGTGCTGCAAATGCCTGTTGGTGTAACACACCAGGAAAACACAGCAATACGGGCTAACTTCAGGTGTATAATGTGCAGGAGGCTTAGCAACAATGACACTGACACTGTCCCCTGCCTATCCTTCTCTCTCCCTGCACACAAGGTTTAGCAAAGAATATGACACTGACACTGTTCCCTGCCTATCCTCTCTCCCTGCACACAAGGTTTATCAAAGAATATGACACTGACACTCTCCCTGCACACAAGGTTTAGCAAAGAATGTGACACTGACACTGTCCCCTGCCTATCCTTCTCTCTCCCTGCACACAAGGTTTAGCAAAGAATATGACACTGACACTCTCCCTGCCTATCCTCTCTCCCTACACACAAATTTGAGGTACAAATAGCACTGACACTATCCCTGCCTATGTAACTCTTTCCCTGCGCGGGAACACACTACACAAGGCCACCGCGCTGGCGGCCTTTTATAGTGTGGGGCGTGTGATAAACCCCCTGAGCTCTAATTGGCCACAGGCAACCTGCCTGTGGCCAATTATGGCTCTCCTAGCTGCCGGCGCTGTGATTGGCCAAGCATGCGGGGTCACAGTGCATGCTTGGCCAATCACAGCGCCGGGATTGCACTGCGATGGCGCAGTGTATTGTGGGCTGTTCGCGTCACTCGAATTTGGCGGGAACGGCCCAAATCGTTCGATGTTCGCCGAACGGTCGAACAGCCGATGTTCGACTCGAACACCGAGCTCATCCCTATTGATTATCACAGTGTGAATATAAGCAGTTGGATGCCTTTCTTTCTTATATAAAAAATACATCTTATGAAACACCCCCAAAACGCACATAGATGTCTCACCATAGGGAGTTGCACCACTGGAAAGGAACCGGGGACCGGAGCATACAATGACCCACCCCGGAGGACATAGGAGTTCCTGGAGGGGCACCCACATCCGATATTGATCTAATTCACAAATGTATAGATAGCATAATGTAACTACATTGGCTATTAAAGATATATACATAAAAAAGGGTAGTTAGTTAAAACGTGGAAATAATTGTTTGTATACCTTTAAGGGGGGGCGTCTATGCAAACCTAAAGCTGTCGGTGGCAGCAGAAAGACTGCCTCTAAACAGGGGTGATCCGTAGGAAGATTATTTATATACTTTAGAAGCCCTGTCAAGTGTGTTGAATCTAAATCAAGAAAAAAAGCGGAATAGACCCAGGATATATTTACTTGGACCCTTTTTACATAGGCATACCCAGGAGGGTTTGTGCTAGTTGAAAGACGTATGTATGGATTAAAACGTTAAATAGCCAGTGTAGTAAAGAAGTTTCCTGTAAAGGGAAAGAGGATTACTGGTGGATTTTAGATATTATTAAATGGGGTATTGTGTAGGAGAAAACCAAGTCCTTCTTACCTTTACATGCAAAAAAGCATGGAGATAAGCACAGCAAACTGATCCAGAATCTCCCAGGTGTTTATATGTAGAGGAGAAGGGCTCCCCTTAATATCCATACTTTTATTGTTTAACTTTAAGCATTATTAAAATCACTGCTCCCGAAAAAACTATAGTTTTTAAAACTTTTTTTGCATTGATACATGTCCCCTGGGGCAGGATCCGGGTCCCCAAACACTTTTTATGACAATACCATGCATATTAGCCTTTAAAATGAGCACTTTTTTGGTTTTTCATGTTCGTGTCCCATAGACTTAAATGGTGTTCGAACAAATTTTTTGCCTGATCGCAAGTTCTGGTGCGAGCCGAACCGGGGAGTGTTTGGCTCATCCTTACTAGTAACCAACATGGATTTATGAAGGACTGTTTTGGCCAGACCAATCTTTTAATATTCTTTGAGGTGGTAAGCTGTAATTTGGATAGAGGAAGGCTTGTGGACGTACCTACGGTGGGGAGAACAAGTATTTGATACACTGCCGATTTTGCAGGTTTTCCTACTTTCAAAGCATGTAGAGGTCTGTAATTTTTATCATAGGTACTGTTCAACTGTGAGAGATGGAATCTAAAACAAAAATACAGAAAATCACATTGTATGATCTTTAAAAAATGAATTTGCATTTTCTTGCGTGAGCTAATTATTTGATCACCGACCAACCAGTAAGAATACCGGCTCTCACAGACCTGTTATTAACTGCACTTGTTTGAACTCGTTACCTGTATAAAAGACACCTGTCCACACACTCAATCAAACAGACTCCAACCTCTCCACAATGGCCAAGACCAGAGAGCTGTGTGTGGACATCAGGGATAAAATTGTAGACCTGCACAAGGCTGGGATGGGCTACAGGACAATAGGCAAGCAGCTTGGTGAGAAGGCAACAACTGTTGGAGCAATTATTAGAAAATGGAAGAAGTTTAAGGTGACGGTCAATCTCCCTCCGTCTGGGGCTCCATGCAAAATCTCACCTCGTGGGGCATCAATGATCATGAGGAAGGTGAGGGATCAGCTCAGAACTACACGGCAGGACCTGGTCAATGACCTGAAGAGAGCTGGGACCACAGTCTCAAAGAAAAGCATTAGTAACACACTAGTTTCATGAATTAAAAAATAACAAAACAGTAAAGTTAGCCCAATTTTTTGTATAACGTGAAAGATGTTACGCCGAATAAATAGATACCCAACATGTCACGCTTTTAAAAATTGTGCACACACATGGAATGGTGCCAAACTTTGGTTACTTAAAAATCTCCATAGGCGATGCTTTAATTTTTTTTACAGGTTACCAGTTTAGAGTTACAGAGGAGGTCTAGTGCTAGAATTGTTGCTCGCGCTCTAACGCATGCAGCGATACCCACATGTGTGGTTTGAACGGCGTTTGTGTGTTAGCTTCTGAGCGCGAGCCACCGGGGACAGGGGCGTTTAAAAATTGTTTTTTACTTTTTTTTTTTACACTTTCTTTTGCATTTTTTTTTTTTTTTTATCACTTTTATTCTTATTACAAGGAATGTAAACATCCCTTGTAATAGGAATCTCGTGACAGGTCCTCTTTATGGAGAGATGCGAGGTCAATAAGAAAAAAATAATTCACCAGTCTCATGCTTATTAGCCACGATCGTGGCTTTGTTTACATCCATGGCCTGGTTGTGACGTCATAACGTCACGCCCGGGCCTCTGACTGTTATAGAAATGACAGGGGACCATCTGGTCACCAGAAATCTCTATAGTCGTCATCTGGCAGCGGCCGATTCTTTCTCTGGGTCCCCGATGGCACGGGAGAGCCCGGAGAAGCACTGGATTGCGGCGAGAGGGGGGGATGTCCCCTCCCGTCGCCTGTAAGTACAATCAAATAGCAGAACTGCCGCTATGATCGTTCTTATGGTGCACAGAATCCTGTAGCTGCAGGCATCATTCAGATATACCCACTGAAGTCAAGGACGTCATATGACGGCCTTGGGCTGGAAGTGGTTAAACAAGCCGTGATTTACTGATGCTTAAAGTGAAATAATAAAAATAAAAAATTCCTTTAAATATAGTGCCTTGGGGAGGGGGGGCTTAGTCTGCCTGTAAAGTGGTGCATCTGTACTGTGTTTTAGAACCTGCTGCAGAAAAAAAAAACTTTCCCTGCAAGCTTTCTTTATTTTATAAACAACAGCTTGGACAGCCAGTCTGTATGATGAGGCCACAATTTAGTGCACTCGAAACAAGATTAGAGTTTTTTTGGGATAAATTCTGGTGTCTGTTTCGTAGACTTTGGATAGAAGTAATAGGTGAGGAAAAATTGGATGTCGGTGGTTCCTTCACACCGTAACCCTAAAGAGGTACTCTTGATGAAAGCAAGAATTGGCAGTCTAGACAGTCTTCCACAGATTCCACATCCCAAAAACACTTATGCCACGTACACATGGTCAGAATTTACGACAACAAATGTTTGATGTGAGCTTGTTGTTGTAAAATCCGACGGTGTGTATGCTCCATCGGACATTTGCTGTCGGAATTTCCGACAACAAATGTTTGAGAGCTGGTTCTCAATTTTTCCAACAACAAAAGTTGTGGTCGGAAATTCCGACCGTGTGTACTCAATTCAACGCACAAAAGTTCTACGCATGCTCGGAATCAATTCGACGCATGCTCGGAATCATTGAACTTCATTTTTCTCGGCTCATCGTAGTGTTGTACGTCACCGCGTTCTTGACGTTCCGAATTTCCGAGCAACATTTGCGTGACCGTGTGTATGCAAGACAAGTTTGAGCTAACATCCGTCGGAATAAAAATCCACGGTTTTGTTGTCAGAATGTCCGATCGTGTGTACGCGGCATTAATCGGCATCAGGGGCTGGATAGCTACTGCTAATCCAGGAATAATTAATTTTGATAAATGTCAGCCAGTCAACGGAGTCTGGATAAATGCGCTCTTTTATCTGTCACATCCTCCAGCAACACTGAATGTCCATTCGGAACGCACGCTGGATGCAGGGCATCCCAGCAGCTTAATTGCATACTGGGCAAGTTCTGGCCAGTGGTCTATTATCATGACCCAGTGGATCGTCAACTAGTAAGTGCTCCATGTCTGTTTTCGCCCCTAGAAAATCTCCCACCATGTAATGCAGATGCTGTCAATGGGAAGTCTCAAAACATTACATAAACTCCTCTTTAAGGTATCTTCAAGAGATTTCATCTTCTGCTCCCTCTGTGAGGACGGGATGAGTTCTGAGACTTTCCCCTTGTAACGGTGGTCAAGTAGAGTTGCCAACCAATAGTGATCCTTCTTGATGCCACAAATTCTCGGTCCTTTCACAGGCTTTGAAGAATGGGAGTCCATGCACCGCAAATTTGTGGAAGCATGAGAAGCAGTCTTCTGGGTCACTGAGGATTACAGTATCTGAAACTGCCTTCTCCCAGCCATGTACTACTCCCAAGGGTTCTGGAGATGGAAAACCATCTCGTAAGGTTTGATGTACAGTATGTCTTCCTCTGCTTCAATGCCTCCAAACCTGCCATAATCCTCCTCCTCCTTTTGTTTGTTCTGTGGCATCGCAAGAATGGCGTATGCATAAAGTGGGCCTTGAGAGGAAAGAAAGTCCTCTTTCTCCCACTGCTCTGCCACCAGTGCCCTGTCCATAATGTCAAGCAGTCTTTTGTGTCACTGATGCATGCATTGTTACGGCTCACCATCCTCGTCGATTCCTCAATTTTTTTTGTGTTCCATTGGGAAGAGTTCCCTTCACTTCCTGTCTCATAGCCAAAACAGGAAGTGAGAGAAAATCCCTCCAAAGTGAGGGAATCGCTGGTTTTCATCAGAATTATCATCCCCATTGGAAGATTTCCCCTCTAATCCTATTCTGGTGACAACACAAAATTCACTTACTTTCGGTGATAATGGTCACCAGGACAAACAGAGAGCGGGGTACAGACAGCAATAAAAAGCTGACAGGTGTTCTAATTCCTCTCAACTCTGTCCAAAACTAAGTTATAATTTGAGCTGATCAAACACTAGTAAAATTTTGCCTTAGTGTCGAGAAAATTCAAAAACGCAGGATAGAAAATTGTTCTTAATTTAATTTCTGGGAGGGTTTCCAATCTGTAAATTCCATTCATTTCAAAACTGCATATTAACAACTTGCAGACACAGCAGGAGCTGATTGGCGGGTACGGCACACTCGATGCCTGCCGGTACCCGCCTATCTTTCAGTACACAGGCAGAACGGTGGTCTGCCTATGTAAACAAGCCAGATCGCTGTTCTGTCACTACAGAAGACATGGATCCTGTGTCTCTGCTAAGCAAGGGGCACTGATCCATGCCTTCTCTTTGTACAAGCACCCCCCCTCCCCTCCACACACAATAGTAAATCACTGGTCAGGCACACATTTAACCCTTTGATCTCCCTTGATGTTAACCCCTACCCAGCCAATGTCATTAATACAGTGAAGGTGCATATTTTTTAGCACTGATCACTGTATTAGTTTCACTGGCTCCCAGAAAGTGTCAGTGTCCCGACTGTCCGCTGCAATATCGCAGTCCCACTATAAGTAGATCACGCCATTACTATTAAAAAAATTAAAATATTCCATAGGTTGTAGATGCTATAACTTTTGCGCAAACCAACCAATATATGCTTATTCTGATTTTTTTTACCAAAAACTTAGCAGAATACATATTGGCCTAAGTTTATGAAGATATTTGATTTATTTATTTTTTTTCCAAAATTTACAGCTTTTTTTTGTTTATAGTGTTAAAAAAAAACAAAAAAAACGCAGAGGTGATCAAATACCACCAAAAGTAAGCTCTATTTTGTGGGGAAAAATGGACATCAAATTTATTTTGGTATCAAACGACCACGTAATTTCAGTTAAAGTAACGCAGTGCTGTATCACAAAAAATGGCCTGGTCATTATGGGGGTAAACCTTCCGGAGCTGAAGTGGTTAAAAAAAAAAATAATATTCCATAGTTTGTAGATGCTATAACTTTTGCGCAAACCAACCAATATACGCTTATTCTGATTTTTTTTACCAAAAACTTAGAAGAATACATATTGGCCTAAGTTTATGAAGAAATTTGATTTATTACATTTTTTTTTCCAAAATTGTTGGCCTTTTTTTGTTTATAGTGCAAAAAAATAAAATAAAACACAGAGGTGATCAAATACCACCAACAGAAAGCTCTATTGGTGGGAAAAAAAGGACATCAATTTTATTTTGGCATCAAACGACCGTGCAATTTTCAGTTAAAATAACGCAGTGCTGTATCACAAAAAATGGCCTGGTCATGATGGGGGAAAACCTTCTGGAGCTGAAGTGGTTAAAAAAATAATAAAAAAAATCTTGAAATACTTTCAAATGACATATGTGAAGTCTCTAATGACATTATTGAATGTACTGACGGGATCTTTTTGTACTAACGTCTGTACGAAAATCTATTAGTGCCTGGCCGGCTTAAAGCCGGCCATACCCGGATTGAAATATGGCAGGTTCAGCAGGGTTTGGCCGAATTTTGATCCACGTATGGGCAGACTGGTTGTACAAAAGTCGATCCACCAATTGTTTTCTGTACAACTGCCCTGCTGGGAAATTTCGGCTCTATCAGTACCGCCGGTAGCGCTGATCAGCGTATTCTGATAGTGGGAAGATCTCCCCGCTGTCAGAATACAATTGCTCAACAGGAAGGATTTCCCCATCCACATCTAGTGTGTGGATGGAGGAATCAAGTCAAATTACTAATGTATGTGCTGCTTTACACATGTAGCGCCCCCCCCCCCAATATTTGGGGGCGCTATGTGGAAATTTAGGGGTAGTAGCGTACTGACGTCACCGCGTTATCGTGTCTGGACAGGGGTTGATCTAAGAGCCGGCCGGCTTTATTTTTTATCGTCTTATTTTATCCTGTATAACTGTAAGTGTGTTTCTATTTATTTTATTAAATTACCAAAACGGTTTCACACTATGGCTCCCCATCTTTCCTTTTTGGGTGAAATTTAAATATACATTGAATACGGCACCACGGATGGCCGTTGGGTGTTTGAGGATTGCATCAGCCTTTTAGTCTCAATGGACGGATGTTCCATAAAGGCTCTGGCTGGGTTTGGCCATATGCACACTATTTAAAGGCATCTGGTAAGCAGGCTCTTCCCTGTGGTGGTGGTTAGGGATGAGCTTCGTGTTCGAGTCGAACATACGTTCGACTCGAACATCGGCTGTTCGATCGTTCGACGAAGATCGAAAGATTTGGGCCGTTCGCGCCAAATTCGAGTGACGCGAACGGCCCACAATGCACTACGCCATCGCAGTGTCATCCAGGCGCTGTGATTGGCCAAGCATGCACTGTGACCCCGCATGCTTGGCCAATCACAGCGCCGGCAGCGAGGAGAGCAATGATTGGCCACAGGCAGGATGCCTGTGGCCAATTATTGCTGAGGGGGTTTAGTACACGCCCCACACTATAAAAGGCCGCCAGCGCGGCGGCCTTGTGTAGTGTGTTCCGGAGCAGGGAAAGAGAAGCATAGGCAGGGACAGTGTCATTTTTTTTCCTTTACTAATCCTGGATTCCTTGTGTTTAGGGACAAATAAGGATAGGTAGGGAGAGTGTCAGTGTGTTATTCTGTGCTAAACCTTGTTTGTAGGGACAGAGAGGTACAGTGAGGGAAAGTGTCAGTGTGCTATTCTGTTCTAAACCAATCTTGCTGAACTATATTTTCAATCCTTGAGTTTAGGGACAGAGAGGTACAGTGAGGGAAAGTGTCAGTGTGCTATTCTGTGCTAAATCTTGTTTGTAGGGACAGAGAAGGACAGTGAGGGAAAGTGTCAGTGTGCTATTCTGTTCTAAACCAATTTTGCTGAACCATATTTGAAATCCTTGAGTTTAGGGACAGAGAGGTACAGTGAGTGAAACTGACAGTGTGCTATTCTGTTCTAAACCAATTTTGTTGTTCCATATTTGAAATCCTTGAGTTTAGGGACAGAGAAGGACACTCGTGGAAACTATCAGTGTGCTATTCTGTGCTAAATCTTGTTTGTAGGGAGGGACAGAGTAGGACAGTGAGGGAACGTGTCAGTGTGCTATTCTGTTCTAAACCAATTTTGCTGAACCATATTTGAAATCCTTGAGTTTAGGGACAGAGAAGGACACTCGTGGAAACTATCAGTGTGCTATTCTGTGCTAAATCTTGTTTGTAGGGAGGGACAGAGTAGGACAGTGAGGGAAAGTGTCAGTGTGCTATTCTGTTCTAAACCAATTTTGCTGTTCCATATTTGAAATCCTTGAGTTTAGGGACAGAGAAGGACACTCGTGGAAACTATCAGTGTGCTATTCTGTGCTAAATCTTGTTTGTAGGGAGGGACAGAGTAGGACAGTGAGGGAAAGTGTCAGTGTGCTATTCTGTTCTAAACCAATTTTGCTGTTCCATATTTGAAATCCTTGAGTTTAGGGACAGAGAAAGACACTCGTGGAAACTATCAGTGTGCTATTCTGTGCTAAATCTTGTTTGTAGGGAGGGACAGAGTAGGACAGTGAGGGAAAGTGTCAGTGTGCTATTCTGTTCTAAACCTATTTTGCTGAACCATATTTGAAATCCTTGAGTTTAGGGACAGAGAGGTACAGTGAGTGAAACTGACAGTGTGCTATTCTGTTCTAAACCAATTTTGCTGTTCCATATTTGAAATCCTTGAGTTTAGGGACAGAGAAGGACACTCGTGGAAACTATCAGTGTGCTATTCTGTGCTAAATCTTGTTTGTAGGGAGGGACAGAGTAGGACAGTGAGGGAAAGTGTCAGTGTGCTATTCTGTTCTAAACCAATTTTGCTGTTCCATATTTGAAATCCTTGAGTTTAGGGACAGAGAAGGACACTCGTGGAAACTATCAGTGTGCTATTCTGTGCTAAATCTTGTTTGTAGGGACAGAGAAGGACAGTGAGGGAAACTGTCAGTGTGCTGTTCTGTGCTAAACCAATCTTGCTGAAGCATTTTGCAAATCCTTGTGTTTAGGGACAGAGAAGGATAGGCAGGGGACAGTGTCAGTGTCATTGTTGCTAAGCCTCCTGCACAGTATACACCTGAAGGTAGCCCTTATTGCTCTTTTTCCCATCTCCCTGCAGGCCATCCATTAAAATGTCTGGAAGGCAAACAAGGAGAGGCAGACAGTCAGGAGGCAAAAAAAGAGGGCAAGCAGGCTCTGTGTCTGGGGGCAACAGTGCTGGTCGTGGACGCGGTGCATTGTCATCAGCACATGGCCATGGGACACGCTTGTCCTTCTTTTCGGCAGCTGGACATGTTGAGCCACATCATGCCGAAGACTTGGTAGAGTGGATGACCAAGCCCACCTCATCCTCCTCATCCTCTCTCACCCAGGCTCAGGGTACTGGCAAAGCAGCTGCCAAAGCGTCCTCTTCTCTGGTATCATTATCTTCATTAGTCAATCCTTCCCTAGACCCACCATGTCCTCCTCCTGAGGAGTCCCCCGAACTGTTTGAGCACAGTGTTGGGTACATGCTCCAGGAGGATGCCCAGCGTTTCGAAGGATCTGATGATGATACCCAGCTAGAGGAAGGCAGTAGCGTGAGAGCAGAGAGAGGGGATGCTCAAGAAGGACACCAATCTGGCAGTCATGCTCCAGCAGCTGCAGCATACTGCCAGATTGGCTCCAGTGATGAGGAGGGAGGGGATGATGAGGTCACTGACTCCACGTGGGTGCCTAATAGGAGAGAGGAGGAGGAGGAGGATGAGGAGGAGGCACATCTCCAACGAGGCAGGATGCCCTTGAGTGGCCAGCGTATGGGCAGCACACCGACGGAATCACACCGCAGAGCTCCGCCTGTGCAGGGCGCTGCCTCTGCCCGTCATTCAAAAAGTTCTTTGGTGTGGGCCTTTTTTGAGGCGAGTGCATCAGATCGCACAGCTGCTGTTTGCAACATATGTCTCAAGCGTATATCGCGTGGCCAAAACATCAGCCGCTTGGGCACCACATGCTTGATCAGACATATGTTGACCTGCCATGCAGCTCGTTGGCAAGCCTACCTTAAAGACCCACACCAAAGAACAAAGCTGACCTCTTCTTGCACCGCATCAGCTGGGATCTCCAACCCCAGTATACCTTCAGTCCTCTCTGAAACCTGCTCTGAGAGGAATGAAGGTGTAGAATTAGGTGTGTCACAGCCAAGTACTTGCGGGCACTCTGCTAGCAGTACACCAACGTCCGATTCTAGCAGGCAAATTTCCCTGCCCCAGCTGCTGGACCGTCGAAAGAAGTTCACTCCCAGCCATCCACATGCCCAGCGGTTGAATGCTAGCTTGGCTAAATTGCTAGCGCTTCAACTGCTGCCTTTTCAGTTGGTAGACTCCGCCCCCTTCCGTGAGTTTGTGCAATGTGCGGTTCCTCAGTGGCAGGTTCCCAAACGCCACTTTTTCGCACGGAAGGCGATTCCGGCTCTCTACAGGCATGTGTAAGGCAATGTCTTGGCCTCGCTGGACAGGGCGGTCAGCGGTAAGGTGCATATTACCGCTGACTCATGGTCCAGCAGGCATGGACAGGGACGTTACCTTTCTTTCACGGCCCATTGGGTCACTCTTTTGGCAGCTGGGAAGGATGCAGGACAAGGTGCAGTAGTGTTGGAGGTTGTTCCACCGCCATGCCTCCAAAATGCTACTACTGGTTGTGACACACCTCTCTCCTCCACCCCTCCTCTTCTTCTTCCTCCATGGCCTCTTCCTGTGGTTTGTCCTCGGAACCAGCGGTGCTCCGTAGGCATTCAAGGGGCTACGCAAGTACGCAGGCAAAAAGATGCCATGCCGTGCTTGCGCTGGTGTATTTGGGGGAAAGGAGCCACACTGGGGCAGAGGTCCTGTCTGCTCTGCAGGGGCAGGCCGAGAGGTGGTTGACGCCACGCCAGCTTAAGCCAGGAATGGTGGTTTGCGACAATGGTACCAACCTCCTCTCCGCCCTCCAACAGGGACAACTGACCCATGTGCCCTGTATGGCTCACATCCTTAACCTGGTGGTGCAGCGGTTCTTGGGCAGGTACCCGGGCTTACAGGATGTCCTGAGGCAGGCCAGGAAAGTCTGTGTGCATTTCCGCAGATCTTATAATGCCAGTGCTCGCCTGGCTGAGCTGCAAAAGGAGTTGAACCTGCCCAAGAACCGCCTTATATGTGACATGCCCACCAGGTGGAACTCAACGTTGGCCATGCTGCAGCGGCTGCACACGCAGCAGAGGGCCATCAATGAGTACCTGTGCGACTACGGCACCAGGACAGGGTCAGGGGAGCTCGGGTTTTTTCACCACGCCAGTGGGGCATGATCAGGGATGCATGCACTGTCCTGGCACCATTTGAGGAGGCCACAAGGATGGTGAGTAGTGACAGTGCATGCATCAGTGACACTGTACCTCTTGTCCACCTGTTGGAGCACACGCTGCGTGGAATAATGGACAGGGCACTTGAGGCAGAACAGAGGCAGGAAGAGGAGGACTTCCTTGCCTCTCAAGGCCCCCTTTACCCACACAGTGTTCCTTCTGTCCCACCCATCGCACAGGAAGAGGAGGAGGAGGAGGAGGAGGAGGAGGATTGTGTCAGCATGGAGGTGGAGGCTGGCACTCAGCATCATCAGCAGCAGTCTTTTAGGGATGATTTACAGTCCCAAGAAACCAGTGGACTTGTACATGGCTGGGAGGAGGTGGCTGCGGATCATGTCGTCCTTAGTGACCCAGAGGACTCCGGACTGAATGCCTCAGCTAACCTACGCTGCATGGCCTCCCTGATCCTGCAAAGTCTGCGGAAGGATCCTCGTATTCTTCGGATCAAGGAGAGGGACCATTACTGGCTGGCCACTCTCCTTGATCCACGGTACAAGGGTAAGGTTGCGGACCTTATCTTACCGTCGCAGAGGGAGCAGAGGATGAGACAACTCCGTAAGGCCTTGCAGAAAGGTCTGTGCAACGCGTTCCCAGAGACTGGGAGGTTACAAACTCCTGGTCCTGGACAACGAGTTGCTGAGGCTTCGGGCAGTCAAAGAAGGAGCGGTGGGGAAGGTGGCCGTCTGACCGATGCGTTCAGACAATTCTTTAGTCCGCAGCCCCAAAGTATGATCGATTCCAGCAACCATCGCCAGCGTCTGATATACATGGTCCAGGAATACCTAGGGGCAAGGTCAGACTTGGACACCTTCCCCACCGAAAATCCTCTGGCTTACTGGGTCTTGAGGATGGATCACTGGCCAGAGCTTGCACAGTATGCAATTGAGCTACTGGCCTGTCCTGCATCCAGCGTTCTTTCAGAACGCACATTCAGTGCTGCTGGAGGATTTGTCACGGATCACAGGGTGCGCCTGTCCACCGACTCGGTTGATCGACTGACTTTCATCAAGATGAACCAGTCTTGGATCACCACCAGCTACCACACACCTGATGCTGATATAACAGACTAATTGATTTTAAAATGTCACATCCCTTCAAGACTGATGCTGATGCTGAGTGCCTGTGCTGTTATGTTGACTGGCTATCCTCCTCCTCCTCCTCAATGATACGATTAATGATGATAGCTTGGAAGATCATTTTGGTTTATGGGTGATGCCACCAGTGGCGAAGGCCCAATTTTTCAGCCCATGTTTAACAGGGGCGTGTAATTAAAATTTTGGATGCAATACTTTGCAACAGGCCTCATTGCTGTGCTCCAAGTACAGTATCTGTGAGGGGTTGCAGTGTTGTGCCACCAGTGCCTAAGGCCCAATTTTTCAGCCCCTGTTCAACAGGGGCATGCAATTATAATTATTGATCTAATAATTCACAGCAGGGCCCATTGCTGCGCCCACCAAGAGTAACTGTCAGGCCTTACAGTGTTGTGGCACCAGCACCACCATCACCACCACCACCACCACCAAAGGCCTAATTTTTCAGCCCCTGTTCAACAGGGGCATGCAATTATAATTATTGATCTAATAATTCACAGCAGGGCCCATTGCTGCGCCCACCAAGAGTAACTGTCAGGCCTTACAGTGTTGTGGCACCAGCACCACCATCACCACCACCACCACCACCAAAGGCCCAATTTTTCAGCCCCTGTTCGACAGGGGCATGCAATTATAATTATTGATCGAATAATTCACAGCAGGGCCCATTGCTGCGCCCACCAAGAGTAACTGTCAGGCCTTACAGTGTTGTGGCACCAGCACCACCATCACCACCACCACCACCACCACCACCACCACCACCAAAGGCCCAATTTTTCAGCCCCTATTCAACAGGGGCATGCAATTATAATTATTGATCTAATAATTCACAGCAGGGCCCATTGCTGCGCCCACCAAGAGTAACTGTCAGGCCTTACAGTGTTGTGGCACCAGCACCACCATCACCACCACCACCACCACCAAAGGCCCAATTTTTCAGCCCCTGTTCAACAGGGGCATGCAATTATAATTATTGATCGAATAATTCACAGCAGGGCCCATTGCTGCGCCCACCAAGAGTAACTGTCAGGCCTTACAGTGTTGTGGCACCAGCACCACCATCAAAGGCCCAATTTTTACTACCACTGATCAACAATTATATGTTATTACAATTCCTGATATAATAGTTGACAGCAGGGCGTTCCAGCACCCACCAAGAGTAACTGTGAGTGCTTACAGTGTTGTGCCAACACCAACACCTAAGGGGCCAATTTCTGCAGAGTATATACGGCAGGTCCCTACTTTCAAACATCAAACTTACAAACGACTACTACTTGCAAACGGAAGAAGACAACAGGAAGTGAGAGGAAATCTACCCCTTGGAAGGAAAATTCTCTCCTGTAAGAATTAATATGGGAGAAAGGTGTCTCCTCTCTACTGATGCTTTATCACCAATCCTTGTTTCAATAAAAACACCACATTTCAAAAACAGTTGTCATTGGGACGCAAAGTGAGGTGAAATGTTCTGAACAGGGGCACAGACAGCAAAAAAAATGTGACAGGGGTGATAACCGTTCCCTATGTTTTCCAAAAAGCTAAAAAAAAGGAATTTGGCATGGAGCTACACTTAAACAATGCAGCTGTTCAAAATTACAAACAGATTCTACATAAGAACAAACCTACAGTCCCTGTCTTGTATGCACCGCCTGTATACGGCTGTTCAGAGTATATAGGGCCTTTTTTATTTTGTGTGCGGGGTTACCCTTAATATCCATACAAGACCCAAAGGGGCTGGTAATGGGCTGGGGTAGGGGGGGGGGGGTTGATGGGGTAGCTATGCCATTTTTCCTAAAGATTTTCATCCATATTACCGGGACCAGACATTGCATTAAAGCCACAAGCAGTTTTAAATGGCTTTTTTTCCTTTAGAAATGTTATTTTGTGCAGGGACAGTTCTAAACACGGGAAACACGTGGCACTTCACAGGCATACTTTAGACACCCCCCAGGTACAATATTTAAAGGAATATTTGACTTTTTTTTTTCACTTTATGCATCATTAAAATGACTGCTCCCGGAAAACGTCCGTTTTTAAAACTTCTTTTTGCATTGATACATGTCCCCTGGTGCAGAACCCGGGTTCCCAAACTCTATTTCGGACAATAACATGGATAATAGTCGTTATAATTAGCACTTTAGAATCCGAACGTTCGCATCCATTGTATTTAATAGAATTCTAATGTTCGTGCGAACTTTCGGTCCGTTCGCGGGTTCTGGTGCGAACCGAACCCGCGAACTGCGCACTGGTTGTCCTTTATTCACGGGTGCTATCTATGTAATTGGTGCCTGTTGCTTCAAGACACAGGCACCTATAGTGATCCTTAACAATATTACGCTATTGTTGTTTTTTTGTTTCAAATTTATTACACCGTGCTACGAATATTTATGCCACTATATGAGGCCCGTGGGATTTAGGAGTCAATCTAAAGGTTGTGGGAGCTACCATCATCCACAGAGGACTTTGTGATCCCCCATTGGGATAGAGGCCCAGGCTGGGTATAAGCCATTCGTGTTAAAGACTTTTAGTCTGGTAAGCATTCATTGCATCTATCAGTCGGCCATTGTTTAAGATTCAATTTTTCTTCAAACAAGCTTATGAACTGTTGCTGTGATTATTGAATTGATCTCTATAATCAGACTTTTTTAGCGCAATTTTTTTACTGTTTACTTTTACTTGTGTTAATTCCACTTATTTTTGCTGCTTTCTGGACTGGTCCATCCCATTTCTTTTTCCTTTTTCTTTAAGCGCAGTTTTTTTACCCTCCACACTGATTCATTATTGCTTCTGCTCTGGGTGTGATACTGCCTAGCTGTAGTGTTCTCTGTTGCCTGTATAAATAAAGGTGTGGACATCAATTTGGACCTGGGTAGTTGCCAACATCCCTGATATAAGAATAAAGAGAGAAAACCCCCCACATAGGACGGGACTTTAACGGCAACGAATTTGGAAGATTTGGAATAAATTTTTAATTTTATTGTACAAAAAATACATATCAAAACACGACAAAATTTTACAATATTAAAATCATAAAAATTGGATAATGCTTGGGTGATTCCAATAGCTGAGTCCGCTTGTCGCCCAACGCGTTTCGGGATGTATCATATCCCTTCGTCAGGGGCTGTAATACGGATGAAATCACACTGTGCAAGATACAAAAAATGAATTTAAACACAAAGTTAAAATGATATATATATATATCAACATCTGCTGGACAGATGGTTTCACATACCTATTAGGAAGAGCAAACTCATAAGAGACCGGCAAGTAAGACCCCTACAGTGGTAACACAGCGGCGTCTCCAGCGCAAAAAGCGCCAAATTTGGGTCGATACCCCCACCTCCCAGCGAATCCCATGGGGGCACCACTGACACAAGCGTAAGGGTCTGAAAATACAATAGTATTTTATTGACATATCTGGTTCACAGTACGTCAACATATACACCAATCCCATATTCAAGCATATTGTGAAACAACACATCTGTCACAAAAAAGAAAGACTGGGCCATACCTGGTGACAACCACCTACGGAAAGCACCCAGATCCTTTTTATATAAAGACTTTAATCATCCCAGGATGCCCTGATTATCCCTTACAACGGGGAGGGAGACGATAACTCTACCATCTGTGGATAGAGATAAAAAGCCTTCCATAAGGAACACAGGCATGATTATATGGCTGCTATACATGCAATCATGACCGTATAATGGTGTACATGAGAGAGGAGAAAGATACACATGGAGGTTAAAACCTACCTCATGCAGAAACATACTAAGTTTATATAGATGGGTAGTCAAATAAAGAGCTTCCCTGTTGAACTCCACAGATGACTGCACAGGATGGTATGTGCAAAGTGTGGAAACGAGTAGGAAGCCCAATCTGTGGAGTAACATAATAGTAACACTTAAAATCTAATGCCAATTAATCAAAAGATTAGCTCCGCTCAATAGAACCGTACAGAGCCTTACCTTGTATTATTGCCGCCACGTTTGTCCGTATGCTTGCCGCTCAGTTTGTCAACATATTGACACTGAGTTTCATGCTTTATAAAGGGGGAGCTGCGGACAGTATCACCTGACATCATGACGCAATTGCGTCTGATGCCGTACACCCCGCCTGTCTCCCATTCATCAAGTCGGACGAATAATGCGATACAGCATCACGTGACGTCATGACGTAACCACGTCCAGCGTCATGCGTTCCAGCGTGCTTTCATGTGACCACAGTTGGAACGCCGGAAATAAGGCCGAGTGCAGGGGCGTGCCTATTCACCAGGAGAGCTCGCAGATTGTACAATCAAGGCCCTGGCAGGGAAAAAAGCCTAACTGCACTGAGCAAGGTCCTATGCTGATGTAATAAAAAATGTATGGCATAGAATAAAATGAGGATATAGATACAAAACAAAATATCCCATGTATACAAACCACAGAAAATTATATACCGCTATGAGCGATCACATATACCGCTATAAGCTCGTTATTGGGCATTGGTGTATATAGTAATTATTTTATTTGCTTGTTCTTGGGCATTGGTATATATAGTAAATAAGAATATCAAACCCATAATACAAAGTGCCAACATAGCCCAGGATCCTGGGTGAAGGGCGCGAGGGTGCCCCCCGCACCAAAGCACCCCAGACAAACTATTGTCTAGGGGGTCAGGAGGCGATGAGGGCATCCCGCGCCACAACAACCACCGACGCATACGTAGCCCCCACATCCCCGGCCAAAGCCAGGTGAGAGGGCCAATGGCCACCTAGGTGGCCTGGGTGCGCTGGATGAGGGGTGAGAGAACAGCACACCCAAAAGGAGACGCAACCATTCACCACCCAAGGGGCCAACCCCGACAAGTCAATCAGAGCAGCTCAATCCCAAGACAGATATAAACATGTAGGGGAAGGGAGATGTACAAGAGGACAAAAAAGGAAGACAAAAAAGGGGGAACAAAAAAGCAGGACCATATTGAAAGGAAATCTCACTCTTGTATAGGGAGAGACCTCTATTCTTTCTCACACCCCCCGGATGCAAATCCTTCCAAAAATGGTCTAAAACTTAGCTGCTCATTTAGGCCGGGAGGTATAGTTGCCCCAAGGTCCGCGATCCAGCGGGTTTCCCTTTGGAGTAACAATTTATTCCAGTCTCCTCCCCGTGAATTGGAGTGGACACGATCCAAGATTAGAAATTGAATCTTTGGAAATTTGCCGTTATGTTCTAAAATAACGTGTCTCCCAAGGGGTAGATCTGGATTTGCCATTTTCATGGAACTTACATGTCTAGATGCTCTCTTATAAAACTGGAGCTTTGTTTTACCTATATAGAAACGAGAGCAGTGGCATGTTAGGATGTATATCACACCCTCCGTCTTGCAATTAAAGAAATGGCGAGGCTTGTATGGACCGCCGTTTGGTAACACGTTGCCTTTTTTGGTGTTCATGTATTGGCATATCTGGCATCCTCCACAAGTGAAGGTGCCAAGTCTCTTGCATGGATCCTTCCGGAATTCACCTCGGAATTCGCTTTGGACTAGGTGGTCTCGGAGTGATGGTGCTCGCCGATAAGTGATGAGTGGTACATCGGAGACAAACGGACTTAAGTTCGGGTCTATGCGAAGCAAATGCCAGAACTTAGAGATGATTTTTTTCACAATGAGATGTTGGTTATGATATCTTGTGATGATTCTTACGTTTTGAGAATCATCACTTGTATCCTTCTGGGCAAATAGGAGCTTATGTCTCTCCTGCCCATTCGCACGTCTGAAAGCTTTTTTCAGGCATGTATGGGAATAGCCCCTAAGGAGGAGTCTATCTCTCAATGAGTTGGCTTCCTTAATAAAAGTCTCATGCCTAGAGCAATTTAGTTTTAGCCGTAAATACTGGCTGTATGGAATAGAATTAACCAGGGCAGGAGGGTCAGAACTGGCTGCATGTAAAATTGTATTCCCAGCCGTGGCTTTACGAAATAGCTCACTGGATATGCTCCCATCGACGTTTTTCTTGATGGTTACATCCAGGAAGGGTATACCAACAGAACTGGAAGTCATTGTGAATCTCAAGTTAAAATCATTGGAATTCATGATAGACATGAATTCATCCAATTCCACTATAGACCCTTTCCAAATCATGAAGATGTCATCAATGTAGCGGAACCAAGCCGCCACATTGTGACAGTGCATTGGTGTAGTGGTCCGAAGGGATTCCTCCCATTCCCCCAGGTACAAGTTGGCGTACGATGGGGCACAAGATGTCCCCATCGCCACCCCTTGCACCTGGAGGAAATAGGATCCATCAAAGGAAAAAGTATTGTGCCCCAATATAAATTCCAAGGCCATCATAATGAACTCACCCAGTTTATGATCAACCTCATAGATAGGGGAGATTACATGTCTGATGGTCGCTACACCCAAATGGTGAGGGATGGAACTATACCTAGTCCAAAGCGAATTCCGAGGTGAATTCCGGAAGGATCCATGCAAGAGACTTGGCACCTTCACTTGTGGAGGATGCCAGATATGCCAATACATGAACACCAAAAAAGGCAACGTGTTACCAAACGGCGGTCCATACAAGCCTCGCCATTTCTTTAATTGCAAGACGGAGGGTGTGATATACCTCCTAACATGCCACTGCTCTCGTTTCTATATAGGTAAAACAAAGCTCCAGTTTTATAAGAGAGCATCTAGACATATAAGTTCCATGAAAATGGCAAATCCAGATCTACCCCTTGGGAGACACGTTATTTTAGAACATAACGGCAAATTTCCAAAGATTCAATTTCTAATCTTGGATCGTGTCCACTCCAATTCACGGGGAGGAGACTGGAATAAATTGTTACTTCAAAGGGAAACCCGCTGGATCGCGGACCTTGGGGCAACTATACCTCCCGGCCTAAATGAGCAGCTAAGTTTTAGACCATTTTTGGAAGGATTTGCATCCGGGGGGTGTGAGAAAGAATAGAGGTCTCTCCCTATACAAGAGTGAGATTTCCTTTCAATATGGTCCTGCTTTTTTGTTCCCCCTTTTTTGTCTTCCTTTTTTGTCCTCTTGTACATCTCCCTTCCCCTACATGTTTATATCTGTCTTGGGATTGAGCTGCTCTGATTGACTTGTCGGGGTTGGCCCCTTGGGTGGTGAATGGTTGCGTCTCCTTTTGGGTGTGCTGTTCTCTCACCCCTCACCCGGCGCACCCAGGCCACCTAGGTGGCCATTGGCCCTCTCACCTGGCTTTGGCCGGGGATGTGGGGGCTACGTATGCGTCGGTGGTTGTTGTGGCGCGGGATGCCCTCATCGCCTCCTGACCCCCTAGACAATAGTTTGTCTGGGGTGCTTTGGTGCGGGGGGCACCCTCGCGCCCTTCACCGGGGATCCTGGGCTATGTTGGCACTTTGTATTATGGGTTTGATATTCTTATTTACTATATACACCAATGCCCAAGAACAAGCAAATAAAATAATTACTATATACACCAATGCCCAATAACGAGCTTATAGCGGTATATGTGATCGCTCATAGCGGTATATAATTTTCTGTGGTTTGTATACATGGGATATTTTGTTTTGTATCTATATCCTCATTTTATTCTATGCCATACATTTTTTATTATATCAGCATAGGACCTTGCTCAGTGCAGTTAGGCTTTTTTCCCTGCCAGGGCCTTGATTGTACAATCTGCGAGCTCTCCTGGTGAATAGGCACGCCCCTGCACTCGGCCTTATTTCCGGCGTTCCAACTGTGGTCACATGAAAGCACGCTGGAACGCATGACGCTGGACGTGGTTACGTCATGACGTCACGTGATGCTGTATCGCATTATTCGTCCGACTTGATGAATGGGAGACAGGCGGGGTGTACGGCATCAGACGCAATTGCGTCATGATGTCAGGTGATACCGTCCGCAGCTCCCCCTTTATAAAGCATGAAACTCAGTGTCAATATGTTGACAAACTGAGCGGGAAGCATACGGACAAACGTGGCGGCAATAATACAAGGTAAGGCTCTGTACGGTTCTATTGAGCGGAGCTAATCTTTTGATTAATTGGCATTAGATTTTAAGTGTTACTATTATGTTACTCCACAGATTGGGCTTCCTACTCGTTTCCACACTTTGCACATACCATCCTGTGCAGTCATCTGTGGAGTTCAACAGGGAAGCTCTTTATTTGACTACCCATCTATATAAACTTAGTATGTTTCTGCATGAGGTAGGTTTTAACCTCCATGTGTATCTTTCTCCTCTCTCATGTACACCATTATACGGTCATGATTGCATGTATAGCAGCCATATAATCATGCCTGTGTTCCTTATGGAAGGCTTTTTATCTCTATCCACAGATGGTAGAGTTATCGTCTCCCTCCCCGTTGTAAGGGATAATCAGGGCATCCTGGGATGATTAAAGTCTTTATATAAAAAGGATCTGGGTGCTTTCCGTAGGTGGTTGTCACCAGGTATGGCCCAGTCTTTCTTTTTTGTGACAGATGTGTTGTTTCACAATATGCTTGACTATGGGATTGGTGTATATGTTGACGTACTGTGAACCAGATATGTCAATAAAATACTATTGTATTTTCAGACCCTTATGCTTGTGTCAGTGGTGCCCCCTTGGGATTCGCTGGGAGGTGGGGGTATCGACCCAAATTTGGCGCTTTTTGCGCTGGAGACGCCGCTGTGTTACCACTGTAGGGGTCTTACTTGCCGGTCTCTTATGAGTTTGCTCTTCCTAATAGGTATGTGAAACCATGCTTTGCAATATAGAGTTTTGAGGTTTAGTCGCTCTGTCCAGCAGATGTTGATATATATATATATCATTTTAACTTTGTGTTTAAATTCATTTTTTGTATCTTGCACAGTGTGATTTCATCCGTATTACAGCCCCTGACGAAGGGATATGATACATCCCGAAACGCGTTGGGCGACAAGCGGACTCAGCTATTGGAATCACCCAAGCATTATCCAATTTTTATGATTTTAATATTGTAAAATTTTGTCGTGTTTTGATATGTATTTTTTGTACAATAAAATTAAACATTTATTCCAAATCTTCCAAATTCGTTGCCGTTAAAGTCCCGTCCTATGTGGGGGGTTTTCTCTCTTTATTCTGTTGCCTGTAGGTGGCACTGTCACCGCCGGAATAGGTTGAACTACAGAGGGTATCACAGCACCTTGGATGTCCTCTCTCGGCAGCCGTGCAGTGGGCGTGGTCAACCCGCTGTGCATGCTGGGAGAGGGTACATAAGGAGTAGATGCCATTAGGCGTTCCAGGGGACCGTCGGTCCTGTAAGTGTGCCTCGTGACCCGCATGGCACGAGGTGCGCGAGTGTGTTTGGGCCTCGGGCACCTTCAGCCCGAGGTTTCGATGCTGCAATGTAGGCCCGGCTCTGCTGGCAAGGCCTACACCTCAGAGAAAAATCCCAGGCTGCCCACTTGTAGGGAGCCCACCTTTAGGAAAGGAGTCCAGGGGAGGATCAGTCACAGAGGAGATTAACGACATTACTGCTGTCTCGGGAAGAGGCCTGGAATCTCGCCTAAAGAGGGATTCATCGTCTCTATTATCCGTGCTCCATCTCGGCTGCTAGGACCACTCTTAAAGGGACTATCCGGGTGAGCAATACCCACTCAGGCTTGAGTGGCGACGAAAGACTGACACTGAGCTCTAAGTGTTGCGTGCCTGAACCTTCCCCTACTTTCTCAACTTCCTACTCTCTCTCTAAGTTTACCTCAATTATAAAGAATAAAACCTTGCTGATTGGGTTTTACTCCTGTGTGGACATGGGCCCCCTGGAGCAGAGGAGAAGCGGGGGGGGGGGTGCTGCCGCCGCGAATTGTTGAGGTCGGGGGGGCTTTGGGTGCTGGCGAACACAAAAAAAGGGGGGGTTGCCATCCGGGCCTCTGGGGACCTCTGGGCCCCTTACAAAAAAAATAAAAAATTCTAAGAAAAAAAATAATAATAATGATTTTTATAAAAAAAATAAAAAAAGGGGGAGGTTGCCATCCGGGGCCCTGGGGACCTCTGGGACCCTTACAATAAATAAATAAATAAATAAATAAAATAAAAATAAATAACATAAATAAAAAAAATAAAAAAAATGATAAAAAAAAAGGGGGGTTGACATTCGGGGCCCCTTACAAAAAAAAAGGGGGGCCATCCGGGCCCCTTACAGGTGTACTGCCTGTACCCCCCTGATGGCGGCCCTGATTGGCCTTATTCTGAAAGATTTCTGCCTAGACAATGGAGAGGAGGGATCCACTCTAGCCCCTTCCTTACTGGGCACATATACCCCCTTCCTGCCCAGGCGAAATTTCAGCTTTCAGCACTGTCACGCTTTGAATGACAATTGCGCGGTCGTGCGACGTGGCTCCCAAACAAAATTGACGTCCTTTTTTTCGCACAAATAGAGCTTTCTTTTGGTGGTATTTGATCACCTCGGCGGTTTTTATTTTTTGCGCTATAAACAAAAATAGAGCGACAATTTTGAAAAAAATGCAATATTTTTAGATTTTTGCTATAATAAATATCCCAATTTATTTATTTTTTTATATTTTTTTCCTCAGTTTAGGCCGATACGTATTCTTCTACATATTTT
Organism: Rana muscosa; assembly: GCA_029206835.1. Classification (NCBI taxonomy): domain Eukaryota; kingdom Metazoa; phylum Chordata; class Amphibia; order Anura; family Ranidae; genus Rana; species Rana muscosa. The sequence goes on from CM055117.1 coordinate 285,687,716, forward strand.
TGGTAAAAAAAAATCGCAATCAGCGTTTATTGATTGGTTTGCGCAAAAGTTATAGCGTTTACAAAATAGGGGGATAGTTTTATGGCATTTTTATATATTTTTTTTTTTATTAGTAATGGCGGCGATCAGTGATTTTTTTTGTGACTGCGACATTATGGCGGACACATCGGACACTTTTGACACTAATTTGGGACCATTCACATTTATACAGCGAACAGTGCTATAAATATGCACTGATTACTGTATAAATGTGACTGGCAGGGAAGGAGTTAACACTAGGGGGCGAGGAAGGGGTTAAATGTGTTCCCTGGGAGTGATTGTTACTGTGGGGGGAGGGGACTGACTGGGGGAGGTGACCGATCTGTGTCCCTATGTACAAGGGACACAGCATCGGTCTCCACACACAGATCCATGTCCTTGTCTCTGTAACCGCCGATCGGGGGTGCCTGGCGGACATCGCGGCCGCCAGGCACGCGCATCGGCATTGCAGTGAAGTGCCGGGCACGTGCGCGCGCCGCCGGCGGCGCTCGCGCGCCCCCCAGTGGCCAAATAGCGGAGGCCGTATAATAACGGCCTCCCGGCATTTGACAACCACCTTGCGGCCGTATATTCTCGTACGGCGGGCGCGAGGTGGCTAGAGAGGTAATTGCTGCAAGACCCAACAATAACACCGCTCGCTCCTCTCTATACACAGGTAGGGGATACCGGGCAGTTAGCAGGTGTGCCCCGCTATTGGCGGAGAAAAGTGGGATCTGTGTGCTACACACAAAAGTAGACACAACTGACAAAAGCCTCCACAGCTATTGTTTAGACTTGAACGTCACAACTGCTCCTTTGAAATAAAGCTGCAATGTAAAAAAAAGGTTTCCCTGTCAGCTGATGAGTTACCAAGTAACAGTCAGTAAACAAAGCTGTCTCCATGGTTCCCCTGTCAGTGTTTCAGTGTGTGTGATAGCCAAAGAGGAATCAGCATGGCTCTACCTCTCCTTCCTGGGAATTCCTTTAATAGAAATGTACGTATTCTTTGATTATTTTATTTTTTTACATATACATGATATTTATATAGAATAACCCATAGAACTTGTTACATACTTTCTCCATAGAGAGTGTATGTGATATTGTCACAAAACTGCTGTATAACTAAAGTGACATAAACTAGTATTGTTGATTTTTTTATTTATTTTTTGTATATTTTTCTGTTTTCTTTCCCAATATAGTATCTAAAAGTTTTGTATTGAAAGTTAGGGCTGTTTCACCTCAGCGGCTGCGTTAGAACGCAGCCTCTGGTGTGCGATGGGATAAAAGCAGGTCTGATGAGCCAATTGTTTCCTTTTTATAAAAAATAAAAAATAAAAAAATTAAATGTCAAATAGTACAGTTCATTAAGTTTTATTGGCCACAGCATGGTGTGAGGTGGAGGATTGCGTTGCACTGCGTTGAAAAAAAATTGTGCATGCTGTAATTTTTTTTCAGTGCACACCACAGCCACGCGTATGTGGCATATGCATAGTACAGTATACACTGCTTGTGGTATATGCATTGTACAGTATATACTGCTTGTGGAATATGCGTAGTACAGTATACACTGCTTGTGGTATATGCATTGCATTGTACAGTATACACTGCTTGTGGAATATGCGTAGTACAGTATACACTGCTTGTGGTATATGCATAGTACAGTATACACTGCTTGTGGAATATGCGTAGTACAGTATACACTGCTTGTGGCATATGCATAGTACAGTATACACTGCTTGTGGTATATGCATTGTACAGTATATACTGCTTGTGGAATATGTGTAGTACAGTATACACTGCTTGTGGTATATGCATTGCATAGTACAGTATACACTGCTTGTGGAATATGCGTAGTACAGTATACACTGCTTGTGGAATATGCATAGTACAGTATACACTGCTTGTGGCATATGCATAGTACAGTATACACTGCTTGTGGTATATGCATTGTACAGTATACACTGCTTGTGGAATATGCGTAGTACAGTATACACTGCTTGTGGCATATGCGTAGTACAGTATACACTGCTTGTGGTATATGCATTGTACAGTATACACTGCTTGTGGTATATGCATTGCAAAGTACAGTATACACTGCTTGTGGAATATGCGTAGTACAGTATACACTGCTTGTGGTATATGCATAGTACAGTATAAACTGCTTGTGGAATATGCGTAGTACAGTATACACTGCTTGTGGTATATGCATAGTACAGTATACACTGCTGTAAAACCGTTTTTAACCATTTCTCTGCGAATCTCCCTGTACACGCTTTCACATGTGCTGCCTGTGTTAAACCTCCCTTTGCCAGTCTTCAAATTCAAAGCGCCCATTAAGCTGGGGTTCACACTGGTGCGATTTGGCATGCGATCTGACAGTTCAAAATCGCACGACAAGTCGCACCCCATTGCCAGCAATGGAACTGTTCAAATCGTTGCAACTCAAGTCGCAGCGACTTGGAAAACGTTTCCTTCACCCCTTTTTGGGATTTTATTGTGACTTGCATAGACTTCTGTTAAATGAAGTTGCAAGCCGCAATGAAATGAATAGCAGTATTTGCACAATACGTGTTAATACAATTTCATTTTATTTTGGTATTCTGAGGACCCTTTTAACCCCTTAATGACTGTAGAAAAAACAAACCTTAAGGTAAAACTAAAAGGCGAACTATTTTTTTATTTATTTTGTATTGAGTAAAGGGAGACTAACGACTGTAAGATTTATTTTTGCCATCTGTGTCCAATTGGGGAGCATACCCTTCACTTCCTGTCCATTGAAAAAACAGGAAATTAAAAAAAAAAACCTGCAAAGTTAGGGAATCCTTGGTTGTCACTCAGCAGGGTTACCAGAACTAGTTGGAAAATATTCCCACTATTCCTGTTCTTGGATAAACCCATAGGTGTGCGCAGCCTATTGCATTAAGGTGTGCACCTCAAAGCTCAAACACATGCGTTCGTGTGTGTTTACATATTTATGGCCCTAGCACATTGTTCTCCCAGCTGCCACACAGAGCGATAAACCTAATGAGCACTAGGTGAATAGGGTGTGCCCAGACACATCTGGCACACCCTGTGCGCATGCCTATGGATAAACCAAAACTTGGGATTTTCTTTTACTTTCATTGAAAATCGTAAGGACAAATTGAGAGGATGAATCTCCTTAACAAGAACACAGACAGAAATAAAAACTGACAGGCGCTCTAATCCCACTCCATTGTATCCAAAACTAAAAGAAGGAGTTTAGCATTTATTTATATTTTAGTGCCTGAGCCCAGTTTTGCAACTTTGACATATATTAGTGAAACTGCATATCATCACAACTACCTAATATATGCAGGTGGATTATACCTTGTTTTTCTCTGGACAGATTGAGGGATTTTACTTGGTTGCAAATGATGATGGATATTTTCAGATTTTTTTTTATTATTAAAGGAAAACCGACCCGAAAATTATTATTTTATATTTTTTAAGGCTTTCCGGCCACCTGTGAACAGGAGGCAGCTACAGGCTCAACGACGTACCCGTATGTTGGCTAGCACATGCGCACTAGCGAGTCCCCTGGGGCACGATCCCATGACCGCTGTGCCTATGACCATGACTGCTGTGAGCAACCAGGATATCATGTGATTGCTATAATTGGTCATAGCGATCACATGAATACAATGTTAATAAAACAGTCATGAATGGCTTCCATTCAAGACTGTTTTGCTTACTATTGTAATTCTGTGATTGGCCCACAGCTATCACATGGTACCCGGGCCAATCACAGCACCCTGTACCATGTGATTAGCTGTAGCCAATCACAGATCACAATATAAGCAAGCTGTCATGAATGAAAGCCATTCATGGCAGCTAAAACTATTGCTAAATAAATAAAAATCCCTGATCACTCCCACTCCCACTATTACTATGGACACTGAACTACTCTGATGAGATTATGTAAATATTCACAGAAGTGATGTGAACTGGCTGGCTGCGAGGAGATTCAGCACATGGAGACATTGTTTACATTGAAACTGGGCACGGCAGAGGAGGTGTGATTAAAAAAGGAAAATAAATGGGGTGGGGGGATGGGAAAGGCAAGGAGTTGTGCTTGGTAAAGGGAAGGAAGTGGAGGGAAGTAGAATGTGGGAACTGGGGAAGGCAGGGGAGGTATGATTGATAAAGGGAAGGTAGTGGGGGAAAGGGGGATGTGGGAAGTGAGGACCACAGGGAAGGTGTTATTGATAAAGAGAAGGAAGTGGGAGGAAGTGGAATGTAGGAACTGGAAAAGGCAGGGGAGGTGTGATTGAAAAACAAAGATGTGAGATTTTCTGCACTCATCTCTGCAAGGGCACAAAGAAAACAATTGTTTTCTATGTGCCCTGTTCACACCACAATTCTGGTATAATGTGCATATTTTTTCTGTGTAGAAATTAGCAACATGTATTCAGTTTTCTGCACAGAAAAAATTCACGACATTGTGGTGTAAACAGGACACAGAAAACAATTGTTTTCTTTGTGTCCTTGCAGAGAGATATGCAGTACATGTCTTTGGACATGGTGTGAACAAGCTCTAAGGCTGAGTTCACACTATTGCGGATTGGATGCGGGTTTCCCCGCCTCCAATTTGCATGTCAGGAGATTGTGACCGGCTCGCTATGGAGCCAGTTCAAATGTCTCCGGAGCCCCTCTGGTACAAATTGCACAGGAGTCCTGTGCGTCTTCTGGTCCATTTCAGCCCTACAGCCCTACAGTTTTTATGCCCATATGATGAGAATGAGGTTTTAAGTCATTGGAGAGACTAGACCTGTGTTCCTGGTATTGGGTATGGTGGACCCAATGACGTCAGACCGTGCTGATGAAACGCATAGGGTGCCTTGAGCATGATACGTCACTTCCGCCCCTTGCAACACAGCTGGAACGCATACAGCGTTTTCCAACACATGTCTGTATTGTATGCTGCGATGGATACATTGGCCTTTTAAACTTTTTTTAATAAATCGTGACGAACTTCACTATGAGAGTCCATTTCTTCCTTTTATTGTCCCACTGATGTTTGGACATTTGACGGCACGATTCAATATTGGGAGAATTTCATTAGTTGGTCTGATACCTCTGTGCTTTTGACTACCTGTAATGGGTGTCATGGAGTTCTGGTGAGTAGGATGTTTGGCAGGTGTTGGTGGTGGAAGATACACAGTCACTCCTAATCGTTTCACCATGATTAAGAAGACTTACATACACAAATTTATTTGGACAATAATTTCTTGACATTTATTTTTTTCAACAATTACCATTATGAAAACTTTATATGTACTTGGCTAATGTTTAATGTTTTTTGGAACATGCACTAACCGGTAAATTATGCACTTGCACTTTATTGTAGTATATATGATTTAGTGTATTATTAATATTTTGACAACTATTTTTATACATATCACAGAGAGCACTGTTCAAATGAATGTATTAATACATTTTTATATCACATGTTTTTTTTTACTTACAACGAGCTGCTCTCATTATCAGTATTTGTTCACATCTAATAACCATTTGCGCAAGTTTGGGGCTAGACCCCTCTTCTTCCCATAGTGCACCCAGTAGTACCAACTGTATAGAATGTTCTCAGGCTGGTGTTTCGAACACGCTGTCAGATCCTCAATGTGATGGATTTCTTTAATTTTGGAAAAGTATAATGCAAGGGTTGGGGGTGTCCTGTTTCCAAAGGATAAGGATGCAAATCCTGACTGTGATAAGTAAGTGAAAAAAAGATGACTTCTTAAATCTGCTTCTGGGCAAACTCGATAGGTGAAAGAAGTAAAAGGCAGTGTTCTGTTAGTTTTTTCATAATTTCACCAACCCCTTTCCAGTAACCTTGCAGCCTAGTACAGGGCTAGAACATGTTAATTTTCAATATTGACTGGAATGTACCTTTCATTATTCAGAAAAGTCTTTAGCTGCTAGTTTGTCGTAATCCAAGGCTGTATAAGATTCTAGATCTTGAAAAGCATTCATTAAAATATAATGTATTCTGCTATATTCTGAGCACTCACTGAAGTAGTATTTGTTGGTTAGGTGAAATTGACTAAAATGTTTACATATGTATGGAAAAGCATTCACCTATTTCTTTATCATTCTCGAGATATTATACTCAGACATTCAGGCATTATATTTATATATTACTAAAATTTAAATGGCCTTTATCGCTGGGTTAAATGTAGCTATTAAGTTTGTCGCAATTAAAGTTTATTTTGCTTGCCATACTGTATGTAGTAGATTAGCAATTTACGTCCTACTCAGCTTTCATCAGATCCACATTAATATTATATCCAGCAATCATAAGTGAATAATACATTTTTTTAAAGTTAGAAAATGTACAAACAAAAGTGTAGTTGATGGATGCAACAAAATATCTGACACCTATGGCACTGAATAACATTAAAAAATCCACCGTGAAGGCAACATTGCAAATGAAATCAGCAATATACAAATTGTTCATTCATAGTGTACTGCTAAGACTATGCTTTGCACTGCATGTTCTTTAAACTTATAACTATTCTTAAAGCGGAGTTCCAGGCTAAAATGAAAGTAGGAGTAATTCAATCGAGCATCCCACCCCCCCTCATATTTGGATATCCTTTTTTTAGGGGGGGGGGCGACGTTTTGTACCTTTTTTTTGCTTTTCCAGCAGGGCTTCCGTCCTACAACGCTGCGGCGAGGTACGTAATCTCTAGATTTAGATCAGCCCCTCCTCCTGCCCCCCCGCTACATTCTTGGACCTGTGTGTGTCCCAGAAGACGATGGGGCCATTCAGAAAGTGCAGCGTGACTCGCTCATGCACAGTAGGTTTCCCTTAGTTGCAATGACGGCACCTGCACCCGAGCCGGTGGACAAATTGGCTTCGGGGGGCCAACATTGTGGGATTCCTGGAGAGGTGAGTGTCCTTATATTAAATGTCTGCAGCTACATTATTTGTAGTAATACTGTAGCTGCTGACTTTTCCTTTTTTTTTTTTTTTGAGACTGGAACTCAGCTTTAAGAATGTTCTAATTTTGCCAAAAAATAATAAATGTACATTTTTTTGCAGGTAAAGAATCGTGCATTAATTATTTTTTGTTGCAGGAGCCTGTAAAGCATTGCACCAGCAATCAGCAGATTGCTGATGCCATGCAGGTCTCCTGCAGATCTGTCAGTGTATCTGCTTCCTCGTACAAGGAAATCAATACATTTTGACAGGAAGTATGAATGAGCTACCACAGTGCTCCACAGTGAGTGACACGGCTGGGCAGGCGGAGCCCCACTCGGCCATGTTTTTTTTCAATTTTGACAGCTAGCGGGGAGGAAAAGATCCCTGGTGCTTTCCCTGAATATGGGTGTAACATGTAACAAGTTATTAAAGGTTAATTTATCCTCTAAGTCTGTTAAAAATATCAAGAAGATACATGAACAGAATCATTGCCAAATTTAAAGCTGATCTCCATGTTTTACTGAAGGTTAAATAGTTTGTTTGAACCAAGCTGGTCCAAACAAACTATTTACTTCACTAACCAATGCAGTGGGTGTCAGTGCTGTATGAACTGTATGTAGCCTTAGCTACCTATAGTATACATTGCTGTGTTCCAGCAGTGGAATGGGGACTTTCTCGTCCCACTCCCAGAACAAAATTGAGTTGGGCTGAGTGTTGCTCAGCCATTCACAGGGATCTTTGTATTCTGTGAATGAATGCAAACCACCTTCTGGTTGATTGAGGCAAAAGGCTTCATGATCTCTGACTCAGGCAATCAGAGGAAGCTTTGTAAACTTCACTAAAACATGGAAATCAACTTTAATGCTAGGCAACATAGACCATTGTCTAGGGCACCACAGCTGATCGGGGCAGAGCTTTGCTGCTTAGGACATTAAATCCTTTAACCCTTAATTGCCTTTGGTTTATCTATAGCAGCCATTATCAACCAGGGTTCTGTAAAATCCTGTGGTTCCTCCAGAGATTGCGAAGGGTTCTTTGAGATGTGGCTAATCAACCTCCTATTTGACAGTGTTGTATAGTTTTGGGGCCAGTACCACTTGGCAGAGCCAGCTGCATGACACCAATGATCTTTTTAGTTGTATTTAGGAAAGACATTCCCATCAATGTAAGGGACATTTTCCCCAATAGACACCAATATAAAGGGCAATAGTCCCACTGACCCCTACTAAATTGGTTTTAGCAGGAGTGCCGTGAGACCTGAAAATTATTTCAAGCATTCCTCTGGGGTAAAAAGGTTGAGAAAGGCTGGTCTACAAGTTTATTGAGCATAATATCTGGAAAATTGCCATGCCATGCCTCAAAATTAGAGGGGCGCGTTATGAGGGAGAAGAAGCAGCCTTACCCACCCTTTGCTATGCATCAAGTCACACAATATTTCAGTCTACGTTCCCCAGGTCTTTTAGGATCCTATCATTGCCCCTTCTATAGCACATGTCAGCAAAGGAAGGGTTGTGTGTCAACTACTTGGACTCTTGGACAAGACACATGTCCCAAGCATACGGTCAGCTTACTTTTATTCACAAGCTGTGTGTTCAGATTATATTTGTCACATAAGGCTGAATAAAGATATAAAGTCACAGCATACACTTTCCTTTTCTAGCATCATCGTTTTTATAGCAATACAAATGTAGCACCCTCTAGTGTGCTAGGTTTGTTAGTGTAGAATTCTTAGTGTAGGGAAATGTAGTTCAGCTCAGGGCTAAGACTGAGCTGTGAATCTGGATGAGGATTCAGTGACTCAGGGATGGATGACTCATCCTAGCAGCCTCTCCGGTGCCTCCCCCTGTTTTCTGGAACATTGAAGAATGATCTAAACATAATGGATGGAGACTAGGAGGAGCTGCTTGGAATATTTATGAGGGCTTCAGCCAATCCCCAGTAAAGGGCTGACAGGCGCCAGGCTACCTCATAAATAGGCATGAGTCATGCCAGGAGGGGCAGTCGGATGGAAGATGGAGTCCTGAGGAGGCTGTTGGTAGCTCTTGAGAGTGCCCTCTAGTGTGGAGGGGAGGTGACCTTGGGCCGGGGCTCGGGTGCTGCAAAAGATCCTGCCAAAACACACAGAGGAAACCCTTCCTGGAAGCATGGGAGCAAGGAGAGAGGACAGCAGGAGCAGGTCAGCACTACTGGGATGTCTCCAGAGAGTAAGCCGGGTGGGTTGGTGAGTGTCCGTCTGGAGGACTGTGGTGGAGAATTTAGCCTGGAGGGCTAGTAAAGGGGCAGCTGCAGCCAGGTGGGTTAGCAGTGCCTGAAAAGGTGGTTCTGGGATCAGTAGCCACAGGAGGAATAGTAGAAGCTGGACACTAATACTTTACTACACAACCAAGAGGCCTTGGGTTCCTGCCTGTAATGGGCTGCTGCCTTTAATCTGACTGAGTGAATGTCAGGTCTTCACATAGTGATCAAGCTGGGTTCTGCAAGCAAGTGTGTGCCGGAGGAAGAAGTGGAGTTGTAATAAGGAATAAGGCTTACCTATAGGTAGTGAAAATATCTCCTAAACGTGCGCCGTTTAGGAGATATTTCACTTGTAGTCCGCCGATAATACAAATGGCGCATGCGCTGGGAAGAAACGAAACTCCGTGCCGTTTCTTCCCTGGCGTGTGCCGTAACCGTGCAAATGCGCGGAGTGACGTCATCGCGGCTCCAGCCAATCACAGCGCTGGAGCCACGATACCCGGAAGTAACCCCTGGGAGAGATGTCTGTGGCTGGAGGGGGAGACGAGGACGGCTTCGGGGGTTTCGATCTAAGGTAAGTAATTCATAATTAGCTAGTATGCTAGCCATACTAGCTCATTTTGCCTTTGCCGGTTTGCAGGTTTTTTTTTTTATTTTATTTTTTAAGAGGGTTTACTTCCTCTTGAAGTGCCTGTGAAATTTTGGTGTGCCTGGCTGTGGGGGATCTCAGTTAATTTGCGTCCCTTAAGGGGGGGGACTACACAAATGATAGATATTTTTGTAAATCCCTTTTACGCTTACTTGAAAAGTCTCCTTTTATGTTGTGAGAGCTGCCTATCTGCTGGCCATCTCTTTGAACACTTTCCTGGTTTCTATGTATGCTTTCCTGTGCCTTCTTGGTTGCTTAGGCTTGGTTAATACTAATGTGATTTCAGATGCAATTTGAATCTGTGTTTGCCTGTTACATCATTGCAGTACAGCATGGAGCGTTTTTGGAAAAGGGTCCTGTGCTACTTTGGTGCAATTGCAGCTGCAATTTGGCCCCATAGACTTCAATGGAAAGACACCAAAACACATGTAATATTAATGTGCATGCATTTTTGCCATGTTTTTTTGCTGTGTTTTTGCAGGCTGTTAAGGACCTGACATCAGCCTGTGTCCTAACAACCAGTGACTCATGACTATTGTAAAACCGATGTATTCCAGTACTGCCCACCACATTATACCCCATACCTTACTTATCTTAATCAAAGAGACCACACATTGCTGTTTTGGAGTAAAACATGGCCGTAGCAGCCTCCTTTATTTTTTTAACTGTTCCATCAGTTATCAAAAACTTTAACCATCAAAACACATAAACCCAGAAACATAACAGAAATATTGCCCCCTAGTGTTGGTCTTTGCAGGAACCTCAAATTCGCCATAATCATATTAACCCGATATTCCTCATCATATTAAATTCTTATTATCCCGGGACACTGCGGTACCTTACCAATGGTCATAGGCCTCAAGCCGATCAGCTACTCAGATCAGAGACGACCACTGACCGCAGTGCCCCCATTATCCAACTCATCCAGCTAAACTCCTGTTAGCTGGAAACCATCCTCAGAACCCATACCACCGATGGTTCCTGACCACTTGCTTATTCGAGGTACTTCCTTCTCCCGCAAAGACCAAACACCCGCCACTGCTACGACAATCCGTCCACCTGAAAAGAAAAATTGACAACAGAAAACCATACTGTGACCACATTAAAATTCCTCCTTCCTACATTGCTTATAAGGGAGGGTGGGTGGGAAACTTTCCCCTGCGCTGTGTTAACTCAGAGGGGCGGGGTCTTCCTTTTATCTAGCCTTCACCCCTCCCCTCTATATTTCCATTAGCCAATAGTTAATCTTCTCTTATTACATACTCTGTTCACTCAGTCATGCCCAGCCCTCCGCCTATGGCATTCTGTCTTTTTGCTCCGGGCTTTTCTTTCCTGCTGTCAGCAGCAGGGATGAGTCAGTAGTTGTGAAGGAGGATTTTGACCATAGATACACTTTCAATCACAGAAGCATAAGGCCTGAGATTTTTATTTCCATGTGTTATTTGCTGTTTTAGAATTAAAAATTAGCCATTTGAGGCAATGATGAAATAAGAGTTTGATAAAATAATAATTTCTAAGAAAATGAAAGCTTCAGCAGTAAAGTGGAACTGAACTCAAAATAGTTCTTCCATTCCAACTTTAGCTTTAAATGGGTCCCCAAGCTTTCCTATTTAGGGCTTCATCTTCCTCCCTCACTTGACTTACTCTGTGATGCAAGTTTTCCTGGTATCTTTAAAGCGGAAAACTACACTGCATCTTATCACTAATGCTGTTTAATTAATTTTTAATATTCAAAGCAAACTCCCCCATCCATCCATGTCCTCATGCTTTATTTTGTTTCAGAAATCACTTTGAAAAACACCCCCTAGCACTTCTAGCCGTGGCCATCTTGAGTAAGGGCAGATGATTCATGTAGCATTTACTTCCTGGAATCGATCTGCCCTTATCTCAGGCATATCTAATCCCATGAATAAGTCCTAAGTGACGAAACATGTCGGGGCGTGGCTACACGGCGAATTACTGAATCTACAAACGAGTGTGAAGTGTGCCGTGTGACGTGTATCTCATCAAGCCGCATCGGGAAGGGGCGAGTCCGAACAGGGAGGGCAAGTAGCGAGTGCATACTTACTGTTTTTCCCTACTGATCTCGGGTCCGCCGCGACCATTGTTCATTGGCTGAAGCAATTTAAGTTTTCGTTGTTGGATCTTCGTTTGATGTGCAATTGGCTTGTTTTTATTGGCTTCCATGTGAGTGTAATGTTTGAGGGAGTGAGATTTTTAATAAACTGAATTTTTGCAATATTACACTATTGTGCACTTTCTGTTTCTATATCTATGTGGAGCTGATTTGAAGATCACTGAGCTGAATTGATTCACTGCCTGAGAGGTGCAGTTTTGGTTTACACGCCGAACACGAGAGTGTGAGGCATATTATTGCGGTGAGTGTTGCATCTGAAGGGGGAGGTTTCACTTGAACACTTTTTGGTGCGGTGGAAGAGAAGAAGATTTCTTTTGGACACTTTTTATGAACTTTTTGGATCACTTAAATCACCTTTACACACGGGATTCTTTTCTATTTTTGTTTTAATGATATATGTTTTTTCTCAGGATTTAATCACTTGATTTTTTCCATACATCAATTTACAGGATTGTGTTTAACATCACATTTATATATGTAGCGGGGTCCTCAATTTAGTGGGATACACCTGGGGGTAGTGTGACCCAGGTGTGTAATTATGTTAGGGTTCAGACCCCTTTTTGTTATTCGTGGAGGATTGGGTGGTGCGATATTCTCCTTGACCAGTGGGTGTCAGTGTACCTACTGGCTCGAGGTAGAATCACTACCACAGTGCTACCCTTCTTTGTCCCTTCCTGGAGATGGTACGGCTGGGGCGGGGAACCCGCTGTGGTGTCGATGGGAGGAGATAAAAGGGGGAGACGCCCTCGCCACGAGGTCTGTCGTCTTCGGGGATCATCTCTTCACGCACCCAGGCACCCAAGGCCTGGGTGCGGGCGGTTCAAGGTTCCGGCCTAGGCGCCCAAGGCCTGGCCGGAATGAAGATGGAGTCCATCCCAGGCACCTTCAGCCTGGGGTGAGGTACTATTGAGGAGGCCTGGGACCCGGTGACTCCGACTGGGTCCCGCGAGGGTGAAGTTGCTCCAGGGCGCCCCTTGCGAGGGGACCCGCATCTGAGGTGAGGAGGCTGGGGAGGTCACCCGTCCGAAGACCCGGTGCAGTGTCAACCCGGTGACGGATGGGCCTTCGGTAACTCCCTTGGAGGACATCTTCCCCTGATAGGGGCTACAGCGCAGCGGAGGAGCTTTCATCAAGACTCCTGCAACCCCTGGTCATAGCACAGGGAGTGTAGGGACTAGGAACCTGTACAGTGCCTCGACCTGCTCTCCCATCGTATCATGCCGTTGCATTTGACTGTATGTGGAGATACGCAATAAACCTGAGTTTGGACTTTGATGCGTGTATGGACTCTGTTGATGGGAACAAAGGGAGATTCCGGCACGGAAGGACTGACCCTCATAACCAGCACACATTTGGCCCGAGGAAAAGGTTGATATTGGCCTTCACCTCACCCACATGCATGGGGAGGACATGGGCCGTAGCGCACCTCACTCTGTCGCTCGACATACCCCTAGCTAAAGAGGTCGGGGTGAGGAGGTCGCTACACGTGGGGGCTCGTGAGTCCGGGATGAAATGTGTGTTAACCCTGAGGTTTGGAACGGCTGTGTTTGAACTTTGCTGCCCGGAGGAGGTCCGAGCAGGTCGGCCATGTGATTGGCCAAAGTGCATCCCTGTGCTCGAAGTCGTGGAAATTTCCCTGAAAAACCGGGAGAGGCCCATGCAGAAAGAGCGGGAAGAGGGAGGAGTCCAGCCGTGTGACGAACTACATGTGGGGACTTTTGCTGCACTGCTCCACGAGGCACCCCATGACTGCGCAATTCGTGGGAGGAGACTGAAGGAAGCCCGCGAAAACGTGCAAGTCGTGGGAGGAGTCTGGCCACGTGTGGAGATACACGTGGAGACTCCGGCGCGAGGTCAGCAAGTGATGGAGCAGCAAGTGGTCGGAGCGAACTCAGGCTCCCCGTGGATGACGGTACCTTATCCTTTCAAGATGACTGCATTTGCTGCATCCATTACAGACACGGGGATAAGGCTCAGGCCCCGAGGACAGTTGGCTTTGTATTCATGCAGAGACACAGAGGCCCTCGGTGTGATCTGTCCCGGATGCTCGGGACTGGTGGTCCAACTAAAGCCATTCGGGCGATGCGAAGCATGCAATGAGTTTCTTTTTGAGGTTGAACCACACACGGAAAGGCCCCGGGCCCTACGCCTCAACTGCATCACAGGAACCGCCACTCCGGTGGGAGAGATCAAAGCCTTTGCGGAGTTTCCCGTGCGCGCTGACCAGGGCGAAGTGACTGCCCAACCAGAGACTGAGAGAGAAAAATCCGAGGACACTGCTTCGGTCACTACAGACTCCCTGCTCCCACCTCCGAAGAGGAAAGTCGGTCTGGTACAGGCATCCTATGGCCGTGGTCGAGCTTCACCCCGCCGCTTGCCTGGCCTGGATAACGCCGGTAGAAAAGAGAGTCCCGGACATCCCAGTTCTTCAGAAGGTCCAGGTGAGCCAGGGGCTGGGACTGTGGTGTTGGTTGGAGGTGTCGGGGGTCCCCATTCGGTGGAGCCCGCAAGGGAGGGTAGCCTTCCGTCTACTAGAGACTACCTTCCCGCTGAGATGTATGACACCTCCGACTTAGAGTCATTGTCAGACTGTGGTGATGACGGAGAGATAGACGAACTGTTTCACCGGAAGGGCTGGGACAGACGCCCACTACCTGTGCTGAGTAAACCGCAGGATTCCCCCATGTCCATAGAAGACAGTACGCTCCGGGTGAAAGCCCCGGAGTTATTGAGGAAATCTAGTCCTTCAAATAACCTTCCACATTCAACCACATCACCCGCTCTGATAGTGGGGTTGCAGCGTGCTTCATTGCGGGCACCAAGAGCAAAGCCACCCGAGATGGTGAAAGTACCTCGGCACCCGGAGGCCATCGTACAGCCAGGAGAAGGTGAGCGAGATGTGATGCCGCCTCTAGCCAGGTTGCAGAGACTTTTCTCCCAGAGAGTCGCCCGTGAATATGGGTGGGAGTACCCCTACTTGCCTCGGGACTTATTGTATGAAGTCGAGGTCTTGCGACCACGGTGGTATGACGAGTTTGTGTGGGAAAAACTCAAAGTGCCCCATGCCCGGCGATACCTGTCATGTTCGCCGCCGGTGTCTAAAAAGTTTAAAGACTGCAGAGCTGATTGGAGACTGGGACGCCATATCCATGCTGATAAGGTGCTCGTCTGCAGGAAAGAAGGAGAAGACGTCGAATATTCGGTGGAAGTATTTGACAAACACCTGAAGCCCTTGTTTTTGCCGGATCCAAGATTTTACTTGTAGGAGAAGTGAACTCCTATTTTGTTGCTGTTGAAACTTTCTGGAAGAGACATTCCCAGACGCCTAGAACTGTGCCCTACTTTTGTTTTGATTTGGGCTTTTCTTTTACTCACTGGAGATTTGGGAGCTGTTGTTTTTTTCTCCCTTTTCTTCATGTGCCAAAGGCAGAGACATTTGGGGATAGAGTTAGAGTAGGAAAGCAGGAAGAATGAAGATCTCACCAAGTGTCATTACCGCAGCGCTGTCACCAGGTGGCAGTGTTGTGCAACGGTTATTTGAAAATATTACACATGCATTACTTACTTATTGGAGTGAGCGGGTCTCTCGGCTGACGGACCCACTCATGTCAAGTTAACACAGAGTGTTAGGATGTGTTTTTTTTTGTTTTTTTGTTTCCCTTCTGCAGGAGATTCGTCGGTCAAGGCTACTGAGTATGGGGTGGTTCTTAGACAGTGACGGGAGGGATTGTATATGTGTACATGACAGATGTTTTATACAAAAGTTTTAATGTTTTATAGTTCCCTTTTCTGTTGAACAGGTCTTGGCATGTACAGTATTCAAAGTTTGGGGACAGCCTCTGGGGTTCACTCCATGTCACCCCTCCTTGGGAGACATGGGTGTGCACCTGACGCTGGGGACCAGCGTCAAATCACCAGGGGGAGTGTGTAGCGGGGTCCTCAATTTAGTGGGATACACCTGGGGGTAGTGTGACCCAGGTGTGTAATTATGTTAGGGTTCAGACCCCTTTTTGTTATTCGTGGAGGATTGGGTGGTGCGATATTCTCCTTGACCAGTGGGTGTCAGTGTACCTACTGGCTCGAGGTAGAATCACTACCACAGTGCTACCCTTCTTTGTCCCTTCCTGGAGATGGTACGGCTGGGGCGGGGAACCCGCCGTGGTGTCGATGGGAGGAGATAAAAGGGGGAGATGCCCTCGCCACGAGGTCTGTCGTCTTCGGGGATCATCTCTTCACGCACCCAGGCACCCAAGGCCTGGGTGCGGGCGGTTCAAGGTTCCGGCCTAGGCGCCCAAGGCCTGGCCGGAATGAAGATGGAGTCCATCCCAGGCACCTTCAGCCTGGGGTGAGGTACTATTGAGGAGGCCTGGGACCCGGTGACTCCGACTGGGTCCCGCGAGGGTGAAGTTGCTCCAGGGCGCCCCTTGCGAGGGGACCCGCATCTGAGGTGAGGAGGCTGGGGAGGTCACCCGTCCGAAGACCCGGTGCAGTGTCAACCCGGTGACGGATGGGCCTTCGGTAACTCCCTTGGAGGACATCTTCCCCTGATAGGGGCTACAGCGCAGCGGAGGAGCTTTCATCAAGACTCCTGCAACCCCTGGTCATAGCACAGGGAGTGTAGGGACTAGGAACCTGTACAGTGCCTCGACCTGCTCTCCCATCGTATCATGCCGTTGCATTTGACTGTATGTGGAGATACGCAATAAACCTGAGTTTGGACTTTGATGGGTGTATGGACTCTGTTGATGGGAACAAAGGGAGATTCCGGCACGGAAGGACTGACCCTCATAACCAGCACACATTTGGCCCGAGGAAAAGATTGATATTGGCCTTCACCTCACCCACATGCATGGGGAGGACATGGGCCGTAGCGCACCTCACTCTGTCGTTCGACATACCCCTAGCTAAAGAGGTCGGGGTGAGGAGGTCGCTACATATATATGCGCCACTTTTAGTTTTCACTTCACTATTTTGTTGTGACCACTATATTATTTACATATTTCATCATTTAGGGTGGCTGCTGGTTAGGTACATTTCTTTATTATTATTTTTTTATTGTTATTATTATTATTTTTGGTTAATCACTTCCTCAGACAGCGCAGTGGTGGTGATCATTAGGGCGGTTTTTGTTGATCACTATTGTATGCAGGCCGGTTAGTGTGCTTAGTTGAGAAAGCCCCTCCTCCCCTCTTGAAGACTCCTGAGTTGTATGACATCATTTGCCTAGGCCTGGAAATCAGGAAGTAACTAACAAAATTTATAAAAAAGTTTAAAACAAGCAATATAATATACTTTCCTATCTATTTACTTATGCTAGAAGCATAAGGATTACAAATAATCAATGTTGATTGAGAGAGTGAAGTTCCAGAAACTTGAGACCCTCCTCTGAATATTTCATGGTTAGGCAGGATCAATGCAGTCAGGATGATCTTCCTCTCCAAGTTTCTTCATTACTTTAGAGTGTTGATAATTTTTGTCCCTGCTCACATACTATGACTTACCCAAAGAAAAAAAAAGAAGATTCGCAGTGGTATAAGGAACATATAGAAGTAAAGTCAGGGCTCGAGTCCTGCGGGAACGCGCGGGAATGGCGTGCCTGCACTTTTTTCACAGCAGGAACGCCGTTCCCTTTGCAGCCCCCGAGTGGCGAGCGCCAGGACCGATCTTATCCCGAGCGCCGCCGAATGTGGCCGACTCGCCGAGTGCCATAACAGCAGGTCCCGCCTTCTGGAGCCTACGTAACGCCTATGATGGACGTCCCACTGGTCCAATGCCACGATCGCGTGACGTGTGATGCCCATCATAGGCACTGCAGACTCCAGAAGGCGGGAATTACAAATCGGCCGCCGTGCCACATCCCTGCTCGGTGCTCGGGCGTGCAGCTCTTCTCTCCTCTCTGGCTCTCCTCAGGCTCCCCTCCAGGCTCCTCCTCTGATGGAATGACTGACTGCAATAGTGCCTGCTGTGACACCGCTGACCTGAGGTAGGTCAGACAGTGTAATGTGTATGTAAATGTCAGTGTATATAGTTCAGTGTAGGTAGGTCAGGTAGGTCAGTGTATATAGGTCACTACCGTCAGTGTAGGTGTGTCAGTGTATATAGGTATCTACCATCAGTGTAGGTCAGGTAGGTCAGTGTCTATAGGTCACTACCGTCAGTGTAGGTGTGTCAGTGTATATAGGTCACTACCGTTAGTGTAGGTTTTTTTTTGGTGGGGGAGTGGAACTTGGGTGGGAGTTCTCACAGTTTTTTCCCCAGGACTTGACCCCTCAATAAAGTATTGTGAATAAGCACTACCCATAAAATGTACCTTTTTGTCTAGAATTCCTGCTACAAATTGCAAATTATCATGAGATTAAGAACAAGTGGAACTAAGCTCACCGATTTAACTCTCTCCCAAAACAGTTACATTCAAGGCATACCTGGAATAACTGTTACTGTTACTAGTGTGCCCATGTCTGTCAAGCCATCACATGGCTGGTGTTTTAGTTGATCACATATGCAGCACCATGACAACTGCAGATCAAACAGAGGCTAAGATGCAAGACAAAGGCATAATGAGCTAGTATGCATTATCATTATGAAATACTAACCTTAGATTGAAGCCCCCGCAGCGGTCCCAGTACACAGCTCTGGCCGGCGACATCGTTCCCAGAATTACTTCCGGGTATCGCGTGCTCCGGCGCTGTGATTGGCTGGAACCGCTGATAACTGCACTCTAGCAGAAGCAACGGCACAAACATGCCATTGCTTCAGTGCGCATGTGCCGATGACGTCGGCACATGCTGATACAGGGGATATCTCCTAAACTGTGCAGGGTTTACAACCACTTTAAAACAACTCATTTATCTTAGAAAATTGAATCTAAAGTGAAGTATCTATTCATATTCCCTCTCAATCCATTTTTGTATTTCATTGTATTTCATTGCTTGTTGTTTAAACTTCTAGTAGAATTATTAAAGCCAAAATATGTTTGTTTAGTTTTGGATAGACAGGTGATGGGTTAGAGAATGTATCAGTTTTTTCTGTTCCCTGGGCCCATTAAAAAGACTTCCAATGTTCTTCCTGAGACAGGAAGTGAGGAGAAAATCTGGCTGGCTGGAGGTAAGCATATTTAATGTAAAGGATAAGCAAACTTTTATACCAAGGGAACTTACCACTCCTCATTTAAAGTACCCCTCTCCCCCTGCCCTGGATGGATACTAACCAGTATCTCGTGGTCATAATAACTAGGGATGAGTCGAACACCCCCCGGTTCAGTTTGCACCAGAACCTGCGAACAGACCTTAAGTTTGCGCGAACTTTAGAACCCTATTAAATACTATGGACTCGAACGTTCAAAATCAAAAGTGCTAATTATCAAGGCTAATATGCAAGTTATTGTCCTAAAAAGTGTTTGGGGACCCGGTTCCTGCCCCCAGGGGACATGTATCAATGCAAAAAAAAGTTTTAAAAACGTCAGTTTTTTCGGGAGCAGTGATTTTAATAATGCTTAAAGTGAAACAGTAAAAGTGAAATAGGGGGGGGGGGGGGTTGTATAGTATGCCTGTAAAGCAGCGCTTGTTTCCCGTGCTTAGAACTGCCCCTGCACAAAGTGTCATTTCCATTTCTGAAGGAAAAAAAGTCATTTAAAAGCACTCGCGGCTATAATGAATTGTCGGCTCCTGGCAATACAGAGAAAAGCCATTGATAAAAAGAAAAAAATAAATGCGTGGGGGTCCCCCCATATTCCATTACCAGGCCCTTCAGGTCTGGTATGGATATTAAGGAGAACCCTGCGTCAAATAAAAAAAAATGACGTGGGGTTCCCCCCAAATATCCATACCAGACCCTTCAGGTCTGGTATGGATTTTAAGGGGAACTCCACGCCAAATAAAAAAAAAATGGCGTGGAGTTCCCCCCAAAAATCCATACCAGACCCTTTATCCGAGCATGAAACCTGGCAGGCCGCAGGAAAAGAGGGGGGGACAAGAGAGCGGCGAACCCCCTCCTGAACCGTACCAGGCCACATGTCCTCAACATGGGGAGAATGCTTTGGGGGTCTGTGACCCCTCAAAGCACCATGTCCCCATGTTGATGGGGACAAGGGCCTCATCCCCACAACCCTTGCCCGGTGGTTGTGGGGGTCTGCGGGCGGGGGGCTTATCGGAATCTGGAAGACCCCTTTAACAAAGGGGACCCCCAGATCCAGACCTGAAGGGCCTGGTAATTGAATTTGGGGGGACCCCCACGCATTTTTTTTTAATCAATGACTTTTCTCTGTATTGCCGGGAGCCGACAATTCATTATAGCCGCGAGTGCTCTTAAATTACTTTTTTTCTTTCAGAGATGACACTTTGTGCAGGGACAGTTCTAAGCACGGGAAACAAGCGCTGCTTCACAGGCATACTATACACCCCCCGGTACGAAATTTAAAGGAATATTTCACTTTTATTGTTTCACTTTAACCATTATTAAAATCACTGCTCCCAAAAAAGCGGCCATTTAAAAAAAAAAAATTGCATTGATACATGTCCCCTGGGGCAGGACCCGGGTCCCCAAACACTTTTTATGACAATAACTTACATATAAGCCTTTAAAATTAGCACTTTAGATTTCTCCCATAGACTTTTACAGGGTGTTCCGCGGCTTTTTGAATTTGCCGCAAACACCCCAAGCTGTTCGCTGTTCGGCGAATGGGCGAACAGGCAATGTTCGAGTCGAATATGAGTTTGACTCGAACTCGAAGTTCAGCCCTAGTCACAACCCCCTTCAATGTTCATTTCCTTCCAGTAGAATCTTCTCTGCGCTAGTCATGCATGCATAGTCCATCCCCAAATTGTATTGTAATGTTGTGTTTGATACACAGTGCGATATAGCTGAAAACTATAAACAGTATACAATATATTATATATCATTTTCATTTTTCATTTTCATTTGTATTTTCAGCTTGGAAAAGAAAAGTTCCATAAGGCTCAGCATTTTGGCTACTCCAATGATATCTCTATGTTGCTGGGTGAAGAGAAGTCAGGTATTGGAGGAGAACCACTTCCTGGACAGAAATTGAAGCCTAAGTTCAGCGTCTTCCCTCGAGGAATAGGCAGTGATGCTCCTTCTTGGGTTGCATTTGATAAACAGGTGTGTATTATGTTTGTGCAACTTTTGGTGGGTTGGATCTGGTTAAGGTATGGAAGAATTGGTGCTTAATGTATTTCTAAACTCAAACCTTTACTTTTAAATTTGGATAAGTAGGAATTGATTAAAACCCATGTTAATTGTTTTTTTATATATATTTTTGTATTATTATTCCTGCTGCATAGATATATTTTTAATTCCTGCCCCAAACACACAACAGGAAGTGAGAGGAAATGTTCACTCTAAGACAGTTGGCACCTATACAGGTGTTCCTGTTAAAATGTATCCTTTAGACCCCTTTCACACTAATGCTGTGTACACACGATCGGAAATTCCGACAACAAAACCGTGGATTTTTTTCCGATGGAATCTTGGCTCAAACTTGTGTTGCATACACACGGTCACACAAATTCCGAACGTCAAGAACGCGGTGACGTACAAGACGTACGACAAGCCGAGATCAATGAAGTTCAAAAGGCAGTTCGGCTCTTCTGCTTGATTCTGAGCATGCATGATTTTTGTGGAATTGCATACAGACGATCGGAATTTCCGACAAGAACTTTTCTTGTCGGAAAATTTGAAAACCACCTCTCAAATTTTTGTTGTCGGAAATTCCGACAGCAAATGTCCAATGGAGCCTACACACGGTCGGAATTTCCGACAAAAAGCTCACATCGAACATTTGTTGTCGGAATTTCCGATCGTGTGTACGCGGAATAAGGCTTTTTTTAGGCATTTTAGTGCTAAAAATAGCACCTGTAAAGCACCTCTCAAGCCTCGAGTGCTTTCACATTGGGGCGGGCGGTGTGCTTGCAGGACCGGAAAAAAGTCCTGTAAGCATCATCTTTGGGGCGGTGCAGGAGCGGTGCCATTGAAATCAATAGACAGCGCTGTCGAAGCACCTGCAAAGCCTTTATTCGGCCGCTAGCGGGGGTTGAAATACGCTTTACTGCTAACCCCCCCCCCCCCCCGCCCCAGTGGGAAAGTAGCCTTAATGTGGCTCTTGGACAACTATAAAATGTTGGATTATCTATCACTTTCTGTTTCAGCGACAATGTTGACCACCGACCAGAAATTATGTCACCACCAGCTGTCACCTGACGTGTTTCGCCCCTCCTCCAGGGCGTTATCAAAGGTGTCAGGTGACAGCTAGTGGTGATGTCTAGGGATGAGCTTTGACTTCGAGTTCGAGTCGAACCCATGTTCGACTCGAACATCGTCTGTTCGGCTTTTCGGCGAATTTCGAACATTATGGGGCGTTCGAGCCAAATTTGAGTGGCGCGTCATGGCCCATAATTCACTGCGGCATTGCAGTGCATTGCTGGCTGATGATTGGCCAAGCATGCACTATGACCCGCATGCTTGGCCAATCACAGCGCCGTAAGTACAGAGAGCCGTAATTGGCCAAAGTCATGGTGGCTTTGGCCAATCATGGCTCAGAGGAGTAGGTACACGCCCCACACTATATAAGGCCGCCTGCTTGGCGGCCTTGTGTAGCGTGTTGGCGTTGGTTAAAGTAAAGAGACAGAGAGAGAGATTGGTTTTGTAATTTGATTTGAGTTAGATAGAGCAGGCAGGCGAGTCAGTTAGCTGCAGTTACAGTGTGTAGAGGATATATATGCATTCTAGGTGTTGTATATATATTTACACAATGTATTCAGTTTAGCTAGATCCGTTCCTGTTATTCTATATACTGACAGGCAGACAGGTGATTGTGCTAGCTGCAGTGTTTCACTTAGTGTACTGTGTCCTTCAAAAGCTTACCTGAATACAATTGCTGGTGTTCTGATACAAATACAGGCAGGGAGCTGCAGTATTTTGCTTTAGTGTCCTTTTGCACCGTGTGCACCAAAAGCTTACCTGAATACAATTACTGGTGTTCTGATACAAATACAGGCAGGGAGCTGCAGTATTTTGCTTTAGTGTCCTTTGCACAGTGTGCACCTAAAGCTTACCTCAATACAATTGCTGATGTTCTGATACAAATACAGGCAGGGAGCTGCAGTATTTTGCTTTAGTGTCCTCTGCACAGTGTGCACCTAAAACCAACTGAAGACAATTGCTGGTGTTCTCATACTAATACCACAGCAGGCAGTTGATTCTGCTAGCTGCAGTATAATCACTATAGATCTATATATATACATCCCACCTTTGCGCAGCTACATCTCACTGCAGGCCATTAGTATGTCTGGAAGGAAAACAAGGAGAGACAGACAGTCACGAGCCAATAAAAGAGGGCAAGCAGGCTCTGTGTCTAGAGGCAACAGTGCTGGTCGTGGACATGGTACATCCTCATCAGCATGTGGCCGTGGGACACGCTTGTCCTTCTTTTCGGCAGCTGGCCATGTTGAGCCGCAACATGCCGAAGACTTGGTAGAGTGGATGACCAAGCTGTCCTCATCCTCCTCATCCTCGCTCAGCCAGGCTCAGGGTACTTTGTTTGGCAAAGCAGCTGCCAAAGTGGCCTCTTCCCTTGGCTCAATTGCATCAGTCACTCCTTCCCTAGCCCCACCATGTCCTCCTGAGGAGTCCCCCGAACTGTTTGACCACAGTGTTGGGTACATGCTCCAGGAGGATGCCCAGCGTTTTGAAGGCTCCGATGATGGTACCCAGCTAGAGGAAGGCAGTAACGTGAGCCCAGAGAGAGGGGGTGCCCAACAAGGACAGCAATCTGGCAGTCATGTTCCCCCAGCTGCAGCATACTGCCAAATTTGCTCCAGTGATGAGGAGGGAGGGGATGATGAGGTCACTGACTCCACGTGGGTGCCTGATAGGAGAGAGGAGGAGGAGGAGGCACATCTCCAACGAGGCAGGATGCCCTCCAGGGGCCAGCTTAAGGGCAGCCAATCGACTGCATCACACCGCAGTGTTCCGCATGTTCATGGCGCTGCTGTCTCTGCGCGTTATTCCAAAAGTTCTTTGGTGTGGGCCTTTTTTGAGACGTGTGCAGCAGATCGCACCGTTGCTATTTGCAACATATGTCTGAAGCGTATCTCGCATGGCCAAAACATGAGCCGCTTGGGCACCACGTGCTTGGCCAGACATATGTCGACCTGCCATGCAGTCCGTTGGCAAGCATACAAAAAAGACCCACACCAAAGAACAAAGCGGACCTCTCCTTGCTCCTCATCAGCTGGGATCTCCAACCCCACTATACCTTCAGTCCTCTCAGAAACCTGCACTGAGAGGAATGAAGGTGTAGAATTAGGTGTGTCACAGCTGCTGCACCGCCGAAAGAAGTTCGCTCCCAGCCATCCTCATGCCCAGCGGTTGAATGCTAGCTTGGCTAAATTGCTAGCACTTCAACTGCTGCCTTTTCAATTGGTAGACTCTGCCCCCTTCCGTGAGTTTGTGGAATGTGTGGTTCCTAAGTGGCAGGTTCCCAAACGCCACTTTTTCTCACGGAAGGCGTTTCCGGCTCTCTACCGGCATGTGGAATGCAATGTCTTGGCCTCGCTGGACAGGGCGGTCAGCGGTTAGGTGCATATTACCGCTGACTCATGGTCCAGCAGGCATGGACAGGGATGTTACCTATCTTTCACGGCACATTGGGTGACTCTGCTGGCAGCTGGGAAGGATGCAGGACAAGGTGCAGTAGTGCTGGAGGTTTATTCCGCCACCACGCCTCCAAAATGCTACTACTGGTGATTCTGACACACCTCTCTCCTCCACCCCCTCCTCTTCTTCTTCCTCCATGGCCTCTTCCTGTGCTTTGTCCTCGGAACCAGCGGTGCTCCGTAGGCGTTCAAGGGGCTACGTAAATACACAGGCAAAAAGATGCCCTGCGATGCTTGAGCTGGTATGCTTGGGGGACAGGAGCCACACTGGGGCAGAGATTCTGTCAGCTCTGCAGGGGTAGGCTCAGAGGTGGTTGACGCCACACCAGCTTAAGCCAGGAATGGTGGTTTCCGACAATGGCACCAACCTCCTCTCCGCCCTCCGACAGGGACAACTGACTCATGTGCCCTGTTTGGCTCACGTCCTTACTTGGTGGTGCAGCAGTTCTTGGGCAGGTACCCGGGTTTACAGGAGATCCTGAAGCAGGCCAGGAAACTCTGGGCATTTCCGCCGGTCATATAATGCCAGTGCTCGGCTGGCTGACCTGCAAAAGGAATACAACCTGCCCAAGAACCGCCTAGTCTGTGACATGTCCACCAGGTGGAACTCTACGTTGGCCATGCTACAGCGGCTGCACACGCAGCAGAGGGCCATCAATGAGTATCTGTTGCAATATGTCACCAGGACAGGATCAGGGGAGCTTGGATTTTTTCCCCACGCCAGTGGGCCATAATTAGGGATGCATGCACTGTCCTGGCACCATTTGAAGAGGCCACGAGGATGGTGAGCAGTGACAGTGCATGCATCAGTGACACTGTCCCTCTTGTCCACCTGTTGGAGCACACGCTTCATGGAATAATGGACATGGCACTTGAGGCAGAACAGAGGGAGGATGAGGAGGACTTCTTTACCTCTCAAGGCCCCCTTTATCCAGACAGTGTTCCTGCTAACCCGCCTATCACACAGGAGGAGGAGGAGGATTGTGTCAGCATGGAGGTGGAGCCTAGCACTCAGCATCAGCAGAAGTTTTCAAGTGATCAATTACAGTCCCAAGACACCCATGGACTTGTACGTGGCTGGGAGGAGGTGGCTGCGGGTCATGTTGTCCTGAGTGACCCAGAGGACTCTGGACCGAATGCCTCAGCAAACCTACGCTGCATGGCCTCCCTGATCCTGCAAAGCCTGCTGAAGGATCCTCGTATTCATGCTATCAAGCAGAGGGATCATTACTGGCTGGCAACCCTCCTTGATCCACGGTACAAGGGTAAGGTTGCAGACCTTTTCTTGCCGTCGCAGAGGGAGCAGAGGATGAAGCATCTTCGGGAGGCCTTGCAGAAAGGTCTGTGCAATGCGTTCCCAGAGACTGGAAGGTTACAAATTTCTGGTCCTGGACAATGTGTTGTTGAGGCTTCGGTCAGTCAAAGAAGGAGCAGTGGAGAAGGTGGCCGTCTGACCGATGCGTTCAGTCAATTTTTTAGTCCGCAGCCCCAAGGTATGATCGGTTCCAGCAACCATCGCAAGCGTCTAGATTACATGATGCAGGAATACCTAGGGGCAAGATCAGACTTGGACACCTTTCCCACCGAAAATCTTCTGGATTACTGGGTCTTGAGGATGGATCACTGGCCAGAGCTTGCACAGTATGCAATTGAGCTACTGGCGTGTCCTGCATCCAGCGTTCTTTCAGAACGCACATTCAGTGCTGCTCGAGGCTTCATAACCGATCACAGGGTGCGCCTGTCCACCGACTCGGTTGATAGACTGACCTTCATAAAAATGAATCAGTTTTGGATCACCACCAGCTACCAAGCACCTGATGCTGATGTAACAGAATAATTTTCTTTGAAATGTCAGATCCCTTCAAGACTACCTATGCTGATGCAGAGTGACTATCCTGTTATGCTGAGTGACTATCCTCTTCCTCCTCAATGATCATTCTGATAGCATGTAAGAAATTTTTTGTTTCTGGGCACCGCCACCAGTGGCTAAGGCCCAATTTTTCAGCCCCTGTTTAACAGGGGCGTGTAATTACAATTTTTAATGCAGTACTTTGCAGCAGGGCTCATTCCTGCGCTCCAACTAGAGTATCTGTGAGAGGTTGCAGTGTTGTGGCACCAGCACCAGTGCCTAAGGCCCAATTTTTCTGCCCCTGTTTAACAGGGGCGTGTAATTAAAATTTTTGATGCAATACTTTGCAGCAGGGCTCATTCCTGCGCTCCAACTAGAGTATCTGTGAGGGGTTGCAGTGTTGTGGCACCAGTGCCTAAGGCACAATTTCTATGCCCCTGTTCAACAGGGGCATGTAATTACAATTCTTGATCTAATAATTCACAGCAGGGCCCATTCTTGCACCCACCAAGAGTAACTGTGAGGGCTTACAGTGTTGTGGCAACACCACCACCACCAAAGGCCCAATTTTTCTGCCCCTGTTCAACAGGGGCATGTAATTACAATTTTTGATCTAATATTTCACAGCTGGGCCCATTCCTGCGCCCACCAAGAGTAACTGTGAGGACTTACA
Organism: Rana muscosa; assembly: GCA_029206835.1. Classification (NCBI taxonomy): domain Eukaryota; kingdom Metazoa; phylum Chordata; class Amphibia; order Anura; family Ranidae; genus Rana; species Rana muscosa. Next base: position 285,714,894 of record CM055117.1, read on the forward strand.
GTGTTGTGGCACCACCACCACCACCACCAAAGGCCCAATTTTTCCTACCACTGTTCAACAATGGCATGTAATTACAATTCTTGATATAATAGTTCACAGCAGGACGTTCCAGCGCCCACCAAGAGTAACGGTGAGGGCTTACAATGTTGTGGCAACACCAACACCTAAGGGCCACATTTTTGCAGAGTATATACGGCAGGCCCCTACTTTCAAACATTTAACTTACAAACGACTCCTACTTACAAAAGGAAGGAGACAACAGGAAGTGAGAGGAAATCTACCCCATGGAAGGGAAATTATCTCCTGTAATGCCCCGTACACACGATCGTTTTTAATGTCATTTTTTAAACCGACGTTTTTCTCCTCGTTTTTTTTCATGTTTCCTCTCAAGCCTGCCTTGCGTACACACCATCATTAAAAAAAACGATCAAGCAAAGCGCAGTGACGTTCAACACGTACGACGGCACTATAAAGGGGAAGTTCCGTTCGAATGGTGCCACCCTTCATGTTAGTAAAGTTTGTTGAGCGACGATTCGCTCTTTTCAGTCTCATGCTTTTACAGTCCGTGACTGCGTGACGAATGTGCTATCTCCATTATAAACGCTAGTTTTACCAGAACGAGCGCTCCTGTCTCATACTTGATTCTGAGCATGCGTGTTTTTTTTCACGTCGTTAAAGCATACACACTATCGTTTTTCACGTCGTTAAAAAAAACGACATGAAAAACGACGTGAAAAAAGAGAGCATGTTCGAAAATTTTAATGCCCGTTTTTCACGTCGTTAAAAATGCTCTGGAGCCTACACACGATCATTTTTAATGGCCATTTTTTTTAATGCCATTTTTAACGGCATGAAAAACGATCGTGTGTATGGGGCATAAGAGTTAATATGGGAAAAAGGTGTCTTCTCTCCACTGATGCTTTATCACCAATCCTTGTTTCAATAAAAACCCCAAATGTTCAAAAAACATTTGTCATTGGGACGGAAAGTGAGGTGAAATGTTCTGAACAGGTGCACAGACAGTAAAACAAATGTTACAGGGGTGATAACCCTTCCCTGTGTTTTCCAAAACGCTTAAAACTGTTTTTTTTTTGGCTGGAGCTACACTTAAAAAATGTACCTGTTCCAAATTACAAACAGATTCTACTTAAGAACAAACCTACAGTCCCTGTCTTGTTTGCACCGCCTGTATATTGCTGTTCAGAGTATATAGGGCCTTTTTTTAATTTGGGTTCGGGGTTCCCCTTAATATCCATACAAGACCCAAAGGGGCTGGTAATGGGCTGGGGGGGTGGGGTGGTACCCATGCCATTTTTCTCAATGATTTTCATCCATATTGCCGGGACCAGACATTACATTAAAGCCGCAAGCAGTTTTAAATGACTTTTTTTCCTTTAGAAATGTCATTTTGTGCAGGGACAGTTCTAAACACAGGAAACACGTGCCACTTCACAGGCATACTATAGACACCCCCCAGGTACGATATTTAAAGGAATATTTCACTTTTTTTTTTCACTTTAAGCATCATTAAAAATCACTGCTCCCGGAAAAACGGGAGTTTTTAAAACTTTTTTTTTGCATTGATACATGTCCCCTGGGGCAGGTCCCCAAACCCTTTTTAAGACAATAACTTACATATTAGCCTTCACAATTATCACTTTTGATTTTGAATGTTTGAGTCCCATAGACTTTAATAGGGTTCGGTGTTCGGCTCATCCCTAGTGATGTCATTCCAGTTTCGGCATTTTGCTTGCATTTTCTTATTTACAAGTGTGTGTAATTGGTTTTAACCATACAGATTTTAATAAATAAAATTACACTATTTGACTCTCTTTTGCTATCTTCTCTATGTTCGCTTATGGGTATAAATATATAACGACATGGCATTCTATTGTCGGATATAACTCTTGACTCTATATGACCCTTATAATATAGGAGTCCATACCAGTCAGTGAGTGAGTGGGCACACTGGAGAGGAGCACAATTTGCACTTTATTTAAAGAGACAGCACCTGGCACAGTTGAAGACTGCAGGATCGATTGTCACAATTTGAATGCATTAAGAAACACAAGGATATGCACTAATTTATGAATGTTACGTGTTTTAAATCATTCACATTGTTTATTTGCCTTATTTTTTTACGATTGATTTATGTTGGTATTTGTATGACACTTATGGGACCAAGCAGTGCTTAAACAAGTATATAGTCAATTTTAAGGTACAGTACCATAATAGAGCTGCAGCCGGTCATTATTGTTATTGCACATTGGTAGAGGTGTAGATTATCAACATTATTTTCTTAAGCCCGGGAATACACAATTAGTATAATCTTTCAATGAGAACACCAGCTCTGGTAATAATTTTCTGAGATGGGAACTCCTCTCAATTTGTGGAGATTTATTGTTATGTTCTGTTGCATCTCCAGGACAGGACTGAAGGGAAATTTCCCCACCAGGACACAGATAGCAAAAAATAACCCAATAGGAGATGTAGTTCTTCCCTTCTCTATGCAAAACTAAAAAAATACGTTTTGACACTGTTAGAGCCTCTGTCAAAAAACACTTCCCTGCTCTTGCCAAAACAATTTTTTTTAGTAAGCCTTCTACTTGAAATTGAACTAAATCCTCCTATCTGTCAAGGATGGTGCCATCTTACAATGAAACAAGATATATGATGCTCCAGGGGAGATAATTATGCTGATTGGATTCCACACATGGGTGCTAGCCCCGGCTCGCTTCCGTGTAACTTATAGAAGAAGAAATGGCTGCACACCATGACTGGTCTTGAGTCCATTTATTGCAACATCTCAACAATGATGTCTCCTCCTTCCTTGGCTGATACACACAGGACAGTAGTAGGTACAGAAGGTTGATGCGTTTCACCTAAATACGCTGTACTTATTCAATTCAAGTTGCAAAATAAGCACAGCGTATTTGTGTGAAATGCGTCACCCTTCTGTACCTGCTACTATCCTGTGTGTATCAGCCGAGGAAGGAGGAGACACCGAGGCCTGTTGCCCGAATGAAGCCCGCGACCTAGATGGATCTTGCCCCCCCCCCCCCCCACCAAAAATATACCACCAGCCGCCACTGGAATTGATCCTGTCAATATCTATTTCCTGCTGGGTTAGAAGTGGAGCACCAGTCTTTTTTCTTTTTTAAGATAGTAGAGAAACTGTTTGGTTGTCTGAATTCAATGCCATTTTAGCACAGTAAAAGCTAGTAATGATCAGCAAATGGTTCATTGCCTTTTGTATTTAATGTCTGTTTGAGAATTATATTACAATTTAGAATTGCAGCCATATAGAACCCTAACAGAATTAAAAATCGACTGGTTTCACAAATAAATAACTAACTAAATTAATGAATAAAGGATTATTACACATTCTATACAAAAAACATATATTGGTTGGAGATTCTGCATAGTTTATGTTATTATGAGTAATAATTAGATGTTTATTTCAGGTTCTGTCATTTGAAGCATTTTTTGAAGAAGATGTTCATCAGAGACGAGAAGAAACCTTCCGCATCAGACAGTGTAAAATCTATTTCTATCTTGAAGATGACACAATTCAAGTAGTGGAGCCTCAGATAAAAAACAGCGGAATGTCACAGGGTATGTACAGTTTGATTTTGATTAAACTACTCTTTGAAGGTATGGTCACGGTCTTTTTAACTCGTATATCTATTTGGCAATGTTCCTTCATAAAATTATTTCATATTTTTTTGTGTCATTTTTAAGTGCTAGATCTCTTTTTCAAAAAGAAAACTAATCAAAAGTGGTTTGTGTGTACTGTGGTCATAGTTGATGTAATAAAGTCTTCTCCCTTACCATTATATACGGTATTTCAACATTTTGTGTCTTGCCGTGTCCTTTATCGTCATATGGTTTCCAAACACAGCCACTGTTTTGAAAAAAAAAATATGCATAGGTAATTGGTTTTGTAGGAATTTTATATTTTCTTAACCACTTGCCCACCAGCTTTCTGTGTTGTCACTCTTTTAATGACAATTACACAGTCATGCAACACTGTACCCATGTGAAATATTTATCTTCTTTTTTTTTTTTTACACAAAGAGAGCTTTCCTTTGGTGGTATTTAATCACCACTGGGTTTTACATTTTTTGCTAAACAAACAAACAAAAAGTTATTTATATTTTTATATATATATATATATATCAAATACATATTTTGCCTAATCTCTCTTCATTCATAATTACAATATATACGGCCACCGAGTAATCAGCCTTATATAGTGTGGGGTGTGGACTTAGCCCCATGATTGGCCAAATGCACTCTGCCTTTGGCCAAGTATGGCTCTCTCAGCAGAGCACGCTGTGATTGGCCAAAGCATGCAGGTCAGGTGCATGCTTTGGCCAATCATCAGACATCAATGCAGCTCAAATTTGCTGCGAACGCCCCATAAAATGTACTGTTCCACGAACGGGCAAACACCCGATGTTCGAGTTGAACTTACGTTCGACTCGAACATCAGTCTCAGCCCTAGTAATAATACCTGCCAATGTTGATCCAGAGAATATTAGTTTGCCTTCAGGGGATGAGGAAGACATAATGTTTTCCCCCCACTAGAGTTAACATTTATAGGTAGTAACACTAGAGATTGTTGATCCAGGGAATATCAGATTGCCTTCGGGGGATGAGGAAGACATGTTGTTTTCCCCCGCTGGAGTAATGCTTTATATGGCTTTTTTTTTGCCTTCCCGTGGTTCAACTGTGGGTATAGGGTTCTGTATGAGGAGGTATTCTTTTTATTTATTTATTCTATTGGTTAGATGGGTCTGTATCTTGTTTGAAACTAACTATGTAATTATGTATAAAGCTGCCTTTTTTTTTATGAACGTGTTTCAAAATCACATGGTCTGAGTGATGAATTCTGGCTAATTGCTCTTAGTAAATAAGTATTAAATAAACACAGGCGGCTGCATAAATGATCTATCATACATTCATAGGGGGAAGGGGAAATACTATATCTGTGGTAAGTTAGTTAAGTGACTTAAAGGAAAAACATTTTCTTTTCAATAAAGGAACAATAATCAGACGACATCGAATTCCACTTCCGCCTCCCAACGATGACCAGTTTTATACCGTGGATCATTTTAACATCAATAAAGATCTTGTGTTTTATTCAAGAACCTTCAAAATTGTAAACTGCGATGAGTTCACCAGGAACTTTTTAAGAAAGCTTGGAGTCAGAATAAATCCACCAGACTCTACTCCACCAGATCCATACTCCACAATGCGCAAACAGGTAAAGATCTCTGCTTTCCTTTGTCTTGGTTAGAGTAGAGAAGAACTCCCACCTTGTGTAACTTTGGTGCATTTTACATGGTATACTTCTGTATCTTTGATACATTTTAGGTAAAAGATTTGCCCAAGTCTGCTATTTAATATACCTGTAACTGTTCTTCCAAATCCTAATTAAAACAAGGTGGTAACTTTAATCCTGGTTACTACACCTTACAGCATCATTTTTTAAAAGGGTGCATTGTGTTTCATTCCCGCTCTTTTAACCTAACTTTCCAGGAGTGTGCGTCCAGCAACTGCTGGCATCTGAACAATGACAAAGAAGGATTCAATTATACCGTGGTGATGTTATTAACTTTCTTACATAAATTTTCCTTCTGGTCATATGATGACTTCTAGTATTGGCCATACAGTAGTACATTTTCAAATGAAAGTTTGTACATTGTTCTCTAACTTTCCATGAATGTGTGTCCAGCAACTCCTGGCATCTGAACAATGCCAAAGAAGGATTCAATTATACCGTGGTGATGTTATTAACTTTCTTACATAAATCTTCCTTCTGGTTATATTATGCTTTCTATTATTAGCCATACAGTGGAAGGGGTTAAATGTGATTCCGCGCAAAAGAGGAAGTACAAAGCAGATATTGGGGAGAGAGAGAACTGCTGCCCCTACAATGTACTAACACCTAGGTGAAGTACCAGTATCAGTGAAGGAAGAAAATGTAGGTTTGGCGCTGCTCCTCTATTATGCACTTGTGTGCAATGTTTCTTAATATAAGTGAACCAAAATGCAATTGGTGATAATAAATTATAAAGTGATAAGTGCTGAGGAACAATTATATATAAACATTTGATATGTGGTAGTGATACCTGAAATGAATAAATAAATGTGTACCTAATGAGCCAAATATATTGTTATTGGTTCTTATTTGGTGGTGATAGCTGATATACTGTGTATTAATTGTGTTTTACTTGATCCAATGATTTAATTATTTATTAGTCCGTATAATGTGCTATGGGGGGGTTAGATTCCCTGCCGGTGTGAATCGTAATATATTTAAATAATGCTATGGAGTGAGCTACTCTGTGTAGTATGGTCCCACACTATAACAGAAAACCACAAAAATATACAACCGAAGTAAACAATTAAATAAAGTCCATAAACAAAACTTATTAATATTATTAATAAAGTGAATGGTGCTCTTAAAAAAGTGTCCAGTGCTGTTATTCAGCAAAAAAAGTTTGGTTCTTCTCCATTCAATAAAGTGCTTGCAGTGCAGGTAGTTAATCCGTGCTCTTAATGTGAATACACTAACCGGATACTTCTTACACCACCTGGGGTGCTATGCAGACACAGTATCTGCCACTGTGTAGAACTCTGGGAGATCAATCCTTATTTGTGGTATTGGCGTTCCTCCAAGGGTTAGTATGTAAAGAAGAGAAGGGTGCCCATAGCATATTATCACTTAAAAACCATTTATTTTAGTGCAAAGGGTGTTGAGATACTCACATTTGTAAAAACAATATTAGACATAAATTGCTGACACAAACGCTGAGAAAATTACTGTCTACGGCCTCAAACAGAAATGACGTGAAGATGTTCTGTAGCCCCACCCTATGCGTTTCGTCACTCTTGACGTCTACTGGTCTACTATATTTTTGTGGTTTTCTGCTATAGTGTGGGGCCATACTACACAGAGTAGCTCACTTTATAGCATTATTTAAATATATTACGATTCACACCAGCAGCACAGCACATTATACGGACTAATAAATATTAAATCATTGGATCAAGTAAAACACCATTAATACACAGTATATCAACTATCACCACCAAATAAGAACCAATAACAATATATTTGGCTCATTAGGTACACATTTATTTATTCATTTCAGGTATCACTACCACATATCAAATGTTTATATGTAATTTTTCCTCAGCACTTGTCGCTTTATAATTAATTATCACTAATTGCATTTTGGTTCACTTATATTAAGAAACATTGCACACAAGTGCATAATAGAGGAGCAGCGCCAAACCTACATTTTCTTCCTTCACTCATACAGTAGTCGATTTTCAAACGAATAAACGTACATTGTTATCATCAATACATTTGATGATTTGACATATGTTGTTAAAAAAACTTTTTCTTTTAACATTCATTTTCAGAGTGAATGGAATTTCCCAAATGGAAACCACATTCCTTGTTGCAACTTATTTTTGTTTGAAAACATTTTTCCATCCTGCTTCTTCAAATTTCCTTGTCACTGCGGTCAACAATGTATCACTATTTGACCCCACCAATGATTAGAAAATGCAACTAATGTTCTTAAAAATAACATTTTCAAACAAAATTCTACTAGTGTATGGCCGGCTTAGGTCTGTAACCTTTATGTATGGTTGAGTAGCAGCGGAAAATTTACATGACATGCAGCAAGCAGAGGCATCCAGTTTTTAGGAAAGTACTAGCTGTCAGTAGTAGACATGGCTTTGACATCTAGGAAAGGGAAATGTAAAAAGAAAGTGGAATGTAATGAACATTTTGGGGGTTACAACTTTAGGGCTAACTACCTTAGTAAGCCGACCCGAATATAAGCCGAGGCACCTAATTTTACCACAAAAAACTGGGAAAACATATTGACTCGAGTATAAGCCTAGGGTGTCCATCTGCATGCCTCACTGTGCCTCACTTTGCCTCACTGTGTCCATGTGCATGCCTCACTGTGCCTCACTGTGTCCATGCCTCACTGTGCCTTACTGTGCCCATGCCTCTGTGTCCATGCCTCTCTGTGCCCATGCCTCACTGTGTCCAATCTCCCTACCCTATCTCCGGTGCTGTGTGACTAGACTGACGTTTAACATGGGAGTCTATGGAGTTTGGAGTCCAGGGGACCTAGGACCGGCCGGTACCGGGTCCCCAAAATCCCCGGAAAAATTACCGTTTAACATGGGAGTCTATGGAAGTGGTGCCCGGCTTTGAAAAATCGGTGCTCCCCGGCCGTAGGTCCCCCAGACAACAAACTTTTCACACTTGTAGAGGAAGAGTGGGGCTATATTTGTGCCAGGATTGGGGTCCAGGGGACCTACGGCTGGCCAGGTTCAGGCGCACAATTTGAAGATGGACACAGACTTGAGTACAAGCTGAGGGGGGCATTTTCAGCACAAACAAATGTGCTGAAAAACTCGGCTTATACTCAAGTATATACGGAATATGTGTGCTTTTTAAATTGTATCTTTAAATTGCATTCCGCTTTTAAGGATCATATATGTATTAGGATGCAAGCACTAAATTTGAGCTGTCTTTTTGATCTGCATTCATCTTTATGATGAACAAAGGTTACTGCAATATACAGTACATAGTGCAAATCATCAGAACAAAATGTCACAGAACTGCATTCCTGATCCACTAATTTTTAAATCTATGCTGATACACAGTAAAACATACAGTAATCTCCATTTATCAAAGAGATGAATAGAGGCCTGCAGACATCGTCTGACACCTGTCAAAGTAATAGCAGTACAGCTGACATTAAGGTCTCAGTTCTTCACACCAGTGTACTAGAAGTGCACCCTTAGAGGTAACTTGGTTGAAATTAATTCTGTTATTGTACAAAAAAGTGTAGAATTGAAAAGAAAAATATGTATAGATGTGTGTAAATTTGAAACAGAACAGAAATTATTTATTTAAATATTAAGATGAATTTTACATCAGCAAGAATAACCAAAATAAGGAATAAATTAAGAGACAAGCCTAAAGCGATAATGAACCCAGGCAACAAACGGTCCCTACAATGTACCTTTATTTTAAATTAAAGTTTTTTTCTGTAAAAAGGGTAGATGTGTCAAATGATTCAGAAATTATGGATTCCAGATCAGATTACTTCAGATCAAATGACAACAATTTGTATATTTAGGCCTTAGGTAGAGACTTGCTATGATTGCAATTTGTAATTAAGGAACCCCGCTAAACACTGTTTGCACCTAAAGTAACCACATAACATGATCTCTTTTATGCAACTGCTACGACTATGGTAAAGGTATCAATAACTCAATAACTTCTGAATTTATGGATGCAAGATCAGATGACTTCAGATCAGATTACAGGATTTGTATACCTACAGTATCTCACCAAAGTGAGTACACCCCTCACATTTTTGTAAATATTTTATTGTATCTTTTCAAATGACAACACTGAAGAAATGACACTTTGCTACAATGTAAAGTAGTGAGTGTACAGCTTGCATAACAGTGTAAATTTGCTGTCCCCTCAAAATAACTCAACACACAGCCATTAATGTCTGAACCGCTTGCAACAAAAGTGAGTACACCCCTAAGTAAAAATGTCCAAATTGGGCCCAAAGTGTCAATATTGTGGCCACCATTATTTTTCAGCACTGCCTTTACCCCTTTAGGGCATGGAGTTCCCCAGAGCTTCACAGGTTGCAACTGGAGTCCTTCTCCACTCCTCCATGATGACATCACAGAGCTGGTGGATGTTGGAGACCTTGCACTCCTCCACCTTCTGTTTGAGGATGCCCCACAGATACTCAATAGGATTTAGGCCTGGAGACATACTTGGCCAGTCCATCACCTTTACCCTCAGCTTCTTTAGCAAGGCAGTGGTCGTCTTGGTGGGTTTGGGGTCGTTATCATGTTGGAATACTGTCCTGCGGCCCAGTCTCTGAAGGGAGGGGATCATGCTCTGCTTCAGTATGTTGTCATTCATGGTTCCCTCAATGAACTGTAGCTCCCTAGTGCCAGCAACACTCATGCAGCCCCACACCATGACACTCCCACCATCATGCTTGACTGTAGGCAGGACACACCTGTCTTTGTACTCCTCACCTGGTTTCCTCGACACACAGGCTTGACACCATCTGAAACAAATATGTTTATCTTGGTCTCATCAGACCACAGGACATGGTTCCAGTGATCCATGTCCTTAGTCTGCTTGTCTTCAGCAAACTGTTTGAAAGCTTTCTTGTGTATCATCTTTAGAAGAGGCTTCCTTCTGGGATGACAGTCTGACCCCCCCCCACCCCTTCAACCTCTGCAGCAATGCTGGCAGCACTCATACATCTATTACCCAAAGACAACCTCTGGATATAATGCTAAGCACGTGCACTCAACTTCTTTGGTCGATCATGGCGAGGCCTGTTCTAAGTAGAACCTGTCCTGTTAAACCACTGTATGGTCTTGGCCACTGTGCTACAGCTCAGTTTCAGGGTCTTGGCAATCTTCTTATAGCCTAGGCCATCTTTATGTAGAGCAACAATTCTTTTTTTCAGATCCTCAGAAAGTTCTTTGCCATGAGGTGCCATGTTGAACTTCCAGTGACCAGTATAAGAGAGTGAGAGCGATAACACCAAATTTAACACACCTGCTCCCCATTCACACCTGAGACCTTGTAACACTAAGGAGTCACATGACACTGAGGAGGCAAAATAGCTAATTGGGTCCAATTTAGACATTTTGACTTAGGGGTGTACTTATTTTTGTTGCCAGCGGTTTAGACATTAATGGTTGTGTGTTGAGTTAGTTTGAGGAGGCAGCAAATTTACACTATTATACAAACTGTACAATTACTACTTTAACATTGTAGTAAAGTGTAATTTCTTCAGTGTTGTCACATGAAAAGATATAATAAAATATTTACAAAAATGTGAGGGGTGTACTCACTTTTGTGAGATACTGTAGGCCTTAGGTAGAGACTTGCTATGACTGCAGTTTGTAATTAACAAACTCCACTAAGCACTATCTGCACCTAAAGTGACCGCATAACATAACAAGAGCAGAAAGGACAGAAGTGGACAAAAATAATGATTAAAGTATAACTAATGTCATTTGTTTTAAGGGATACGACTCTGCAAATCAGTTATAAATTAATCCAAAGCTGCAAGCACAAAAGCGAAAAATCACTCAACATACAGTATGCGTGTAGAAATATGCTGCACTGAAACATATGCCAAAAAAATTAATAAATAACCAAATGAAAATAGTGCTACATATAAACCTGTGTATAAAATATGATCCAAAATCACCATACAATGGCCCTTCATATAAATGTTTGTGAATGAGGTTGTGATACAAACCACTAATCGTGATCAAGTCCACATAAATAGTTCAGTTTAAAGAGAACAGATTGTGTAATAGCAGACACCTCCCCCAATCCCCTTTTGGGCACACGCTCACCTTATGGGTTGACTCTCATTACAAAGGTTTTATTGTGCCTTTAATCAAATCAATCGAAATGCACGAACCCAGCTGGACTCTCCCAGGGCTCAAACAATCCTCGGCAGAATTTTCACTTGGTAAATCTAGCACTTCTCTCAGCTCAGGTGATAAAGCATGGATCAGTGCTCAAAAAAAGATACAAAAGATGACATAGTGCTCACCGAGGTATTTTTATTAACCACTTAACGACCGCCCACTGTAAATATACGTCGGCAGAATGGCACCGACAGGCACAATCACGTATATATACGTGATTGCCTTTGTATAGTTGGGGGGTCCGATCGGACCCCCCTTCTTTACAGTGAGCGGTCGTTTTACCTTCGGGAGCGATCCGGCATGAGGGGACGGCCGTTCGATTCCGGCCACCCCCTCTCGATCGCTCCCGGCGAATGAGAGAGCTTCCCCTGCCTGCCAGGAAGGAGGAAGTGATGTCATCTCTCCTGGGGCGCTCACATATACCGAGCGCCGTACAGGAGAAGATGCCAGGTTAGTACACACAACACTACACTGACACCAGGACACATAGGCACATAAATCGCCCCCCCAGGCCCCCCCAGACACCCCCAGATCACCCCCCAGCCCCCCCCAGCCCCCAGTCACAGTGTCACTGATTGCAGTGACCATTTATTTAGTGATCACTGCAATCAGTGACATTTGTGACTGTAAAAGTGTCACCAAAGTTTAGTTTTAGGTCCAGTGTAGCCCCCTAACCCCCCCCCCAATAAAGGTTTAACCCCCTGATCACCCCCCAGATAACCCTTTCACCCCCTATCACCACTGTCACTAAGCAATCATTTTTCTGATCGATGTCTTAGCGTCGGTGATGCTGATCGGTAGCCAGTAATTTTTTTTAGGTTCGCCGCAGGTTTTTATAGCATCGGGTACCCCCATATATTACCTAATAAAGGTTTAACCCCCTTGATCGCCCCCCAGGTAACCCTTTCACCCCCTATCACCACTGTCACTAAGTTATAATTTTTCTGATCGATGTCTTAGCGTCGGCGATGCTGATCGGTAGCCAGTAATTTTTTTTAGGTTCGCCGCAGGTTTTTATAGCGTTGGGTACCCCCATATATTACCTAATAAAGGTTTAACCCCCTTGATCACCCCCCAGGTAACCCTTTCACCCCCTAGCACCGCCGTGGCTATGCGATAATTTTTCTGATCGATGTCTTAGCGTCGGTGATGCTGATCGGTAGCCAGTAATTTTTTTTAGGTTCGCCGCAGGTTTTTATAGCGTCGGGTACCCCCATATATTACCTAATAAAGGTTTAACCCCCTTGATCGCCCCCCCAGGTAACCCTTTCACCCCCTATCACCACTGTCACTAAGCGATAATTTTTCTGATCGATGTCTTAGCGTCGGCGATGCTGATCGGTAGCCAGTAATTTTTTTTAGGTTCGCCGCAGGTTTTTATAGCGTCGGGTACCCCCATATATTACCTAATAAAGGTGTAACCCCCTTGATCACCCCCCAGGTAACCCTTTCACCCCCTAGCACCGCCGTCACTATGCGATCATTTTTCTGATCTATGTCTTAGCGTCGGTGATGCTGATCGGTAGCCAGTAATTTTTTTTAGGTTCGCCGCAGGTTTTTATAGCGTCAGGTACCCCCATATATTATCTAATAAAGGTTTAACCCCCTGATCGCCCCCCAGGTAACCCTTTCACCCCCTATCACCACTGTCGCTAAGCAATCGTTTTTATGATCGTTGTCTTAGTGTCGGTGATGCCGATAGGTAGCCAGTATTTTTTTTTTAGGTTCGCCGTCAGGTTTTTATATAGCGTCAGGTACCCCCATATATTACCCTAATAAAGGTTTTAACCCCCTAATTGCCCCTAGTTAACCCTTTCACCAGTGATCATCATATAAGTGTTACGGGTGACGCTGGTTAGTTAGTTTGCTTTTTATAGTGTCAGGGCACCCGCCGTATATAACCCAATAAAGGTTTAACCCCCTGATCGCCCGGCGGGTGATATCAGTTAGGTTTTAGCGTCAGAGAGGGTCTGCGTCACACCCCAGGCAGCGTCAGGTTAGTGCCAGTAGCGCTAACACCCACGCGTGAAGCATACACCCCCCTTAGTGGTATAGTATCTGATCAGCTCAATATCTGATCTGATCAGATCTATACTAGCGTCCCCAGCAGTTTAGGGTTCCCAAAAACGCAGTGTTAGCGGGATCAGCCCAGATACCTGCTAGCACCTGCGTTTTGCCCCTCCGTCCAGCCCAGGCCACCGAAGTGCAGTATCGATCGATCACTGTCACTTGCAAAACACAACACACATAACTGCAGCGTTCGCAGAGACAGGCCTGATCCCTGCGACTCCAGTGCTGTAGGAGGTAATTTCACCACCACAGTTAAAAAAAAAAAAAAAGCATATATGCCGAAGCATTGGGGCAGCAGGAGCGGAGGAGCGATTTTGCTCCTAATGCCGCGTACATACGGTCGAAATTCCGACGGAGGCTTGCCCGTGGAAAAGTCTGACCATGTGTACGCGGCATAACTTTTGCGAGAAGATGCCCCCATGCTTCGGCATATATAAATGGTGCATGTATGCCCATCATTAGAAGTGGGTGGATGAAGGGCGGTATTCTAATGGTGGGCATACCCACCGATCAATCTTTTTTTTTCGTTCAGCCAACAGGCTGCATGAAAAAAAAAATACAATACATGTCCAACAAGGACCAGCAACGTACTGGTATGTTGCTGGACTTTGAATGTTTATACCAGAATGATGCCTGCGGGTTTAGGTATCATCTTGGTATCATTCTTTTCAGCCAGCGGCCGGCTTTCATGTAAAAGCAATCCTAGTGGCTAATTAGCCTCTGGACTGCTTTTACAAGCAGTGGGAGGGAATGTCCCCCCCGGATATAAAAAGCGCCATTGGGAAATTGGGAAAGCATTTTATCACACCGATCTTGGTGTGGTCAGATGCTTTGAGGGCAGAGGAAAGATCTAGGGTCCAATAGACCCCAGTTTTTTTCAAAAAAAGAGTACCTGTCATTACCTATTGCTATCATAGGGGATATTTACATTCCCTGAGATAACAATAAAAGTGATAAAAATAAATAAATATGGAAGCAACAGTTTAAAAATAAAATAAAAAAGCAAAATTAATAATAAAAAAAAAAAAAAAAAAAAAAAAAGCACCCCTGTCCTGCCCTGCTCTTGCCCAATGGCGTACGCAAGCGTCGGTCTGGCGTCATATGTAAACAGCAATTGCACCATGCATGTGAGGTATCACCGCAAAGGTCAGATCGAGGGCAGTAATTTTAGCAGTAGACCTCCTCTGTAAATCTAACGGGGTAACCTGTAAATGCTTTTAAAGGCTTTTAAAAATGTATGTAGTTTGTCGCCAATGCGCGTTTGTGCGAAATTTTAAAGCATGTCGTGTTTGGTATCTATGTACTCGGCCTAAGATCATCTTTTTTATTTCATCAAACATTTGGGCAATATAGTGTGTTTTAGTGCATTAAAATTAAAAAAAGTGTATTTTTTCCCCAAAAAATGCGTTTGAAAAATCGCTGCGCAAATACTGTGTAGAAAAAAAAAATGCAACACCCACCATTTTATTCTGTAGGGCCTTTGCTTTAAAAATATATATAATGTTTGGGGGTTCAACATAATTTTCTTGCAAAAAACAATATGTTTTCATGTAAACAAAAAGTGTCAAAAAGGGCTTTGTCTTCAAGTGGTTAGAAGAGTGGATGTAAGCTTCCTAATGTTGTGTATAAAATGCCAGAACAGTTCAAAACCCCCCCAAATGACCCCATTTTGGAAAGTAGACACCCCAAGCTATATACTGAGAGGCATGTCGAGTCCATGGAATATTTTATATGTTGACACAAGTTGCGGAAAAAATAATTTTTTTTTTTTTTTTTTTGCACAAAGTTGTCACTAAATGATATATTGCTCAAACATGCCATGGGCATATGTGGAATTACACCCCAAAATACATTCTGTTGCTTCTCCTGAGTACGGGGATACCACATGTGTGAGACTTTTTGGGAGCCTAGCCGCGTACGGGACCCCAAAAACCAAGCACCGCCTTCAGGCTTTCTAAGGGTGTCAATTTTTGATTTCACTTCTCACTGCCTATCACAGTTTCGGAGGCCATGGAATGCCCAGATGGCACAAAACCCCCCCAAATGACCCCATTTTGGAAAGTAGACACCCCAAGCTATTTGCTGAGAGGTATTGTGAGTATTTTGCAGATCTCGCTTTTTGTCACAAAGTTTTGAAAATTGAAAAAAAAAAGAAAAAAAAAAAAAATGTTCTTTCTTCATTTTCAAAAACAAATGAGAGCTGTAAAATACTCACCATGCCTCTCAGCAAACAGCTTGGGGTGTCTACTTTCCAAAATGGGGTCATTTGGGGGGGTTTTGTGCTATTTTGGCATTTTATGGCCTTCAAAACTGTGATAGGTAGTGAGGCGTGAAATCAAAAATTTGTGCCCTTAGAAATCCTGAAGGCGGTGCTTGGTTTCCGGGGTCCCGTACGTGGCTAGGCTCCTAAAAAGTCCCACACATGTGGTATCCCCGTACTCAGGAGAAGCAGCAGAATGTATTTTGGGGTGCAATTCCACATATAACCATGGCATGTGTGAGCAATATATCATTTAGTGACAACTTTTTGTAATTTTTTTTTTTTTTTGTCATTATTCAATCACTTGGGACAAAAAAAAAAATATTCAATGGGCTCAACATGCCTCTCAGCAATTTCCTTGGGGTGTCTACTTTCTAAAATGGGGTCATTTGGGGGGTTTTGTACTGCCCTGTCATTTTAGCACCTCAAGAAATGAGATAGGCAGTCATAAATTAAAAGCTGTGTAAATTCCAGAAAATGTACCCTAGTTTGTAAACGCTATAACTTTTGCTATAACTTTTGCGCAAACCGATAAATATACGCTTATTGACATTTTTTTTTACTAAAGACATGTGGCTGAATACATTTTGGCCTAAATGTATGACTAAAATTGAGTTTATTCGATTTTTCTTATAACAAAAAGTAGAAAATATCATTTTTTTTCAAAATTTTCGGTCTTTTTCCGTTTATATCGCAAAAATAAAAATCGCAGAGGCAATCAAATACCATCAAAAGAAAGCTCTATTTGTGGGAAGAAAAGGACGCAAATTTCGTTTGGGTACAACATTGCATGTCCGCACAATTTACAGTTAAAGCAGCGCAGTGCAAAATTCTGAATTCACCTCTGGTCCTCTAGCTACCAAATGGTCCGGGGCTTAAGTGGTTAATAAAAAAGAAGAAAATATACTCACATAATAGCTGAATAAAATTGCCAAAATCACTTTAAAAACATTCCAATGCTGCTCGGGTGGCAGGTTCTAACATTGGTAATATACAAAAACCTCCAGTCGCATGAAAAAACCCTCTCTCGCAAAGCACTACCAGGCCAAGCAGGCGCCAGTCTTCCAACGAGGACATCAGCTCTGCTGACTCTGATGACAACTAGGGATTCCCTTACTTTGGAGAACAGATTTCCTCTCACTAACTGCTTTGGCTATAGGAAGTGAAGGCAGATCTCCCCAATGGGACACATTGCAAAAATAAAATTGACAGGAGTTATGACCCTCCCTTACGCTATCCACAATAGAAAAAAAAAGTTTTACTTTTCGTTCTACATTAATGTTTTCACAGTTATCTAGGCCGTACCTCCCAATTTTCCAAAGTAAGAAAGAGGGACTTGTTTTTTACGATGTATGTAGGCAAAGGACACACTTCTGACACATCCACAGTTATCCCAAATAGTTGATGATACACAAAAAAATGTCTTTAAAGAGGAACTAAACCATTCTATCTTTTACAGCCAAGGAATAAAGGTTTGGAGCATTAAACCCTGTTGGTAGATAATAATAATAATAATAATAATAATAATAATAATAAATACTACAGTTTTATACATCAGACCAAAAAGAGGGAAATCTGAGAAGGTAAGAGGGACAGGGAGATTGGATTTCTAAAAGTGGAAAATGCCCTCTAAATGTGGAACAATCTGTGGTGTAGGATCTAGGCTGGATATAGGCTGTATCTGGAAACCCCACCATCCCTCAACATGGCTGTCATGGCCAGAGCCTTCTCTTCCACTTAATTACCCCTAAAACAAGTTGTATAAGACTCCACAAGAAAGTATAGGACACCCAGAAATCTTGTATCGTTCCCTATTATGTTGATTCCCTAGTTAGAGAATTCACTGGACCAGGGATATCTAAAGCTCAGTTGAAAAGTTTAGGTAGCCCAATTAAGCTTTTTCTATGGTGGAAAAAATCCTTTGTCCCTGATTGCGGGTTAAAAAGTTAGAATTTTGAATAAAATCCATTAGTGTTCCTACAGAAGTATGTTCCTATTAACTGTTAATTTTAATATTTTTTTTATTTGTTGTTTGTAGATGGAAGAAAACATGAAGCCTCTGCGTCCTTACGAGCGCATAGATACACTGAGACAGTTCCTTGAACATGACAGGCATGTTCTTCGATTTTACTGCTTATGGGATGACACTCCTTGCCCTTTTGGAGACAAGAGAGAGCTTATATTACATTATTACCTTGCCGATGACACTATCGAAATCATAGAAGTTATACCACCAAATTCTGGCCGAGATTCTGTTCCAGTCTTTCTCCACCGAGGAAAACTTCCCAAGGTGAACAATGGCATAAAAGGCTTAAAATGCATCCTAACTCAATAACACAAATGTAATATATTTCAGTGCTTAGGTCTTGTTCGCACAGAGCGTACTATACCGTACTTCCATGTACTGACATATTTACTTGTGTAGCACTACCCCCAGTTAAGAGAGCTGCTGGTATTGATTTGGGCCTGTACTTTACTGCTGTCAACCCCCAATTAACTGGCTCTGACCCTCCACTGGCACAGCGGTTAAACGAAGGAGATTCTGTAGCATACAAGTAATAAAAACCACAATGCAGTATACCTTCACTGTTTAAACTAAAATACCTGTGCTGGCCGTCTCTCTGGAACAGTTAACACTCTACACACCGTGATTGCTTAACCATAAAATATCTTTACTGGGTGATGAAAAGGGTAGGCTAACAGATAGGCATTTAAACATGCAGAGCCCTGCAAAGTCAAAGTTATGCACAGTATAATCACTGTCTTGATATACCAATCTTATACACACAATCTTATACACACTAAATGTCTCTAATAGAACTGTGCTCGTGAGCTTCCCCCTCGTGGGCAATATGGCGCCCGAACAATGTCTCCGTGAGTTATAGTCACTCCTATAGACGGGATCTTCGCTAGCAACGTTGGTGCACTTTTACATTTGTAATCCAAGGGGGTAACACAGTTAATTGTAATCCTATGGTAGTTTTGGGCCTAAAGTCACAGGCAAAGAGACACCCAACTTCAACTGCGCAGCACCCTATCACTGGGTGCGCGGCACACTGCTGTGATGGCGGTGGGGCCTATGTAAAGAATCTCAGGCCTAGCTAAGCACAGTTAAGAATTCCTAAACAAGTGCTCTCTCACCCGACCAGACCAATCCATCAATCGATCTCACTGCTGGGCTTCAGCACGCGATCTCCCGGTCACGCGCATTCTCCGATCTTCCGGACAACCAATGGGGAAGGTGAAGATGGCTCGACCCTCAGGAACTCCGAGATGTCAGCAGGCTCTCTGGACGAGGTTTCTCTCCCTCTCCGACCAGCAGGCTTACTCCCACTCCGTAGGCCCGGACCCCTCCGGCCTAAAATTGTCGCGACAGGCCCCAACAGGATCCAAGTTGCTGGGTGGGCGATGTCCAAAGAGACCGCGTGTTGCTCCTCCTTCCCTTAAATAGTCCATCCCCAGCAGACCTTGCGCCGGGCAATGCACCATGGATGTTCCGTTGCACTGTGGGTATGGTAGTCTGTGTAGTACCCTTGACATTGGAGTCCAACTCTCCCGGTACCACAAATCCCACCATGCACTTCCCTTCTTATTGTCACGCAATAGCCAGCATATACCCAATAGGAACCAGATGAGAACGGGACTCACTTAATGCAATATAGTCTCTTATGAACACCATAAAGTGACACCCTGCTACACTTGCATGGGGATGCACAGGTTTTCTGTGCAGGCATGTCCCATTGATGTCAATTGGGACACAGTGGCTGCACATAACATAGCTACTGTGTCCCAGTATGACATTCGTGTGAGTGCAGGTGTGCGTCCCTTGATGTGTCCCAATTGCAGCTGTGTACCAATTGACATCAATGTGATTGCCTGCATTGGGGTGCATGGAACTTCTTGTGCATCCACATGTGGATAAACACATCTCTGTGTGGGTGTAAGGTATAGTACAGATTTCTGTAATCACTGTGACATCCTGGTTAAAATTTTACAGGGAACTTAGCTTTCTTTGCTGCTTGATCTGCAG